>OZ005735.1:102356207-103556207 GCA_963930755.1 Eudasyphora cyanicolor | reverse complement strand
TAGAGACTCAGTCGCTATATTACTTAACGCTCGCTTATGCACAGGCAGGCAGTCCTTTGAGCCTTTGTTAGTAGGTTGGTGATGGTTAGTTTGTCAGTTGCCAGTGTCAGTTGTTGGACGAACTACTGCTATATATATCCAGTGGACGATTTTAGGAGAGAGGCCCCACCACGACCCTACAGCCTTTTTGCAGGAATATAAGGCGACGTTGGCCTTCCTTACACGTTCCAATACGTTAAGTCTAAATAACTGTTTCCTATCTAGAATTATTCCTAAAAATTTTGCACTTTCATGTGGGACATTATTCATCCTGGTAAAGAGAACCACTTCTGTCTTGTTTGGGTTAACGCCCAAACCGCTGCTTCTGGCCCATCTAGCCAATTTGTTCAGAGCCACCTGTAGGATGTCTCTGAGGACGTTTTCGAATTTGCCACTCACTGCGATTGCCACGTCGTCCACATATGCCACGACCTTGCAGCTACAACGTTCTAGATTTAGCAGGATTTCATTCACAGCTAGGTTCCAAATTAGTGGAGACAGTACTCCTCCTTGTGGAGTCCCTCTGTTTACAAACCTTGTTACACGCTGTTATGCGTCTTCTGTTGAGCAGGCTGTGTATAAGTCTAATCAAGCTAGAGTTTACCTTAAGATGTGACAGTGCCGCAATTACCGCATTTGAGTGAATGTTGTTAAAAGCCCCTTCTATGTCAACAAATGCAACCATGGAGAATTCCTTGAAATGCAGGGGCGATTCGATAGTGCTCAAAGGGACTTCCCCTTATTGTAAGCATGTTGGTTCACCGACAGGAGTTTTTTTATCCAGGTTTTCCCTAATGAAATAATCAAAAAGTCTTTCCAGACCTTTCAATAGGAAGGAGGATAGGCTAATTGGTCCGAAGTCTTTTGGCATAGTGTGTGATATCTTCCCCGCTTTGGGTACGAATACCACTTTGGTATCCCTCCATCGATTCGGGATGTATGAAAGCCTGATACAGCCTACATAAATTTTCTCCAGCCACGGGATAATGTACTTTAACATTTTCTGCATTTCTGCTGGAGTGATCCCGTCTGGTCCAGGTGACTTGAAGGGCTCAAAGCTATTAATAGCCCAGCTTATTCTGGATCTCTCAGTCAAGAAGCTAGCGACGCTCGCAGTCCACTCGCACTCTTGTTGGTCCTGTTGATCCTCAGGCTCTGCTGATGAGTTCCCCGGGAAATATGTGTCGAGCAGTACATTTAGCGATTGCTCGCTGTTTTTTGTCCAGTTGTTTGCCTCGTCCTGCAAATACCCTACTGTACAATGTGAAGTGGATAGTATCTACCTTAGCCTTGCGGCGTCGGAGACCCTTTCCACTTCGCCACAGAAGGAATACCAAGAGCGTCTTTGCGCCTTCCTAAGCTCCCTCTTATTGACCTTGAGTTGCTCTTTATATGCATCCCAATCATTAGCGACTCCAGTAGATTTCGCCTTGTTGAATAGATTGTTGTAGGTCTTTTTCCTTGCCGTTAGCTCAGAAGTCCACCATTGAGGTTTAGTTTTATCCTTGTACCTTGTTTTTGGACAGGCTTCTTCAAGGGAACTATTGAATGATGTGGTGATATGCTCGACCAGATTATCCAGACCGGGTTTGTCATTCGGTTCATAAAGAAGTTTAGAATTGAGGACATTCTTGAAATTCTTCTCATACAGGTGTCACTTTGTCTTCCTCACATTTCTGTGGACGGCAGGTTTAGGCGGTTTTTCAGCGAGTTTGAACTCAATATAATGGTAATCTGAGAATGAGTGGTCGTTCAGTACACTCCAACCAATAATTTTGTCTGACAGCCGGTCAGTAGCAAACGTTACGTCGAGTACTTCTTGTCTGTATTTAATTGTATAGGTTACCTAAAGTATTACCTATGTTACAAATACTTAGGTTAGTAGTTAGAATAAAGTCAAGAAGCGAATCGCCCCTATTGTTTATATCTGTACTACCCCAGATAGTATGATGAGCGTTCGTGTCTGCGCCAACAATCAGCTCGACCTCGTCAGACGTTGGTTCTTCTACTACTTCCCTGAACAGAGCAGTCGGTAGTACAGCTTCATAAGGCAAGTAACTGGAGACCACCCAATATATGCGATTACCGATATCCAGACTACCAGATGTTTGGTCTTTATCACTTAAATTAGCCAGGAGAAAGATACTTAGATCTTTCCTGGCCAAAATGAAGGTTCTTGGAGTGCCTTCACAGTTGGCAACAAGCAGTTTAAAGGTGGGTGTCCTGATACCGCACACCCTTCCTCCCACTGCGTAGGGCTCCTGTATTAGGACGATGTCTACTGCACCTGTGGACAGGCGCAGCAATAGAGCCGCTGAGGCTGTTTTAGCGTGATGGAGGTTAATCTGTAGAATTCTTACCATCATTGGTAATTGACAGATTAACATCCACTCCGACAAGGGTGTTATCGAACTCTTCGTCCGTATTATCGAGAAGCGTGTCCCCGCCAGATGCGTCAAAGAGTCCGGAGACTCCCCTCAGCCCCTATGTGACAGAAGTAGAGCTTTCGTCCTCAGAGAAGGACGTTACAGATCTTCTGTAAGAGTTGGAGTCACCAGAAATAATGGGCGTGGGTACCTCGCACTTCCAGAAAGCCGTGTATCTACCACGCTGGACGACTCACCTTCCGCAGTGGGAGCTATATCCTGCTTGTATACTTTCAAGACTATAGTCTCGAAGCCATATTGTAGGGTTGCACTTGCACGTTGTATATGGGAGGTGGATTCAGCGTTAATGATTAAATTGTCCTGTCGCTTTTTACCATCCGCCTCACTCACCTTGCTGATTATCCAATTATGAGCCGGCAGACCAGGATTGGAATCTTTCATTATTTCTAATATGTCAGCCGGGTTGGAGGGCTCTAGGGCTCTTCTGTAACCCAGGTGATGGCTCTAGGTTTACTAGGGATGTTGTTTTTTCGACAACATCCAACTGGGCACCACACCACACCTCACCCACTCGACTCAGAGCAGCCTCATACAGGTCTACTGATCTGGTATAAGAGCTTTACTCTCCCCTGATACCAGTTTGCCCGGTATTTCTGTACGGACATCGAGGTAATGAGCCATAATGGCTGATTGCACATGGCTCCATTTGTCCTTGAGGATGGATCCATCCTCACTACTTCTGTCTATAAGAGCCATCACTAGACTCTCCTTCGCCACTTCATTGAACGGCTTGGTGAGTGTCCTGTTGATGGTGACATTAGGGCCTCTTGCCTTTTTCGAAGGCAGGGGTTCATCAGGTGATCTGATTCTTTTGACTTTATTAGCCGTTAACACAGCTGAATTTGTGGCTCTTTCAGCCGGCTCATTGGCCTTAGAAGCATCTATGACGCCTTTAGCCCAGGTAAGTGACTCTTTTTGTTTTTCGGTAAGAGCCGAAACCTCAACAGCCTCCAACTTCGTCAAAACTCTGAGCGCTATCCGGTGCTCATTGTGCTTCCGTTTTGACGGTCGGACATGACGTTTTCTCCTCACCGTACCACCTGCTGTGAGTACTGGGGGGAAATGTTCACCATTTTTGGTGTGGTCGGCTTTGGCCAAGACCAACGGACGGACAGTAGGACGATTGGGGAACCCCGCTCCATCGGAGCACGAAGGCATCCCGTCAAGGAATTTATTTATTTTTTGTCTGTATTTGCCCGTAATAGGTACTACGATGTAGGCCTTCCAGACTTTGTACAGTTATTTTTTTTGCGATTGCGTAATAGGTACTGCGTAATAGGTTTTAACTATCCGCTCTGTGATAAACACGTCCGTTCACTACGACTGATCAGCAACGAACCTTTGGAGATGTTATAAGTTGCCAGACACCTGCAGTGTCTTTCAAGCGGACGTTTGCCATCCTGGTTACCTTGTGTTTAGTTAACGAGGGTTTTCCAGGCAGGATGAAAACATAACTTGATAGTCAAGCTCTGAAGGCGCTGAACTCCAACGTCATTAAATCCAAGTTAGTGAATGATTGCATAGTAGAAATGCAAAAATGAACAGTTAACGTCAAGCTCTGCTGGGTTCTATGACACTGTGACATCAACGGAAACGAGAAGGCTGATGAGCTCGCACGGAATGGGTCGGCGATGGAAACCACTAGTGCGGTGTCATCACTGTATTCACCAATGTGTGAGTTCTTCGGCATGATAGAGCGCTTCTACAGGGATTAAGTTAACCAGAATTGGTTAGCCAGACCGGACTGTAAAATCGCTAGGTCTCTCTGGCCTTTTATGTATGTCACAATCCAGAACAAGGGACTTGCTGAACCTCACAAAGAGGGATTTACGCCTGTTAGTGGGTGTTTTCACAGGCTACTGTAACGTTAGAGCACTTACATACATCAAAGTGGAAACGGGACACCGATGACTACTGTCGTCTCTGTACAGACGAAGAGGAACTTGAAACGATCGAGCACCTTCTTTGCCAATGTCCTTTTCTTTCTAGAAGAAGACACTGCTTCCTAGGTGACTTTACGATCGAAGATCTCGAAGCTCTGTCATCGTATAAAATCGTCAGTATCCTCAATTATATTCGTTGCCTGATGTGGCAAACATGTTGGCCATACAATTTTACTATGTGTGTCAGAACACACCAAGGCTCAAAACATAACACAAACACCAAAAAAACGTTCAAATTCCAGTCAAAAACGCTCTTTACTGATATCGCTTCGACCACTAGATCGTATGACTAACATTGCTGTACGAATAGGACCTTTTTTAAAAAAGTAAAATTTTATGGCCAATGTGTTCCACAAAAATATTGGCCTTAATATTTTCCATTAAGTTGCTGAGCATACCCTATACCAAAATAATATTTTTGTTACATAATAGGTAAATACTAAAATTTTTGGGGTACAGTGTGGTTTTTTGAGCTATTTAGGTCGACACGTTCAGATTGTATTGATATGTTCACACAAGTTGTTCAGATTTACGTTGGCTACAATTTTGCCAAACATTGTTAGTAAAAAATTACGAGCCCCTGAATGTAATGCTGAAAAAAGGTGAAAAAATATGTTTTCCTTCACTTTTTCAAAAAAAGTAACGGAAAAAAATTTTTCGCGAAAAATTTTATGAAACTTTGTTTAGCATATTCTCTTAGCAATAATGTAGCTAAGAATATGCTAAACAAAGTTTCATAAAATTTTTCGCGAAAAAATTTTTTTCCTTCACTTAAATTTGTCCTCATTATTAGGTCATTATTGCCAAATATGGTTAAGCGGTATCACCAAGTCTGAATTAGTCTGAAACTGATGACACCTTTTTTGAGGGGCCCACTGACCTTCAGAAACTTTGGAGGTCCATAAAAAAAATTAGTCACACATTTCGCCAAACCGAGTATAGGGTTATACTACCATTTGGTAGTAGAACATAACCTATACTGTCAAGTTATTGTATGTTTCAAAAAGTGTTCATTTGTTGCATAGTGTTATTATTTAACAATTCAAAAAGGTTTGCGCTTTTCCATCTACTTGGAGAAATTCCAAGTCCACTTTATAAATCAGAAAGCTTGATAGATGTATTGAATTATCGAGGTATTGCGAAATTAAGTATTATCCCAAAACTTTTTGAGAAAATGGTCACTGAGATTTTATCGCATAATGTATCGTCTATTCTTAGTCCATTCCAGCATGGATTTCGAAAGGGACTTTCAACTGTGACGAATTTAGTTCAATTTACTTCCCAGGTAATTAAAGAATTCGTGCTTGGTAAACAGGCAGATGTAGTTTTTACCGATTTTAGTAAGGCATTTGATAGAGTTAAGCACAAACTCTTAGGTTAGGTTAGGTTATAAGAGGATGACACTAGAGCAGGTCTAGTGTCTAAGACTGGGCCATGTTTGATGCATTGCTATTCCTCGTGTTGTTGTTTTTGGTTCCTCTCTTCCGATTTCCATTTATATTGTGGGTTATTTCCGCGGGATCTGTACTCATGGAAGCCCCGGATGTTTTCTAATATTATGGGCGCCATTTTGAAGGCCTAATGAAAGCCAATATTTTTGCTGGGTCGTAGCCTCGAATTTCGTTAATGTCTGAAAATAAAAAGAGCCGAGTATCTTTTTTCTACTTTTGCGTAGGGCAGGGCACTGACAAAGGAAGTGATAACTATCTTCCGAATAGTCAACATCCCCACACCATCTACATAAGTCATCATTTCTATTGCCGATTCTTACCATATGTTTTCCTACTCTTATTATATTAGCTTAAGCGCATTGGTTTTAGTAACAGCTTGTTGAGTTGAATATCCTCTTATCTGGATAACCGTATTCAGATTGTGAAATTTGGTCATTTTCCGTTCTGGTCTGATTGCGTAGCAAATGTGTTTCTCTAGGTCGAAAACTATCCCATTTAAATTTGGTCTTAATGGCACCAATTTAGATACTGTTAGAACCCTTTGTGGATATTGGTATATCGATGGATCCTAAACTCAATTTCAATAATCACATAATTCCAATGGCGAATAATTCTAATTCTAAGATTAGATTTAATATATCATTCAGATCATCCAGATATTACCAATTATTACATATTGATTTTCAACGAACTAATAACACTGTGATACAAAATCGAACTTTCTGAATGGGAATGGGATGAGACCAATTGCATATGAAAGTTAACATTATCCATAACAAACCCTTCAAGGGTTTTTTTCAGTTCAGTGCGAGATTTTTTTACACGCATTTGAAGTTGGTGATTTTGGAACGCTGTCTAACAAGAAAAGATCATTGAAAATTTGATAATTTGGAAAGTTGTGGTATCTTACTGTTTTTGTGGTCGAGGATGGTGCTATTTCTTGTCGATTTTCATAGAATGTATTTATTTTTTAGGCTGAAAAATCAATTTTTGATATTGGCATCATTGTAATACATATCGTCGGCTTAATGCTATTTTGGTCCATACGCCATTTTTGTGTTTTTTGAGTTAGGAGTTGATACTATGGGTTTAAAGCATGCTCTTTCAGAATCTGCAATAATTTTTTTCCTATCTCGTCTAGTTTTCGAGATATTGGTAGGGTAAATCGATTTAATTCTGATTTACGGGAAATAATTTTGATATTTTTGTTCTATGTCTCCATTTTTTTATCGCCCTATATTTTTTACTCACTATTTTACGTTCTTTAGATCACAATATGTAAATTACTCTCCTTCCACACCGACCTTCTTTGTGGTCCATGTAATACAAATACGAAAAAATATTAAAACAAAAGTGGATATGGACCAAAATGCCATGTACAAAAATTGTTATTACTTGCTTATTTTTGAATGTAATGACATAGAAATGCATGAAAATCATACAAACACTGTTGGGAACACTATGGAATAAAAAGTGTGTATCTCTTCAGTCCTGTTTTTACTCAAACAATAAATTGCGTTTTTCTCCGTTCATACAAAATGGCGTATGGAACAAAATAGCATTAAGCCGACGATATATCTTATGATATTACGAAGTACATTTTATTATTCTTATTCCGTTTATATTACAAAAATTAAATTTTTATGAAAAAAAATGTTTTTTATTGGAAAAAAATATTTTTTTATTACAAAAAAACTTTTTTATTTAAAAGTATTATATATTAAATAAGTAGAACAAAAGAGCTTTAGAAATAGGTTTTATTGATTTTTCAGTCTAAAAGATAAATACACCGTGTTTTCTATGAAAATCGACAAGAAATAGCGCCATTTGTATGACAGCGCCATCTAGCGCGAGTTGTAGGTAAAAATAACAACCAAAAATGAATTCCTCGACCCCAAAAACAGTAAGATACCACAACTTTCCATAATAATAAAAAATAAGCATTATTTTATCAAATTTGCAATGATCTTTTCTTGTTAGACAGCGTTCCAAAATCACCAACTTCAAATGCGTGTAAAAAAAATCTCGCTAAAAAAACCCTTGAAGGTTTTTTTATGGATAATGTCAACTTTCATTTGCAACTGGTTTCATTCCATTCCCATTTTTGTTGTTGCACTGTGTAATTCATCTGCAGATCCCATCCGTAGAATGTGTGTGGATTGTAACACTTTATACGATATTATTGACTTCGATATAGGAATCGACACAGTGAAATCTCGAATTACCTCGTATTTAAATCGATACCTCCATTCAAAACTATGCTAAGTGCAAAACGGTAGTTTATCAAGACAAACGATTAATGTTTGATGATTTTTTTAAATTTGTATGGAATTTCTTTATAATGCAAATCGAATGACCTGTACTGTTTTGTGAATAACTTTTGAAATTTTGACTGAATATAATTTGGAATATTTAGAAATTAAAAACGCAATGTCCCTGAAAACATGCTAAGTCGACTTAGCATGTTTTAGAATGGAGGTATCGAAATGTGTAGTTTAATGTATTTTTTCTGCATTTCTTTATTTAGTTAAAAATCTATTATTTTTAAAATTAATTTATATATCGTCATCAGAAACGAAAAAGGGCGTAACAACAAGAAAAATGGAAATCATTTTTCGCGCACTTTTCACAAACAAGCTATAAATCATGTTTGTGTCATTTTATATATGCATAATTATGTTTAGATATTATCCTGAAAACCGCTTTTATCTAACGACAGTACTTTTCATTTTATTTAGTTTTTTGATTCTCCTGTAAAATAATCAAATATGATTAGGCCCTTTTTCGTTTCTGATGACGATATGTATATGCATGTGCCGGCTGTTGATATTTTTCTGTAGCTGGTATTCCACCCTCTACTATTAACCCGCCATGGTTCGGATCATGGTGTGTACACAATCCCTACGTTATGGGGATTTGGCCCCCTCGGTCGGAAGGGGTGGGTAAGAGTGGCAGCGTTGGAACAATTCGCAAAACAAAAGTAGAGGACTTTACGTTGCCCTCATTAGACGGTACAGAGTTAGGGTTATCTAAGGAGACTAAATACCTAGGGTTATTCCTTGACTCCAAATTGTACTGGAAGAAGAACACCTATGAGAGGCTAAAGAAGGGCCTCAACGCCTACCACCTGTGTAAGAACTCAATAGGCATGATCTGGGGATTGAGACCACATATAGTGTTAAGAATCCTTTCATTAACACATTTCTGTTTATTTCATGTACTGTACATTTCCCTTTCAAACTTGGTTTACACACACTGTCGGTAACCCTAACATAGTTTTGACATTTCTGTTTGTTACTTGACAGTTGTCTCTCCTTTTTATTTTCGTTCTTTTATTGTTATCTCTCCTGTTAAGGTCTCTTTGATCATACAATTGGAAAGGTACCGTTACTTTGCATTTGGATGATGCAATACTAAGGAATAATTTCGTCACGTAGGCCGTAGATATAAAGGGAGGAAGAAAAGAAAAGACAGGCACTTGTGAATATGTTTTTGAAGAAATGGTTTAAGAAGACAGAATTAAAATAACTATAAAGAAAGCAAAGTTGTAAAACTGAAAAATATCATGAAGTGTAAACACAAATTAAATTAAAAAACTTATTAAATAAAATTGTTTATACAATTATATAAGAATAACATAGATTAAAATAATATTAAAATAAGAAAGCACTGTTTAAATGAATTCATAAACGGGTTAAGATAAATTGTGTGATGACAACTTTTTCTGCGTCTGCGTCTGCGGCTGCGGCTCGTCTATTTTTCATTAATTGTGTGGAATATATAAATCATCGTATTTAAAATTGTGTAACACAAGAAGGCATAACATACATCGATACTATCCCTATATAATTATCATGCAACAATTAAAACACTGTGCTTCAACGGATTTATAACATTTATAAAAAAACAACACTTAAATGAAGAAAAAAGGGAATAACCAGCGAATGTGACAATGGTGAACATGAAACTGGCCCTAAAACACATAAAAAATAACAACAAATTAATTAAAAACGTGTGAATGAAAAAGATAGAAAGAAACGTAAAAAAATAAGACAGTCTGGAATAGAATTGTTGTTAAAGCAAAAAAAATACAGCCGCAAATGCGATAAAATTTAATGAAAAAAAACTCTAATTCCAGAGGAGTACGTTCAAAAAGAAATCAGCTATATTGATATGGGGTTTTTATGAAAAAAAAAGAAAAAACAAAATCCATATTAAACAGAAGTGGAAACTACCTAGTGCAGAAAGTCAACAACCGCAAGCCAATGCCATCTCCTGATCCAGCCTCCAGTTCATCATCGTCGACACTTCCAACGTAGTCATCATCATCATCCTTAACCCCACAACCAGGTTTAATTATAATTTTAGTTTAGAGTTGTATGCCTTTTATATGTATGTATTTAGACATAAGAGTATCTTGGGCCCACTAATACTATATCCATGTTATTATTAATATGAATTTTATTTTGAAAATGAAAATTTAAACTATTTTTCTTTGAGAGAGGCAGGTAAAGAATAGTTATGGTAGGTATAACGCAGTGAAACTTTTAAGGGGCAGCATGAGACCCAGGGTACCCATGTTGCCAATGGCGTAGCTCTATTGAACTTTTGGGAGGGAATTCATGTAACCAGAATGACGTTACCATTCAGTTATTCTACTTCTGCTTATTTTCGGACAGCATAATTACACTGTGATTCAAAATCGAACTTTCCGAATGGGAATGGGATGAGACCAATTGCAAATGAAAGTTGACATTATCCATAACAAAACCCTCAAGGGTTTTTTTCAGGTCAGTGCGAGATTTTTTTGACACGCATTTGAAGTTGATGATTTTGGAACGCTGTCTAACAAGAAAAGATCATTGAAAATTTAATAAAATAATGATTATTTCTTTTTATTATCATGTAAAGTTTTGGTATCTTACTGTTTTTGGGGTCGAGGAATCATTTATTACCTACAACTCACGATAGATGGCGCTGACATGCAAATGGTGCTACTTCTTGTCGATTTTCATTGAAAAAGCGCTAAACTGAAAAAAACCCTTGAAGGTTTTGTTAGGGATAATGTCAACATTCATTTGCAATTGGTTTCATCCCATTCCCATTTTGGTTGTTGCACTGTGTTATTATTGGCTTATAACAATTTTTAATAGCCCGAGCGTAACAGTAGTAGATTGGATCTACAGATCAGTGGTCAGACCTGTTCTGACCTATGATAGGCGTATGGTGGGCGGCTATGTGCACAGATAGCCATCGTAAGATACTAGCTAAGGCCCAAAGGTGTGCTACGATGGGCATTACTGGTTCCAAACGCAGCATGCCTTTGGACATCATCCTGCATCTACTATCTAGAGTAGCGGCAAGGGGCCTGCTTCGACTTTCTGAGTTAGCTCTGCTCAGCACACGGCAGTATAGTCATACGCGGATCCTGAAAGAAAGTCTGTTTGGTCTACTAAATGGTCACAAGACTGGTTTTTGATAAGATACCCTAGATAGTTATCCCTTTGAGGGAATCCTGGAAGTATTCCGAGAAACTGGTGTGCGCAGTTTTTACACCTCAACGGAGACTCTTTAAAAAATTGTGGAGTGACACCCCGTGACGTTTTCTGGTTATAATAAACATAATGTTAAAAAATAAAATGTTTCTGCCGACAAAAGGACTGTATTTCCGTGTAAATTTTAACAACGAAAACAAATAAATATTTCATGCGTATATATACGATTTCATACTTCATGAAGCATGCCTTAAGTGGATGTGTATTTTGGTTCAATTTGTTTTTCATTTCTATCTTCCCAACAGTTCAAATTTCAGCAAACTGCGCTAAACGTGCAGATTCAAATATATGCCTAACTTTGGGCAGGCATTTCATCATCTAAATATTAATATATTTTGGATACAATATACTGAATATGTGCTCAACAGATTGGCATAATAATCTTTTCAATATGTTATGTGCCATAAAATTCAATATTAAAAGTGCCAAAAAATGGATGTAGGCACCATAGCAGGTGTCTACATAGATACAACAAACTTCAGAACATCGTTCAGATTTCCGAATGAATGCAGTGTGTTTCAGGCGGAGATTCTAGCCATCCAGAATGCAGCAGAATCGATCATTTCATTTATTAATTTGTAATTTCAAAGCCCATTGGCCAATTTTAACAAAATTACATAATACCACAATTGAGTAAACTACAAAAATAAAATATTCACGTGCTAAAACCTAGCTAAATGCAAAAATTATTTGTTCCCTAGTTACTATAATTTGTGTTAGCAGTTCCCAGCTAAATAAAAGTACTAATTATATATTTGGTCTGAGATTAGGATTCAGATCCTAATAGTTTAGATTTAAGACAATGCTATAAAGTTTGCCACAAATCGTTATACACGCTCTCGGCGATTGGAGCCCCCAAAGTGCAGGATAAGATTATCACGAAATGTTGTATCGGACATATTGAATGTTCTTAACGAATTAGGAAGTCTGTTGAACGCACGAGAGACCCTAGGTTTTAGGTTAGGGTGGCAGCCGTATTTTTTATACAAGCTCACATAGACCAGTTTAGGTCCCTAGTGTTACCACGGCCTGAAATGCCCCTCATCGAAACCAACCTGTTTGATATACAAATTTGTCGATATTACGAATATCGGTACTGGAAAGATCTGTTAGGCTGCCTAGAAAAGCCGACCCCAGTATGTCCAGTCGTCGTTTACTCAGAGCGGGACAGTCGCATAGCAAGTGCTCAATGCTCTCCACTTCTTCCTCATCTCCACAGCTTCTGCAGAAGTCATTAGAGTCAATACCCAATCTTTTGGCGTGTTCGCCGATCAAGCAGTGTCCCGTCAGAACTGATACTAACGTAGACAATCTTTGCCTCTCTAGTGCGAGGAGATATTTTGATCTTCTCAGGTCAAACCTTGGCCAGATTTGTCTAGCTACTCTGCAGGTGCCGATTTCTGTCCATCTTTCGTTGGACTGCCTGATTGCCTCTTGCCTAAGCCAAAGCTTGCACGTGGATAGTGGCGCACCAATATATGCAAATTCTTCGAGAATTTGTAATGTCGTCCCTTTCCTAGCAAGTTCATCGGCTTTGCAGTTCCCCGGGATATCCCTATGCCCAGGCATCCATATGAGGTGTATGTTAAACTGCTCAGCCATCTCGTTAAGAGATCTGCGGCAGTCGAGGGCTGTTTGTGAATTTAGGGATGTTGCCTCCAGAGAATTGATGGCAGCCTGGCTGTCCGAGTAAATGACAACGCCAGTGTTGGTTACTATGTTGCGACTCAGCCACTTGGCTACTTCCCATATTGCCATTATTTCGGCTTGATAGACACTGCAGGTATCTGGTAGTCTGTGAGCTATATCCAATCTAAGCTCTGCACAGTGTACTCCGAAGCCAACCTTGAGTGAACGCAAATGATTACACCAAAAACGATGGGCACCAGTTTTTCCATACCTTATAAAATAATAACAGATTTCTGACGTCAACAAATTTCTGAAATGTGCATCCTAAGAAAGCTTCCACAAAAGGAGTTATATGCGAAAAATTATTCACTCCATATAGGTAACGCACAACATTATTGACAGCAATACGAATTTTCTCAATATGTTGCTATATAGTACCGCCATATACTTCCGACACAATAGAGAATGATTGACATAATTAGAGCATGAACCAGTCTCTGCTTCACATGACAGGGCAAACTAGGTCACAAGAATAAAGCTGACGGAGCGTGAGATTAACACGAGAAACTACCCCATCGATATGATCAGCAAAGCATAGACGATCATCTACAACAACACCTAAGCACTTCATGCTGGTTTGTGGATGTCATGGATGACTGCATGACATCCACAAACTGGTATTCGCCCTTAAATAGGAGCTGAACATCGTCAGCAAAACGATGTTCAGCCCTTAAATAGGAGCTCCAAAACAATCATTTAGAAATAGCGTAAATAAAACCGGTCCCAGGACCGACCCCTGTGGCACCCCACTTCTTACAGGCAACACAAATGACGACATTCCACCAACAGAGACACACTGCTTACGATCAGTAAGGTACGAAACCATTAATCGACAAGCACTATCCTGGAATCCAAACAATGACCTCAGTTTCTCTATTAAAATCCCACTCGGTCAAAAGCCTTCTGCAAGTCAAGAGAAATCAAAACACAAAACTTTTGACTATTGAAACTATTCCTGATCTCATCAGTAAGGCCAGCCAGCAACATTGACGTACTACTATTGTTACGGAAACCACACTGACAATCATCAAGCATGGGGTCCACATAAGGTAACAACTGTTGTTTCAAAACGTGCTCTACAACCTTAGACAAAACCGGCAACAGAGAAATGGGACGCAAATTATCTACAGAAAAAGAACCAGAACCTTTCTTTATGGGGGTTATCTTCGCCACCTTCCACCCAACCGGAAAAACAGACGTCGTAATGATGGTATTCACCAAATGAAGAAAATGCCAAGACATATATGGCAAAACCACCTTAAGAAACTTCAAGGAAAATCCATCATCACCCGCCACATTAGAAGAAATAGCGGAAAAAGCCCGGCACAGCTCTCCTGTCAGATCAGAGACGACACTATTGAGACAGGTGGAAATGTAACAATATATGTCAATAGTCAGGCTGCACTAAAGGCAGTTGGAAGTCATGGAGTTAACTCAAGGCTTGTCTTGTATTGCAGGCAAGCTCTAGGGAACCTTATGAATCATTACAGTATCTCATTGTGTTGGGTACCGGGACACTGTAATATAGCTGGGAACGAAATTGCGGATGGATTGGCGAGAGAGATCCGCGATGTGTATCAAAGTGGCGGAATGATCGGTATACCCTCCGATCAGAAACATCTATAGGACTCAGAGGGACTGGATCTCAAGCAAGGTCAACCAGGCCTGGAGCAGTAGAGACGAATGTATGACCCTATGGCCCAAGTTGAGTGTCACTAACTCCAAACTACTGCTGCGACTGCATATCGTTGGCAACACTGTTCCAATAGTTCGACTTTTGAGTTTGTGCTCCCGTGATAATTTAACAAATTAATTTTACGAATTCAATAGTTTCTTGCTTTTTGAAATTGTGTTTAAGTACAGATAAGCGTATTTTTTAATAAGTGCACCTATTGTTTTTAGTAATTATTAACATTTCTGTGGAAATTCTTGTGTTTCAAGTTTTAAGTTGGGATTTATTTGCTATTGCAATTAGATAATGGAACTGTTGGAATGGAACACAATGGAACTGTTGTGTTCCATTTGTGTCATTTGTTGTTGTTATAATTACTCCTTTCGTGTGCGTATTCTCTACATTGCCTCATTTACTGCAGGCAAAATGTTTATACGAGGTAACTCCCTTTCACCATGGGCCTCCTCTATTGCTCCATTTGCTAGATATAGTAGTGATACTCTACTATAAAATTATCCCCAATGTCGAGGTGTTATGCGACCATGTTTATTAAAATTTCGTAGACGGGGGTAAATGGCTATGTTTGAACGGAGCCTCGATGATACCTGGGCGCCTCATCGAGTATTTTTAGGCTTCTTCGCCAAGTCCTTACCATAGTAATGGGAGCTATGCTATGGCCGTGGGACCAAACTATGAATTCAAATAAACACAACCATTACAACTACAACAATTACCAGTAGCATTGGGGTTTCATCCCAAACAATGCCTACTGACTGTCATTCCGTTAGTCCGATCTCCATCTCAATCTGCTCCAGTCCTCTACCTAGCAGTTTTATTGCCCGTCAGAATATAGTCCGTCATAACGTTACAAGTCCGTCACCTCTGAATCTCGTAATGGATGAGATTATGCGAAGTGAACAATCCGAGCTCAGGGACATCGACTCGCTGAACAGAGAAATTTCCGCCCAATATGGTGAGCTCTGTCAGCAATTGTCAGAATTGGGGAGTGATGGATCTCTCATCGGACTCATTCAGGAAAGCCTGCCTGCGGGATTGATGGATGACCTCACCCTATTGAATGAGGATTTAAAAACTACGGTTATCTCTGCCCCGAAATTCGATAGAGGTAGGCAAGTAAAAATCTACGCCGGTGGCAAACAAGGCTGTAGCCGCGATCAATGTCCTTGCTACTTCACCGACTCCGTCTTCCGTGGTTAACGTGCCTTCAAGTGTCGGTGGCTTGACTCTGACGCGACAAGGAGCTTTAGACTCAGGATCTCCAGTGAGTAAACTCCCTAAAAGCGAAAGAAGTAGGTCATCTGCAAAAAAAGGCTCGCGATGCCTATCACAGGGCTTGTTCTTATCTTCGCAAGTTTGAAGGTAACAGCGAGACCGATTTACGATGAGAGAAAAGGGTTTCATGAGAACAAATTGGAAAACGATTCTTCGACATGAGCGACGACATCCCGTCATTGGGAAGAGATCAGTTCTGTTGAAATCCCCGCTGAAGCCTTCTTCTCTCACTTCTCTGGTTGAGACTGCAAGCAGTCTCTGACAGCAGCTCCCACCAATGTACCTCCAGAGGTACATTGGTGGGAGCTGCTGTCACCGCAGAGGGCGTATGAGTTGCAGTCTCAACCAGAGAAGTGAGAGAAGAAGGCTTCAGCGGGGATTTCAACAGAACTGATCTCTTCCCAATGACGGGATGTCGTCGCTCATGTCGAAGAATCGTTTTCCAATTTGTTCTCATGAAACCCTTTTCTCTCATCGTAAATCGGTCTCGCTGTTACCTTCAAACTTGCGAAGATAAGAACAAGCCCTGTGATAGGCATCGCGAGCCTTTTTTTGCAGATGACCTACTTCTTTCGCTTTTAGGGAGTTTACTCACTGGAGATCCTGAGTCTAAAGCTCCTTGTCGCGTCAGAGTCAAGCCACCGACACTTGAAGGCACGTTAACCACGGAAGACGGAGTCGGTGAAGTAGCAAGGACATTGATCGCGGCTACAGCCTTGTTTGCCACCGGCGTAGATTTTTACTTGCCTACCTCTATCGAATTTCGGGGCAGAGATAACCGTAGTTTTTAAATCCTCATTCAATAGGGTGAGGTCATCCATCAATCCCGCAGGCAGGCTTTCCTGAATGAGTCCGATGAGAGATCCATCACTCCCCAATTCTGACAATTGCTGACAGAGCTCACCATATTGGGCGGAAATTTCTCTGTTCAGCGAGTCGATGTCCCTGAGCTCGGATTGTTCACTTCGCATAATCTCATCCATTACGAGATTCAGAGGTGACGGACTTGTAACGTTATGACGGACTATATTCTGACGGGCAATAAAACTGCTAGGTAGAGGACTGGAGCAGATTGAGATGGAGATCGGACTAACGGAATGACAGTCAGTAGGCATTGTTTGGGATGAAACCCCAATGCTACTGGTAATTGTTGTAGTTGTAATGGTTGTGTTTATTTGAATTCATAGTTTGGTCCCACGGCCATAGCATAGCTCCCATTACTATGGTAAGGACTTGGCGAAGAAGCCTAAAAATACTCGATGAGGCGCCCAGGTATCATCGAGGCTCCGTTCAAACATAGCCATTTACCCCCGTCTACGAAATTTTAATAAACATGGTCGCATAACACCTCGACATTGGGGATAATGTTATAGTAGAGTATCACTACTATATCTAGCAAATGGAGCAATAGAGGAGGCCCATGGTGAAAGGGAGTTACCTCGTATAAACATTTTGCCTGCAGTAAATGAGGCAATGTAGAGAATACGCACACGAAAGGAGTAATTATAACAACAACAAATGACACAAATGGAACACAACAGTTCCATTGTGTTCCATTCCAACAGTTCCATTATCTAATTGCAATAGCAAATAAATCCCAACTTAAAACTTGAAACACAAGAATTTCCACAGAAATGTTAATAATTACTAAAAACAATAGGTGCACTTATTAAAAAATACGCTTATCTGTACTTAAACACAATTTCAAAAAGCAAGAAACTATTGAATTCGTAAAATTAATTTGTTAAATTATCACGGGAGCACAAACTCAAAAGTCGAACTATTGGAACAGTGTTGCCAACGATATGCAGTCGCAGCAGTAGTTTGGAGTTAGTGACACTCAACTTGGGCCATAGGGTCATACATTCGTCTCTACTGCTCCAGGCCTGGTTGACCTTGCTTGAGATCCAGTCAGTCCCTCTGAGTCCTATAGATGTTTCTGATCGGAGGGTATACCGATCATTCCGCCACTTTGATACACATCGCGGATCTCTCTCGCCAATCCATCCGCAATTTCGTTCCCAGCTATATTACAGTGTCCCGGTACCCAACACAATGAGATACTGTAATGATTCATAAGGTTCCCTAGAGCTTGCCTGCAATACAAGACAAGCCTTGAGTTAACTCCATGACTTCCAACTGCCTTTAGTGCAGCCTGACTATTGACATATATTGTTACATTTCCACCTGTCTCAATAGTGTCGTCTCTGATCTGACAGGAGAGCTGTGCCGGGCTTTTTCCGCTATTTCTTCTAATGTGGCGGGTGATGATGGATTTTCCTTGAAGTTTCTTAAGGTGGTTTTGCCATATATGTCTTGGCATTTTCTTCATTTGGTGAATACCATCATTACGACGTCTGTTTTTCCGGTTGGGTGGAAGGTGGCGAAGATAACCCCCATAAAGAAAGGTTCTGGTTCTTTTTCTGTAGATAATTTGCGTCCCATTTCTCTGTTGCCGGTTTTGTCTAAGGTTGTAGAGCACGTTTTGAAACAACAGTTGTTACCTTATGTGGACCCCATGCTTGATGATTGTCAGTGTGGTTTCCGTAACAATAGTAGTACGTCAATGTTGCTGGCTGGCCTTACTGATGAGATCAGGAATAGTTTCAATAGTCAAAAGTTTTGTGTTTTGATTTCTCTTGACTTGCAGAAGGCTTTTGACCGAGTGGGATTTTAATAGAGAAACTGAGGTCATTGTTTGGATTCCAGGATAGTGCTTGTCGATTAATGGTTTCGTACCTTACTGATCGTAAGCAGTGTGTCTCTGTTGGTGGAATGTCGTCATTTGTGTTGCCTGTAAGAAGTGGGGTGCCACAGGGGTCGGTCCTGGGACCGGTTTTATTTACGCTATTTCTAAATGATTGTTTTGGAGCTCCTATTTAAGGGCTGAACATCGTTTTGCTGACGATGTTCAGCTCCTATTTAAGGGCGAATACCAGTTTGTGGATGTCATGCAGTCATCCATGACATCCACAAACCAGCATGAAGTGCTTAGGTGTTGTTGTAGATGATCGTCTATGCTTTGCTGATCATATCGATGGGGTAGTTTCTCGTGTTAATCTCACGCTCCGTCAGCTTTATTCTTGTGACCTAGTTTGCCCTGTCATGTGAAGCAGAGACTGGTTCATGCTCTAATTATGTCAATCATTCTCTATTGTGTCGGAAGTATATGGCGGTACTATATAGCAACATATTGAGAAAATTCGTATTGCTGTCAATAATGTTGTGCGTTACCTATATGGAGTGAATAATTTTTCGCATATAACTCCTTTTGTGGAAGCTTTCTTAGGATGCACATTTCAGAAATTTGTTGACGTCAGAAATCTGTTATTATTTTATAAGGTATGGAAAAACTGGTGCCCATCGTTTTTGGTGTAATCATTTGCGTTCACTCAAGGTTGGCTTCGGAGTACACTGTGCAGAGCTTAGATTGGATATAGCTCACAGACTACCAGATACCTGCAGTGTCTATCAAGCCGAAATAATGGCAATATGGGAAGTAGCCAAGTGGCTGAGTTCTTATCTTCGCAAGTTTGAAGGTAACAGCGAGACCGATTTACGATGAGAGAAAAGGGTTTCATGAGAACAAATTGGAAAACGATTCTTCGACATGAGCGACGACATCCCGTCATTGGGAAGAGATCAGTTCTGTTGAAATCCCCGCTGAAGCCTTCTTCTCTCACTTCTCTGGTTGAGACTGCAACTCATACGCCCTCTGCGGTGACAGCAGCTCCCACCAATGTACCTCCAGAGGTACAGATCAGTGTTGGCTCACAAAAGACCACACATATTAACAAACAAGATACTGGCAGTAACTTTCTGCCTCTTTTCGGAGGTCCCTCAACCTCACGGCAAGCTGCGGCCTCAATACGATCTTCTGCTTTATAGAATACTGTGAAACGGAAGAGATCGAACGAGGAGTCGCAGCTGGCTGCGAAGAAGCGTCAGCATGAAGCAGGAGCGTAATACCTTCTGGTGGTAAAGTATCCTCTGGGTCTAGACCAGCAAGGATGGTGGTTAAGCCCTATTCAAGACCTCAAGGTAGGAAACCAGATATCCCTTCCCAGAAAACCTTAGGCCAGCAGGTGGCGGTAGTAGACATGGCCGATCCCGACGGGAGGATCAGCCCTTCCAATTGGAAGCTACTAGTACCGAAGTTGCTCAAACTAACACTATCAGATGGGTGGAGCAGTAGCGATGTAATCTTCGATGGAGCGGAATGGAAAGACGGTATTAAGCTTATCAAATGTGCCAACAGTGAGTCCTTGCTCTTCCTTGAATGGACCGCAGATAATGTGGAAGCCCCCTGGCCTCGCGAACAAATCAAAGGTCTGCCTCCTACTGCTTTACCTCTTCGAACGACAGCGACAGCTTGGATCCCAACTGAATTAATTCAGACTGATCCACTGAAACTGCTCGCGAAGCAGAACGCCGGTCTCAGTACAGCACTTTGGACGATATACTCGACTAAGGAGTGTGCTGAGTGCTGGTCTGATCTTCAAAGTTGCTATTGACAAAAAATCAGAAGAGTACTTAAGAGAAAGAGGGGGTAAGGTAAGATGGGGATTTGGTTTCTGCCACTTCCGCATGCAAAACTCAAAAGGAAACTAATTCGAGTAAGCTAAGAGTAGTGCAGATTAATCTGCATCATTCTATAGCAGCCTTCTAAATGCCCTCTCTAACTCTTCAGTAGACATCGCTCTAATCCAGAAACCCTATATCGTTAAGAATAAGGTAACTGGACTGAGATATGTAAATTTTATCACGTACTCACCTACCACTACAGATAAGATGAGGACTTGTAGGTAGGAAAAATTTAAACCTAATCCTAGAGACGAAAAACAACAAACCGTTACTACTCGCATCAGTTTATTTACCATATGAGGAAATCAACCCGCCAAACGAGTTAGTGAGCAAGCTGGTGCACGACAATAGACGCTTAACAAGGCTGGTTTTGGGATGCTACGCCCACCACTCTCTATGGGGAAGCTCTAACATTAACACTCGAGGTGAGTCACTTTATGATTTTATTTTAAATTCTGGTCTAAGATAACGTTGGTAGTGATCCTACTTTTCAGGCCAAAAATAGATAGGAGGTAATAGACATAACCTTGACTAATCTTGATGATAATGTTCTTTCATAAAAATCTGGCAACCCTGCTTGTGTCAAGTTGTGTTATTTGGTGCTCCGTCAATATAATTTTTATTTTAATAAATTTTGTGGGAATAAAGTCGATTTGTGTTCTAAATTTGTTTCAGATACGTATAAGTATTATTATCAGTGGTGTACTTATTGGTATCAGTTTATTTTTGGTTGTTGACTAAAATTTGTTAGAATTTTGTTCCTGGAAAAAAATTGTCCGCCGCTAAAACAAGTGTTTTGTGCTTTAGTGTCACAATAATTGTATTTTAGTGTCAAAATAATTAATTAATTTGGTGTCTTTAATCGTGATTTTGTTAAAACAAAGAAAAAAATCTTTGTTATTTTCTGTTTGTGATTTATTAGTTTTCCTTTAATTTTGTTGATTATTTGTTTCGGTGAAACATTATTTGCCGCTACAACAAGTGTTGGTGCTTTTGTGTCACTGTGTTTGTCCTAGTTGATTGCTGGTCCGAATTTACACTAGGCAAGTTTTTTCTGCAGCTTATCATCAAATTCTCTTTTGAACTTGCACGAATAACTCAAAACGTTCAGGGAGAGTTTTTTCTCCCCTCTTGCAGACTGCCTCTCTCTCCTACAAAACGCCGATAATCTGCTGAACATTCAGCCAATGTAAATAGGGACCTGTTTTCTATTGTTGCTTTGTGCTTCTGTTTGTTTGAAATATCAACAGAGTTGCCAGTGTATTGTATTTTGTCTGTTTGTGGGGATATATTTGTCCTCCTCATTTTAAAATAGTAGAGGGTTTCTATTAACTATTTGTTTGGATTTTATTTATTGTTTTGGTGTTATTTGTCTGTTTTTTTGGTGTATTTTACCTAACATAAAAATGACATGCAAATCGGGAAATTGTAAAATTACTTCCGACATGGAAACACTAATTGAGTGCTGGTTATGCACTAACTTATGGCATGCCAAGTGTGCTGGCGTGACCGCTAGGATAGTTGACGCTTTATATGGTGAAAAAAATGGTCTTCACTGGTGCTGCATCAAGTGCAGAAAGATTAATATTGAATTTTATAATTTCGTCAAATCGAATACGAATGAGGTTAATGATCTGAACCAAGACATTTTCAATGTCTATATGCGGTTCATGAATTTCTCTGCATTGATTAAGAATTATCCAAACCTAGACGAGTATGCTATTTCGCCGGCTTCTTCTGGACAGTAACGAAAAAGGTTGATGAACAAATTAAACATTGATCAGCCTTATTTTTCTGATCCAAAAAAGCCGGACACGCCCTCATCTCCAACAGTGCTACCTAATCCTGTTGAGAGGGCAGCTCCATTAACTGCTGCTTCAGGAACTTCACAGGAGGTAACTCAAATTCTACCTGTGGTTTCCCCCCTTGTGGTTCCGCAAGTTGTTGTTCCGCCTACTAGGAATACGACGCAAAGAGCAAATAGGAAAACGAAAACACTGACTGTGGTGCCAGTCAAGAAAGTAGTTTTTGTTTCACGTTTTGCTTTAGATACGTCCTCTGAAGATTTAGATGACTATATTAAATCCAAGATTGAGGGTGATTTCTATCTGAAGACAGTCAAGATGAGATTACCTTCAACGGCTACAAGATCATCATTTAAGGTTATTGTTCAACCTGAAATCTTTGATAGGTTGATAGATCCCAATTTTTTGCTCCAAAGGCATTTGTGGATAGGGTAGATAACCTGGCTCGTTTTTTTTTTTTTTTTTTTTTTTTTTTCGAACGGTCCCAACGCTGCCACTCTTACCCGCCCCTTTCGACCGAGGGGGCCACATCCCCATAACGTAGGGATTGCGTACACACCATGATCCGAACCATGGCGGGATAATAGAGCCGGCACATGCATATACAAATTTAATATTAATTCTCAAAATAATAGATTTGTACTAAATATAGACATGCAGAAAAATACATTATATTACTACACATTTAAATACGATATAATTCGAGATTTCACTGTGTCAATTTCTATATCAAAGTCAATAATATCGTATAAAGTGTTAAAATCCACACACATTCTACGGATGGGATCTGCAGATGCATAATTAGTACGTTGAAAATCAATATGTAATAATTGGTAATATCTGGATGATCTGAATGGAATATTAAATCTTATCTTAGAAAGAATGTAATCGGAAGATACATCACCTTTTATAACCTTTAGAATCATTGTAGAGTTCAGCATAATACGTCTGCTCCTAAGAGTAGGGAGTCTTATCAAACTCAACCTACTAGTGTATGGTGGAAGAACAAAATCGCTATTCCAGTGAAGGTGTCGCAAAGCAAATAATAAAAATTGCTTCTGAACAGATTCGATCTTATCGATGTATGTCCCGTATTGAGGGTCCCATACAACGGACCCATATTCTAGAATAGGTCTAACAAGTGAAGTATAAAGCTGCTTTGTTATATATGGGTCTGAAAATTCTTTCGCCCATCGCTTAATAAAGCCTAGAACACCATAAGCTTTGTTTACCATTGTAATTATGTGATTATTGAAATTGAGTTTAGGATCCATCAATATACCAAGATCCACAAAGGTCTCAACAGTATCTAAATAGGAACCATTAAGACCAAATTTAAATGGGATAGTTTTCGACCTAGAGAAACACATGTGCTTACATTTCCTCAAATTAAGGTCCATGCAATTAATATCACACCAATGACCAAAGTTATCTAAATCATTTTGAAGTATCATAGAATCTTCAGTTGCATTATAAGAGAAAAATATCTTAACATCATCCGCATACATCAATAGCCTAGAATTAATAATTGATTCTGGTAAATCATTGATAAATAGAAGAAACAGCACGGGGCCAATATGACTACCCTGGGGCACCCCAGAAGGAACCACAATCGGACCAGAACGGAAACTACCAAATTTCACAACCTGAATACGGCTATCCAGATAAGAGGATATCCAACTCAACAAGCTGTTACTAAAACCAACGCGCTCAAGCTTATATAATAAGAGTTTGTGATTAACTCTATCAAATGCCTTACTAAAATCGGTATAAACTACATCTGTCTGTTTACCAAGCACGAATTCTTTAATTACTTGGGAAGTAAATTGAACTAAATTCGTCATAGTTGAAAGTCCCTTCCGAAATCCATGCTGGAAAGGACTAAGAATAGACGATACACTATGCGATAAAATCTCAGTGACCATCTTCTCAAAAAGTTTTGGGATAATACTTAATTTCGCAATACCTCGATAATTCAACACATCTATCAAGCTTCCTGATTTATGAAGTGGACTTATGAACGAATTTCTCCAAGTAGATGGGAAATAGCCAAACCTTATTGAATTGTTAAATAATAATGTAAGCGGAACAGCAAGATTTTGAGCACAAGATTTTAAGATTATACTGGGTATACCATCAGGGCCAGCACAGTTAGAGGATTTAAGCTTGCCTAAGTTTGACGATACTACCGATAAATCAAAATAAGGTATGCTCAGTTGATTCACTGAGCAGATTACCTGCGAGGCAATCTAATTTGCCAAAAAACTAATAAACTCTCTGGTCATAGCTTATCAGAATGTAAGAGGGCTTAATACCAAATTAACCCGCTTATTTGCTGATAGTTTTGACTTCGATTTCTCTGTTTTGTCTTTCACCGAGACCTGGTTAAAACCTAATATATTTGATTCCGAAATTTTATCTAATGAATACGTGATATACAGAAAATATCGTCTTAATAAAATTGGTGGTGGTGTCCTCATCGCTGTAGTTAGTTCGTTATCGTCTGAACGTGTATATCTTGACATAACTAACGATATTGAATTCATTGTTGTCTCTGTTAATTTAGGGAAAACCAAATTATTCGTTAGTTGCTCTTACATCCCTCCAAACTCGGAATTATCTGTTTATGATAATCACTTATCGGCTATTGGCAGAGTTGTTTCGATGTTGATCGAATTATCATTCTAGGTGATTTTAACTTACCCTCCGTTTCTTGGCTTTCATTGCCCGATACTGAGGCATTTATTCCCCTAAATTCTTCATCAACCTCCTTTGAGTGGACCTTAATGGTATCTCCAACTCAATTGATAAATTACTTGATTTAGTATTTGTTGATAATTCCCAATTATTCGATGTTTACAGAATTTCTCCAATTTCTATACCGGAGAATAATTACCACCAATTTCCATGACGTATGACATGATGGACACTCCCTGTGCACACACCCCACGTGATGAGGGTGCAGTTTTTTGTTTTAAAAGAACTAATTTTGATTTGCTTAATGCTCTGCTCCTTGACGTTGATTGGGATTGTATCTGCAGTTGTGATCATCTAACTCACATTGACACAGCTATTGAGCATTTTTATAATGTATTGAATAATTGTTAGCAACAATCTGTTCCGAAGATTCGTGTTAAAAATTCTAATATTCCACCATGGTATTCTCCTGCTTTGACTGTTATCAAGAACTTGACGAGCAGACTATTTAAAAAATTTAAAAAATTGGGTTCAGAGACCGATTATGCGAAGTATGCTATTGTCAGATCTCAATTTAATATTGAATCTAGCAGATGTTATGGAATCTACTTAGAGAGGTTAGCCCTCAAGTCGAATCCTAAATCTTTCTATGATTTTGTAAATATGGAATGTAAATCTAATCCAAGACCTTCTATGGTTAGAATGGATAGTGAGGAATTCTGTGGTGACAAATCAATCGCCAATGCTTTTGGAAAATTTTTTACATCAACTTATTCTTATCAACAGAGATAACTAGACGACTCCTACCCTTATAATATTCCTTCATTAAATCAGTTTAGCATACCTTATTTTGATTTCCCATTTGTATTTTCGAGTTTGGTCAAGCTACCTAGTATAATCCTCAAATATTGTGCTCAAAGTCTTTCTGTTCCACTTACATTGCTATTTAATATTTCGTTAAAGTTTGGCTATTTCCCATCCATTTGGAGAACATCTTACTTAACCCCTCTACATAAATCTGGAAGCCTCACTGATATGGGGAATTATCGTGGAATTGCAAAATTAAGTATAATTCCACAACTTTTTGAGAAAATGGTTATTGAGATTTTATATGGATTTTACATGGATTTCGAAAAGGTCTCTCAACTGTGATAAATTTAGTGCAATTTTCTTCTGAGGTTATAAATGAGTTTGTTCTTGGTAATCAGACAGACGTAATTTATACAGATTTTAGTAAAGCTTTCGACAGAGTCAATCACAAAATCTTAATACATAAGCTGGATCTTATTGGTTTTAGTAACAACTTATTCCGTTGGATATCGCCTTATCTTGATAGACGTATTCAGATTGTGAAATTCGGTAGATCCTGTTCTGATCCAATTTTGGTTTCATCTGGGGTTCCCCAAGGTGCCATATTGGTCCCATTCTGTTTCTGCTGTTCATCAACGATTTGCCAGAATCAATTTCTAGTTCTAATTTACTGATGGATGCAGATGATGTTAAGATATTTTATTCTTATAAAACATCTGAAAATTCAATACTCCTTCAAAATGATTTGGTTAGTTTTGGAAATTGGTGTGATATAAATTGCATGGACCTTAATCTTAAGAAATGTAAACATATGTGTTTCTCTAGGTCGAGGACGATTCCATCTAGTTTTAGTCTTCATGGTTCCAATTTAGATACTGCTGAATCCTTTGTGCATCTTGGTATATTAATGGATCCGAAACTCAATTTCAATAATCACATAATTACAATGGTGAATAAAGCTTTCATTTCATTTCATTTATTCTCCTTAACATGTAATAAAAAGCCATCAGGCCAATTAAAAATAAATTACAATATGCATTAAAAATGAAAACCTTTAACATGAGTTAAAACTACTCTGCCTTATAAGGAATTATTGTAAACATTTTTTTTTCTATCTTATTATAATTAAAATTTTTTGTTTTTCTTTGTTTTTTTTTAGTCTTAAAATAAAGTAGGGTATTATTTAAAATTAATAGCATAAAAATGTTTTTCTCAGCGCTGACATGCTCGGTTTTAATAAGCGATGGGCGAAAGAATTCGTAGATCCATATGTAACTAGGCAGTTGTATACGTCCCTAGTTAGACCTATTCTAGAATATGGGTCTGTAGTGTGGGACCCCCAATACGGGACTTACGTTGATAAGATTGAATCGGTTCAAAAACAATTTTTATTATTCGCTTTAAGACATCTTCATTGGAATAGTGATTTTAGTCTTCCATCCTATACTAGCAGGATGAGTTTGATAAGACTGCCTACTCTTAAGAGCAGACGTATTATGCTGAACACCACAATGGTGCTGAAAGTTATAAATGGTGACGTGCCCTCTAATTTTATTCTGTCTAGGATTGGATTCAATGTACCATATAAACCTTCCAGATATTACCAACTATTACATATTGATTTTCAACGTAGAAATTATGCTTCGGCAGAGCCCATTCCTAGAATGTGCACAGATTTTAACACTGTATATGATGTTATTGAAATTGACGTAGAAATTGATGCAGTTAGACCTACAATAATCTCTTTTTTAAATATGTAAGTAGACTAATGTTATTTGTTTAGAGGTTCACTACATGTCTATATATAGAAAAACTTTTGATTTTTTGCATGTGCCGGCTGTTAAAATGTTTCTGTAGCTGGTATTTCCACCCTCTACTATTAACCCGCCATGGTCCGGATCATGGTATGTACGCAATCCCTACGTCATGGGGATGTGGCCCCTCGGTCGGAAGGGCCGGGTAAGAATGGATGCGTTGGGACCGTTCGTTTAAAAAAAAAGTCTGTTTATTACCTATGTTACAAATACTTAGGTTGGTAGTTAGAATAAAGTCAAGAAGCGAATCGCCCCTATTGTTTATATCCGTACTACCCCAGATAGTATGATGAGCGTTCGTGTCTGCGCCACTAATCAGCTCGACCTCGTCAGACGTTGCTTCTTCTACTACTTCCCTGAATAGAGCAGTCGGTACTACAGCTTCATAAGGCAAGTAACTGGAGACCACCCAATATGTATATGCGATTACCGATCTCCAGACTAGCAGATGTTTGGTCTTTACCACTTAAATTTGCCAGGAGAAAGATATTTAGATCTTTCCTGGCCAAAATGCAGTTTCTTAGAGTGCCTTCACAGTTGGTCACAAGCAGTTTAAAGTTGGGTGTCCTGATACCGCACACCCTTCCTCCCACTGCGTAGGGCTCCTGTATCAAGACGATGTCTACTGCACCTGTGGACAGGCGCAGCAATAGAGCCGCTGAGGCTGCTTTAGCGTGATGGAGGTTAATCTGTAGAATTCTTACCATCATTGGTAAATGACAGATTAACATCCATCCCGACAAGGGTGTTATAGAACTATTCGTCCGTATCATCGAGAAGCGTGTCCCCGCCAGATGCGTCAAAGTCCGGAGACTCCCCTCAGCTCCTCTGTGTCAGAAGTAGAGCATTCGTCCTCAGAGTAGGACGTTACAGATCTTCTGTTAGAGTTGGAGTCACCAGGAATAATGGGCGTGGATACCTCCGCACATCCAGAAAGCCGTGTATCAACCACGGTGGACGACTCACCTTCCGCAGTGGGAGCTATATCCTGCTTGTATACCTTCAAGACTATAGTCTCGAAGCCATATGGTAGGGTTGCACTTGCACGTTGTATATGGGAGGTGGATTCAGCGTTAAGGATCGGTTTTTACCATCCGCCTCACCCACCTTGCTGATTCTCCAATTATGGGCGGGCAGACCAGGATTGGAATCTTTTATTATTTCTAATATGTCTTATTGCTGTAAAAAGTTCGCTTTCTTCTGAGCGTGTCATTCTTGATGAGATTGAAGATATTGAACTTATTGTTGTCTCTATTAATTTAGGTAAAGCTAAATTATTGGTTTCATGTTCCTACATCCCACCAAACTCGGAATTATCTGTTTATGATGGCCACTTAAAGGCTATAGGCAGATTGGTTTTGATGTTGAGGGATGTGGACCATATCTTAGTCTTGGGAGATTTTAATTTACCCTCTGTTTCTTGGCTTTCATTGCCAGATACTGATGCATTTACTCCCTTGAATTCTTCTTCGATCACGTTCGAGTGGACTTATGATGTGGTAAGGTGGTTTTCCGATCTCGGAATATTGCAGATTAACGGGATTTCTAATTCGTCTGGAAAATTACTTGATTTAGTATTTGTGAATAACGCTCAGATTTTTGATATTCATAGAATTTCTCCGGTTTCTACCCCGGAAGATGGTTACCATCCTACGCTGGGTATTTCCATGATGTACGACATTTCGGACCCTTCTTCTATATACCCCCCACGTGAAGAGGGTACAGTCTTTTGTTTCAAAAGAACAAATTTTGAGTTGCTAAATTCTCTGCTCTTGAATACTAACTGGGATTTAGTTTGTTCTTGTAATCACCTGACTGATATTGATGTATCTATTGATAGATTTTACAATGTCTTGAATGAATGTTTGGTACAATCTGTACCAAAAATTCGTATTAAGAATACCAATAGACCACCGTGGTATTCTTCTAATATGACTGCTCTCAGGAACGTAAAGAGCAGACTATTTAAGAAATTCAAAAGGTCTGGATCCGATGTTGATTATGTCAGGTACTCTGTTGCCAGATCACAGTATAACATTGAATCACGTAAGTGCTATGAGCTCTACTTGGAGAAGTTAGCTCACAATTTTAAAATGAACCCTAGATCGTTCTATGATTTTGTCAATATGAAACGTAAGTCTAATCCAAGGCCTTCAAGGGTTAGAATTGATGGTGAGGAATTTTGTGGTGATCAATCAATCGCCGATTGTTTTGCAAAGTTCTTTGCATCAACCTATTCTCGTCAACAGTGTCATCTAGTTTCCTATCCTTACAATATTCCATCATTGAATCATTTGAACATTCCTTATTTTGATTTATCTTTTGTATCGTCAAGTTTAGGCAAGCTTAAGACTTCTAACAGTGCTGGCCCAGATGGTATACCGAGTGTAATCCTGAAGCTATGTGCTCAGAGTATTGCTGTCCCGCTCACATTGCTTTTCAATAATTCGTTGAAGTTTGGATATTTCCCATTTATTTGGAGAAAATCTTTTATAACTCCACTTCATAAATCTGGGAGCTTGATTGATGTTATGAATTATCGTGGAATTGCGAAATTAAGTATAATTCCAAAACTTTTTGAAAAAATGATCACTGAGATTTTATCTCATAGTGTTTCACCTATTCTTAGTCCATTCCAACATGGATTTCGTAAGGGACTCTCGACTATGACAAATTTAGTTCAATTTACCTCCCAGGTAATTGATGAGTTTGTTCTTGGTAATCAGACAGATGTGGTTTATACTGATTTTAGTAAAGCTTTTGATAGAGTTAATCATAAGCTCTTACTGTATAAGCTGAATCGCATTGGTTTTAGTAATAACTTGTTGAGTTGGATATCCTCTTATCTTAACAGTCGTGTTCAGATTGTTAAATTTGGTAGTTACTTCTCAGGTCCGATTTTGGTTTCATCTGGGGTACCCCAAGGTAGTCATATTGGCCCTTTGCTGTTTCTACTATTTATAAATGACTTACCAGATTCAATTATTAGTTCTAGATTACTGATGTATGCAGATGATGTTAAGATATTTTATTCTCGTAACACATCTGATGATTCTTTGTTTCTTCAAAATGACTTAGACAACTTTGGTTATTGGTGTGAAATTAATTGCATGGACCTTAATTTGAAGAAGTGTAAACATATGTGTTTCTCTAGATCGAAATTGATTCCATCTAAATTCAGTCTTCTTGGTTCCAATTTAGAAACTGTTGAATCCTTTGTGGATCTTGGTATATTAATGGATCCTAAACTTAACTTCAATAATCACATAATTACAATGGTGAACAAAGCTTATGGTGTCCTTGGCTTCATTAAGCGATGGGCGAAAGAATTCTCGGATCCATATGTAACGAAACAGTTGTATACTACACTTGTTAGACCTATTCTAGAATATGGTTCTGTTGTGTGGGACCCCCAATATGGGATTTATGTTGATAAAATTGAGTCCGTTCAGAAACAATTTTTATTATTTGCTTTGAGGCACCTGCATTGGAATAGTGATTTTGTTCTTCCACCCTATACTAATAGGTTGAGCTTGATAAGATTGCCTACTCTTAAGAGCAGACGTATTATGCTGAACACCACAATGATATTGAAGGTTATAAATTGTGATGTGCTTTCTGGATACATGCTTTCTAAGATAAGATTTAACGTACCATTCAGATCTTCCAGATATTACCAGTTATTGCATATTGATTTTCAACGTACAAATTACGCATCTGCAGAGCCTATCCGTAGAATGTGCATAAACTTTAACACTTTATATGATATTATTGACTTTAATGTAGGAATAGATATAGTGAAATCTAGAATCATATGTTATTTAAATCAGTAGTGAAATTCTGTTTTATGTGTGTTCTTTATTTAACTAAACAAAGTTAACACTTTTTATGCATGTATGTATGTACATACCGGCTGTTGATATATATTCTGTAGCTGGTATTCCACCCTCTACTGTTAACCCGCCATGGTTCGGATCATGGTGTGTACGCAATCCCTACGTTATGGGGATGTGGCCCCCGCGGTCGGAAGGGGCGGGTAAGAGTGGCTGCGTTGGGAACGTTCGTAAAAAAAAAAAAAAAAAAAAAAAAAAAAAAAAAAAAAATGTCAGCCGGGTTGGAGGGCTTTTCTGTAACCCAGGTGATGGCTCTAGGGTGATTAGGGATGTTGTTTTTTCGACAACATCCAACTGGGCACCCGGCCACACCTCACCCGCTCGACTCAGAGCAGCCTTATACAGGTCTACTGATCTGGCATCACCGAAATATAAGAGCTTTACTCTCCCCTGATGCCATCCTGCATCGTTGCAGATTGGTGGTTTGCCCGGCATTTCTCTACGGACATCGAGGTAATGAGCCATTATGCTGATTGCACATGGCTCCATTTGTCCTTGAGGATGGATCCATCCTCACTACTTCTGTCTATAACGGCCATCACTAGACTCTCCTTCGCCACTTCATTGAAGGGCTTGGTGAGTGTCCTGTTGATGGTGACATTAGGGCATCTTGCCTTTTTCGAAGGCAGGGGTTCATCAGGTGATCTGATTCTTTTGACTTTATTAGCCGTTAACACAGCTGAATTTGTGGCTCTTTCAGTTTGGTGTGTTCGGCTTTGGCCAAGATCAACGGACGGACAGTATGACGATTGGGGAACCCCGCTCCATCGGAACGCGAAGGCATCCCCGTCAACGAATTTATTAATTTGTTTGTCCGTATTAGCCCGTAATAGGTACTACGATATAGGCCTTCCAGGCTTTGTACAGATTTTTTTGCGATTGCGTAATAGGTACTGCGTAATAGATTTTATCTATCCGCTCTGTGCTAAACACGTCCGTTCACTACGACTGATCAGCAACGACTAAGGGACTAGAAAACGAGATAACAGAGGTCACTTATCGAATTTGACTTCGGAGACAACAGTGACATATAGACCAAATATAGCCCTTGCCAAAACTTGAAGAACGATATGCATCCCGTTACGATCGGCCATCAAATGGCAACGCAGGATAATAAAATTAAAAGGGCGTCATTAGACCGTTTATAGCACATGATGCAAAAAGTGAAAGTTGCTGCGATCTTTGATTTCCGGACCGAAAAAGTTTCCATTTGGCCTACAAGACTTCCATAAAAATATTTGTGCCGATCGGATAACCCTAGGGTCTGCCCAAAGTTCATTCAAAATTTAGAACACACATTATAGGGGAAATATTTTTTTTATTCAAAAATCGTATGTTTAAATAAGTAAAATTACATTTCTTTGTATTATTAATTAATAAATAGTTTTTAAATATTAAGATCAGTGAAAAAAACAAAAAATACAATTAATTCAATATTATATTAGATCTGACTTGTTATGTAAGGGACATTTTCTACGATATTCTTCAATGCACTGTAATATAAATTGATTTTGTTCTTCGTCTTTCGTAAGTATTCTGTTGTAATCATTCATAAATTGTACACCGCGTTCAGCAGTGTTGTTAACAACAAACAGATTACGACAAACATCGAGAGTATCTTGATAATCTTCCCAAATGGATGGGTCATGCTTTAAAAATTCAGTACTCAATCCAAAAGCACCGAAAAATGTTTGGTTTTGTATGAGACGAAATCGCTCAAATTATTACACAGCAATAGTTTCGGGTCGGAGAATTTTCGATCGTTTTCCAGATTTACGACGGGCTCTGTTGATTGCAGATGCCTAACCATTTTTCGTTTCTCTTCGAGTGAAACATCCGAATCGAAAAATGCCAAAGCCATTGATTCTAGGACCAGGTTAGGTTAGGTTAGGTTGAATAGAGGAGACGTTTAAAACGTCTCATGTCCATGGACATACACTTAAGCCAATGGTTCGGCCTGTTGTGCGCTCCTTATTTATGATTTTCATACCCCACGGATTACAGAAAATCGGTACTAGACACGTATTTTCTCAGTATCTTCCAGTCATATCCTCTGAGATGAGTCAAGTCTGGCAATATGTCGGAACCGAGATATCGGGATCTTGCATGTGTGAAAGCTGGGCAGTGACACAGAAAATGTTCTATCGTTTCGATGTTTTCCCTCCATGCCCTGCACTCGTCGTTTTCTGCTAGTCCTATGCGATGAAGATGTGCCTGTAAGCTTGAGTGTCCCGTTAGAACACTTATCATCTTACTAATCTCGATCTTGTTTAGTTTCAGAAAAATACTGGTTTTCTTCTCATTTGGGTCACCCCACAGTATCTTTGCAGTTGCTCCTACAGTTGCTCTATTCCACACAGTTTTGTGAGCCATCACTGCCCAATGCTTCAACTCATCCTTCGTGGCTTCGAAAGGTTTCCAATTTTCCAAGTTTATTACTCGAAGTTCTCTGCCCTTTGAAGCCAAGCTGTTTGCTCGTTCATTTCCAATCACTCCGTTGTGTCCCGGTACCCAGAAAATACGCAGTTGACCATGGACTGAGTAATTATTTATCGTTCTTTTACAGTCTAGCACGGTTCTGGATTTGACCTTTTCCGATGTTATTGCTTTGATCGCCATTTGGCTATCTGTGAATATGTTGGCATATTTAGGCTTTGTGGTATTACTGAGCCAGTTAACACACTCCGTGATTGCTCGAACTTCTGCTTGAAATACTGTGTTATGGTCTGGGAGGCGGAAGTAATGTTCGACTTCTGGTTCATCAATAAAAAGTCCCAGACCCGTCCTTCCTCCTAGCCTGGACCCATCAGTGTAGCAGCTGGTTCCCACTGGCGCATGAGCAAGTGTTCCGTTTTCCCAGGAGCGTCTTTCTGGCACGTAGCTGTAAGCCGCACTTCAGGAAAGCGGTCGGAGATTTCCGTTGTTTGAATATGACCGACCAGTGATTGTAATATCTTCTGATGGTACGACTTGTGGTCTCGATTTATCCATTCACCCATCACTTGTAGACGTCTTGCTGTGAGGGCTGCCTCATACTTTATACGGATATCTATTGGTTGGATGTGCAGCATAGTCTCTAACGCTCTTGTTGGTGCGGTTCTAATTGCTCCGCTTATGCCTAGACAGCAAATGCGTTGCTCTTTTTGCAATGGTATTACGTTGTACTTTTTGTCCATTGATGTCCACCACACTACAGAGGCGTAGGTGATTATTGGTCTAATCACGCTCATGTAAAGCCAGTGTGTCATATTTGGACGTAGTCCCCATTTTGAACCTATAGCTCTTCTGCACAACGACCAACATCTGTGGGCCTTTGTAACTCTTTCTTCAATATGATCTTTCCAGTACAGTTTCTGATCCAAGATTACTCCCAAGTATTTTATCTTTTTAGATATGGCAATATTCTTATCCAGGAAACGAGGCACGGTAAAAGGATGAATCTTCCTTTTCCTTGTAAATAGACATATTTCTGTTTTGTCTGGATTGACATTTACAGCCTGTTCAGCTAAATGTACCAAAACGCAGACGTGCGATAGCTACCCAAGCAATAATTTTCTTCTTCTTATTCTCACCCAAGCGATCATGTTTTTAATTTGGTTCATTGTCACTTATCGTTTGGGTAAGAAAGCTCTTTTCTTCATCGTCTTCCTGTCAAAGACCAATATTACCTTCATGTTGTTATTGACACACGAAAATATCAGAACGGGGGCAACCCTATCTAACAGCTGTAAAAGTTGCAACAGCTGTTTCTAGACGATGAGAAATAATTAAAAAACCGAAAACAAACACAATTGTTGTTTGATAGATCATTTATGTATATATAGGGGCTATATCTAAATCGGAAACCTTCTGCACCCATTTTAGTAAGTCCTTGAGTTAAAAAGGAAGTTCTTGCTAAATTTCCTAGTGATCTGAGCATAATTGTGACCTGTACTCGGTAACAAGGATACATTTATAAACAGACGGACGGACAAAACCAAACCTATTCAGAAAGATATTCTAGGTCGATAGGTATAATAAACAATTGTTTGGGTCACCTAATTTAAGGTATTACGAAAAAATGCAAAAAGCAACAGTGTGGTTGTGAGATTTTAAAACATTTTAAACAAACTAATAAAAAGACATTTTTTGAAATTTTGGTGGATACTTCAAAAGATAAAATAAAAGATACATGTGTATGTTGTTTGGTTCATTTATCCATTTTTTATTCATTTATCCAACAATTTTCACTTTATCATTCAAAAGGGCGGTAAACATAACCGACACGAATGAATTTTTCTGATCGTCTAATTTGACATTTCATTTTGTTCGTTGTGGTCTTATAAGAACCAAAATGTTGGCGATAATTGAAAGCTTCTTTGTTTACAATCAAAACAAAGTGTGCAAAAACCAAAAATTTCATTCGCTTGCCAATACACGAGCGAAGTGACAAGAAATAAGTTACAAAAACAGGCCCTTAGTCCCCTTGGTTGTGCAGTTATATGCTATGTTAAGTGCCTCTTCAGCTCTTCTGCATAGTTGGTTTGGATGTGTGCCCCTTAGAAGTATTATAACGTCGTCTGCATAACAGACTGGTTTAAGTCCTTCATTGGTAAGGGCTTTAAGGAGACTGTGTATCGTCGTAACCCATAGGAGAGACGATAAAATGCCCCCCTGAGGTATACCACGATTTACCTTGTCTCTGATTTTTACGTCATATGACCCACAAATAATCCACCTATTCCTTAGCATATTGTTGATTCAGTTTATCAACGCCCGGTCAACCTGAAACTCGTCTAAGGACTGGATAAGTGTATCGGTCTGAACGTTGTTAAAAGCGCCCTCAATGTCTATACAAACGGCAAGTGTGTAAAATTTTTCACTGAAGGACTTTTCTATGTGGTGTACTACCTCATGTAGAGCTGTTTCCACTGATCTTCCTTTAACATATGCGTGTTGCTTGAATTTTAGCTTGGCATCGGCTATCTTACTTTTGATCATGTCGTCAATTATTCGCTCCATTGTTTTTAAGAGGAAAGAAGTTATGCTAATAGGTCGATAAGCCTTTGGGATCGTATAACTCGCCTTGCAAGGCTTAGGTATGAATACCACCCTTGATTCCTGCCAAGTTTTTGGGGTATATGCATGAGTTAGGCATGCAGTGAAAACTCCAACAAGATGAGTTGATACAAGATCCACCTCATTCTGAAGAAGCGCTGGAAATATTCCGTCCGGTCCCGCAGCCTTATAAGGAGAGAAGCTTTTTATTGCTTTTTTAACCATAGCATCCGTAATAGGTACTTGGTGCATTACATTTTCGGTCTGTAACTGTTCCTCTATTGGCCCAGCATTACCACTCGGAAAATGAGTTTTCATCAAAAGCCTTACGGTATCATCTATAGTTTCCATCTTTTTACCCGTTTCATCCAGCAGTGTTTCGGTTTGGATATGAGTTTTTGAGAGGAACTTTTTTTATTTTGGACGCTGTCTACCTGCTCACAAAAAAGTCTCCAGGAGTTACGTTTCGCCAGTCTAATGATTATATTGTATTCTTTGAGCTTTCTGTGGTAGTCATCCCAATATACTGATAGCTTTTTACGTCGAGCTCTGTTGTAAAGTCTGCGGACATCCTTGCCAATCGAGCGAATTTGCCCTGTCATCCAGGGTTTCTCATAGGCAGATTTCCATTCTCGAAGCGGGCAACTATCTTCGAATGGTTTTACAAGAGCCTCCGTAATCCTCCTCACATTGATATCAATGTCTTCTGTACTTGGATAATCGTGTTTAGGCTGGCCCAATCGATTTCTAAGTAGATTGCCGAATTTGGTCCAGTCGGTTTTAGCCTTATTACGGAAACTTATTGGGCTAGGCGGTGCCGTGCAATTTTAAACCTTATATAACGGTGGTCCGAATAGGAGTGTTCATCCGAAACCCTCCACTCATGGATCTCATCAATGAGGTTTTCCGAGCACATCGTTATATCTAATACTTCTTCCCTAATTTTGTTAACAAAGGTCGCCTTGTTCCCTATGTTGAGAGTTAGGAGATCGTTAGTATTCAAAAATTCTATAAGGGCTTGTCCCCTTTTATTGGTGTCACTACTACCCCAAGCAATATGGTGTGAGTTGGCATCACAACCAGCTAGTAACACATTACTTGTATTTTTGGATTCCCTTACCAGACGTTGTAATTCCGACGTAGGTGGCAATGTCGGCGCATCGAATGGCAGGTATACTGACGCCAGATACATACTTCCATTACCTTGTATCAGCACAGTTGAGTCCGATGTTGACAGCTCTGGAGAGAATAGATATCATAAGTTTTTATGGCACAGAATACAAGTCCTTGGACGAGTACCTGTGTTAGCGTAGAAAAGATTGTAGTTCATATGGTTTAATACAGTAACTTTGTTACTAGTAGTCCACGGTTCCTGGACCAAAGCAACATGAACCCTGCCTTTATTTATTATGTCCATCAGAGCAATGGATGCCATTTCGCTCCGGTGGACGTTTATCTGGATGACCTCAATCATTGTCTTTCCAGTAAAAATTTCCTTTGGGAGTCGTCTATCCTATTTGGTTGCACTCCCTCTTTATTTGGTAGTGAGTCTTTCTCCTCCTTTCGTTTACTACCTATTACACACTCTTCAAGTAGACCTCTTTGGGAGGCGGTGTTACTTTTTGTCGTTCCCTCTTTGTTTTGATTCTTTATGTACCTATTCCTATCACCACTATTGCTGGGAACATTCTGCAAAATTGGTGATATTATCGGCAATTTGGTAATGTTATCGACCTCTTTTTGGAAGGCGGTGTTGTTTTTTGTCGCTCCCTCTTTGTTTTGAGTTTTTGTGCTATTCTTCATATCCTTATCACCACCTTTGCTGGGAACTTTCTGCAAAATTGATGATGTTATCGGCAAATTGGCGATGTTATCGACCACTTCCACCTCACTTTTTGGAATTGTCTCACTCGCTTCATTCTGTTCACTATTTTCGTTTGCCACTGCAGGCGGTACGTTCGTGTTTGGGCTCGACTTAACTGTCCTGCCAATGGGGGTTTTTCCAATCTTAAAGAAGATTTTCCAAATCCCGAAAAATGCCATGCCTTTTGTCTTGACAAGGCTATCCCTGGAATACGGGTCTATGCCTACCACCAGGAGAGAACCATCGGGATCATTTTTCCTGTGGAAGACTTCCCACTTTAAGGTTCGAATCTTGTTTGCCAAAGACGCTGAGTATGCGCTCTGACGGTTACTTACTAGCCCATCCTCTGACATAGAAAGATGTTTTTATGAGTACAGGGATATCGCTTTTCCTTACCAGTTTCAGCTTTGCGCCGTCCCAAGGTGAGGGGATGCTCTCCACTAGTTTTCCGAGGACATCGACACAGCATTGTGATGCCAGTTTCAGCATCAAAACGCCCCTCTCAAACGTGCAACTCATTACTTGGATTGTTGGTCCATCATTAGATTCGAGAATGTGGTCCAATACCTTTGTGTAGAACAAATCTTCGAAGATGCTCTTTTGCTCTTCGGGAATTCTGCCAGACGCACTACTGCTATCAATTATGGCATAGTGTAGTTCGTCCTGAATATGTTTTTTGGCTATTTGGGAATAAGATGGTGTTTCCTTACCCTTTCTTATAGCCACCTTGCTTTTTCCTTTAGAATGGGTCTTTTTGTTTGAGGCCCCCTCTTTTATGGATGGTTTGGTGGACTTACTCACCTTCTCAACAACAAGATCAACTTCTCCTCCCACCATTAACGGATTCTGACTAGAAACTCCTTTTTTGGTAGATTGAATAGGTTTCTTCGAAGTGCTGGGTGTCGGTGAGCTTTTTTTCTTCTTAGTTGATTTCGCATCACTATGCTCTTCGGGAGATCTGACTCTTTTAGTAGATGTAGAAGAGTCAGATTCATCCTGTAATATCTTCTGCCGGTTCATCTTATTCAGTTTCCTTCTTTGTGCCCCTGACAGTCTTTTCCGATTTTCAACAATAGTAATATTGTTATCACTTGATGACTCAGAGTCCGAGTTCCCACTAGCTTTTAAAAGCTGGGGTTGCTTAGAGCCCCCCCTTGGGTTTTCTTTATCTTCCTCATCGTTTATTTTGCCAAAGGCTAGATGTGCGCTTGTATCTGTTTCGACTACGGAATCCGAGGCACCCAACCCCGTAGAAGTTACTTGCTCACGATTGTTTGATAACGACGACACGTGACTCGCGAGTAAATCAACGCTTTCCGCCGGTACTGGGTTTATTTTTCCCTGCACCGTAATATCATTTACTTCATCAGGGTTAATCATAAATTTTTGGGAGAGACCCCCATAGCCAGTATTTGCCCGTAATAGGTACTTCGATGTTGGCCTTCCAGACTACTTCCAAAATGTCTGTCCTGAGACCGATGCAACAAATACCACCAAATACCAAAACTGATTTTTCCATTTCTTCAAAACCGCTTCAGACACATCTTGTCTTTCAACAAGTGTATATCTTGATTTGGTGCTCGTATGGCATTTTGCATGTAAACCACGCCTACTGGACTCTCGTTTTGTCAATGCAAACTGCTCTAGAAATAGGTATATTTTTAAGGCATAAATGCCTTTTCCCATGAACCTTGCGTGGGATGTTGGACCAGGTGTTCGGAAGTTATCGCCGACACCACCAAGCAACATTATTGTTAATTGTAATAGTTCCTTGTAATCAGCTCGGATTTGTGTTTCATTTAGCTGTTTAATGCAGAATTTCGTAATGACTTCGCAGTCAGCATTACTTATTTTTGAGCGTACAGTTGGATCTTCGAGTCCGTTTTTAAACGATTTGTGGTCGAGACTTACCCAAACGGCAGCAAAACGATTAAAAATAGGCACTTCAGGACCACAAGTCGCCGAAGTTTAACCTCAAACACATGTTTCAATACTATCTCCATCATGTGATGAGAACATGGGAACATGATTAATTTTCGATCTAATTTGTTCTGCAACAAAATGCACGATCCAGTGTTTTGACCTGTATTTGATGAGTGTATCATGAACGACTTTGGCCATCTTTTCTCCAGTACCAGCCGGGATTTTGGGGGCGCCCAAAAATTTTGATGTGTAGATCGATTAATCACAAGCTCACCAACAGTGGTCAGAGGCGTCGCAGCATTATACATTACAGTTATCACATCATGAAATATCTGTCTGTTTGACGGCAGTTTGGCTCCAGATATTGTATGTGATACATGCCCAACTGATTCTACGGTGCGAAATTTATCACTGGATCTAGTAACCATTTTGGATGTGGTCGGTCTGGAGACAAATAAGAATATGACTAAAATTAAATTTTGTGCGAAGCTGTCCCTTTTTCAATTCACTTAGGCTGCAGGCAGAGCGCGTTCTGTAAACGAACCTGTTGCATGGCCGTATAGCGCGCTGCAAAGTTCTGCTTGTTTTCTTATTTGACCAGTAGAAAAATGTCAGACTGATGTCAACTATCATGCAAATCCGTTGTCTTTTTCATTCATGCACAAGCATGATCTATTTTTTATTGTGATTGCATAGAGGCCATGTCGGTGTGCATGCATGCCCTGTCATGACGTAAAATTCAAATGAAAACTGCTGTAACTTTTTCGTTTCTCGGTCGATTTTGATTGTTTACGACTTGTAAGAAAGAAAATTTTATTCAAAGATCATTTAAAAACTGTTCATGCTAATAAAATATTTTTTAATTACTTGAACATGTGACATTTGATAAAAACCCAAATTTTGTTCATGTAAAGTGAGTTTTGTGTTTTCAAACAACTTTGGGCAGACCTTAGCGTTATCCAATGGGCACCAAATTTTTTATTGGAGCTTTGTAGGTCAAATGGAAACTTTTTCGGCACGGAAATCAGTACCGAAAAAATAATAAATGGCATAGGCGTCATGTAGGGTGCACAGAAAAAAAATTTTGTTGCCCCGAAATTGTCTCTAGATAATCTTCAAAACTAGGGGGTGACTGGCGCAACAATTTTTTTGTATGGGGATCGACCCTTCCTAGTGAGCACCACTTTTGGATTTTTATATATGCCATTCGGGTTGAGAAACGCCACACAAACCTTTCAGAGGTTTATGGACTCCGTTTTGAGAGGTCTTGATTTTATTTATTGTTGATAATTCCCAATTATTCGATGTTTACCGAATTTCTCAAATTTCCATACCGGAGGATAATTACCACCCTACGCTGGGTATTTCCATGACGTATGACATGGTTGACACACCCTGTGTACACACCCCACGTGATGAGGGTGCAGTTTTTTGTTTTAAAATAACTAATTTTGATTTGCTTAATACTGTGCTCCTCGACGTTGATTGGGATTGTATCTGCAGTTGTGATCATCTAAATCACATTGACACAGCTATTGAGCAGTTTTATAAAGTATTGAATAATTGTTTGCAACAATCTGTTCCGAAGATTCGTGTTAAAAATTCTAATAGGCCACCACGGCATCCTCCTGCTTTGACTGCTATCAAGAACTTGAAAAACACACTATTTAAAAAATTTGAAAAAATCGGGTTCGGAGACCGATTATGCGAAGTATGCTATTGCCAGATCTCAATTTAATATTGAATCTAGCAGATGTTATGGAATCTACTTAGAGAGGTTAGCCCTCAATTTTAAGTCGAATCCTAAATTTTTCTATAATTTCGTAAATATGAAACGTAGATCAAATCCAATACCTTCTGTGTTTAGAATGGATAGTGAGGAATTCTGCGGTGATCAATCAATCGCCAATGCTTTTGGAAAATTTTTTACGTCAACTTCTCATCAACAGAGACAACTATACGACTCCTACCCTTACAATATTCCTTCATTGAATCAGTTGAGCATACCTTATTTTGATTTCCCATTTGTATTTTCGAGTTTGGTCAAGCTTAAATCTTCTAATAGTGTTAGTCCCGATGGTGTACTTAGTATAATCCTCAAATATTGTGCTGAAAGTCTTGCTGTTCTGCTTACATTGCTATTTAATATTTCTTTAATGTATGGCTATTTACCATCCATTTGGAGAACATCTTACTTAACCCCTCTTCATAAATCTGGAAGCCTCACTGATGTGGGGAATTATCGTGGAATCGCAAAAGTATCGCGGAATATTTCTTTAAAATATGGCTATTTCCCATCCATTTGGAGAACATCTTACTTAACCCCTCTTCATAAATCTGGAAGCCGCACTGATGTGGGGAATTATCGTGGAATCGCAAAAGTATCGTGGAATCGCAAAAGTATAATTCCAAAACATTTTGAGAAAAAGGTTACTGAGATTTTATCTCATAAAGTATCGTCTATTCTAAAGGCCCTGCTTAAGCAAATGGGAACTGAGAGAACTTAACGAAAAGTTCACTTAAGTACATTATAGTTTGGCACATACGTTGCAAGAAATTCAATGTACTGTCTAGGCATAAGCGGGGCATTTAGAACTGCACCAACAAAAGCGTTGGAGACGATACTGCACATCCAACCAATAGACATCCGTATAAAGTATGAGGCAGCCCTCACAGCAAGACGTCTACAAGTGATGGGTGAATGGATAAATCGAGACCACAAGTCGTACCATCAGAAGATTTTAGAATATCTAGTTGGTCACATTCAAACGCCAGAAATCTCGGACCGCATTACTGAAGTGCGGCTTACAGCTACCTGTGATACGTTTGTGCCAGACAGACGCTCCTGGGAAAATGAAACTTTGGCCCATGTGCCAGTGGGAACCAGCTGCTACACGGATGGGTCCAAGCGAGGAGGAAGGACGGGTCTGGGACTTTTTATTGATGAACCAGAAGTCGAACTTCACTTCCGCCTCCCTGACCATAACACGGTATTTCAAGCAGAAGTTCGAGCAATCACGGAGTGTGTGAACTGGCTCAGTAACACGACAAAGCCTAAATATGCCAACATCTTCACAGATAGCCAAATGGCGATTAAAGCAATAACATCGGAAAGGGTCAGATCCAGAACTGTGTTGGACTGTAAAAGAACGATAAATGATTACTCAGCCCATGGTAAATTGCGTATTTGCTGGGTACCAGGACACAACGGAGTGATTGGAAATGAAAGGGCAATCGAGTAATAAAAATTGGAAACCTTTCGAAGCCACGAAAAATGAGTTGAAGCACTGGACAGTGATGGCTCACAAAACTGTGTGGAATAGCGCAACAGTAGGAGCAACTGCAAAGATATAAGTCTTCTGAAACTAAACAAGATCGATATTAGTAAGATGATGAGTGTTCTAACGGGACACTCAAGCTTACAAGCACATCTTCATCGCATAGAACTAGCAGGAAACGACGAATGCAGGGCATGCAGAGAAAACATCGAAACGATGGAACATTTTCTGTGTCACTGCCCGGCTTTCACACATGCAAGATCCCAACATTTCGGGTCCGACTATTACCAGACTTGACTCATCTCAGAGAATATGACTGGAACATACTGAGAAAATTCGTGTCTAGTACCGATTTTCTGTAACCCGTGAGGTATAAAAAGATCATAAATAATCGAAGCACTGGCTTAAGTGTATGTTCATAGACATGAGACGTTTAAACGTCTCCTCTCTTCAACCTAACCTAACCTATAAACGAGTTTGTTCTTGGTAATCAGACAGACGTAATTTATACAGATTTTAGTAAAGCTTTCGACAGAGTCAATCACAAACCCTTTATACATAAGCTGGATCTTATTGGTTTTAGTAACAACTTATTGCGTTGGATAACGTCTTATCTTGATAGACGTATTCAGATTGTGAAATTTGGTAGATCCTGTTCTGATCCGATTTTGTTTCCATCTGGGTTTCCCAAGGTAGCAATATCGGTCACATTCTGTTTTTGCTATTCATCAACGATTTGCCAGATTTAATTTCTAGTTCAAGTTTGCTGATGTATGCAGATGATGTTAAGATATTTTATTCTTATAAAACTTCTGAAGATTCAATGCTTCTTCAAAATGATTTGGTTAGTTTTGGAAATTGGTGTGATATAAATTGCATGGACCTTAATCTTAAGAAATGTAAACATATGTGTTTCTCTAGGTCGAGGGCGATTCCATCTAGGTTTAGACTTCATGGTCCCAATTTAGATACTGTTGAATCCTTTGTGGATCTTGGTATATTAATGGATCCTAAACTCAATTTCAATAACCACATAATTACAATGGTGAATAAAGCTTTTGGCGTGCTCGGTTTCATTAAGCGATGGGCTAAAGAATTTGTAGATCTATATGTAACTGTATACGTCCTGTTTGAACCAGTAAGCTTTTTTACTGGCTATTTAGTTTCCAAAAGAAAGCGAAAAAAATGCGAAACAAAATTTTACAATTTTCAAAAATCGACCGTTTTTTTCTAAAGTAAAATCCATATTTTTTCGATATTATACATTAGTCTGGTTTTGCAAGCATATCAACGATACATTATGCGCGTAGAGAGAGATAGGTGCCAAAAAGTGCATAAGGAATACATATGGACAACCATATCAACGACACATAATGTGCGTAACCAGATATGTGCGCCAAAAACATAATGCAAATTGTTTAGATAGACGCGCATAACCACACGCACATGCATACATAAAGCGGACCACTAAACAGAGGACTTAGCAGCGGTCATCTGCCCTGCAGCCAAAATGACTAGTTTGTATCTAGAAATATACTAGTTGCTTTTTACTTCAAACTAGTAACACATCTGTCCTTTTTTCATATAACGAACTATCGATTTTAACATTGGCTTGTCATAGGCACCCAACTAGTTCATTTGTTTACAATTCAGCACTAGTTAATATCTAGTTCAGTTATTACTATATTTGAGAATAAGAGAGTACAAGATACTTGTGGTGGGAGAGAGACACATTTACTCAGCCAGCACCAAGCGAGTACTTGCTCGCAAAGCAGTTCAGACAATCGTTTTTGCTTATATATCTGCTGTACCGTGCAAGTACTGTGAAGCAGCTCAGATAATCGGTTTTCCTGGCAGAGACGCGAATGGGTTTGCATAGGTCACATTGCAACTAGCTTATGACTGGTTCAATACGCAACTAGAACTGATTTTAGCTGCAGGGTGTTTTCTCTGCTAAGAATGGCAAATATGCATGCATGTACATATGTATGAATATGAGTGCATCTGCAAGAACGAGACGAAACGCGAAAGAGCGACATAAACGCAGCCATAGGCATATATGCATTAAAAAGACAACATTCGTAGAATGTGCATGGATTTTAACACTTTATATGATGTTATTGACATTGAAGTAGAAATTGATGCAGCTAGATCTAGAATAATCTTTTTTTTAAATGTGTTAGGTTAGGTTAGGTTGAGGAGAGGAGACGTTTAAACGTCTCATGTCCATGGACATACACTTAAGCCAGTGGTTCGGCCTGTTGTGCGCTCCTTATTTATGATCTTTTTATACCTCACGAGTTACAGAAAATCGGTACTAGACACGAATTTTCTCAGTATCTTCCAGTCATATTATCTGAGATGAGTCAAGTCTGGTAATATGTCGGACCCGAAATGTTGGGATCTTGCATGTGTGAAAGCCGGGCAGTGACACAGAAAATGTTCCATCGTTTCGATGTTTTCTCTGCATGCCCTGCATTCGTCGTTTCCTGCTAGTCCTATGCGATGAAGATGTGCTTGTAAGCTTGAGTGTCCCGTTAGAACACTCATCATCTTACTAATATCGATCTTGTTTAGTTTCAGAAGACTTCTTGTTTTCTTTTCATTTGGGTCACCCCACAGTATCTTTGCAGTTGCTCCTACTGTTGCGCTATTCCACACAGTTTTATGAGCCATCACTGCCCAGTGCTTCAACTCATTTTTCGTGGCTTCGAAAGGTTTCCAATTTTCCAAGTTTATTACTCGAAGTTCTCTGCCCTTTGAAGCCAAGTTGTTTGCCCGTTCATTTCCAATCACTCCGTTGTGTCCTGGTACCCAGCAAATACGCAATGGACCATGACAGTCCAACACAGTTCTGGATTTGACCCTTTCCGATGTTATTGCTTTAATCGCCATTTGGCTATCTGTGAAGATGTTGGCATATTTAGGCTTTGTCGTGTTACTGAGCCAGTTCACACACTCCGTGATTGCTCGAACTTCTGCTTGAAATACCGTGTTATGGTCAGGGAGGCGGAAGTGAAGTTCGACTTCTGGTTCATCAATAAAAAGTCCCAGACCCGTCCTTCCTCCTCGCTTGGACCCATCCGTGTAGCAGCTGGTTCCCACTGGCACATGGGCCAAAGTTCCATTTTCCCAGGAGCGTCTGTCTGGCACAAACGTATCACAGGTAGCTGTAAGCCGCACTTCAGGAATGCGGTCCGAGATTTCTGGCGTTTGAATGTGACCAACTAGATATTCTAAAATCTTCTGATGGTACGACTTGTGGTCTCGATTTATCCATTCACCCATCACTTGTAGACGTCTTGCTGTGAGGGCTGCCTCATACTTTATACGGATGTCTATTGGTTGGATGTGCAGTATAGTCTCCAACGCTTTTGTTGGTGCAGTTCTAAATGCCCCGCTTATGCCTAGACAGCACATACGTTGAATTTTTTGCAAAGGTATTACGTTGCAATTCTTGTCCATTGATGTCCACCACACTACAGAGGCGTAGGTGATTATTGGTCTAATCACGCTCATGTAAAGCCAGTGAGTCATATTTGGACGTAGTCCCCATTTTAAACCTATAGCTCTTCTGCACAGCGACCAACATCTGTGTGCCTTTGTAACTCTTTCTTCAAGATGATCTTTCCATTACAGTTTCTGATCCAAGATTACTCCCAAGTATTTTACCTTGGGAGTAATCTTGTTATAGCAATTGTCTTATTCAGGAATCGAGGCGGGGTAAAACGTGGGATCTTCGTTTTCCTTGTAAATAGACATATTTCTGTTTTGTCTGGGTTAACATTTAATCCCCTTGGTTGTGCCCAGTTATATGCTATGTTAAGTGCCTCTTCAGCTCTTCTGCATAATAGATTTGGATAAAAGCCCCTTAGAAATATTACAACGTCGTCTGCATAACAGACTGGTTTAAGTCCTTCATTGGTGAGGACTTTTAGGAGACTGTGTATCGTCGTAACCCATAGAAGAGGCGATAAAATGCCCCCCTGAGGTATACCACGATTTACCTTGTCTCTAATTTTTACGTCATATGACCCACAAATAATCCACCTATTCCTTAGCATATTGTTGATCCAGTTATTCAGCGCCCGGTCAACCTAAAACTCGTCTAAGGACTGGATAAGTGTATCGGTCTGTACATTGTTAAATGCGCCCTCAATGTCTATGCAAACAGCAAGTGTATACATTTCTTTACTGAAGGACTCTTCTATGTTGTGTGCCTTTGTAACTCTTTCTTCAAGATGATCTTTCCAGTACAGTTTCTGATCCAAGATTACTCCCAAGTATTTTACCTTTTTAGTTATAGCAATTGTCTTATTCAGGAATCGAGGTGGGGTAAAACGTGGGATCTTCGTTTTCCTTGTAAATAGACATATTTCTGTTTTGTCTGGGTTAACATTTAATCCCCTTGGTTGTGCCCAGTTATATGCTATGTTAAGTGCCTCTTCAGCTCTTCTGCATAATAGATTTGGATAAAAGCCCCTTAGAAATATTACAACGTCGCACAGAGGGGTGAAATCGCAAAAAATGGATATTAATTGAAAAATGAAAATTTGTTTTTTTGAAAAATACTTAGTATACGATTAATGTATATAAAATTCTACATCACTACTGAAAATTTCAATGTCATATGTTGTTTACTTGTCAAGCTGCATTGTGTTAAAGTTAAGTAATTTTTGAGCTATTCGCGCACAATAGTGTTAATTGAAATTCGGTATATTTCGACGCTTAATATATAGTTTTTCGCAAGTCAAAAGTAATACTTTCACTATGGAATCTTCAACCTCAGGTATTTTAGCGTTGTTCTAAAAATAATTGTGTAAACAAAAAATGTTTAGAAATATTTTTAAAAAATATTTTGAAATGTGTCTAAATTTTGGCTATTTTCAAAATATTTGTGGATATTTAAATATGAATGGGGTTATTTGGCGTTAGTATATTAATTTTTTAAGAAACTACAGTTCCTAGGCTTTCATATTCAGTAATAAAATGTGGCGCGTTTTTGCGCGAATTTTTTTTATTAAATTAACTGTGAAAATAGTCACTCAAGCAAAGAACACCAGTTCTTGTCTTTTTCTTGTCTTTGTCTTAGTTTTCTTTGTTATAATTGTTGTTTTTGTATATCGTTAGCAACTGTGTGTTACAATGACAAGAGTATTTGTTATTGTGTTATTGCATGCCCTATTACCGATCGGTGTACTGTCTGAGGAAGCCCAGGAAGCCCGAAACAAAGATTTTAAAAACTACAGAGAACATTTTTCTCGCAAATGTAGTCGGGAGGATTGCAATCGAGACATATTAAATAGGTTCCTACTTAGTTCAGATCCAATCCTATCTGGTAAAACAAAATTGCCAAAAAAAAAACTCCACCAACTTCCAAAATCAGTAGTAGATCTACTAGTTTCGCCTTCAGTTTTGACGAACGTGGCACCAGAAGGCACAAATCATGATACAGATGACGACGATGATTATATCGAGGGCGATGCATTAGAGTTTGATGACTTTGGGCATATTTTTTAAAATAGCAGGTCAGAAACACATTTCTTATAATAAATATATACATTAGATACATCCAAAAGTTCTTTTATATATATGTATATAAATACTTATATATATATAATAATATAATACGATATATATAAATACTTATGTATAAACTTTTTTACTATTTTGTAGATATGAAGGAACAAGCTATTTATATTTTTGAACAAAACGCTCACCGGACACATCCGTACACAATCGAACAATTTTAATATCTGCTTTGAGTCCCGAATTTAGTTACATATATGATACAATAATCCCCCTTTCGTCTACGTAATTATATTAAAAATAAATTGATTACTATGTAAAAATTGTATTAATTTTTTTTTCCAAAAAAGCATTTTTTAAAAGGGGGCGTGGCACCGCCCTATTCCACCTTGGATGTAATTCATACTGTACGATCAACATATATACCAAATCTCATCTTCATACCTCTGATAGTTCATGAGATATATCCGTTCTAAGTTTTGAGTTATATGGGCGGTGCCATGCCCCTTTATCCAATCATAACCAAGTGTAGCCAAGGACTATTAGCAGGTCAACAATACAACATTGGGAAAGTTTCGTGACAATCGCTCTATTATTATGGCCGCCAGAGCTATTTTTAGGAGGGGGAGTGGCACCGCCCACTTTTACAAAAAAAATTATAGCCTATGTCACTCAGTGATAACGTAGCATTCTAATAGTGAAAGAATTTTTAAAATCGGATGAGTAGTTTAATTGATCTCCATTTTTTGCGATTTCACCCCTCTGTGCGTCGTCTGCATAACAGACTGGTTTAAGTCCTTCATTGGTGAGGACTTTTAGGAGACTGTGTATCGTCGTAACCCATAGAAGAGGCGATAAAATGCCCCCCTGAGGTATACCACGATTTACCTTGTCTCTAATTTTTACGTCATATGACCCACAAATAATCCACCTATTCCTTAGCATATTGTTGATCCAGTTATTCAGCGCCCGGTCAACCTAAAACTCGTCTAAGGACTGGATAAGTGTATCGGTCTGTACATTGTTAAATGCGCCCTCAATGTCTATGCAAACAGCAAGTGTATACATTTCTTTACTGAAGGACTCTTCTATGTTGTGCACTACCTCATGCAGAGCTGTTTCCACTGATCTTCCTTTGACATAGGCGTGTTGTTTGAATTTTAGCCTGTCATCCGCTATTTTACCTTTGACCATGTCATCAATTATTCGCTCCATTGTTTTTAACAGGAAAGAAGTAAGGCTAATGGGTCGATAAGCCTTTGGGGTCGTGTAACTCGCCTTGCCAGGCTTTGGTATGAAGACCACCCTTGATTCCTGCCAGTTTTTTGGGGTATACGAATGGGTTAGGCATGCAGTGAACACTCCAGCCAGATGAGTTGATACCAGATCCACCTCATTCTGCAGAAGTGCTGGAAATATTCCATCCGGTCCCGCAGCCTTAAAGGGAGAGAAACTTTTTATCGCTTCTTTAACCATACCATCTGTTATATCCGTAATAGGTACTTGATGCAATACATTTTCATTCTGTAACTGTTCCTCTGTTGGTCCAGCATTACCAGTCGGAAAATGAGTTTTCATCAAGAGCCTTGCGGTATCCTCTATAGTTTCCATCCTTTTACCCGTTTCATCCACCAGTGTTTCGGTTTGGACATGAGTTTTTGAGAGGAACTTTTTCATTTTAGACATGCTGTTAACGCTGTCTACCTGTTCACAGAAAAGCCTCCAGGAGTTACGTTTCGCCGATCTAACGATTTTATTGTATTCTTTGAGTCTTCTGTGGTAGTCGTCCCAATATACTGATTGTTTTTTACGTCGAGCTCTGTTGTAAAGTCTGCGGACATCTTTGCCAATCGAGCGAATTTGTCCTGTCATCCAGGGTTTCTCAAAGGCAAATTTCCTTTCTCGAAGTGGGCAACTATCTTCGAATGATTTTACAAGAGCCTCGGTAATCTTCTTAACATTGATATCAATGTCTTCTGCACATAGATAATCGCGTGTAGGCTGCCCCAATCGATTTCTAAGTAGTTTTCCGAATTTAGTCCAGTCGGTCTTAGCCTTATTACGGAAACTTATGGGGTTTGGCGGTGGCCATGCAATTTTAAACCTTATATAACGGTGGTCTGAATAGGAGTGTTCATCCGAAACCCTCCACTCATGAATCTCATCAATAAGATTTTCTGAACATATCGTTATATCTAATACTTCTTCCCTAATTTTGTTAACAAAGGTTGCAGTGTTTCCTATGTTAAGAGTTATGAGGTCATTTGTATTCAAAAATTCGATAAGGGCGTGTCCCCTTTTATTGGTGTTAGTACTACCCCAAGCGATATGATGGGAGTTGGCGTCACATCCAGCTAATAATTCATTACTTGTGTGTTTGGATTCCCTCACCAGACGTTGTAATTCCGACGTAGGTGGCAATGTCGGCGCATCGAATGGCAGATATATTGACGCCAGGTACATATTTCCATTACCTTGCCTCAGCACCGTTGCGTCCGATGTTGACAACTCTGGAGAGAAAATAAAACATAAGTTTTTATGGCACAGAATACAAGTCCTTGGACGAGTACCTGTGTTAGCGTAGAAAAGGTTATAGTTCACATGGTTTAATCCAGTAACCTTGTTGCTAGTTGTCCATGGTTCCTGGATCAAAGCAATATGAACCCTGCCTTTATTTATGATGTCCATCAGAGCGTTGGAAGCTGTCTCGCTCCGGTGGAGGTTTATCTGGATGACCTCAATCATTGTTTTTCCAGTAAAAGTTTATTTTGGGAGTCTATCCTATCTGGTGGCACCCCCTCATTATTTGGTAGTGGGTCATTCTCCTCCTTTCGTTCACTACCTATTACACCATCTTCCAGTCGACAATTTTGGGAGGCGGTGTTATTTTTTGTCGCTGCCTCATTGGTTTGAATCGGTTTGTGGCTCTTTTTATTTTGATCACCACCTTTGCTGGGAACTTCCTGCAAAAGTGGCGGTACTATTGGTGAACTGGTGGTGTTATTGACTACTTCCACATCAGTTTTTGGTAGTGTCTCACTTGTCTCCATCCGTTCAATACCAGTGTTTGCCTCTTCAGACTGTATATTTGGACTCGATTCATTTGTCCTGCCAATCGGGACCTTTCCAATTTTGAAAAAGACTGTCCAGATCAAGAATTACGCCATGCCCTTCGCCATGACAAGATTGTTCTTGGATTCTGGGTCTATGCCTAACACGAGGAGAGTACCCTCGGTGTCATCCTTCCTATAGAAGACTTCCCACTTTCTCACGGAAAGTTTTGAATTCTGTTTGCCAATGATGTCGAGTATGTACTCTGATGAGAACTTACTGGGACATCCCTTAACATATAGGGTCGTTTTTATGAGTTCAGGAATGTCGCTTTTCCTTACCAATTTTAGCTTTGCACCGTCCCAAGGTGAGGGGAATCTATCCACAAGTTTTACGAGGACACCAGCGCAGGGTTGTGATGCCAGCCTTAGCATCAAAACACCCCTCTCAAACTTGCAACTCATTACTTCGATTGGTGGTTCATCCTTAGATTCGAGGACGTATTCCGCTACCCTCGTATAGACCAAATCTTCGAAGTTACACTTTTGGTCTTCGGGGATTCTGCCAGATGCACTACTGCAATCAATTATGGCGTAGCATAGATCGTCTCGAAAATGTTGTTTAGCTATATTAGAATAAGACGGTGGCTTCTTACCCTTCTTTACGGCCAATTTATTTTTCCGTGTCTGTAGAGTCTTTTTGGTTAAAGCCTCATCCTTAACGGATGATTTGGTTGACTTGACCTGCGTTATTGGGTCAACTTTACCGCCCACAATCGAAGGACCCAGATTAGAGACCTCCTTTTGTGTGGTTACGTTAGGCTTATCCGAATTACTGGAAGACGGCGAGCCCTTTTTCTTCTTAGTCACTTTCACAGCGCTATGTTCTTCGGGAGACCTGACTCTTTTAGCGGCCTCCATGTTTGTATTGGAGGTAGAATTGTCAGGTTCATCCCGTAATAGGTTCTGTCGGTTCAACTTATTCAGTTTCCTTCTTTGTGCCCCTGACAGTCTCTTTGAGTTAGCAACACTAGTGATATTGTTTTCATTTGATGATTCAGAGTCAGAGTCCCCACTGGCTTTTAAAGGCTGGGGTTGCTTAAAGCCCCGGCTGGGTTCTGCTTCACCTGTCTTATCATTTGTTTTGCCTGCGGCTGGATGTGCTCTTGTTTCATTTTAAACTACGGGATCCAAGGCACCAAAGCTCGTAGAAGTTGCTTGCTCACGATAGTTCGATAACGACGACACATGACTCGTGAGTGAATCAACGCTTGTCGCCGGCACTGGGTTTTCCCTCCCCTGCGCCGTAATCTCCTTCGTCTTTTTTGGTTTAATCATAAATTGGTTGGGGGAGACACCCCCATAGTCAGTATTAGCCCGTAATAGGTACGTCGGTATAGGCCTTCCAGACTGAGCTCAGAAATTTCTGTCCAGAGACCGATGCATCCAATTCAACCTACGCTTTATAAACAACAAACCTCCTGGTTGCGTAGTAGGTAGGTGAATAGGTATTGCGTAATAGGTTAAAAACTATCCGCTCTGCGATAACACGTCCGTTCGCTACGACAGGCGGCGACTGACTTAAATGTGTAAGTAGACTAATGTTATTTGTTTAGAGGATCACTACATGTCTATATATAGAAAAACGTTTGAATTTTTGCATGTGCCGGCTGTTGAAATTTTTCTGTAGCTGATATTTCCACCTTCTACTATTAACACGCCATGGTCCGGATCATGGTGTGTAATGTGGCCCCTCGGTCGGAAGGGGCGGGTAAAAGTGGATGCGATGGGACCGTTCGAAAAAAAAATTGAAGAACACCAAATACATTTACGGCAGATTTTTGACCGCCTTCGACAATACGGTCTAACAATCAACGTCAATAAATGTAAATTTGGACAATTTCAAGTACAGTTTCTTGGTTACATCATCAACGGCAATGGTTGTACACCTCCAACAGATCGTGTTGCCGCTATTGAAAAATACACCAAACCTGAAACTATTTGCGAGCTTCGCAAATTCCTCGGTGTCGTCAATTTTTATCGTCGTTGCATTCCACATGCCGCTCAGCTGCAGGCACCACTCAATGAATTCCTTAAGGACTCCAAGAAAAATGATAAGAGGAAGGTTCCTTGGACACTTGAAGCTGAAAATGCTTTTGCATCTTGTAAACGCAGAGTTGCTTGCTATATACGAGGCCATAAGATATTTTCGCCATTTGCTGGAGGCAAGACATTTCATAATTCGGACAGATCACAAACCGCTCGTCTATGCATTTTCGCAAAAACCGTCGGGTTCCGAGAACGCAGCGGCGGATGCACTGTCTCGCCATAACGCAATTTCAATGCCAACATCAGCCACTCTAATGGAACTTCAATCAGCTCAAGAGATGGACGAGGAGTTGAAAACTATTTTACATGGCTCAAATTCTTTAAAACTACAAATAGTACTTTTTGATACGACATCAGTATACTGTGACGTATCCACAGGATATGCTCGCATGTATGTCCCTGAGTCACTTCGCAACAAATCTTCAATTCAATTCATAATCTTTCACATCCTGGCGGCCTTGCAAGTCTTCAACAGATACGTGAGAAATACGTATGGCCTGGAATGAAGAAACAAATCCTAAATTGGTCTCGGAATTGCATATCGTGCGAAAGAGCAAAATCACCAGACACAACCGCCTTACTCCAGACAAGATAGATGTCCCAGACAATCGGTTCGATCATGTTCATTTGGACATCATAATGCCGTTAGTGCAGGGTTATAGATATTGTCTCACCATTTTCACGATGGCCGGAAGCAGTGCCTCTGAGGGACATGTCGGCCCAGAAGGTCGCGACTGCATTTTGGTCCAACTGGATTTCACGCTTTGATTGTCCTAAGACAATTCGACAGACCAGGGCACACAATTCGAGTCCGCCTTATTCAAGGCCCTAGCGAATTTAATAGGTTCGAAACGTACTCGAACAACGGCTTAACATCCACAATCGAATGGTATGATTGAGACATGGCACAGATCTTTCGAAGCAGCTTTAGTGTGTCATTCACAAGTATCGTGGGTTGATATACTCCCAACTGTTTGTTTGGATAAAGGACAGCTGTCAAAGAGGAACTTCAAGCTTCGCCTTCGGATCTTCTTTATGGTGGGTACTTACAGTTACCTCACCGAATCAGAAATTCCAGCTGATTCATCTGAATTTTCAGCGTCTCACTACAACAAAAACTAAATATTTATTTTCAAGAATCTCGATGATTGCACTCACGTTTTTCTTCGCGCGGACGCAGTACGAGGACCACTTGAACCACATTACACTGAACCGTTTGAGATAGTGCGAAGAATTTCAGATCGGTTACACTATGCAACAAAATTTTTGTCCAAGGGATGTGGATAACAGTTTCTGGTGCAATAAGGTGTCACAAACACGAAAAAAATATTAAAAAAAAAATTTATGGTATTTTTGTTTTTTAATTCCAGCTTTCATGGATAGTACATTCAGTATTTGAACCATAATTTTTCAAGTATAAGCCTGATTGAGCCGTGTTATGCCTCAAATTAAAGGGAAATATGAGGACTACATGTGCTGCAAATATCACGTAGAATCGTTGGTTTAGTAACATTCGTCAAAAATATGAGAAAAAATTATTTTTTTTTAAAAAAACATAAAAAATAGAAAAAAACCGAAAACGAAGAAAACACTGTCTATTTGAAAAAAAATCTGTGGATAGATGTAAAAGTTATGAGCCATATTGATTTCGCAATATGTGAGAGAGACATATAAGAGATATTGCACTTGCATTTTATTTTATGAGGATTGATGTCAGACATTATAAAATTATAGAGAGGACGAGGTTTTATGGCCGTATACTCCAAAAATTATGGTGCAAAACTAAGGGTACCTTCGACAATAGTATTTTTTATAAAAAAATTTAAAAAAAAAATTTATCCATAAAAAAACTTTTGGTTTTGATTTTATATAACAGTATGCCACAATCTATACAAAAAAATAATTTTTAGTTTAATAATTTTTAACTCTTTAAAAAAAAATTTTTGTTGCGTAGTGTTATATACGATACGAATGAAGAACAAGGACGTGAAAATATCGGTAGATCGACTCAAGCCAGCTTTCGTCATCAATAATACTGAGCCTGAACATCCTCAATCAGAAACACCTCTACCGAGTCCTCAAACAACAGCAACACCTCTACCGAGTCCTCAGACATTCTCTCAAGACTCATCAACACCATCTCAGAGTACGCAGTCCACCGATCTTCCAGTTGTGCGGAACACACAAACTGGGAGAATATCGTTCCAAGCGGATCAGGTGTCGGATCCTGACTTGGTCACTGGAGAGGGAGTGGCTGTGGCAGCACCAAGACCGCCGTGTTCGAATGACAGACAATCTGGCAACTTGTTAACGAACCAGAGGAGGTGAAAACAAAAGTTGTTTCCGAGAGGTCTTCGCCGTCAACGGTAGCATTTTTAGTAATACTTCACAAGTTTTAGTAATAATAAATAGAACGTCTTATTACTACATCGGCAACTATAAATGTATAAAGCGAAAACGTCCAAAATGCTCCCAAATCGGAAAAATGTATTTTATTTATTTGATATCAATACATAGAAAGCCCAAGAGGCCAATTATGCATTTCAATTTATTTCATATTATACTACAATGATTTCAAATATATGCTAAAATGGCACAACATTGCATTTAAAGTTATAAAAAATATTTGGATGAACATCTATAGAAGTATTTTGTTTCTACTGTAAAATGTTCAATATTGGACTTAGCGACTTTACACTCTTAGGTCGCCATATAAAGAAGTAATAAAACCAGTAAGGAAAGGCTAAAGTCGGGCGGTGCCGACTAACATATATATTGGAGCTATAGCTAAATCTTAACCGATTTTCTTCAAATTCGGCAATGTTGGTTCATGGATCAAGAAACTCTACCATTCTAAATTTCAAAACGATCGGATGTAAAATACAGCGTCTATAGGACTAAAGGGCCAAATCGGACGAAACATATATATTGGAGCTATATCTAAATCTTAACCGATTTTCTTCAAATTCGGCAATGTTGGTTCATGGATCAAGAAACTCTACCATTCTAAATTTCAAAACGATCGGATGTAAAATACAGCTTATATAGGACTAAAGGGCCAAATCGGACGAAACATATAAATGGGAGCTATAGCTAAATCTTAACCGCTTTTCTTCAAATTCGGCAATGTTGGTTCATGGATCAAGAAACTCTACCATTCTAAATTTCAAAACGATTGGATGTAAAATACAGCTTCTATAGGACTAAAGGGCCAAATCGGACGAAAGATATATATGGGAGCTATATCTAAATCTGAACCGATTTCAACCAAATTCAATTGCGATCTTAACAGCCGCGAAATACTCTAAACTGCAAAATTTCAGAACAATCGGAGTGAAATTGCGACCTGTAGTCGACGAACAACTTTACATGGACAGAAGGACGGACATCGTTAAATCGACTCAGCTAGTGATTCTGAGTCGACCGGCATACTTTAAGGTGGGTCTAGCTGTGTTATTTTCAGGTGTTACAAACATCTGCCGTGAAACAAACTTATAATACCCTGTACCACAGTGTGGTGTAGGGTATAATTAATAAAGTTATAAGATGACCTAGAAAGTAGAGTGTATAGTAATGTTTTTAGAGAGATCCTAGTTATGCTTTGAGCTTATGGGAGAGATGTGATGTACTTGATGTACTTCATAATTCAAGCCGTAACCCACAGACCACAATAAATTCAATACGAAACCAAAATTTTATCTAAATAAATGAAGAAGCAAACCTTTTATTATATCTCTGCACTTTTCCTTCCCATATGAATTAACAAGCACCAAAGGAATCATTGTTTTCAACAAATTATTTTATGTTGCACTTATACTCTTCTATTGTAGGATTAAAATATTGACTTGTTTTGACGACAATTTTTACAGTCTAGTCTGATAGTATTTACAATCCAGGGATGCAAAAGTTGGTACGGAAGAGTACCATGGTACTTCCATGATACAGCAACTAGAGGTAAACAGAGAACGAAGCCGAAGCAAAACTTGATATTTATTGGACAACGTAAGGGTAGCCCTTAAGGCCGGGTTAGGCATACGTAACCGTAATTTATCTTTACCGTTGCCGTAACGTTGCCCGTTTGAGCGATTAGCCAACGTTGAGATAGCGAGTCATATGGTCTGACAACAACAACACATAAGTAAACAAAAAAGCCGCGATTTCTTTTTGTTCAGGTTTATTAAAAATGAAGTTAAAAAGATTGTTTATAAATTTGATTGTTTATAAACAATGACTGAGTTAACTACGCCAAAGCAACGGATTAGACCGGCAGAGATATAACAATACTGTATGTCAAATATTGCTTTATCCTATGATTCCAAGTTGGGAAATATTAACATTCTATTCTTTAAAATTGTAGATATTTGGGTCACGGTTGTTCCATACAATCAATTGCATGGAGTCACAGGCTGGGGAAAACAACAATGCGAAATATTGTTTTAGAATACAGTGAAGTTTTGTGGCGCTTGCTTTCTCCGATTTAATTAAGTGAACCGACTACACAGCAGTACAAACACATTGCCAATGATTTTCAACGAATGTGGGATATGCCGAATTGTGTGGGAATCTACGATGCTAACTATACATTCATATCAGTTAATGTTGGAAATTATGGCAGCCAACACGATGGGGGTATGCCCATTAAACTTCTATTTAATTATAATCTATTTTAATACAAACAATTTCCCTTTCTTAATTTAAATTAAATACAGCTACATTCCAATACTCTCCGTTTGGCCAATCAGTTATTTTAGGTACAGTACCTGTACCTCCTAGTAAACTATTATCGTCAGCATCCTCTGAAGCCTTTCCTCATTTTTTTTATTGGCGATGCGGCGTTTCCCCTGAGGAATATCCTTGGTCTAAGTCAACAACTATAGAGAGGTCAGAGACAACACCCAACGCGAAATTGCCAACGTTCCGGTCGAAATGTCGCTGTTGACGGGCTCGTGGTAGTCATATGACCGAAATTGAATTTCATTCTTAAAATGTAACATTTGCACTACACCTGGAATAAATTTGAACTCTATATCTTAAATATTCTGTGTTTTATTAATACTTTTACTTATGTCTATTTCCATTGAAGAGGGACTCAGCCAAATTCAATCCAATCTCTTCATATAAATAAGTCCACGTTTGTAGAGACGCTTATATTGCTGTCAAATTCACCCACAATGAAGAAGATTGGCGCAATGATTGTCTCGTACTGTCGCCGAAGGATACTGAAGCAGATTATAAATTTAATTTTTAATGGAATCAGCCGCGATCTTCATAAAACTCACCTGTGACGCCCAGCTCCTTGCCAATTTGCTTCCAAGCTTCTCGCTTTTTTCAGATATCCTATATGCTGGATTATATTTATTGTATAAATGCTCGTGCAACTGCACCAATGAAATCAAATCTTCGTCTTTCATGTTTATTTGCACTTTTAAACAACAAATAATTAATAAATTATTTTCTTTGCTTTTCTCGGTGAACATACAATTGTAATTGTAAACAATATGTAGTATCAGCTGTTGTCAAATTGTACGTAAACGGAACGTCCAATTCTAATTTCAACAGATTCAGCCGTCCGTTTACGTATCGTTTCCGTTGGCTAATCGTTTACATCGACTTCCATATGACAGACTGAATCAGCTGATTCGTTACGCTACGGGGGCGTTACGGTTAAGTTTGCCTAACTGGGCCTTTAAATACCAGCGAATGCGTCCGGCGTCTCTCAAACCCGATTTCAAATGTATGGAATTGTACTACAGCAACCCAAACACGCACACGGATACGACGGATAATTTAAAAAAATTCGAACTTGACAGAGCGGCATTTCATTTTTTTATTTTGAAACAGTGCACGTAGTAGAAAAATATTCAATGTTTAATTAACTAAATATAATTCGGTAAGAATGTTATATTTTACTATTATAATTTATATTAATGTGCTTTCCATGTTAAAGGTGGGCACTATGTTTTTCGGCACGAAAAAATTTCGCAAAATGTTATTTCGAGTTGAAAAATGGAACGCTTTTTTACTAATGTCGGAGGTGTGTGTGTCAAAGTTTCACTTTTATATGTCCCTGCAGCCAAAATGACTAGTTTGTATATAGAAATATACTAGTTGTTTTTTACTTCAAACTAGTAACACATCTGTCCTTTTTCATATAACGAACTATCGATTTTAACATTGGCTTGTCATAGGCACCCAACTAGTTCATTTGTTTACAATTCAGCACTAGCTAATATCTAGTTCAGTAATTACTATATTTGAGAATAAGAGAGTACAACAGAATGGTGGTGGGAGAGAGACACGTTTACTCTGCCACCACCAAGCGAGTACTTACTCGTAAAGCAGTTCAAACAATTGTTTTTGCTTATTTCTCTGCTACTGACGGCAGAGAGGCGAACGTGTCGATCTGCAACCACGATAGGTACCATGCAAGTACTGTAAAGCAGCACAGGTAATCGTTTTTGCTGGCAGAGATGCGAATGGGTTTGCATAGGTCACATTGCAACTAGCTTATGACTGGTTCAATACGCAACTAGAAATGATTTTAGCTGCAGGGTATGAATGTATGTGAGTATATGTATGTGCATTTTTCTTTTTTGTTAATATTCTTGAAATCAAACAAAAGTTAAAATTCGAATCAATAAACAATTAATTGGAATAATGCCGACTTAGAAAATAGTTAATTTAAATGTCAAAAAGGAAGTATTGTTGGAGATCATTGCGCTAAAGTAATTAGATATGTATATTTCTAATGTTATAAATAACGAAATAATTTCCTACTGTTGTACGAATATAAATAAATAAAATGATGTTTTGATTAATCGAAAAATATGTTTTATTATTATATTTAAGGATTTACATTATATTTGTTGACATATATATTATACTTCCATCCATAAACGGAATATCTTCTTCCAACTGCTATGGCTGGCAAGAACTAACTATGTATGTTCTTTACAACCATTTCCAAATCGAGATCACAGGCGCTGTCCGATTCCATTTCCCTACTGCTTTAGTGGCGTTAGCCGTCTATAATGTTTCTCCAGGCTTTTGCACACAATTGTTCTAAACATACAAACATAAATATACATATCTAATTACAAGACAAATTCCACATTATTACATTTAGTTACATGTCCTTCCAGTGTTTTCCACATTTTGTTTGCTTTTGTACTGCAATCCAATTGGAATTTCGCTCTTCTGGTTTATTCCATAAACATAGTTATTTTTCCTATCACATCTTTGCATTCTTTTTCTTTATTTCGGAAGATAATTTTATTTATTATTCTATATTAGGAAATTTTATTTCTAATATTTACAACAGTTGAGTTTCTTGCGGACAAAAATAAACAAATGGGAGTGTGACAGTGGCGGCATTAAATTTGTTGCCGCGTTCAATTTGTAAGTCCAGATTCACACTCGGCAACTTCTTCCAAGCAAGTGTCAAAGTTTGTTGGAGAGATAGGCAGGCGGAAAGAGCTCTCTGCCTCTCTCTCCTACAAACTTTTCCGAGTGTGAATCTGCACTAACGGAGTTAAATTTGTGGTGGCGCAAAACGTTACTTTTTCGCGTTGAAATAAACATAGTACCACAAACGACAAAATTTCGCAGTTTTTTTCGCTACTTTGTTTTTCAACGCGAAAAATGAACATAGTACCACGCTTTAGGCTAAAGTGCAGTTTACGGTGGATGTCTCAGCAATTACAAATTTTTTCACCACCCCTTCAAAATTTTCCAAAAAACAGAAAAATGAGGTCAACATTTGTCGGTAGGACCCATGGGTCCCTTAAGACCAAAAAAAGTACCCGATCCCGGACAGGGTCAATATTATACTCAAATAAAAGCAAATAGCCAGAAGATTACAAATAGGGAAGGTCCTAGAGGGGAGCCTTCATTTTTGCCCAATATGTCATTGTCAGTACTTTGGAAGCACTATGACAAAGTTGATAACATTGTAAGATCTGATCGTGTGTACATAGTTAGCTATGTTTTTCGGAACGAAAAAATTTCGCTAAATGTTATTTCGAGTTGAAAAATGGAACGCTTCTTTACTAAAGTCGCATTGCAATTGTAAAGTGTGTGTGGCGAAGTGTCACTTTTATATGTATGGATGTGTGTATATGCAGGTGCATTTTTTCTTTTTGCTAATATATTTTTAAGAATATATTCTTGAAAACAAACACAAGTTATAATTCTAAACAATAAACAATTAATTGGAATAATGCCGACTTAGAAAATTGTTAATTTAAATGTCAGAAAGGGAAAATTGTTGATCATTGTACTTGTTATACATAAACAGCCGTATTCATAAAAACTCAAAACAGCTTTACAAACCTTTGCCATGCAAAATTTGTTAAAACTGTATTCATAAACGATTATTAAGGTAAGTACACACGATTTGCAGATCGGACAACAAGCAGAAAAGTTATTGCGAGATAATTTGCAGATTGTTATATGTGCGAAGTTTATGCATGTGACAACGGCGCCATTGCCAGAAAAACATTTTATTTGCAACACTGTCTATAATGTATTTTATTGACAATCCTGCATATAAATATTTACAAAATATATTGTAAATATATGAAATTGTAAGGTTTTCTTGCAATCGTCTGAACTGTCAATTCACCTTTGCCTAACAATCTGTCATTGTCCGTACATTTGCAGCACTTTATCAGGGTTGATAACGTTTGCCGATCTGGCAATCGTCTATACTCAGCTTTAGCCTAAAGATGGGTACTATGTTTTTTCAGCTTGAAAAAATTCCACAAAATGTTATTTCAAGTTGAAAAATGGAACGCTTTTTTACAAATAAGTTTGCAATGTTGAAGTGTGTATGTCGAACTGTCACTTTTATATGTATGCATGTGTGTATATGCATGTGCATTTTTTTCTTTTTGCTAATATTCTTGAAAACAAACACAAGTTAAAATCAATCAATAAACAATTAATTGGAATAATTGCGACTTAGAAAATAGTTAATTTAAATGTCAGAAAGAAATATTGTTGGAGATCATTGTGCTAATGTTATACATAAATTATTTATTTAGTGTTGATACGATGACGATGCTTGTGAGGCATCAGCATGCATACATAAATTTTACAACTTGTTATGGTTCATAATTTAGAGTAAATGTGATTTGAGAGTAATATTGAAACGGTGGCTTCATCCGGTAGCTCGCCAGCATTAGGGTATGGATACTTTTCACCACAAATCACATCAGAACCAAAAATCATAAGAATTCCTCGTGTCAAAAGAAATATTAAAAAAAGGAATACCAAAAAGAATATATACCTTGAAATACACATAAATAGTCTGTCTGATCCGTCCAATGTCAGAGCCTCCCTCCCCATCTATAGCTCATCAAGTCTATAGCCGTTGTATTTCCTCAAGGCTAAAAAAAATCGAGGAAATTCCCATTCTCCTGCCATTTGTGCAACTGTCCGTCTAAAGTCCACTGTCCATTGTGTCCGTCCGAATTTCCATATCTTTGCTCTTTTACATTTCGCCCATGTACAACACCCTACATCAGCATTAAAAGAATTTACCCTTCCATAACTCCACAAATATCTTCAGAAAGAAAAAGTATTTTCAAATGCATGATCATTTATTAAATCTAAGTTAGTTAAAGTACATTAATTCTCTTTGTTTTTGTTTCAACGATATTATATACTTATGTATATACATACAAATTTCTTAAAAACTACTAAATAACAAAAATATAACTTCATTTTATATTTTCAAATCTTGGTTAATTCAGTTTCCTTCTTGTTTGTTGTTGTTATCCTATCAATATGTTACTACATAATTCCATCTTTTCGTCAATAAATGACAATCACAATATTTTTATTTTTACTTCATCTACTGTTGATTTGGCTGTAATTAATGTTTTTGCATGTTCTTTGTGTCACAACTTTTCATGTTCAAGATCTATTATCACAATCTGTTCTGTTTTGATCATTGATTTTGTTTATGCATGTTGTTTCTTTTTTTCTTTCTTCTTCTTATTGTCTATTACAAATCTTTGAATATTTTGTTTCGTTCTATTTCTCGCTCCATTCCATATTCAGTTTTGTTTTCCTAGTGATATTTGTAGTTTTAGTACCTACGGCTTCGCCACATCATTCATCATTGGTGGTTCAATTTTGAGTTATTGATACTCTTCTGCACTAATCTCTCTTAAGCTGTTTGGGAGAGGGAGATTTACACAATAATATTTCGTGATGACGTTTACGGTTAATAGTGGCAGTGGCTGTCTGCATGTACAGCACCTTAATTATTACATCACTCTTTCCACATTGTCATTATTACGAAACTTATTTTTACTTTATATGAACAAATTTAGTTTTTCTTTATGTTTATTTGTTGTAACTTTAGGGCAACACGAGAATTTTGTTTTAACAAATCGCACTGTAGCTAATTTCGTATTATAAAAAGTATGTAGTTTTATTAGCTTATTATTTTTCTTATTTTTTTTTGTTTTTTTTTTTAACTTCAACTTTTTACATGTTTTTATTTCGGTTCACATTATTAGTTTTAAGAATAACTTGAATCCTTATTAATATATATATTTTTAGAAACTTTTTAATTACTCGTATCTACTTGGTACTACCACATTTTATCAGAAGCAAGCAAGAATTAACTCCGAAAAAGGAAACAGAATGTTCTCTCCTTCTTCTTCTTATACTTTTCTTTCGAAATCACCCATGAAGTGGACGAACAAATTATAAAGAACTTCAAAAAACAAATTCATCTTACAGAAACAGAGTCGTATTTTTATTTAAGAACGGATAAATCTATAGATCTTCGATTAGTCTATTCGTATTAACGGACGCAACAAACTTCCATCCATAAACGGTATATCTTCTTCCAACTCCTATGGCTGGCAAGAACACACTATGTTCATTACAACCATTTCAAAGTCGAGATCACAGGCGCTGCCCAATTCTATTGTCCTACTTTATCGGTAGCGTTAGTGTACACAAAGATTCTCCGGGCTTTTCGACATAATAAAAAAACATACAAACATAAATGTACATGGGTCAGAATATTTAATATGGACCTATGTAGTTTATTTTTGGCTAAAATGTTTAAGCAGTTACAAATAGGTAAAATAAGATCTCGCTATAATTTTTTTAACATTTTTTTTGAGGACATTTTATGTGCAATTTTAATTTTTGAAAAAATTAAAAAAATGAGTTTTTGTGTTTTACGAAATTTGTAATTGCTCTTGAACGGCTGAACCGATTTTTCGGCTGAAGAAAATGTTCAAGCGCGTGTTACTCGTGTTTCTCTTCCGATTTATAAAATCTATCTACAAAAAACTTTTTACACCTAAGAATTATCTCGTATTGTTACCGAGATATCTGCAATAGAAAATTGAATTTTTAATTTTTTCCCTTACCGTGTGCTAGTATTTTGTAAATATCGGAGCACAATATGCACCGATTTCATCCGTATCAAGTTGCTTGCATGCGCAATTTCCTATATGACGAAATATAAAATTGGTTCCATATACCCAATAGTATAAATCAGGGATGTAGCGAATATTCGCATCATTTTAACAGCGGGGTTCCCCAATCGTCCTACTGTCCGTCAGTTGGTCTTGGCAAAAGCCGACCACACCAAAAATGGTGAAAATTTCCCCCCAGTACTCACAACAGGTGGTACGGTGAGGGGAAAACGTCATGTCCAACCGTCAAAACGGAAGCACAATGAGCACCGGATAGCGCTCAGAGTTTTGACGAAGTTGCAGGATGTTGAGGTTTCGGCTCTTACCGAAAAACAAAATGAGTCACTTACCTGTGCTAAAGGCGTCATAGATGCTTCTAAGGACTATGAGCCGGCTGAAAGAGCCACTGTGTTAACGGCTAATAAAGTCAGATCACCTGATGAACCCCTGCCTTAGAAAAGGCAAGAGGCCCTAATGTGACCATCAACAGGACCAAACCCTTCAATGAAGTGGCGACGGAAAGTCTTGTGATGGTTTACTCTCCCCTGATGCCATCCTGCTCTTATATTTCGGTGATGCCAGATCAGTAGACCTGTATAAGGCTGCTCGGAGTCGAGCGGGTGAGGTGTGGCCCGGTGCCCAGTTGGATCCCTAGTCACCCTAGAGCCATCACCTGGGTTACAGAAGAGCCCTCCAACCTGGCTGACATATTAGAAATAATAAAAGATTCCAATCCTGGTCTGCCCGCCCATAATTGGAGAATCAGCAAGGTGGGTGAGGCGGATGGTAAAAAGCGGCAGGTCAATTTGATCCTTAACGCTGAATTCACCTCCCATATACAACGTGCAAGTGCAACCCTACAATATGGCTTCGAGACTATAGTCTTGAAGGTATACAAGCAGGATATAGCTCCCACTGCGGAAGGTGAGTCGTCCACAGTGGTTGGTACACGGCTTTCGGAAAGTGCGCCCATTATTTCTGGTGACTCCAACTAACAGAAGATCTGTAACGTCCTTCTCTGAGGACGAAAGCTCTACTTCTCGACACAGAGGGGAGTCTCCGGACTCTTTGGCGCATCTGGCGGGGGCACGCTTCTCGATGATACGGACGAAGAGTTCGATAACACCCTTGGCGGGGTGGATGTTAATCTGTCAATTACGAATAATGGTAAGATTTCTACCGATTAACCTCCACTAAATCAGCCTCAGCGGCTTTATTGCTGCGCCTGTCCACAGGTGCAGTAGACATCGTCTTGATACAGGAACCCTACGCAGTGGGAGGAAGGGTGTGCGGGATGAGGCAAACAACTGGACAAAAAACAGCGAGTATTCGCTAAATGTATTGATCGACACACATTTCCCGGGGAACTCATCAACAGAGCCCGAGCATCAACAGGACCAACAAGAGGGCGAGTGAACTGCGAGCGTCGCTAGCTTGTTGACTGAGAGATCCAGAATAAGCTGGGCTATAAACAGATTTGAGCCCTTCAAGTCACCTGGACCAGACGGCCAGGGACGTATCTAGAGGGGGGGGGGGCCCGGGGGCCCGAAATGTTTTAAACATAGGCATAAACTGTTTACAATTTTCAAAATCACTCAAAAAAATACGAAAAATATTTGGAAGGCCGTTAAAAAAAATACAAAAGCGTAAAAAATGGTAACAGTAAAAGTAATAACAACTAAAAATAAGAAAAGTGCATGGTTTCCTCGCTAAAACTTTTTAAATTATTCATCGATTTTCTTCGGAATGGTCTCAATTTATTCATAACCTTTCAGAGTTTACGATAAAATCACAAAAATATGACAATTATGCGTTTCCAGATGTTTTTTATCAGGCTTTTATTTAAAAATTATTAAAATTTTCTCAAAAAATATGATTTTTTGCAATACTTTGTAAGATATCGTCGAAACCGCTGAACGGATGGACAATTGTATTGTGCGAAGTTGAAGGTTACTTAATTCTGAAGTTTGTAAAGCTTACCTGAACCAATTCGGATGAATGGTTCTCTAGTTATGCCATAATATGTGGTTCAACCTCTCTTTTTTCTTAGCCTCTTTAAATTCTCGCGATAAGCGTGATATGGAAAGAAATTAGTGGTTGAACCACATATAGTGGCATAACTCGAAAACCATTTATCCGATTTGGTTGAGGAAAGTTTTAAAGAATTAAATATTAAGTAGCCTTCAACTTTCCATCCGTTCAGCAGTTTCCATTTTCCATCCGTTCAGCAGTTTCCACGATATACGAGTATTACGAAATATTGCAAAAAAATGTGATTTTTTGATAAAATTTTAATATTTTTAAAATAAAACTCCCATAAAACAATCTAAAAATGAGCAAATGATTTTATCGTAAAGTCTGTTCGGTCATGAATTAAACAAGCCCATTCCGAAGAAAATCGATGCATAATTTAAAAAGTTATAGCTAATTTAGTAAGGTTTTAACTTTAAAACTTTCTTATCGATGTAAAATTTACAAAAACAAACTTTAAAAGCTAAGATTGGAGATTTTGACGTTTATTGACGTCTAGAATCAGAATCTATGCATTAAAACAGAATCCCAAGAAAAAATTTTGATTTTTGTCGATCGGTGTAATTATTGGTTGGCTTTAAATTTATGATAACCAGATATGGCGAAAATTAAGTTAAAATTACATTTATGATTTCTTATCTATCTACCTTTTTAACATGTAGGTTGCAGTGATGGAATTAGTTTGCACAACGTGTATGTAAATTTGACTTTATATTGGGTGTGGTAATAAGAACTTATCACGGTATTTGCAAACGATTAACCTAGATATAATAAAGGCTTACGAAATCATAAAATTGGCAACGACTAAATTAAGTGACATGCGTAGAAATTCAGATGCAGAGTTTGACAAACTGTTTGAAGAATCCACACAACTTGCAAGAAGTTTTGGAATAGAAGCTGCACTACCTAGAAGAGTAGGCACTCAAAAGTATAGGGCTAATATTCCTGGTTCAGATGCCAAGGCGTATTTTAGGACAACATTGTTCATACCATATCTGAACGAAGTAATATCACATTTAAATAATAGATTTTCCGAACATGAAGCTATACATAATTGTATTTACAAGTCGTATATATGTAATTACAAGTCTGTTTAATGTCGTTCCGATACGAGTTGTAAATCTAATAAAGGAAGATTTCGAAGAAGTCACACTTTTTTACAAAAGCGATTTAAAAAATTCAGCAAAATCTGTTTTAGCTGAAATAAGTATATGGATTGATTATTGGAAGCAGAAGAATGATAAGCCATCAAATGCATTAGATGCTATTTCAGTTTGTGATGAGGACATGTTCCCAAGCGTTTTTACCCTTTTGCAGATACTGGCCACAATACCTGTGACAACGGCATCTGCTGAGCGAAGTTTCTCGACGTTAAGAAGAATAAAAACTTATCTCCGGAACAGAATGGAAGGAGAAAGGCTATCTTATCTGGCTTTGATGTCTATATAAAAAGATGAAGTCAAAATCGATGAAATAATTGAAATATTTCTTTCAAAAAATCGAATATTACATTTTTAACTCTTACGTATTTTATTATAAAAAGTTTTACTGATCTCGTACTAAAGTGCACATTTATATTTAGGAATAAAATTCGAATAAAAAACTAAGGAACTTAACTTCCATTATCTACACAATAAACGCAATTTTTTAATTGTTTATCTTTGTTATGGAAAAATTCACTCAGATGCAGTAATTGCGGCACAGTCACATCTAAATGTAAACTCTAGTTTGATTAGACTAATTCAAAGTCTGCTTAACAGAAGACGCATAACAGCATGTCTTGGGTCCACAACTCTAACAAGGTTTGTAAACAAAGGGACTCCACAAGGAGGAGTACCGTCTCCACTAATTTGGAACCTAGCGGTGCATGAAATCCTGCTAGATCTAGAACGGTGTGGCTGCAAGGTCGTGGCATATGCGGACGACGTGGCAATCGCAGTGAGTGGCAAATTCGAAAACGTCCTCCGAGATATTCTACAGATGGCTCTGAACAAATTGGCTAGATGGGCCAGAAGCAGCGGTTTGGGCGTAAACCCAAACAAATCAGAATTGGTTCTCTTTACTAGGATGAATAATGTCCCACATGTGGACTAGACCATTTATTAATTTTTCGGTACTGATTCCCTGCCGAAAAAGTTTCCATTTGACCTACAAACCTCCAATAAAAAATTTGGTGCCGATTGGATAACGTTAAGGTCTGCCCAAAGTTGTTTGAAAACACAAAACTCACTTTACATGAACAAAATTTGGGTTTTTATCAAATGTCACATGTTCAAGTAATTAAAAAATATTTTATTAGCATGAAAAGTTTTTAAGTGATCTTTGAATAAAATTTTCTTTCTTACAAGTCGTAAACAATCAAAATCGACCGAAAAACGAAAAAGTTACAGCAGATTTCATTTGAATTTTACGTCATGACAGGGCATGCATGCACACCGACATGGCCTCTATGTACCTATGTAGACGTAAGAGCAATCACAATAAAAAATAGATCATGCTTGTGCATGCATGAAAAAAAACAACGGATTTGCATGATAGTTGATTTTTCGCATTAGTCTGACATTTTTCTACTGGTCAAATAAGAAAACATAAGCAGAACTTTGCAGCGCGCTATACGGCCATGCAACAGGGTCGTTTACAGAACGCGCTCTGTCTCCAGCCTAAGTGAATTGAGAAAGGGACAGCTTCGCACAAAATTTAATTTTAGTCATATTCTTATTTGTCTCCAGACCGACCACATCCAAAATGGTTACTAGATCCAGTGATAAATTTCGCACCGTAGAATCAGTTGGGCATGTATCACATACAATATCTGGAGCCAAACTGCCGTCAAACAGACAGATATTTCATAATGTGATAATTTTAATGTTTAATGCTGCGACGCCTCTGACCTCTGTTGGTGAGCTTGTGATTAATCGTTCTACACATCAAAATTTTTGGGCGCTCTCAAAATCCCGGCTGGTACTGGAGAAAATATGGCCAAAGTCGTTCATGATACACTCATCAAATACACGTCAAAACATTGGATCGTGCATTTTGTTGCAGAACAAATTAGATCGAAAATTAATCAAGTTCCCATGTCGTCATCACATAATGGAGATAGTATTGAAACATGTGTTTGAGGTTAAACTTTCGGCGACTTGTGGTCCTGAAGTGCCTATTTTTAATCGTTTTGCTGCCGTATGGGTAAGTCTCGACCACAAATCGTTTCAAAACGGACTCGAAGATTCAATTGTACGCTCAAAAATAAGTAATGCTGACTGCGAAGTCATCAACAAATTCTGCATTAAACAGCTAAATGAAACACAAATCCGAGCTGATTACAAGGAACTATTACAATTAACAATACTGTTTTTTGGTGGTGTCGGCGATAACTTCCGAACACCTGGTCCAACATCCCACGCAAGGTTCATGGGAAAAGGCATTTATGCCTTAAAAATATACCTATTTCGAGAGCAGTTTGCATTGACAAAACGAGAGTCCAGTGGGCTACGGGATATATGTATTTTTCTCGTGCGGCTGTATGTCAAAGCGTGGTTTACATGCAAAATGCCATACGAGCACCAAATCAAGATATACACTTGTTGAAAGACTCCATCGCATACGCAGAAATCAACCGAGATGTGTCTGAAGCGGTTATGAAGAAATGGAAAAATCATTTGTGGTATTTGGCCCTAGAATCAATGGCTTTGGCATTTTTCGATTCGGATGTTTCACTCGAAGAGAAACGAAAAATGGTTAGGCATCTGCAATCAACGGAGCCCGTCGTAAATCTGGAAAACGATCGAAAATTCTCCGACCTGAAACTGTTGCTGTGTAATAATTTGAGCGATTTCGTCTCATACAAAACCAAACATTTTTTCGGTGCTTTTGGATTGAGTACTGAATTTTTAAAGCATGACCCATCCATTTGGGAAGATTATCAAGATACTCTCGATGTTTGTCGTAATCTGTTTGTTGTTAACGACACTGCTGAACGCGGTGTACAATTTATGAATGATTACAACAGAATACTTACGAAAGACGAAGAACAAAATCAATTTATATTACAGTGCATTGAAGAATATCGTAGAAAATGTCCCTCACATAACAAGTCAGATCTAATATAATATTGAATTAATTGTATTTTTTTCACCGATCTTAATATTTAAAAACTATTTATTAATTAATAATACAAAGAAATGTAATTTTACTTATTTAAACATACGATTTTTGAATAAAAAAATATTTCCCCTATAAAGTGTGTTCTAAATTTTGAATGAACTTTGGGCAGACCCTAGGGTTATCAGATCGGCACAATCATTTTTATTGAAGTCTTGTAGGCCAAATGGAAACTTTTTCGGTCCGGAAATCAAAGATCGCAGCAACTTTCACTATTAGCATCATGTGCTATAAACGGTCTAATGTGGACCCTCCACCTCGGATAAATGGAACAGATCTAGTCTTTTCTGAAAGTGCAAAATTTTTAGGAATAATTCTAGATAGAAAACTGTTATTTAGACCTAACGTATTGGAACGTGTAAGGAAGGCCAACGTCGCCTTATATTTCTGCAAAAAGGCTGTACGGCCGCGGTGGGGTCTCCTAAAATCGTCCACTGTATATATATAGCAGTAGTTCGTCCAATACTGCATTGTGCATTGTGGTATAGTGGACGGCAACTGACAAACTAATCATCACCAACCTCATGAGGATATCAAGGGCCACATGAGGATATCAAAGTGTAGTGCAATGGTAACCGACCGAGTGGACTATATATTAACTGTGTACACCTTCGAGAGAAATTACATCACTATGATTCCCGCCAGAGATTAATGGGTGGGCAGAATACCAGGTAATACCACTTTTACACGGATGGTTCGAAGCTTGATGAAAAGGTTGGCTTCGGAGTACACTGTGAAGAGCTTAGTTTGGATATAGCTCACAGACTACCAGATACCTGCAGTGTCTATCAAGCCAAAATAATTACAATTTGGGATGTAGCCAAGTGGCTGATAGCGCAACATAGCGTTGTCATTTACTCGGACAGCCAGGCTGCCATCAATTCTTTGAAGGCAACATCCCTAAATTCACAAACAGCCCTCGACTGACGCAGATCTCTTAACAAGATGGCTGAGCAGTTTAACATACACCTCATATGGGTGCCTGGGCATGGGGATATCCCGTGGAACTGCAAAGCCGATGGACGACATTACATATTCTCGAAGAATTTGCATATATTGGTGCGCCAGTATCCACGTGCAAGCTTTGGCTTAGGCAAGAGACAATCAGGCAGTCCAACGAAAGATGGACAGAAATCGGCACCTGCAGGGTAGCTAGACAAATCTGGCCAAGGTATGACCTGAGAAATATCTCCTCGCACTAGAGAGGCAAAGATTGTCTACGTTAGTATCAGTTCTGACGGGACACTGCTTGATCGGCGAACACGCCAAAAGATTGGGTATTGACTCCAATGACTTCTGCAGAAGCTGTGGAGAGCATTGAGTAAACGATAACTGGACATACTGGGGTCGGCCTTTCTAGGCAGCCTAACAGATCTTTCCAGTACCGATATTCGTACTATCGATAAATTTGTATATCAAACAGGTTGGTTTCAATGAGGGGCATTTCAGCCCGTGGTAACACTAGGGTCCTAAACTGGTCTATGTGAGCTTGTAAAAAAAAAACATGCGGCTGCCACCCTAACCTAAACCTAAACCTACATCCCTAGTGTAAATAGTTATGGCCACTTGAAGTTATATATATTTATAATTTTTGCCTCAAAATTATATTTTTTTTTAAATATAACTTTAAGCGGTCATAACTTTTGTTCAATAAATCGGAAGAGAAACAAGAGTTACACGCGCTTGAACATCTTCTTCACCCGATGTGGCCAACTTTGAGGCCCTCTAGCTCCGCCCCTGTCTGGCATAGGAGGACCAAATATAAAACTTAACTTATCTAACACCTCTTAATCTACCATGCCAAGTTTGGTCGCAATCGGTTGTTTGGTTACGAAACGGTCTAATTATTTCCCCTTTTTGAATTCGTACCACTGTGCAGTTTTGCAAAAACAGACGAAAATTGTCAGACTAGTCTTGGTGTTTCGTCCATTACCTTCACAAATATTGAGTCTCCCAAAAATTGTTTACTGTGCTGGATTTGTGAGAGTTCATCGAATATTCTGTGAAAATTTGAGGGTGGAGCAATTTTTTCTACAAAGGTTTTTTCAAAAAAAAAAAACTTTCGTAACAAATATTTTTTAAAAAGTTTCCAAAAAAATTTTTTGTACAAAAAATGTCGCATTGTGTCCTATTTAAAACAAAGTAAACTTTGCAAAATCGGTTCAGCCATTCGAGAGCAATTACAAATTTCGTAAAACACAAAAACAATTTTTTTAATTTTTTCAAAAATTAAAATACCCATAACATTTTTTAAAATGATAGCGAGATCTTATTTTACCTATTTGTAGCTGTTTATAAACATTTTAGCCAAAAATGAACTACATTGGTCAATATTAAATATTCCGACCCACATATTCTGCATTATTACATATAGTTACATGTCCTTCCAGTGTTTTGCATATTTTTGCTTTTGTATTGCAATGCAATTGAGGTACCAATGATCCAACTATACTGGCAAATCTGACTTCACCGTACGACAAAAATTTTGTCCTAAAAAATTTAACAATGTTTCGTAAATCAAATAAATCTGAAATAACACTGAAACATGCTGGGTATGACTCTGACAATCCATTTTACATAAATGAAAAAATCACAAACAATAACTGTAAAATCTTGAAAAATGAAATGAGGAGTAACAGCATTTGGAATCTGTTTTCACTAGCCGTGGTCTAGTTTACGTAAATGTACCAAATCTGATTCTCCAAATCAAATTGAAGACATCACCAGCTCACTCAGCTTTGGGGATCCTGGCGAGTAAATACTCAGTTCATGTGAGGAGAACATATATTTACTTGTATATCAATTTACTATCTGTAATACTACCTAGCATGCTATTGGTATTTTTTACACAACATTGCTTTCTCTTTATTTTATCTCAAATTCATTTAAACCCTGCAAGTCTTGTAGAGCTCATATTATAAAGCTACTTAACATATCTTAACATATCATATCTGCTAATGGGTACATAAACTAATCGTGATAAATGAAAATGATCGCAGTTCCAGAGACAATCTGCATACCATGTTGAAAATCCTCGTTAACCAAGAGATGGGCTTAAAAAGCTTAAACAATAAAATGGATGAACTTCGTTACACGTTTAAAAATGCTGGAGTTGACATAGTTTGTGTATCTGAGCTGATCGGCACTCTCACGGAGGGGGAGTTGTTATTTATCTAAAAACAGGTATACCTTTTACAATAAAAGCCAAGTCTGACATAGGAAATCCTATCGAATACATTATCGTTGAAATAAAAACAAATAGAAATCCAATTTTACTTGCAAGTTTCTACAGACCACACAACAACACTAACATTGATTCCCTTATAAATAACATCAGAATACTCTCCCTCGAATTCACAGATATTATCATAGCTGGTGATTTTAATTGCTACCTTACTGTGGGGTGACCCAAATGAGATGAAAACAAGTCTGAAACTAAACAAGATCGAGATTCTGTATGATCAGCCTTCTGCCTCAGGTTTCTCTAAACATGATCTCATTTACATACGATTCCAGCATAGATACAGGTGAACAGAGTATAACATATCGTGATTTCAAGAATATAAATTGTATGTTGTTATATCAATTACTTGAAGAAACATCATGGGAGCAATTATATCGGTTAGACTCAGTTGATGATCAATTACAATTTATCCAAAAGCGAATAAACTACTTATTCAACAACTGTGTCCAAGAAAAAACAATCATCATTAGACCAAACAGCCGCCTTGGTTTAAGATTCATATTAAATGTCTTATAGCCGTTCGTGGTTAGTTTAATGAATGAATAAACCGGCTATATAATGTTTAATATAATAAACACTTTATTTAACTAATTCTAATAATATACCTGAAATGACGATGAAATTGTGAAATCTTAGATGCAATACAATGTCTGCGCAAAAAGAGAGAAGAACAAGAAGTAATAGTTTACATGGTTGACAAAGTTCGTACTTTCTAACTACGTCTTAAATAATCCACAAATAAGGTAGTGAAATACCATGTCCACATATAGGCCACTACAGGGCTCCTCCTCTAGAGATACCTTGCCGGAAATCGAACGTGCCGGCCAGTTCTCGTTAGTCGGGCCTCTGGTGTTGGTTGGGGTTCGTGTTGAAAAAACGGTTGACCATTCGACATATTAGGACTTTCAAGAGACGTCGCTTTCTCAGTGGCCGGGTTCCCAGAAGCTGCTAGAGTTGTGTCGTTAAAATCGATAAATGCTGGTTTGAGACAGTCATTAGATACGTTCACATTCCGTTGTCCCAATTTGATTTTACAAAATTTATCACCCCTCTTCAATATCTCGAAGGGGCCCTCGTATGGCGCTTCCAAAGTAGTTCGTACTCTATCAATGCGTATAAAAACAAACTTACAGTTTTGCAAATTGCGATCGATGTGCACATTAGGTTCGCCATGATGTGAAGTTGACTACTGACGCAACGATGACATCTGCCTACGAAGGTTTTTAATGAAGTCGGAGTCGCTAGCTTTGACTTTACCCGCATGTACAAATTCCCCAGGAATTCGTAGTTGGGAACCAAACAACATCTCCGCTGGGCTCGCATTTATGTCCTCTTTCACAGTAGTGCGTAGGCCAAGCATAACCAATGGCAACGCTGCCATCCAGTCGTCTGTGTTGTAGCACTTGACGGCAGCCTTCAACGTACGGTGGAATCGCTCGATCATGCCATTGGCTTGCGGATGATAAGCAGTGGTCTTCTGATGCTGCACACCCAAAATATTTGTCAATTCGGAAAAAACGGATGATATAAATTGTCGTCCCAAATCGGTGGATATACGAAGAGGTATGCCGAACAAAGATATCCATCCGTCGATCAAAGCGCTAGCAACAGTCTCTGCAGTTATGTCAGTAATTGGTACGGCCACTGGAAATCGCGAGAATCTATCAATGATCGTGAGGCAATACCGTTGGTTCTTTGAGACTGGAAGTGGCCCAATAATATCCACGTTGATATGATCAAAACGGGCCTCGACTGGCTCATAATTTCCAATAGGCGTTTTCGTGTGTCTACAAATTTTGCTTCGCTGACACGGTATGCATTCTCTGACAAAACGTGCTATATCCTTCATCATACATACCTTTCTCCAACTATTAGTTGGGTTCCCTTTCGTCCAGGGTGGGACAGGTCATGTAGTTTCGCAATTACCTGACGACGAAAAGTTCGTGGTACGAATGGTCGAATTTTGTCGTTAGTGGTATCGCAATACAGCGTCTCGGTCGAATTCGGAACAGCAACCTTTTTCAGTTTTAGCGTTGAACTATCGGTTTCTATAATTTGCTTCAATTCTGAATCGCGACCTTGCTCTCTCGCCAATGCCTCAAAATCCGGGCTGTCTATAGAACTTATTCGGGACAAAAAATCGGCAACGCCATTTTCATCTCCCCGCAAGTGTCGTATGTCGGTCGAAGACTGACTAATAAAGTCCAGTTGGCGCGCTCTCCTCGGTGGTGTTTTGTCGCCTTTCTGGGCGAAAGCATATCCTAACGGTCGGTCCTCTAACAAGTGCCGGAAATGGTCTATTGACTGATAAATGGCCAACAGCTCCCGATCGTATGTACTGTACTTTGCTTGTGCGGCTGTTAACTTCTTGGAATAAAATCCCAATGGTTGGACCTTACCATTTACAGTCTGGTGTAAAACTGCACCAACAGCTTCACTAGAGGCATCTGTATACAAAGACAATTTTGCGTTGGGCGACAGGTGACAAAGCATGGTGTCGTTTGCTAATCCCTCCTTACAGGCCTCAAATGCGTTTGTGGCTTCATCGTCCCAAACAACTGGCGTCGTGTCGTTTTTGACGTTGCCCGAAATGAGAGCCTGCAATTTTCCTTGATTGCGCGTTGCATTCCTGAGAAAGGAGCGGTAAAAATTAATCATCCCCAGAAACCGCTTAAGTTCTTTCGCCACTTTAGGTTTGGGGTAATCACGTATTGCTGTCACTTTCTCTTCTAGTGGTTTAATGCCGTTCGGTGTTACAGTGCAGCCCAAAAATTTAACTTCGGACTTGTCCAAAACACATTTGCTGCCGTTTACTGCCAAACCAGATTTACGTAGCCGATCGAAAACAATCCTCAGGTGTTTCTCGTGCTCGTCCGCACTAGATGATGCAATGAGAATGTCATCGATGTAAGCGAATGTAAAATCGATGCCGTGCAAAACAGAATTGATGTGGCGCTGAAAAGTTTGTGCAGCATTCCGCAATCCAAATGTCATGTAGTTGAACTCGAACAACCCAAAGGGTGTTGTTATCGCCGTCTTGGGTATGTCGGAGGATTCTATGGGTATTTGATGGTACGCCTTTTGCAAATCTAGCACAGAAAATATATACTTGCCATGGAGCATGTGAGTACAATCATGCAAAAATGGAATAGGGTAGCGGTCCGGTATAGTTTGCGCATTAAGCGCACGGTAATCACCGCACGGCCGCCACTCCCCGTTCGTCTTTTTTACCATATGTAGGGGGCTTGCCCAATTACTTTTGGATGGCTTGCAAATACCTTGCTCCTCCAAAAACTCAAACTCTTTTTTGGCAGCAGCGAATTTCTCAGATGGCAGCCTTCGTGGTCGGGCAGACACCGCTGGGCCACCAGTAACGATGTGGTGTGTAACGTCGGTCTGCAATGACTCTCGATCTCGGCTGCTGCTTAACACGGTGATGTCTTTATACTCGAATAGCAGTCGTGAAAATATGTTGTCGGCATTGAATGTTGATATGACGGGTGCACATGAATATACTGTGTCACCCTTAGCGTGCAGCAAAGTCCTGCGATCGAGTAAATCGAAGTGCTTGAGAAAATCAGAACCTATTATGGCTGTTGAAACATCTGCCACGAGAAAATTCCATTCGAAGACTCTCCTTAATGAAAGAGATAACTTGAGACGACGTTCGCCATATGTTTTAATACGGGTGCCATTAGCTGCAAATAATGTTACTGAATTCGATGTGACGTTTCTGTCACATGAACGCGGTGGCAAAACGGAAACGTCAGCCCCCGTATCGATCAAGAACTTCACCTTTGTATCGTTGTCCAGCAATGTGAGACGTGCCACTGTAATTCGGCCTGGTGCGCTGGACAATGCACCAGCCACGGTAACTAGTTTTTTGGCATTGAATGGAATTCGCAATGCTGTCGGCACTTCGTAGCGGCCTCGCCGAACTTCCAGTGGTACCAACAAAATTTCTCCGCCGATGGTGTAGCACTATGTTGGCTCTTCTTACGATTCGATGAGAGACTGGATGAACGAGAGCGGACTAATTTCTCCAAACATTCTTCCAAAACCGCAATTCTTTGCAACAAGGTGGCTTCGTTCGGTGTCGTGGATGTGGACTCAGCGGCGAGTTGTCGATAATCACTCACCTCCAAAATCTCATCCGCCAGTTTTGCCAATTCGGACAGTTCCGCGTTGGAGGCTTGGAGAATGGCACGAACATTCTGTGGTAATCGTTGAGGCCACAATGATGCCAGGAAGTCATCACTTACCCTATCCTTCGCAAGACTACGGAGCTCGTTCAATAATTCGTCGGCTTAATGCTATTTTGGTCCATACGCCATTTTTGTGTTTTTTGAGTTAGGAGTTGATAATATGGGTTCCAAGCATGCTCTTTCAGAATCTGCAATCATTTTTTCCCTATCTCGCCTAGTTTTCGAGATATTGGTAGGGTAAATTTGTTTTACTCTGAATAACGGGAAATAATTTCGACATTTTTGTTCTTTGTCTCAATTTTTCTATCGCCCTATATTTTTCACTCAGTATTTTACGTTCTTTCGATCACAATATGTAAATTAGTGTCCTTTCATACCGACCCTTTTTGTGGTCCATGTAATACAAATACGAAAAAATATTAAAATAAAAGTGGATATGAACCAAAATGCCAAGTACAAAAATTGTTATAACTTGCTTATTTTTGGATGTAATTGCATAGAAATGCATGAGAATCATACAAACACTGTTGGGAACCCTATGAAATAAAAAGTGTGTAACTCTTCAGTCCCGTTTTTAATCAAACAATAAATTGCGTTTTTCTCCGATCATACAAAATGGCGTATGGAACAAAATAGCATTGAGCCGACGAATTGTGTAGGTCGCCTGTCGCCTAGGTGCATGTCGGACAGCAATTTCTGTATTTTCTTCTGTTCGCTTATACAGAAGCGTTCGATGATGCATTTTTCAAAAATTCGTACTTTCCTGTTGCAGGCGGCTTGAGGACAGCGTCCGAAATCTGCACTAACACCTGTGATTCAATCGCTGCTATGACGGTGCTGTATTTCGTTTCGTCAGCCACAATGCCTGAAACGGCGAACTGAGCCTCTATTTATGCGAACCAGATTTCAGGGTGATCAGACCAAAACGGCGGTACTTTCACTGAAACTCTGCTTACAAAATTTCCGTACATCGCGGACGTCGCCACTCCTTGTCCAGCAGTGTCCGGAGCCTGGCCTACTCCCACGGATGTGCTTGTCTTCTCGGTGCCTGTCACTTCGTTCATCTCATGTGTGTATTACGATCACGTCGGGGTCACCACTATAGCCGTTCGTGGTTAGTTTAATGAATGAATAAACAATAATATACATGAAATGATGATGAAATTGTGAAATCTTCGTACTTTCTAACTACGTCTTAAATAATCCACAAATAAGGTAGTGAAATACCATGTCCACATATAGGCCACTACAGTCTAATTGAACGAAATCTTGCATACAAACGTTGGAAGCGTTTCAAAACCCCAAACCTTCATGAGCTTTTTAGGTCTGCTAGAAGAACAGCTACAAATGCAATTAATGCTGCAAAATGTTCACACTATCGTGAAAAGTTAAAGAATGCTATTGACAGCAGAATGAGATGGAAAGAGATGCGCAACACAGGTATTGGTGATAAAAACAAATAATCTAAACTCACCAAATCTTATATGGCCATGGATATGTGTCTTCGTCCAAATTTCAACCATACAACCCGCTGTGCATGTCTATGAAAATTTGTGTACTGTCCCTGTAGAAAATGGGTTTTCATTCTGCGGTGTAAATGAAGCAGAAGTTCTTCATAGCTTTCTTACCATAAAATCAAATGCTACTGGAACTGATGAAATATGTCCAAATTATACTGCAGAAATTGTTGCCATATCTGACGTACTTGTTCAATAACATACTGAATCAGTCAGTTTTTCCTAGAGAATGGAAACTAGCAAAAGTTACGCCTGTGCCCAGACAAAACAAAGAGTATCATCCCATTGCCATTCTGTCGTACATATCGAAACACTGGAACGCATAATAGTCGACCAAATTAGTAACTATCTGAACCGCGCATATAGTCCGGTATAAAATGGGCATTATTGTACAGCCCCTTTTGTACCTCCTACACAAATGGACCGTTTTATACCAAAAGTTAACGTCTTATAACTTTAATACCAGTGCATACAAATACCTGAAATTTTGTACAGTGTAATGCTGTTATAGTTCCTACAGTCATTTGAAAAGTGGGCGTTATCACCACGTCCCTTTTTGTACCTCCCACACAAAATGACCAAATCATACCAAAATTGAATAGCTCGTAACGTTAATATACCAGTGCACATAAACGCTTATAGTTCGGAATAGTGCAATGTATTTAAAGAAAACACTGTTTACCGAAAAATAGGTGCGTTTGTTATACCCCTTCTGGTACCTCCCACACAAATTGACAGATTAATTAGTGTAATGTTATATATTACATTACTCACAAAGTGCGGGCATACTTTAGTCGATTTACCCGACTGAAACTTTCTTACTTGTATTATATGAACTGAACTTTCTTATTATGTATGTATTATATTTCGCGATTTTTGCAATGATTTTGCAAATATTTTAATGTTATTTGAGCATAGTGTTTTCTGCGTTACCCACATCATCTTCTTCTAACAAATCGCATTTCGCTATTTTCAGCAATGTTTTGCAATATTTTTGCAAATATTTAAATGTAATTTGAACATAGTTTTTCTACAATTTCTACGGTTTACATTTCACGTTGTTTTAAAAAATTAAATTTTGTGATTTTTTGCAATATATTTGAAATTTTTGAAATGTACTTTGAACATAGTGTTTTCTGCGTTATATATAATATATTGAAAAAGCTTCGTCATGACGACGAATTTGTACATCATCACGATTATTTTTTTTGTCAAAAGTCAGCTAACGTACAGAATAATCCTCTTGATGAATTTGTTCGTCACCATGACGAATCTCTGTTACCAAAAACTTTCGTCCTCAGGATGATCACATTTCATCCCTACGATGAATCGAGTTAATCACCACGACGAATCCCATTCATCATGAATTCCATTCATCACCACGATGAATTCCATTCATCACCACGACGAATCCCATTCACCACCACGACGAACTCCATTCACCAGGACATTTTCATGCACCCGACTATTACAATTTAAAAAAATTCTATAAATATTCTTCGGGTTTTACGGCCGTTTTCAGGTAGCTCCGTTAAATTTTAACTGATACTTTAACGATCCGTTAAGAAAAAATAGATTTCAAGGAGCTCCGTTAAAATTTAACGGACAGTTTTAACTGAAAATAAGTCGTTAAATTTAACTGGAATATTTTCACCCGTTATCTGATTTAACCGGGGGTAAAATACGAGTTGTCAAAAAAATATATTTGAAAACATAAGGCTATCAAAAATTTTAATAAATCTTGTTCGAAGAGATAGAGAATTGATCTTTCAGCTCTAATATAGTGCTACATTTGATGCTACTCGAAGTTTCTTAATTACTTTGCAGATTAGTGCGGAGTTAGTTCGTCAACAGCATGTCGCGTTAAAAGTGTACCTATCGCAATACAAATTGTCAAATTCATACGCATGCATTCCCCAAATATGAATTCCGCAAAACATTCGGTGCATTTGAAGACAAAGTCTAAGACAAAGTTCTCAGTCGAGTTATCCGTCTGAAGGTCGCCCTCACGTTGTGTCGGAGATTGCGGAACAGTGAACAAATTGTTCTCATTCTGTATTAAACATAATCAATAGAGAAATAATCTAATAAATTGTGTTCGAATGATTCTGAATTTTTCTAGGGGAGTTCCAGAAGGGGCTTGATAAATGTGCCTATTTTGCGCTGACTAGTAGATTATTTTAAGCCATTGCACTATACAGAATTAGAAGTTTTCATGTGCTATTAAATGTTGGTATGATTTCACCATATTGTGTGGGAGATACCAAATAACGCACATTTTTCACTGGACTGTGAAGGCATCATCCGTTTGCGTGCCAGATACCAATAGGAGCGGAGAAATTTTAGCAGCGAGATAGCTGCAGATAAGCTATAACTATAGGTGGAATTACAGAAGATGCGAATAGTATAAAAGATGTTAGTGAATCAATATTTCACTAAATTGTAACATTTATGGGGGAGGTACTAGAAGAAGTGAACCAATTTTAAAATCATTCGGTTACTGCTTTCGAGAGTTGCCGTGTGCATCAGCCAGAGAGACATACGGATATTGATCAAATGACTTGTTCTAATGAGAATGTTCTAAAACGTATTTCCGCAGAACATACCTATGGTCTTAGTTATTCCTTCGATCCGTTATAATTATGGCCCGTAGCATATGATACCAACCCTCCATTCAAAAATGCATCCCCTGAAAAATGTTCGAAATTGCCCTGTCCCTCCGGGTACCGCTCTCACAACGGATTCTAATCATACACCAATTGAATAACTCGAGATTTAATGAATTGTCCATCCTACCTGTTTGTACGTTTTTCTTAAATTTCTTCATTTTTTCCAAAAAAATAACGTGCATGATTTTCTGAAATTGAAAAACAAAACATATAAAAATGACAAATTATTTTAGAAGTCATTCACAATAGCAATAAACTTCAAGTTAGCTAACGGAACCTTCCTGAAAACGAATTTTTTAACGGGCCGTTTAAAATGTTCGTTAGAATATCTGTCTGTTAGCTAACTTTTTCGATAAAAATAACTAACGGAGGTACCTGAAATCGGCCGTTAGACCATTAAAATCAGTATGTAAAACAAAATTACTTGACTGCTTTGCCGGGTTCAGTTGTGATTAGTCAGTTCGAAACGCAGTTATTATCAGGAAAGGCTTAAAGCGAACGAACGAGAAGTTCGACTTTCGGAGGAAACGAAGCTGCACAACAGTTCTGATCGATGTCGTTGAAAGTATTCGTTAGCATCTGGAGGACAAAAGTGTCTCCATCCTAATTCTTCTGGATCACAGCAAAGCATTCGATACTGCAAATCACCGAATTTTGGTATTAAAACTGCACAAATTATTCCAATTTTCAAATACTGCCTGCAATTTATTACATCATATCTCTCTGTACGCTTACAGTTAGTTGTGGCTAATAACCAAAGATCCGATATATTAGAAGTATCAGAGGGCGTTTCACAAGGATCAATCCTTGGACCCTCACTGTTTTCTATATACATAAATGATCTGCCTGATGTACCTGTAAATTGCCAAGTTTAAATGTAGGCAGATGATGTGCAGCTATACACGTGTATCAAACGAAATTACCTTGAATCCTGCGTACGGAATATTAACACAGACCTGAATCTGATATATAACTGAGCACAAATAAATGGTTTATGTGTTAATCCCTCTAAGACAAAATTAATAACAATACACACAAAGCAACAGCCATCATTGAGCCTCATAATGTGAAAATTGAAAACGCTATTATATACAGTGTGGGAACTGCATGTAATTTAGGTCTAATGTTTAATTCTGCACTTACTTGAACAAACCATATAAACTGCACTGTCGGTATGATTAATAGTACGTTAAGAAATCTATGGGCAGTCCGGCATTCTACACCGTTCCATATAAAAATGCTGTTAGCAAAATCTTATCTGATACCTACTCTTCTTTACGGATGCGAAGTCTTTGCAAACTGTTCTGCTGAAGATGAAAGAAAATTAAATGTAGCCTATAATGATATAGTTAGATACATTTTTAACAAAAAACGCTCTGAACATATATCAGAATTCTCGAAAAAATTTTTATATATCCTTTAATAATCCGCTAAGTCCACACTCGACAATTTTTTCCAAGCAAGTGTCAAAGTTTATTGGAGAGAGAGGCAGAGAACTCTTTCCGCCTGCCTCTCTCTCCTACAAACTTTGACACTTTTTTAAATAAATGTAATATTATATAAATCTTTTCGTAAAAATAGTAATAAGAATAATCAAACCTGTTTGTACAATTCTGTGAGGGATCACTGGAAAGTGGACTGTATTTATTATTATTCGATGTATCCTCACAAATTGTAATCCGAATATTTTCGTATGAAAATAGAAATAAAATAAGAAGACAAGGGGGAGATTTTAGTATATAATTCAAAGTTTGCTTTTTGATGTATATAAAGGTGTAGGTATTTGAACGTAGTTCAAATGCGCCGTAGAGCGCGAGCTTCTTACCCTAGTTGATGATACAGCAAAAGTGAAGTTTGCTACCGATGCAGAAACTTAAAAATCTAACAAGAGAAAATTCAACGAAGCTGCGAATTGGAATGTAACTTCAAGATGGATGCTCTTAGTCCAATTGAGTAAAAGCTTTTTTAGCTCTGTTTCCATTGGGCTAAGAGCTTCCACAAGTACGTAGATACTTATCTAATAAAGAAAAACCGTTAGATTCAAGTAATTCATGATATGTAATTAGTTCTGTACTTCATAAATTCAGTTGGCTTAATTTAATATCTGTTGAACACGGTTCAACATACTCCCGCCTCTTGCAGTATTGCAACGTTAAACCTGGCACGCTCCCGAGATGGTCCATCCGAAGACGGTGCTCTGCGCGATAGGCATGTTAGTCGACGTTTGAATTAGACCAGCCTTCAATACCTTTGAAATCTGGTCATTGGCCAGAAGAATCTCCACATTGGATGGACTATGCAAATTGGGATCAGCCAGATCCGGAATATGACTATAAATTTCCATAAGCCTTTTGTCAGTCGTTTTTTCAGGTAAGGGGGTGTTGAGATGCCGTCGGACCAGACCGGTGATCTGGACTTTTGTCGACCTATCGTTAAACGACAGTAAATTAATGGTACAATTTCCTTTCCATTTTTCTGGGTCGTCCGTAGGTCGACACGTTGCACCAGAGATTGGAGGATGTGTTAATCCCTCTAAGACAAAATTAATAACAATACACACAAAGCAACAGCCATCATTGAGCCTCATAATGTGAAAATTGAAAACGCTATTATATACAGTGTGGGAACTGCATGTAATTTAGGTCTAATGTTTAATTCTGCACTTACTTGAACAAACCATATAAACTGCACTGTCGGTATGATTAATAGTACGTTAAGAAATCTATGGGCAGTCCGGCATTCTACACCGTTCCATATAAAAATGCTGTTAGCAAAATCTTATCTGATACCTACTCTTCTTTACGGATGCGAAGTCTTTGCAAACTGTTCTGCTGAAGATGAAAGAAAATTAAATGTAGCCTATAATGATATAGTTAGATACATTTTTAACAAAAAACGCTCTGAACATATATCAGAATTCTCGAAAAAATTTTTATATATCCTTTAATAATCCGCTAAGTCCACACTCGACAATTTTTTCCAAGCAAGTGTCAAAGTTTATTGGAGAGAGAGGCAGAGAACTCTTTCCGCCTGCCTCGCCCTCCTACAAACTTTGACACTTTTTTAAATAAATGTAATGTTATTATATAAATCTTTTCGTAAAAATAGTAATAAGAATAATCAAACCTGTTTGTACAATTCTGTGAGGGATCACTGGAAAGTGGACTGTATTTATTATTATTCGATGTATCCTCACAAATTGTAATCCGAATATTTTCGTATGAAAATAGAAATAAAATAAGAAGACAAGGGGGAGATTTTAGTATATAATTCAAAGTTTGCTTTTTGATGTATATAAAGGTGTAGGTATTTGAACGTAGTTCAAATGCGCCGTAGAGCGCGAGCTTCTTACCCTAGTTGATGATACAGCAAAAGTGAAGTTTGCTACCGATGCAGAAACTTAAAAATCTAACAAGAGAAAATTCAACGAAGCTGCGAATTGGAATTTAACTTCAAGATGGATGCTCTTAGTCCAATTGAGTAAAAGCTTTTTTAGCTCTGTTTCCATTGGGCTAAGAGCTTCCACAAGTACGTAGATACTTATCTAATAAAGAAAAACCGTTAGATTCAAGTAATTCATGATATGTAATTAGTTCTGTACTTCATAAATTCAGTTGGCTTAATTTAATATCTGTTGAACACGGTTCAACATACTCCCGCCTCTTGCAGTATTGCAACGTTAAACCTGGCACGCTCCCGAGATGGTCCATCCGAAGACGGTGCTCTGCGCGATAGGCATGTTAGTCGACGTTTGAATTAGACCAGCTTTCAATACCTTTGAAATCTGGTCATTGGCCAGAAGAATCTCCACATTGGATGGACTATGAAAATTGGGATCAGCCAGATCCGGAATATGACTATAAATTTCCATAAGCCTTTTGTCAGTCGTTTTTTCAGGTAAGGGGGTGTTGAGATGCCGTCGGACCAGACCGGTGATCTGGATTTTTGTCGACCTATCGTTAAACGACAGTAAATTAATGGTACAATTTCCTTTCCATTTTTCTGGGTCGTCCGTAGGTCGACACGTTGCACCAGAGATTGGAGGATCACCGTTTGTGATGTTCCTAAGTTCAATAGGATTCTGGTGGAATCGGTCCCTCCTGGAGCAAGAACCCTGGCCAGCGCTGTTGGGAGGAAAACGTGTTGTGTTGAGCGACCGCTTAATCGCTCACTTATGGAACGATTTCGTGAGGTTGCTGGGCTGGTGTGGGATGAACGATTTCGTCGTTGTGATGATCGACCGCGATTCATTGAGTTAGACGGGCTTGGTGATGGCTGTCGCATCCTTGCCTCTGGACTCCTTGGACGACTTCCTTCACTGGGACGATTTCTTCGTTGTCTGGGCGAATCCATGTGGAGTTTGGTGTGATGATTTTTGTTGCAGACTTCACATTTATGTCTTGAACGACACCACTCGCTTGTGTGTCCCAAACATAATCAATTAAAACAGTCATTTCTAGAAATTGCGCACAAAGCCGAAGATGATGCCTGTTTTGGCAAACGCGGCATTTTGGGGAGCTGTAGAAAATCTTATATGTGTTATGTTTGATTATGAAAATAATATGGTTTGGAATAGTTGGTTGGTTCTAGGACTTTGGCAAAATACACAATTTGACTAATGGGCGAGTAATCACTCCGTTCTGAGTGCGGATTTCCGCCACTCTAACTCGTGAGTCACTGCCTGTATAGACATGAACTACCCTTCCTAATCTCCACTCCGTGGGTGGTAAGTTGTCGTCTTTGACAATAACCAGATCGTTTTCTTGTAGGTCTCGCTGAGTGGTTTTCCACTTATACCTCTTCTGTAGCTCGGCTATATACTCATTTTTCCAACGCCTCGCGAATTGGATCTGCAGAAGCTTTAGCCTCTGCCAGCGATTGATAATCGAAAGGTTATCTGAGTATTCCTCTGGTACAGCAACTAGTGGAGAACCTCTCAGCAAGTGACCTGGCGTTAATGCCACCAACTCCGTAGGAGTTTCAGATATGTGAGACATTGGTCTGGAATTGAGGACACTCTCAATTCGAACCAATAGTGTAGAGAATTCTTCGTAAGTGAACTTCAAATTACCTGCAACTTTTTTTAAATGAGACTTCATACTTTTCACTGCCGCTTCCCATAAACCACCAATGTGGGGTGCCTGGGGGGGAATAAAATGCCAAGAAAACCCGTGTATATTATACTTGTCAATCAAAGATTTTTCCGCCGACTTAAGGAAATGTCTATATTCCTTGGCTAATGCTCTACTAGCACCAACGAAATTGGTGCCGTTGTCAGAAAACATCTTGGCTGGAAGCCCTCTTCAACCTACGAAGCGGTCAAATGTCGCTAAAAATGACTCGGAAGATAGCGCCGAACATGCTTCTAGGTGTATAGCGCGGGTAGCTAAACATACGAAGACAGCAGCGTATCCCTTTTCTATTTTTGAATTCCTTAACTTGGATGTTTTTGCTCGAAAGGGCCTGCGAAATCCACACCAGTATTGGTGAATGGGAGGGAAAATGTACATCTTTCGGGAGGGAGAGTCGCCATTATTTGATTTCTGACCCGATGTTTGTAAATGGTACACACCTTACAGTTCCTTACATAATGTTTTACCGCATTTTGCAGCCGAATCACATAAAACTCCTAACGGATCGACCTCAACATACCCTGGTGTTCTGCATGTAGTAAGACCTTATGCGTGAATTCAATGAATAGTTTGCATAGTCTTGATTTTTCCGGAAGTATTATCGGATGTCGTTCGTTGTAGCTAAGATTTGAATCAGACAAACGACCATGGACTCGTAGAAGTCCCTGTTCATCACAGAACGGATTGAGTGTAAGAAGTCGACTTTTATGACTTACGCGTGTGCGCGACTGTAGAAGCTGATACTCTTGAGGGAAGTACGTAAACTGAGCGATCTTTATCAAACGACACTTCACAAACTGCATTTTCTCGGCTTTGATTAAATCATCTGGAGATGGTGGACTCGCTTTCCGCTGACAACCTCGAACAAACCGAAATACATGGACGAGGACGCGTAACGCCCTATGGTACGAAGAAACCCGATCTAATATGTCTTCAGACTCCGTGAGAGTTTGAAAATTTGTTGTTTTCTTCTCTATTGGTTGTTCTGGTACCGCAGGTTGCTGTGGCCAGAACGACATTTCTTTCGTAAGCCAGGATGGCCCGTGCCACCACAAAGTATTTTCCTTCAATTCCGAGGCCGTACATCCTCGCGTCCCTAAATCAGCTGGATTATCGGAGCTGGATACGTGCATCCAGGTTGAGTTCCCGACGTAATCGAGAATTGTCGAAACCCTGTTTGCTACGTAAGTTTTCCACATATATGGAGGCTTACTAAGCCAAAGCAATGTAATCGTTGAATCGGACCATAAGTATATGCATGCGTTTTCAAATTTTGACTAACAGCTTTCATAAGACGGGCCAACAATACAGCCCCGCAAAGTTCCAGTCTTGGTAGACTGAGCGTCTTTAAAGGGGAAACCTTATTTTGCAACTAACAAATGTGAAGCGAAATCATTATTGGACTCGGTTGTTCTAATATAGATGCTTGCACAGTATGCTTTTTCCGAAGCGTCACAGAAGCCGTGAATTTGAACTTCCTTGTTCGGAGAGTACTGAATCCATCGTGGTATCTTAATGGAAGGAATATCTACAAAACTGGTTTGAAACATCTTCCATTTTTCTAGAGAATGTGGTTTCACCTTTTCGTCCCAATCCGTGCCGTCAATCCAGAGTTGCTGTAGTAGTATTTTTGCCGTTACTATGATGGGAGCCAACCATCAGACATTATAGTAAAAGGAAAAAGTCGAAGACATTATAGTAAAAGGAGTCAGACATCGCATTCCACCTAATACCCAACGTCTTAGTATCGCTAGAGTCTTCTAACTTAAGGAAGTTTTCGTGGAGAAGATCTTCGTTAGTAATGTTTTCAATAATTTCTGGGTGATTTGACGTAATTTTTTTTAGTGGGAACGCTGCCGAAGACAGCAGTTCTATTAACTCATTTAGATTTGCCTTGGCTTCAGTACTCGTGTGAGCTCCAGACAATATATCATCGACGTATATCTGATGCCGCAGCATAGCGGCAGCCGCTGGATGACTGAGCTGTCCGTCATCGCTGAGTTGTAGTAACGTGCGGATAGCTAGGTATGGCGCACAGCTAACTCCGAATATGACAGTTTTCAGTGTAAAATCTTGAACGGGTTCTGATAGAGATCCTCGGAATAAAATACGTTGGTATTGATGGCCATGTTCATCGACAAGTATTTGCCTGTACTTTTTTTGTATATCTCCATTGAACACGAACTTAAACAATCGCCATCGTAGAATGACATTGGTTAAATCGTTCTGAAGCGTGGGCCCCGCAATCCGTTCGAGGTTTTCTTAGACGCGTTAAAAACGACCCGAACTTCCGTTGATGTGCTTTTTGGTTTTATTACTGCATGACATCTCAGGCTTGTCAGAGATTTCCTCGAGCTCCCAGAATTTGCGTACTTCCTCATTTAGTGTGGTAGTCGGGTTGCTCACCCAGGCTGTCGTGACTGTTCTTGAGTTTAAAGGTCCACTAACGAACCAACCGAACTCGGATTCTTGAGCTAAAAGGCCGCCACAAACGTTGCTCTGAACCCCAGACCTTAATATCGATGGGAGTATATCGCTGCCTATTAGTAAGTCGATTTGGGCTGGTTTGTAGAAGAAAGGGTCGGCCAGATCCAACTCACTCAGTCCGCCCCATTCAGAGATGTCTGGAGCTGATGAAGGCATGAGGTGGTTCAGGTTAGAAATAACAATAGCGGTGGTTTCCAAATGGAATTCGGATTTTCTCGACCTTAGAGTCACAGCACACATTTTGGACGCATTCTCAAGTATGGTACCCCCCAAAACAGAAATCCTCGTGAAGGATTTCCTAGTTGGGATTCCGACTTGTGCAACTATTCTGGCGGAGATAAACGTCTCTTGAGAACCTTGGTCAATGAACGCACGAATAGTGAAACAAGTGCCGTTATATTCCAGGTCGATTAAAGCAGTTGGAAGTATGGTTCCATGTCCTGATTGGGAGAAGTTCGACTGAATTTGACTAGTTGAAGTAGAAGGCGTAGGATGCTCTTTCTCTTGCGTGACAAGATGGAAAGCTGTTGGGTTTGCATGTCCGTTCCTGCGAGTTTGAGAACTGGCGTGACCTGTCTCGATTCGCTGGTTCTGAGATCTGGCGTGACCAGACTCCGGGTGTAGCAACGTGTGATGAGATTGATTGCATTCTTGGCACACCTTATTTCTCTTACAGTCTCCTACTGTAGGTCCGTAGGACAAACAATTTTCACAGACGTTATTCTCAGTGACGAACTTGGTCTTCTCCACTGACCGCATGTTCTTGAATTTCGGACATAGACGTAGAGCATGATTCTGATCACAAAGTTTGCATGGTCTGTACGTATCAGACTTGACATGAAAACTTTGTGTTCTTTGGGATGTAGAAGAAGCACCGGACGATGGCTTCCTTATGTCAGAAATTGACTCTAACATATCCAGCCTTTTTGTGATAAAGTCATTCAATTTATCCCAAGATGGCATCTCTTTATGGTTGTCTATGGAATTTTCCCAAGCCGTAAGTGTTTCTTCAGGCAATTTTGAAGAAACCCAAAAACGAGAATGGGATCCCAAGATATAACCGATATGCTATATGATCTTAGTACTGCCAGACAATTGGTTATAGTATATTGCAGATTTCGCAAGGACTTACTTCGTTCCGAAGAAACAGACTCTAGCTCAAAAATTTTCCTTAGCTGATGATTAATAAGTATTCTCCTATTTTCGTACCTTTCCTTAAGCGCATCCCATGCCAATTGGTAATTGGCGTCAGTCAGTGCAAATCTCTTGATGATTTGATTGGCTTCACCCCTAGTTTTTGCTCTAAGGTGGAAAAGTTTTTGAGCTGGAGATAACTTCGGATGGTTACCATAAATGGCAGAGAACATGTCTCTGAAGCTTGGCCATTTATCGTAACCCCCGCTAAATAATTCAGTATCGCAAGGGGGAACCTTCAGTGAGTATGCGCACTCCTCCGCGGCATTAACTCTTGGTTCTTCCGATGCTTCGGCTTTCACTAACTTTTGTTTTTCAATATGAAGTAGATCTAAAATAGACGCCTTGCATCCTTTATATGATCTACAGAGCGTGCCAAACTTGGCATGAGTCGACTCTTGCTGCTGTGCCGTATTAGCCGGATCATCAGAGGTCATTACAGTTTCATAGACTTGGAGTAACTGTCGCCAACAACGCTCCAAATCTTCTAACTCTACCTCCAGACTAGAAACTGTATGATCCTGAATTGGGATCGCGGCAAAGGAAGCACAGAATGTGGCCACTTGGTGCGCAAAAAAGCTAAATTTTTTGGAACTCATCTTGTATTCTCTTTTAACGTGATAGCAAGGAATATATCCAGACTGAGTAACTGGTAAGCTTACGTACGATGACCAAAATTACCAGCAATAATTTTCCTGTACGAAGCTGAGAGTCACTGTTACTGTACACTGGATATGGACTTAAACCCCAAATTCAAAAATTCTGAATTTCCTTTAAGAAATTGCAGATTTAAATTGGTCTTAGAATGTTTAGAAGTAAACACTATTATTTTCCTCTATTTTTCCCCTGAAGCTGGTTTAAATAAAAAAACAAAACGTTTAAAAATTTCTTAAAATCGCAATTCCAATGAACAACAAATGAAATTATCCTTTTTTAAGGAGATAAACTTAACGACGTTTTATTAGAACATAATTTAATGTGAACAGACAAAAGTTTCCTGTTATTCCCTCTTCGTTTCCCAAAGTCTTCCGGGCTTTAACTTGTCATTATTAAAAACAGTGATGACTATAATTGATCTTGTTTGGTTTTATTTTCTATAAGCCATAACCAAATCAACTGTGGAATGCGTTGATTCATATGGTTACCACTTATATGGTTTATTTGACGGATAACTTTATGCAATAGTTAATTCCTTGGTGCAATTGCATTCGGGTCAGTAATGCATTAAATACTAACTTCCCCAATGACTGTTTAGTCTGATAAAAGAAGTAATGTGATATTCGTTTTAATCGTATATTTCGCCATCAAGATGATTCACAAAGATTTTTTTTTTCACAATTAAAAAAACATTCGATGTATTATATTTGACACCTGACAACAAAATTTGTCCTTTCCGTATCAGCGGCCAGTTCTTGAACCCGTATTTCAACCTTTTCAATTTCTACTCCTCATAATCTCGTAAAGTCTTACTTTTGAACCAGACGAATTCGTTTTCGAATGTCTTACCCTTACGGTCCAAAAGATCTCGGCAAGAAATTGACCACCGCAGTAGATTTTAAGAATTCAACCAAAACAAAAAATTTCCCACATAAATATAATTGCAGGTGTATGCATAAAAATTCCAATAGTTCAGTAGGGATCTCGTGGAACGAGATCACTGGTTTCGATAGGATAAACTCTAGAATATAACCAAATTATTTTTAAGGTTTATGTGTTTGCGTACAATACTCTTTGTAGAGAACCAGTAGAATTCATTTGGATCCCAACCTCAAATGTAGTTGCAAACCAATGCGTTCAAAATTTCCTACAGACGCACAAATTTATATTCTACTTGAACCAAATCCGTGACGTTTCCCAAATTATTGAATTTCACTTTTAGGTTTCATTGATGTTGATAATTAAACTTTGACTTCCAAATTTCTAACTACACCAATTCAGTTATGTTTATGATGTTTAATACATTATCCATTCTATCACTGCCACATCAAACTATAGAATCGGTTACATCAAAGGTTTTGATCCTGGTATCGAAATAAATTTTTTATTCTAAATAATTGTTGTACAAATATCTTGCACCAATATTTTACTTCGTATTTTATGATCTATGTACAAGTTTTCCTTATAGATAAAAACCTTTGCACGTTAGCTTGTGGTGCGTGATCTCCGAAAAAACAGAAGTTGTTGTGTTAAAATTTTGCATCATATGTTCAGTCCGGGCCCATTGTAGTTTTGAAATATTATCGATTTGAGATATTTCTTAAAACCATGTGTAGTTTGTCTTAAAAAAAATTATAATTATATTCTACCAGGCAGATGGCAATTAAAAGCACTTACATATGCAATCTTCTCTTACATTAGAGCGGTTGCAGTTTCGAATGAAATAACGTCTGCAGGGATCAGCTTGTATCTTATGTTCAAATATTTTATTTTGTACAAAATTTGTATATTTTTGTATTTTTTTTTTGTGTATTTGTATAATTTTGTACCATATTGTAGATGCTATTTTTTTTATTGTGTACAAATATTTTATATACCAATTTTTAATCTGTACAACAATTTTATATACGATCTTTTTATTTTGTACAAATATTTTACATTTGTACATTAAAAGAGGTTTGAAAGTTTCTGATAACGATGTTTATTAAAAAATGAAATATCCTAATGGATCACCCTAGATTGCGATATATCTGTCGAAGGGTTGTAATAAGGTGTTTTGATTAAATGTGGTATCCATAAAACAATATTGGTCCTGATTTTATGAAACAGTATACCTCAATGTTCAGAACAATGCATTCAGTTCTCCATCACAGAACAAGCCTTCTCATATGTAGCAATATCGGATCTTTATAAAGTAAATTCTTATATTTTTGTTGATATATTTCCACTTATCAATCGACATTTACTTTTTAAATTAAATTAAAATTAACCAACAAATAAAATTACTATTTGGGAATTTCTCCAGGTAATAAGGTGATAACCAATAAATAAAATTACTGTATGCGAAACGAAACTATTCGGTTACAATTCTAAAGGGATTTTAATGACGTTTTATTGTTTGAGTTCCCGAAAACTGTCTGAAGCTGCAGTTTTCGGGAACTCGCGATATGTTCCGCGGGATTTCCTATGCTTTGGAAATACTTTCAAATACCAACAAACAACAATTTAATGAAAACACATATTTATTTATTTATGCGTGTTTTCAGATCAATGACAGCTATTTGATATGATCGTTTATCTTTGTTTTTTATCATTTTTCATTTACCTTGCATTTCCATTCCCTTTGTTTGCAACGATAATGTCAAATGGCTGGTCACCACAAGTTTTTTTCGGTGGCCGTCTGTCCGTGCCTTCCTTGTTTCTCTCTCCTCTTTCCCTTTTTTTTTTGTTTCACTTGAGACAAGAACGTGCCACTTACTTCCAACACCCTTGCTATTTTGGTCGTGCAACCCCACAAACGACTCTTGAAAGTTTTCTTATTTTGTTTACATTTAGTAAAATAACTTTACTGCTAGATGACTTTGCCTCTCCTTGCTTCCATACATTCGATATTAATTGCTGCTTCCTTTATCTTCGTTCTTCTCCGAGATTCAGAAAACAAAACCGAAACCAAAGAAAAAAGCAAGAACTAATAAAGCAAAAGAACAAATTGTTGTTGTTGTTATTTTTATATTACGGTTCTTCACTAGCTTACTTATTTGTTAATTCGCCTTTTCACATTAGAATTTCTGCATACACGGTTGCCAAATTTCTAAGGGCACCATGGAATTGGTATATCGAAATCTTCAACACACAAAACACCACTGGTATCTTCCAGAACTATTTGATTTCTATTTAAAATTCATTCCGAATCTTAACACTGGCTGGTTCCCAGTTCTCGTTGGTACATGCATGTATTTAAGTGCCGAAAGATAATTTTATAATATAATCTTTTCGGAGTAAAGAAATCAAGGCTAAATATGCAAAAGTCGGGCACAAGAATTAAATCCATTAAAATGTAATGCTGGCTTTGGTTTTTTCCGGGGTTCACGGGCTCCGAACACTTTCGCTTCTAATTCCAAATGAATTGTGATTCGCAATGTCAAGTGCAATGCATGTACCGACCTCTCACGAGTAAAGCAGCAGCCGGCTACTGCAGCGCAAACATAGAGAGATGTCTGCAGCGCAGCCGTAATATGCCAACTGTTGCCGTGTACAAATGGCTGACGCAACTCACAACACCAGATTCAAGAGACCCGATAATGGCAAGTGTATGTGCGGATGGTTTTGCGCTAGCAACGATGGCAAGAGTGCCACTTTAAGAGAGTCTCAACTCTGTGTACTCTAATATGTGTGTTTGCCTGTCATGTGTGCGTTGACTCTTTTATTAAGAGCGCAAGCAAGCAGAGGTTCTAAGAAAAGCTGTCGTGTGCTGCGTTGACTCTCTTACCAGCGATAGGCAAGCAAGCAGAGGTTCTAAGAAAAGCTGTCGTGTGCTGCGTTGACTCTCTTACCAGCGATAGGCAAGCACGCAGAGGTTTTAGACAATGCTGTCGTGGGTATTGGGTTTGCGTTTGGCTTAGTACTGCACGATCCGCCAATTCTTAAAAGATTTGTTTGCGTGAGTTTGTTCCAGTCTATGGGATGCCCTTTGAATCAATCATTTAACAAGAGCAGATTTGCGGCAGGAAATAACTTTGCTGTCCGTGAGACAGAAATCATAAGAGAAGCGCTCGTAAAGCGCTTATTTCTTCTGCCAACGAATGAACAGAATTAAGAGTTAAGTATGTAAGGGAGTCACCACTACGTTTTTATTTCTTAAAAAAAACGTCTCTTCCCAACAGAGAAACCGTTTCTAACTTTTATGAGCTTGTGGTTAACTAGATGACTAGAATTTCGACACAGGAAAGCTTATGCACTTTACACCAAATCGTTTTATTCCTTTCTCAAGCTTTCAAATTATTTGTAACCTTTTAAAAGGTATCTTTTTTCTTCTTTAACTTATTTACCAACTATTCCAACCACACTTGCAAATCAAACAAACACATACCTTCTTTCGTTGTTCATCTTTTAAATTATTCGTAGGTATATCGCACGAAATTCATGTTTGCTTATTCCTCGTGAAGGCTCGTAGGACCATGTACAGTTCTGTGAGGGATCACTGGAAAGTGGACTGTATTTATTATTATTCGATGTATCCTCACAAATTGTAATCCGAATATTTTCGTATGAAAATAGAAATAAAATAAGAAGACAAGGGGGAGATTTTAGTATATAATTCAAAGTTTGCTTTATTGATGTATATAAAGGTGTAGGTATTTGAACGTAGTTCAAATGCGCCGTAGAGCGCGAGCTTCTTACCCTAGTTGATGATACAGCAAAAGTGAAGTTTGCTACCGATGCAGAAACTTAAAAATCTAACAAGAGAAAATTCAACGAAGCTGCGAATTGGAATATAACTTCAAGATGGATGCTCTTAGTCCAATTGAGTAAAAGCTTTTTTAGCTCTGTTTCCATTGGGCTAAGAGCTTCCACAAGTACGTAGATACTTAACTAATAAAGAAAAACCGTTAGATTCAAGTAATTCATGATATGTAATTAGTTCTGTACTTCATAAATTCAGTTGGCTTAATTTAATATCTGTTGAACACGGTTCAACACTGTTCATTAGGCATTTATTTTTTTGTAGTTGAAGGTCGCCCTTACGATGTGTCGGAGATTGCGGAACAGTGGACAAATTGTTCTCATTCTGTATTAAACATAATCAATAGAGAAGTAATCTAATAAATTGTGTTCGAATGATTCTGAATTTTTCTAGGGGAGTTCCAGAAGGGGCTTGATAAATGTGCCTATTTTGCGCTGACTAGTAGATTATTTTAAGCCATTGCACTATACAGAATTAGAAGTTTTCATGTGCTATTAGGTTAGGTTAGGTTAGGTTGAAGAGAGGAGACGTTTAAACGTCTCATGTCCATAGACATGCACTTAAGACAGTGGTTCGGCCTGTTGTGCGCTCCTTATTTATGATCTTTTTATACCTCACGAGTTACAGAAAATCGGTACTAGACACGAATTTTCTCAGTATCTTCCAGTCATATTCTCTGAGATGAGTCAAGTCTGGTAATATATCGGACCCGAAATGTTGGGATCTTGCATGTGTGAAAGCCGGGCAGTGACACAGAAAATGTTCCATCGTTTCGATGTTTTCTCTGCATGCCCTGCATTCGTCGTTTCCTGCTAGTCCTATGCGATGAAGATGTGCTTGTAAGCTTGAGTCTCCCGTTAGAACACTCATCATCTTACTAATATCGATCTTGTTTAGTTTCAGAAGACTTCTTGTTTTCTTTTCATTTGGGTCACCGAAATGTTGGGATCTTGCATGTGTGAAAGCCGGGCAGTGACACAGAAAATGTTCCATCGTTTCGATGTTTTCTCTGCATGCCCTGCATTCGTCGTTTCCTGCTAGTCCTATGCGATGAAGATGTGCTTGTAAGCTTGAGTCTCCCGTTAGAACACTCATCATCTTACTAATATCGATCTTGTTTAGTTTCAGAAGACTTCTTGTTTTCTTTTCATTTGGGTCACCCCACAGTATCTTTGCAGTTGCTCCTACTGTTGCGCTATTACACACAGTTTAATGAGCCATCACTGCCCAGTGCTTCAACTCATTTTTCGTGGCTTCGAAAGGTTTCCAATTTTTCAAGTTTATTACTCGAAGTTCTCTGCCCTTTGAAGCCAAGTTGTTTGCCCGTTCATTTCCAATCACTCCGTTGTGTCCTGGTACCCAGCAAATACGCAATTGACCATGGGCTGAGTAATCATTTATCGTTCTTTTACAGTCCAACACAGTTCTGGATTTGACCCTTTCCGATGTTATTGCTTGAATCGCCATTTGGCTATCTGTGAAGATGTTGGCATATTTAGGCTTTGTCGTGTTACTGAGCCAGTTCACCCACTCCGTGATTGCTCGAACTTCGTGTTATGGTCAGAAATACCGTGTTATGGTCAGGGAGGCGGAAGTGAAGTTCGACTTCTGGTTCATCAATAAAAAGTCCCAGACCCGTCCTTCCTCCTCGCTTGGACCCATCCGTGTAGCAGCTGGTTCCCACTGGCACATGGGCCAAAGTTCCATTTTCCCAGGAGCGTCTGTCTGGCACAAACGTATCACAGGTAGCTGTAAGCCGCACTTCAGGAATGCGGTCCGAGATTTCTGGCGTTTGAATGTGACCAACTATATATTCTAAAATCTTCTGATGGTACGACTTGTGGTCTCGATTTATTCATTCACCCATCACTTGTAGACGTCTTGCTGTGAGGGCTGCCTCATACTTTATACGGATGTCTATTGGTTGGATGTGCAGTATAGTCTCCAACGCTTTTGTTGGTGCAGTTCTAAATGCCCCGCTTATGCCTAGACAGCACATACGTTGAATTTTTTGCAAAGGTATTACGTTGCAATTCTTGTCCATTGATGTCCACCACACTACAGAGGCGTAGGTGATTATTGGTCTAATCACGCTCATGTAAAGCCAGTGAGTCATATTTGGACGTAGTCCCCATTTTAAACCTATAGCTCTTCTGCACAACGACCAACATCTGTTTGCCTTTGTAACTCTTTCTTCAAGATGATCTTTCCAGTACAGTTTCTGATCCAAGATTACTCCCAAATATTTAACCTTTTTAGTTATAGCAATTGTCTTATTCAGGAATCGAGGTGGGGTAAAACGTGGGATCTTCGTTTTCCTTGTAAATAGACATATTTCTGTTTTGTCTGGGTTAACATTTAATCCCCTTGTTTGTGCCCAGTTATATGCTATGTTAAGTGCCTTTTCAGCTCTTCTGCATAATAGATTTGGATGAAAGCCCCTTAGAAGTATTACAACGTCGTCTGCATAACAGACTGGTTTAAGTCCTTCATTGGTGAGGGCTTTTAGGAGACTGTGTATCGTCGTAACCCATAGAAGAGGCGATAAAATGCCCCCCTGAGGTATATCACGATTTACCTTGTCTCTAATTTTTACGTCATATGACCCACAAATAATCCGCCTATTCCTTAGCATATTGTTGATCCAGTTTTTCAGCGCCCGGTCAACCTGAAACTCGTCTAAGGACTGGATAAGTGTATCGGTCTGTACATTGTTAAATGCGCCCTCAATGTCTATGCAAACAGCAAGTGTATACATTTCTTTACTGAAGGACTCTTCTATGTGGTGCACTACCTCATGCAGAGCTGTTTCCACTGATCTTCCTTTGACATAGGCGTGTTGTTTGAATTTTAGCCTGTCATCCGCTATTTTACCTTTGACCATGTCATCAATTATTCGCTCCATTGTTTTCAACAGGAAAGAATTAAGGCTAATGGGTCGATAAGCCTTTGGGGTCGTGTAACTCGCCTTGCCAGGCTTTGGTATGAAGACCACCCTTGATTCCTGCCAGTTTTTTGGGGTATACGAATGGGTTAGGCATGCAGTGAACACTCCAGCCAGATGAGTTGATACCAGATCCACCTCATTCTGCAGAAGTGCTGGAAATATTCCATCCGGTCCCGCAGCCTTAAAGGGAGAGAAACTTTTTATCGCTTCTTTAACCATACCATCTGTTATATCCGTAATAGGTACTTGATGCAATACATTTTCATTCTGTAACTGCTCCTCTGTTGGTCCAGCATTACCAGTCGGAGAATGAGAAGCATGTAAGTCGTAGACCAGTTAGACCGGTTAGACTTAAAACCAAACTGCAGTCGCTCAGAGAGACAGCTCTTATCAATGCGCTGCTTCAGCCGTGACACCGTTATTCTCTCGAGAACTTTTCCAAGTTCCGAGAGAAGACTGATGCCCCGATAAGAGCGAGGATCACTCCCCACCTTGTCGGGAGACTTAAGCAGCACAACAACTCGGACATTCTTCCAAGCTCCTGGGAATAAGCCGTCTACTAAGTACTTCTGATAGATACTATCCAGATACTCTGGTATTGCCTTCCAGATGGCTTTCACCATCTCTCCAGTAATACCATTTGTACCTGGTGACTTTCTGCATTTCACCCGATAGACACTGTCCGAAATCTCATGTCTTTCTAGGATTATTCTCCTCCTCACGAGGAGGAGAATAACTGACCCGTTCCGCACCAGGAAAGAGAACCCCCAACATTTCATCCACGCTTTCCCTCCAAGAACGTAACGTCCCCTCAGCCCGACTAAAACGCTCAATGTCGCCCTGTTTGTCACGCCCTCGACATATTTTATAAGCCAACGCCCATGGGTCATCCCTAGTGTCACGTACAATACTCCTAAGATGTCCCTCTTCACTCCTAATCAACATGTCCTTGTACGTCCGAAGGCCAGCACGATAATCAGCTTTCCGCGTAGCCATCAACTCAATATTGGAATGCCTGACCTTATGGAATCTCTTCCGAAGGCGTCGGACATTCCGCCGCATCATCTCAAGCTCTCGGGTCCACTACTTGATTCTGCTCGGTCGAGTCTCGCGACGTCGACCAAGTTGCACATCATTCACCGCGCACAGACATCTATCCAATCGACTGACCTGGTCATCTACCGTCAGTGACCTAAACTCAGCTATTGGCGTCTCCAAGACCGCCTCCCTAACACAATCCACCTGCCACCTGCGAGATCTTTCAGTCACCCTAGTCCGTCCCCTGTGAGAGACCACAATTTCGAAGGGTCGGTGATCACTCACGCCCCCATCACACACCCTCCACCTAAAGCTGTACCCTGCCATTGCCGCCCGATTTGCAGCCGTCACGTCAATATCACTTCTGCCATTGGGCCCATCGAAGGTACATAGATCTACTCCACGCGTCACCATCCACTCGGTTAGCGTCTCTCCTCGTATGTGATTCTGATGACCAGCAGAATGCCGGTTCATCTTAGAGAACCACACACGAGAGGACGCATTTGCATCTAGACCGAGGATAACCGGTATGCTACTCGCTAGTAGTAGCACGGTATCCATATACCCAAGATAAGGCTCCAATGCAGCTCCAAACCTACAATAGATGCTAGCCAAAAGCATCCTCCCAAAACTACCTTCCACCGAAACACAAACCCCATATTGGCTACCCGCCACTACCCTACAGTCCATGTCCATACTGTCCACCACTATTGCCGAGCGTGCACTCTCGTCCGTAAACACTCGCATACCCCCCGGCAAACCAACTAAACTACCATCTACAGCATACGGCCCTTGTAGCAGAGCCAAGGAGGCACCTACCCTCCTCATCTCCTGCCCGAGCTCGACCGTCACCGCCTGCGACCGCTGGCAGTTATGCTGCACAACTAAGATGTCCTCCATCCTAATGTCTCGCCCTCGCGATCAGCCCTGCGTACACTGGACACAGCAGCGACAACATGCTGTGGCCAGACGCATATCCACGCAGCTCATAATTTCTACATCTCGCCTCGTTTGGACACTGATGGACAGTGTGCCCCGCCAATCCGCACCGCCTGTATACACTCTGCGCCTGTCTGCAGTCGCGGACAATATGGTCGAAACCATAGCACCGGTGACATGCTGGCACCTCCTCATGAAGCCGGACTACAAATCGGTGCCACAAAACGTAGGCTCCTCCAGACTCCAATAATTTCTCCGCCACGCGTGGTGTACACTCCAACGTTACATCCATGTCACCGGTCGAGCTCTCCTGCCACGCCTTGGGGGCGAGACGGACGCTCTTCTCGAAGGCATCGAACTCCATCTCTGGACCGAAGTTCTTCCGGGCTGATCGCCTTGCTCACATCCTTCCCCACTACCTTAGGGCCAAGCTTATCGTTGCCGACACCACCATTCCTGCCTCTGCAAACTTCACGTTCTCCACGATCTTTTGCCGCTCAGCCACCGACGGTGTGCGAATAATCGCACCACCACTCTTCATCGGGCGGAGGGTGTGAACGTGGACGTCCATCGTCGGCGCCACCTTCTCCACCACTCTCCGTATGCCGGACTCTTCCTCCTCCAGTCGCCGACATCCGCGTCACCTCACTATCCTTCGTCAAAGACATCCTCTTCGTCTTCTTCCTCCCCTTCGGTGCCAGCATATCCACCTGCAACAGCAGCCCCACCTACACTAAAACACACTAACTCAAAGTCCAATTCCTAGGCAAGTCAACAACCAGTCCATCAATCAAAAGCAATTACCTTGAATCCTGCGTACGGAATATTAACACAGACCTGAATCTTTGACACTTTTTTAAATAAATGTAATGTTATTTCTTTTCGCAAAAATAGTAATAAGAATAACACTGTCCAACAAATCTTTGATTGGAACAGAATAGCGACCCTATAATTCTGAAAGGGCATGTTGAGTAGATATTTTTGTAGAATAAACATGTGGTCCAGCTGGTCTGAGTTTTTTTTACAGTGGGTCAAAGATTTAATTTTTTGGTTGAAGGAAGCATTATACTGAGTTTTTTTTTACAGTGGGTCAAAGTTTTCATTTTTTGGTCGAAGGGAGCATTATAATACTAAATGAAAAAATGCTGTAAGTTAATGTCTGAGAGAGTTACATAGTGGAATTTTATGAGGATCATATCCACGCCTACTTCCCACATAACCTAAAATTAAAAATCTTAGTATTATTCTCAATTTAGCATTTATACATATATTGCTCCCTTCGTTCAAAAAATTAAAACTTTGACCCACTGTAACAAAAAAACTTAGACCAACTTATGGTCCTGTTTATTCTACTCAACATGCCCTTTCAGAATTAAAGAGTCGCTCTTCTGCTCCAATTATTCCACAGATATCACGGCTTTAAATTTACATTATATTTTTTATTTATAAGTTGGCCTTTAATTTTGCGTAAATAACTATATTTAGAACTTTGGTGTCTTTGGCGACCCCCACTGAAATTTTCCGGCAAAAATGTTCGTAGAACATTTGAATTTTTGAAAGGACTTTTTTTAATTTTTTTCGAAAAAAGGGCCAAATTGACCCGTTAAGAGGAGAGGAGAGATCTTAAGAGGTTAAGATCTTCCACAAAAATGATCCTCATAAAATTCCGCTATGTAACTCTGACAATAAGAAATCTCTCAGACATCAACTTACAGCATTTTTTCATTTAGTATTATAATGCTCCCTTCGACCAAAAAATGAAAACTTTGACTCACTGTAAAAAAAACTCAGACCAGCTGGACCATATGTTTATTCTACAAAAATGATCTACTCAACATGCTCTTTCAAAATTATAGGGTCGATATTCTGTTCCAAAAATGCTGTTGGGCAGTGTAATTAAACCTGTTACCTATACATTCATGAAACCAGCACTAACACTTATAAGATATAATCTTATTGTGCCTGGCATAACAAATAAATAAATCTGAATCTAAATTGGAATGTCGATCTTCTAGTTTATTTCATATACGAGTACATAATTATGTTCCGTACCACAGCTTTGCATTCTTTTTCTTTATGTCGGATAATTCAATTTAGTATTATTGATTAGGATTTTTTTGTGGTTATCGTCAAGTAGTGTAGGACGAATACACAAGGTATTCATATACCAGGGCTGATGGTTTCGTTGGGTTTATTCGATAAGATTATCGATTACGACTGCTATCGGTTATTTGGGCACTCGTTGGTTTTGTTTTGTTACCGATTCTTTGTGAGAGATGTTGTAAATATACGTTTAATGCGTATAGGTGAGTCATAGTTGAATTTTACATCTATGAATGAAAGTGCAGAACTCTTCAAGTTGTTGGAAGGAGTAAATTTGCAGTAAATTTGGTAAGTTCAACTTTTAAAAATCCTTTCTTATATTTTCTGGTGTTTCACAAACATCGCACGTGTTGTTGTTGGTGAGGATGATACTGTGTAGGTATGTTTTGCCATAGGTGTGCCCAGCAAGCAATCTGTTTATAATTTTAATGTTTTCAGATGTAAGGGAAGAGCCAGCAAACCAGTGTACTTTAGGTGGACTGGAGCAGAACTGTGCGAAGTATGTTCCTTTTGTTGTGGATAGATTTTTATACTTATTTGTCCATTCATTCCAAAGGGACTGGTAGATTGACGAAATGGCGTCTTTCACAGCTAGGTTGTGGCAAATCAGGCAGCCAACTGTTGCAGCTTGTTTGACGAAATAGTCTGCGCGCTCGTTCGCTGGAATGCCGATGTGGGAAGGAGTCCAGATGAAGGTGAGTAGCGTAATCGCGGAAGTGTTTATGGATGATATCGTTGTGGGATGCATTTTTTTTAATAGTAGGCATACATTTTTGCTGTCAGTCAGAATGGCAGCCTTTTCTATTCCATCCTCGATGATTAGGTCTACAGCTTTATTTATCGCATGAAGTTCACCCATTGGGGAAGAAGTTCTGAAATTGATTTTTAATACAAAGTTCTGGTTGCAAGAAATATTGCAAACGGCGCACCCGTTTTCATTTTGATTTATCGAGGCATCAGTTGCCCAGATAGAACATCCAATGTTTTTTATGTCGTCGAGTTTTTCTTGTAGGCTTGATCTGAAATATTTATTTGGTACATTATTTTTGGAATATTGGAATATGTCCAAAAGGAAGACAATGTTGTTGTTTGGGTATTCAGTTTTGTTGACTATGGTGTTATCAAATATGTTTTTAAATTTGTTATATATATGACCAAGACTTGTTTTTCGGATTTAAAGAGATTTTATCATATATTTCACGATTAAAAATGTTTAATTTTATTAATTCATTTGCCGCTAGGTATTGTGGCCGTTGTTCCGGGGGCAAGATTGGAGCTAGAGCATAAATTATGTGAACCGAAGTTGAGGGAGTCAGCCCCAAATTTTTCCCAAAATCTGAATTTGGAATGTAGTTACTTTTTTGTTGAGATACTTTGGTATATGGGCCATGGATGAAATGGAATTTTCTCTCTTCGAGAACAACAATGATTTGGATAAGTTTAAGGCAATTTTGGGGTACAGGCCATGTTTTGCTAAATTTAACATTTTGAGAGCATTCGGTGATGAGTTATAGGATCAGATGACATCCTCATAATGATCTTTTAGATACAGGCTGTTCTTAATATGTCTTCCTAGGAATTTAATTTTAGTGACTGCTGTGATCTTTGGATTTTTTTCCACCCTTTGCCACATACATTTATTTAATTTTGATAGCAAGTTGCAAAATTTATTCACTTTTATTTGGAGATTATGGTTAGCAGACTGGAAGTCTTTGTGGGTTGAGAAAATTATAAAATCATCTGCAAATTGTAAATAGTGGGTGGATTGGTCTCAACGGCCATGTAATCCAATGGTGTATATATTGAAAAGTGTAGGGCTGAGGCATCTTCCTTGGGGGAGCCCATTTAAGAAAATGTGTTACCCAGTTTAGAATTTCGCTGGGGCAATCAAGCTCTGATAAAATTTGGTGAAACAGTTCAATCTTAACGCAATCCTAGGCTTTCGCTACATCGAGTGTAAAGAGAATGATTTTTTCACCTCTTTCTTTATGATAGTTAACCGTATATAAAAGACCGTTTATGCACATTGATGCAGAGAAATGTTTTCTATAATCATATGGATTTTTTGGAAGTATGGAATGTTCTTCTAGAAAAGAGCGTTGACGTTCCTTTATTATAAGATTTATGATTTTTAAAAACACAGAAATTAGTGCAATTGGTCTGTAGTTTGAGAGAATTTCTAGATCCTTTCCTTTTTTGATATGGGGACTATTTTTATTTTCCACCATTTATTGTTAATTGAGCAGTTTTTTCAGCAATCATTCATAGCATCAAGGAGATTAATTTTTGCGTTGTTGGATAGATGGTTATTCATTTCGTAGGTGATGCCATGTAGACCAGCCGCCAAAGTTTTTTTTGGTTTTTAAGACATTATCTAGCTCATCAAAAGTAAGTTTAGTGACTGAAGGTGAAGTGTCCATCGGTATCGAGATTGGAGAGTTCTTTGGGATTTGATCTCTTATATGAATTAGGAAGTCTTTGTTGTTGTCCGCGGACCATTTTGTTGGTAAAGGAGAAAACGAATTTTTACACCAGCGTACAAATTTAAATAAGGATTTTGAATTGGGATTTTCATTAAGTTTTTCAATTTATGTTTTAAAGTTTAGTTTTTTTGCAGATTTTACAGCATTTTTGAAAATTTTAATAGCTTCGATTAATTTTAAAGCATTCACATTGTTGTTGTTTACATTGAAGGGGTTTTGAGCTGCCAGTTGTAGCCTATATAGCATTTCAACTTCGCTACTCCACCAGGACTTTGGTGTTTGCTTATTTTTAATGACGTACGTTGCATTTTTGATCTCAGAGTCAAAAGTATTTTGTATATCATCGAAAACCGGATTTAAATCAATATTTTTAAGATTTTTTTAAAGCTTTTGTTTTGCTAAAAATTTTTTCCTTTTATAAGTAATATTTTTGATCTTTAAGGTTACTGGAAAATGGTGACTGCCTCCGATAGTGGTTTTGAAGACTTCTCACGATATGTCTGTAGTTATGTTTGAAAATGGTAGGTCTAGCACTGAACCGGCTGGATCATTAAGGCGTTTCTTGGACGTATAATGACCATTAATTTGATGCGTTAAATAACATTTTGATTAATTTAAAGTTATCACCATAAGTTGTATGTTTGCATTGGGGGTGCATTGAAATGTCCGCAATTGAGAACAATTGATTTAGTTTCCAAAAGGAAAGTAGTTTCTTTAGCTCATTATTGATAGTTCTGTATTTCACTGAATGAGGTAAGTAGATCGATACTATGGTTATGTTTGTTGAATGGTTGGTTGTTTCGCAAATTAGAATGTCTAGTGCGATATTAAAAGGTATTCTTTTGAAATTGATACTTTTTTAACAGGATCGTTGCTGATCATTCGCAGTGAACGGACGTGTTTATCACATAGCGGATAGTTACCAGTACCTATTACGCAATAGCAAAAATCTGTACAAAGTCTGTAAGGCCTACATCGTAGTACCTATTACGGTCTAATTCAGACAAAATTAAAATAAATTCTCTTGACGGGGATGCCTTCGTGTTCCGATGGAGCGCGGTTCCCCAATCGTCCGACTGTCCGTCCGTTGGTCTTGGCCAAAGCCGACCACACCAAAAATGGTGAAAATCTCCCCCAAGTACTCACAACAGGTGGTGCGGTGAGGGGAAAACGTCATGTCCGACCGTCAAAACAGAAGCACAATGAGCATCGTGTAGCGCTCAGAGTTTTGACGAAGTTGGAGGCTGTTGAGGTTTCGGCTCTTACCGAAAAACAAAAAGAGTCACTTACCTGGGCTAAAGGCGTCATAGATGCTTCTAAGGCCAATGAGTCGGCTGAAAGAGCCACAAATTCAGCTGTGTTAACGGCTAATAAAGTAAAACGAATCAGATCACCTGATGAACCCCTGCCTTCGAAAAAGGCAAGAGGCCCTAATGTCACCATCAACAGGACACTCACCAAGCCCTTCAATGAAGTGGCGAAGGAGAGTCTAGTGATGGCTGTTATAGACAGAAGTAGTGAGGATGGATCCATCCTCAAGGACAAATGGAGTCAATCAGCCATTATGGCTCATTACCTCGATGTCCGTAGAGAAATTCCGGGCAAACCACCAATCTGCAACGATGCAGGATGGCATCAGGGGAGAGTAAAGCTCTTATATTTCGGTGATGCCAGATCAGTAGACCTTTATAAGGCTGCTCTGAGTCGAGCGGGTGAGGTGTGGCCGTCAACATCCCTAGTCACCCTAGAGCCATCACCTGGGTTACAGAAGAGCCCTCCAACCCGGCTGACATCTTAGAAATAATAAAAGATTCCAATCCTGGTCTGCCGGCCCATAATTGGAGAATCAGCAAGGTGGGTGAGGCGGATGGTAAAAAGCGGCAGGTCAATCTTATCCTAAACGCTGAATCCACCTCCCATATACAAAGTGCGAGTGCAACCCTACAATATGGCTTCGAGACTATAGTCTTGAGGATATACAAGCAGGATATAGCTCCCACTGCAGAAGGTGAGTCGTCCACCGTGGCACTTTCTGTAAGTGCGGAGGTAGCCACGCCTATTATTTCTGGTGACTCCAACTCTAACAGAAGATCTGTAACGTCCTACTCTGAGGACGAAAGCTCTACTTCTGACACAGAGGGGCTGAGGGGAGTCTCCGGACTCTTTGACGCATCTGGCGGGGACATGCTTTTCGACGATACGGACGAAGAGTTCGATAACACCCTTGTCGGGGTGGATGTTAATCTGTCAATTACCAATGATGGTAAGAATTCTACAGATTAACCTCCTGACTAATTTAAGTGGTAAAGACCAAACAGCTGCTAGCCTGGAGATCGGTAATCGCATATATTGGGTGGTCTCCAGCTACTTGCCTTATGAATCTGTAGTACCGACTGCTCTATTCAGGGAAGTAGTAGAAGAAGCAACGTCTGACGAGCTCGAGCTGATTATTGGCGCAGACACGAACGCTCATCATACTATCTGGGGTAGTACGGATATAAACAATAGGGGTGATTCGCTTCTTGACTTTATTCTAACTACCAATCTTAGTATTTGTAACATAGGTAATAAACCGACCTTCACAATTAAAGACAGACAAGAAGTACTCGACGTAACGTTTGCTACTGACCGGCTGTCAGACAAAATTATTGGGTGGAATGTACTGGACGACCACTCATTCTCAGATCACCATTATATTGAGTTCAAACACGCGGAAAAAGCGCCTAAACCCGCCGTCCACAGAAATGTAAGGAAGACAAAGTGGCATCTGTATGAGAAGAATTTCAAGAAAGTCCTCAACTCTAAACTTCCGTACGAACCGAGTGACAAAGCCGGTCTGGATAATCTGGTCGATCATATCACCATATCATTCAATAGATCCCTTGAAGGAGCCTGTCCAAAAACAAGGTACAAGGGTAAAACTAAACCCCAATGGTGGACTTCTGAGCTAATGGCTATGAAAAAGACCTGCAACAAGCTATTCAATAAGGCTAAATCTACTGGGGTCGCTAATGATTGGGACGCCTATAAAGAGCAACTCAAGATCTATAAGAAGGAGCTTAGAAAGGCGCAAAGGCGCTCTTGGTATACCTTCTGTGGTGAAGTGGAAAAGGTCTCCGACGCCGCTAGGCTGAGGAAGATATTATCTGCTTCACCCTGTACAGTGGGATATTTACAGGATGAGGCAAATAACTGGACCAAAAACAGCGAGCAGTCGCTCAATGTACTGCTCGACACACATTTCCCGGGGAACTCTGTAACAGAACCCGAGGATCAGCAGGACCAACAAGAGTGCGAGAGATCCAGAATAAGTTGGGCTATTAACAGCTTTGAGCCCTTCAAGTCACCTGGACCAGATGGCATCACTCCAGCAGAAATGCAGAAAATGTTAAAGTACATTATCCCCTGGCTGGAGAAAATTTATGTAGGCTGTATCAGGCTTTCATACGTCCCGAATCGATGGAGGGATACCAAAGTGGTATTCATACCTAAAGCGGGAAAGATATCACACACTAGGCCAAAAGACTTCAGACCAATTAGCCTATCCTCGTTCCTATTGAAAGGTCTGGAAAGAAGTATCCAGGGAAAACCTGGATACAAAACTCCTGTCGGGGAACCAACATGCTTACAACAAGGGCAAGTCTACTGAATCAGCCCTGCACGAACTTGTGAGCACTATCGAATCGTCCCTGCATTTCAAGGAATTCACCATGGTGGCATTTCTTGACATAGAAGGGGCTTTTAACAACATTCACTCCGATGCGGTAATTGCGGCACTCTCACATCTAAAAGTTAACACTAGTTTGATTAGACTAATTCAAAGTCTGCTCACCAGAAGACGCATAACAGCATGTCTAGGGTCCACAACTCTAACAAGGTATGTAAACAGAGGGACCCCGCAAGGAGGAGTACTGCCTCCACTAATTTGGAACATAGCGGTGAATGAAATCCTGCTAGATCTAGAACGTTGTGGCTGCAAGGTCGTGGCATATGCGGACGACGTGGCAATCGCAGTGAGTGGCAAATTCGTAAACGTCCTCAGAGACATCCTACAGGTGGCTCTCAACAAGTTGGCTAGATGGGCCAGAAGCAGCGGTTTGGGCGTTAACCCCAACAAGACAGAATTGGTTCTCTTTACTAGGATGAATAATGTCCCACATGTGGACCCTCCACCTCGGATAAATGGAACAGATCTAGTCTTTTCTGAAAGTGCAAAATTTTTAGGAATAATTCTAGATAGGAAAATGTTATTTAGACTTAACGTATTGGAACGTGTAAGGAAGGCCAACGTCGCCTTATATTCCTGCAAAAAGGCTGTAGGGTCGCGGTGGGGACTCTCTCCTAAAATCGTCCACTGGATATATATAGCAGTAGTTCGTCCAATACTGTTATACGGTATTGTGGTATGGTGGACGGCAACTGACAAACTAACCATTACCAACCTACTAACAAAGGTTCAGAGAACTGCCTGCCTGAGCATAAGCGGAGCCTTAAGGACTACAGCGACCGAGTCTCTACAAGCCCTACTCCATATACTGCCGATTAATATTGTGGCGAGAGAGGTTGCAACCAAAGCGGCAATAAGATTAAACTGCCTATCAATGTGGAGGTACAAGAACTATGGTCACATGAGGATATCAAAGTGTAGTGCTATGGTAACCGACCGAGTGGACTATATACCAACAGTGTACACCTTCGAGAGAAATTACATCACTATGATTCCCGCCAGAGATGAATGGGTCGGCAGAATACCAGGTAATATAAACCATCTCCACTTTTACACGGATGGTTCGAAGCTTGATGAAAAGGTTGGCTTCGGAGTACACTGTGAAGAACTTAGTCTGGATATAGCTCACAGACTACCAGATACCTGCAGTGTCTATCAAGCCGAAATAATGGCAATATGGGAAGTCGCCAAGTGGCTGAGTCGCAACATAGTAACCAACAATGGCGTTGTCATTTACTCGGACAGCCAGGCTGCCATCAATTCTCTGGAGGCAACATCCCTAAATTCACAAACAGCCCTCGACTGCCGCAGATCTCTTAACGAGATGGCTGAGCAGTTTAATATACACCTCATATGGGTGCCTGGGCATAGGGATATCCCGGGGAACTGCAAAGCCGATGAACTTGCTAGGAAAGGGACGACATTACAAATTCTCGAAGAATTTGCATATATTGGTGCGCCACTATCCACGTGCAAGCTTTGGCTTAGGCAAGAGGCAATCAGGCAGTCCAACGATAGATGGACAGAAATCGGCACCTGCAGGGTAGCTAGAAAAATCTGGCCAAGGTATGACCTGAGAAGGTCAAAATATCTCCTCGCACTAGAGAGGAAACGATTGTCTACGTTAGTACAGGTTCTGACGGGACACTGCTTGATCGGCGAACACGCCAAAAGATTGGGTATTGAGTCCAATGACTTCTGCCGAAGCTGTGGAGATGAGGAAGAAGTGGAGAGCATTGAGCACTTGCTTTGCGACTGTCCCGCTTTGAGTAAACGACGACTGGATATACTGGGGTCGGCCTTTTTAGGCAGCCTAACAGATCTTTCCAGTACTGATATTCGTACTATCGATAAATTTATATATCAAACAGGTTGGTTTCGATGAGGGGCATTTCAGCCCGTGGTAACACTAGGGACCTAAACTGGTCTATGTGAGCTTGTAAAAAAATACGGCTGCCACCCTAACCTAAACCTAAACCTAAAAACAGGATGGCAACTCCACCGTAGTTGTCCCCTCTTTTTTGGATATTATATTGTAGTCTAAAATTGCATATGCGTTTTGGCTTTCATCGAGGTTAAAAATTTCACTAAGGATACATATATCTATCTCTAGTTTTTGTAAATAGAATTGTAAAAATTTTTTATTTTTATTCAGACTTCGTATATTGTATTGTAATAAATTCATTTATTTTTTAATTTTATTGTAGCTTTTGTTTTGTTTTGAACTTTTTAATTAATTACTTGAATTCATTTTGATTTTTATTTTAGGTCGGGGAATCTTGATTTTCTAATTCATATGCTGTGCTATTTTTGATTCTGGTTGGAGCTGATTTCTGGATTTCCCGGAGATTGCTCTCAGATTCCCACTTGGCACATTTCTCTACATCAGTTGAGATATGATCTGTTTTGCTACACAGAATACATCTTGGTGAGTTGCAAACTCCTTTACATAAAGTTGTAGCTAGACACTCGCGACATTTTTCTTCCTTACAATCAATTGGGCAAATAATAAACTGACCGCATTTCAGGCATATTTTGGCTGATCGACAACGACTGGAAAATTGCCTAGGCGACCACAGTGCAGACATTCACGAATAGGTGGAACGTAGAGCTCAGGGATTGTCTTTGCTCCGCATATAAATATATCAGGAGGCGGACCGTCACTGACAATTCCAATCCTCACGGATTCAGTTGGTTCGTATTCATCCTTATCGTTTTTTCTTGAAAAGCGGTATATAGAAATAACTTCCATCTCATTGTTTGCTTCAATAGATTCTTTGATTGGTAGTCCATCTATGGACTTCGGTACATTCTTAACAGTACAAAATCTCTGAACAATACGATCAGGGATTTCAGCTTTCAATCCTATTCCACTGAGATTGGGGTTGAAAGCAAAAAAAAATACAAAGAACGGACCGGGATGATTGTAAAATTAAAAATTAATTAGGCATCTTCTCGAGTAAATTTTTTATGACTGACCTCTTTTTATAGAATGCTTGTCTTTTTATATGCTTAACTGGGATACACGTATATTCTTAATTGTATTAGTGCGCGTGTGTCTGGTTTGCCAATACTACCATTTCACTATTATCATTTACAGTGGGAATAGAATTTGTCATTTACCGTACATTGTGAGAACCAATGTATGACATCCGAAACCGAAAGGTATTTGGACTAAAAAGCCATTGAGAACTCATTCGTACGATGGGAATATTATTAATTTATGAAATGTAATATAATAATTCATTTTGGTGAAGAACTAAATAATGTGGAAACTGTTAAACAGAATTATGCATGGGAACTAAATTTGGAAAATTGCGACACACGTGCACTACATGATGCTGAGGATATAGTATGGTTGTATTTACAAGTTTGTTGTAGTTGTGTTCAATTTGAATGTCTTGAATAATGTTTTGTTTTTATCGTTTTTAATTTGATTTTGAATTGGGTTTTGATGTTGGTTTAGATTATGATGCTGTTTAGAAGTAGATGGTAAGTTATCTACATCATCGATATTTCTAATAGGTTGACAATTATTGTCCTTGAGGGATTTATTCACTCTAATCATGCTTTGCGCTCTTCTTTTGTCAGAAAGAGGAGGGGGAGATGGTTCCCCAGCTCCACCCATGTTGGAATATTTTTATTTATTTTTCTTTTGAATAATTTTTTTTTGTATGAAAAAAGAAGGTGTTGTTGTTTTCTTGTACAATACAAAAAAACGAACGACCGGCGTTAAGACAGTCCGATGCCAACAGCTGTTGGATTGGCACTGTTAGGAAATTTAATTGCTATTATTTCAGTTGAACTAAGTTCCCGTTTCACGCTGAAATCCCATACAAAAAACGAAGTTGTGAAAAATGAGTGAAATTTTTTCATTTGTGGTACTATGTTTTTTCAAAAAATTTACATTTTGCGCCACTACAAATTTAATGCCGCCAGCATTGTACTCCTATTTATTTATATTTATGTTTGTCCGCGAGAAATTCAACTGTTGTAAATATTAGAAACAAAATTTCCTAATAAAGAATACTAAATTAAATTATCCGAAATGAAGAAAAAGAATGCAATGCTGTGGAACGGAAAATAATTATGTATGTTAAGTGTGCCTGCTGTATCTAGCCAAGTTATTCGTTTGTTTACATTTAATGCATACGACCACTAAGTCAGCACAATTAAGTCATTGCACTTAACTCACAGTTCTTTCTTTATGACGACTACTTCGCAAAGATTGCATTTATTGTACTTCCTTCTTCCCTCTTTTAAGTTCAACAGACATTTCATATTAATGACGTAACCATAATACGAGCATAAACATAACACATTTCATTTATATGCATTGTTCAATGTCCACTTGATAACGTAATTGTAATTAAGTTATTAAATTCTTTAATTTTCGGTCAATATCGGTCAATATCCACTCCATATAAATGACCTACATTTAATTTAACTATTAAGGATATACTTTGGTTTCGTATTGTATAAATAGCCACCAAATTACTTCAATAAAGTATAATCTATCTTGTACAATTAAACAACTTAGTTTCTCTTTTGGGTTGCAATCGTTTATGTGCTATTTGTAACATCTTTCCATAAATATACATTGTTCATTACAATCGTTTATGTACGATTTGTAACAACACTGACTAAACACAGATTCAAACGAGGATCAAACATTTTGGCGCCCCCTGGTGGACACCCTTTGGATTGGATTACCGCTTGAGTTGAATATCGCAGGACATTGATTAGGATTGGATTACTACATGGATTGTATATCACAGGACGTTGACTGATTTGCATTGCATACATCATTTAACTTAATAGCAAACAAATTCGTAAATTAAAATAATAATGAAGAAATTTAGGGAGCTTCGGATCATACTACATTCACTATGGAGGAATTGGCAGAAAAACAATTGGTACTTGGTAATGAAATTCAAAGAATAATATCGAATTATAAGAAGGATTCACCTTCGAGGAAAACAGAGGAAAAATATTACTAAGAAAGATTAGCAAAACTGAATGACACAAGTGCAAGGTTTAAAGAAACCGACGCGGAGATAAGAAAACTAGAAAACATTTCAGCGGATCATGAATATTTTAAAAATAAATACTATGATGAAGTGACAGCATTGTTCCAGCAGTACATAATGCATTTTACGGAAAAAAATAACATGTTAAACAATGGTACGGTGAATGCAGCAAACAATTATACGGTTTCAGAGGACCAAACTAAGATTATGTGCAGACAGCGGGCATTAATAAAATCACTGGAACGTTTGTTGGCAAAATATGGCAAGAGATAGAAGAGTTGCATTATTTTCTTTGTGAAACCTGTGATGACCCGCAGTAATAGGACACAATGCTGATGAGTACCTTCGCAACGAAAACAATGCATACACTTTACGCAGACCAATGACACCAAGCTCCAGTGCTATGAACCCGCGTACAGTGGACGTTCCTGGAAGCAACCTTAGTCTACCGCCAATCAGTATTCCGAAATTCTCGTAGCACACTCTCAACCACTCTCGAAGGTGCATAAGATGTGGTACTTAAAATCCAACTTGACAGGAGATACTGAAAAACTGATCAGGCATTTTGGAGCCACTGAGGATAACTATGACACAGAATGGGCGATGTTGCAAGATCGCTAAGTTGCAAGATTGCTAAGTTCGGCTCTTATACAAAGGTTGCTTGGACAGTAAATAGATTCCTGGATATTTTAAAATCACAATTCCAATCATTAGAAGCAGTTAATAACAAAGAGCGTTACTACACATCCGCAGTGTCAACCCAACAGGATTGTCAGTCGTGCATCTTGTGCAAATTGGAACCTCATCTGCTCTTCGCATGTCGGTCCTTCTTACATATGAGTGGATCAGAACGACTCAATGTTGTTAAAACAAATACATAATACCCTGTTGCAAACTTCGTTGGGGCAAGTAATAAGCTGAGTGAACTATCATCAGCAATTTATTCAACCATAGCTCATTAGAAAAATACGACTTTGTGCAGCGGAAAAGGTATACAATTTCACTTCATTCCTCCACGGGCTCCTCATTTGGTGGACTTTGAAAAGCAGCTGTTAAATCTGATAGACACTTGCTACTCAAGAACGTGTCCACGTTATCGCTAACGTATGAGGAATTAGAAACAGTGGATCTTAAACTCCAGACCTTTGAGTCCTATGTCTAATGATCCGTACGACCTTACAGCGCTCACACCAGGTCATTTTCTGATTGGTGAGTCGTTAACAACAACAATTGATGTCCATTCGATCTTCTTTAAACACACATTGAACTCGGTCTTCACTTCGAAGGAATTGGAACAATTAAAGCCTCTAAAACAGATTGGCGATTAATTGTATATTATGATCTAGAACCATATTGGACAGAAATAGAATAATTTTCTCATGGACTATCGGCAACTCTGTCAAGAACTGAAACAAGGAAATTTGTGTAACCATGTTATAGCATCCTTGGATAGTATGCAAATGGAATTCTGTTTAAAAAATGGTATAATCCAAAACAAGAGACACAAGAGAGGTGCAGTTAACATTATAGGCAATATACATAGCTAACTCACTTTTTGGAGTTCTGGATTCTAACTATGCCCAAGATTTGTTTTCCAATTCATTACATTTATTATTGAATCTTTCATTATTAAACAATGAAAATAACAATAAGTGGACAAATCTTAACCTAGAATACTATTATCTGGGTTATTGCCATTGCGAGTAAACCATAGAGATTTTACACGATTTTTTACTTTAACAAAAGGTTAACATTTCAAATTTAAGAATTCATAATTTAATTTTTGTTTTTGATTAGTTTTAATTTAAATTAAGTCCAGCGTATCTCTGTTTCTAAGGCGGTTATGACCTTCAAAATTTAGTAGTTCACGAGCCAGGATGTTTGGATGATTCAATTGTTTGCCCACGTAACACCGGTAATATTTTTCAATTTCCTCTTTTACTGTTGGCATGTTGAAAACTTTATGGATGTTATCGTTTCTTATATACCATGGTGCTCCTGTAATTAAACGAAGAATATTCGATTGTCTTCTTTGTAATTTGCATTCATTTGAAGCGCACGCTGTACCCCGGAGCTGGATACCATATGTCCAAATGGGCTTCAATACCGTTTTGTATAAGAGAACTTTATACTCTTGATCTAGGGAAGATCTTTGGCTGATAAGCCACTGAAGTTTATTAGGTTTGAGTTTTATTTGACTTACTTTAGAGTCTTTGTGGAGCGACCGCGTCCTCTGTGTGACCACGAATCATTTATCTTATACAAAGTGATACCAATACCTACATTGTTAAATAACAGGCTCATTGCTATTAAACCATGCAATGAACTTATCGCTATGAACGCCCATAAAGACCAACAATACCTCCCGATGAGTTCCCTCATGTTCAATAATTGCAAACTTACAAAGGCCGAAACATACATCTGTACCAACATACAATCCAGGCACACTAAAGGCTCCCAAATATGCGCATGTAAAATACAGTTAATCATTAATGACACCCAGATTGACTGTCATAATCAACGTCTCACCACAAACACATCATGGACTCAATTGACAAACAACAATCAATGGATCTATAGCCTTAGTTCAACTCAGAAAATAAATGCCGTATGCGGACAAATAGACCAACAATTAACACTAACTGAGTCTGGTCTCCTAACTTTGGAACCTCAATGCGTAATAAAAGATAAATTCCTGACAGTCCATGGACATCACATTTACCAAATCACTCAATATGATTCATATGCTAGCCTTGGAAGACTAGAAGATATACTAAAACCTGTTAATTTCCATCCTTTGCATGAAACCCGTGACAACTATACAACTCACCTAGAACGTCTCACAGAAATCCAAAATTCATTAGCGCCCCAAACTTCTTGGGACTTACCAACCCAACTTCAAACAATTAATTATCATTATTCAGCAATTGGCTACACGGCACTAATATTGTCCATCAGCCTCACGGTGCACAGTGGGCTAAAATGGGATAAAATTGACATAATTCTGCCATTTCAAAACCACTTATCGTATGGTGATGAAATTTTAGGTGTGTATACAAGAGGTGTTATAGAGTTTAAGTTCGGAACTTGGGCCCCCTATAATGGAGTGTCGTTCTGTGGATACTCCTAGACCATTTAAACACCTATAAAATGTGTTTGATGATGCACTACAAATTTAATGCCGCCAGCATTGTACTCCTATTTATTTATATTTATGTTTGTCCGCGAGAAATTCAACTGTTGTAAATATTAGAAACAAAATTTCCTAATAAAGAATACTAAATTAAATTATCCGAAATGAAGAAAAAGAATGCAATGCTGTGGAACGGAAAATAATTATGTATGTTAAGTGTGCCTGCTGTATCTAGCCAAGTTATTCGTTTGTTTACATTTAATGCATACGACCACTAAGTCAGCACAATTAAGTCATTGCACTTAACTCACAGTTCTTTCTTTATGACGACTACTTCGCAAAGATTGCATTTATTGTACTTCCTTCTTCCCTCTTTTAAGTTCAACAGACATTTCATATTAATGACGTAACCATAATACGAGCATAAACATAACACATTTCATTTATATGCATTGTTCAATGTCCACTTGATAACGTAATTGTAATTAAGTTATTAAATTCTTTAATTTTCGGTCAATATCGGTCAATATCCACTCCATATAAATGACCTACATTTAATTTAACTATTAAGGATATACTTTGGTTTCGTATTGTATAAATAGCCACCAAATTACTTCAATAAAGTATAATCTATCTTGTACAATTAAACAACTTAGTTTCTCTTTTGGGTTGCAATCGTTTATGTGCTATTTGTAACATCTTTCCATAAATATACATTGTTCATTACAATCGTTTATGTACGATTTGTAACAACACTGACTAAACACAGATTCAAACGAGGATCAAACATTTTGGCGCCCCCTGGTGGACACCCTTTGGATTGGATTACCGCTTGAGTTGAATATCGCAGGACATTGATTAGGATTGGATTACTACATGGATTGTATATCACAGGACGTTGACTGATTTGCATTGCATACATCATTTAACTTAATAGCAAACAAATTCGTAAATTAAAATAATAATGAAGAAATTTAGGGAGCTTCGGATCATACTACATTCACTATGGAGGAATTGGCAGAAAAACAATTGGTACTTGGTAATGAAATTCAAAGAATAATATCGAATTATAAGAAGGATTCACCTTCGAGGAAAACAGAGGAAAAATATTACTAAGAAAGATTAGCAAAACTGAATGACACAAGTGCAAGGTTTAAAGAAACCGACGCGGAGATAAGAAAACTAGAAAACATTTCAGCGGATCATGAATATTTTAAAAATAAATACTATGATGAAGTGACAGCATTGTTCCAGCAGTACATAATGCATTTTACGGAAAAAAATAACATGTTAAACAATGGTACGGTGAATGCAGCAAACAATTATACGGTTTCAGAGGACCAAACTAAGATTATGTGCAGACAGCGGGCATTAATAAAATCACTGGAACGTTTGTTGGCAAAATATGGCAAGAGATAGAAGAGTTGCATTATTTTCTTTGTGAAACCTGTGATGACCCGCAGTAATAGGACACAATGCTGATGAGTACCTTCGCAACGAAAACAATGCATACACTTTACGCAGACCAATGACACCAAGCTCCAGTGCTATGAACCCGCGTACAGTGGACGTTCCTGGAAGCAACCTTAGTCTACCGCCAATCAGTATTCCGAAATTCTCGTAGCACACTCTCAACCACTCTCGAAGGTGCATAAGATGTGGTACTTAAAATCCAACTTGACAGGAGATACTGAAAAACTGATCAGGCATTTTGGAGCCACTGAGGATAACTATGACACAGAATGGGCGATGTTGCAAGATCGCTAAGTTGCAAGATTGCTAAGTTCGGCTCTTATACAAAGGTTGCTTGGACAGTAAATAGATTCCTGGATATTTTAAAATCACAATTCCAATCATTAGAAGCAGTTAATAACAAAGAGCGTTACTACACATCCGCAGTGTCAACCCAACAGGATTGTCAGTCGTGCATCTTGTGCAAATTGGAACCTCATCTGCTCTTCGCATGTCGGTCCTTCTTACATATGAGTGGATCAGAACGACTCAATGTTGTTAAAACAAATACATAATACCCTGTTGCAAACTTCGTTGGGGCAAGTAATAAGCTGAGTGAACTATCATCAGCAATTTATTCAACCATAGCTCATTAGAAAAATACGACTTTGTGCAGCGGAAAAGGTATACAATTTCACTTCATTCCTCCACGGGCTCCTCATTTGGTGGACTTTGAAAAGCAGCTGTTAAATCTGATAGACACTTGCTACTCAAGAACGTGTCCACGTTATCGCTAACGTATGAGGAATTAGAAACAGTGGATCTTAAACTCCAGACCTTTGAGTCCTATGTCTAATGATCCGTACGACCTTACAGCGCTCACACCAGGTCATTTTCTGATTGGTGAGTCGTTAACAACAACAATTGATGTCCATTCGATCTTCTTTAAACACACATTGAACTCGGTCTTCACTTCGAAGGAATTGGAACAATTAAAGCCTCTAAAACAGATTGGCGATTAATTGTATATTATGATCTAGAACCATATTGGACAGAAATAGAATAATTTTCTCATGGACTATCGGCAACTCTGTCAAGAACTGAAACAAGGAAATTTGTGTAACCATGTTATAGCATCCTTGGATAGTATGCAAATGGAATTCTGTTTAAAAAATGGTATAATCCAAAACAAGAGACACAAGAGAGGTGCAGTTAACATTATAGGCAATATACATAGCTAACTCACTTTTTGGAGTTCTGGATTCTAACTATGCCCAAGATTTGTTTTCCAATTCATTACATTTATTATTGAATCTTTCATTATTAAACAATGAAAATAACAATAAGTGGACAAATCTTAACCTAGAATACTATTATCTGGGTTATTGCCATTGCGAGTAAACCATAGAGATTTTACACGATTTTTTACTTTAACAAAAGGTTAACATTTCAAATTTAAGAATTCATAATTTAATTTTTGTTTTTGATTAGTTTTAATTTAAATTAAGTCCAGCGTATCTCTGTTTCTAAGGCGGTTATGACCTTCAAAATTTAGTAGTTCACGAGCCAGGATGTTTGGATGATTCAATTGTTTGCCCACGTAACACCGGTAATATTTTTCAATTTCCTCTTTTACTGTTGGCATGTTGAAAACTTTATGGATGTTATCGTTTCTTATATACCATGGTGCTCCTGTAATTAAACGAAGAATATTCGATTGTCTTCTTTGTAATTTGCATTCATTTGAAGCGCACGCTGTACCCCGGAGCTGGATACCATATGTCCAAATGGGCTTCAATACCGTTTTGTATAAGAGAACTTTATACTCTTGATCTAGGGAAGATCTTTGGCTGATAAGCCACTGAAGTTTATTAGGTTTGAGTTTTATTTGACTTACTTTAGAGTCTTTGTGGAGCGACCACGTCCTCTGTGTGACCACGAATCATTTATCTTATACAAAGTGATACCAATACCTACATTGTTAAATAACAGGCTCATTGCTATTAAACCATGCAATGAACTTATCGCTATGAACGCCCATAAAGACCAACAATACCTCCCGATGAGTTCCCTCATGTTCAATAATTGCAAACTTACAAAGGCCGAAACATACATCTGTACCAACATACAATCCAGGCACACTAAAGGCTCCCAAATATGCGCATGTAAAATACAGTTAATCATTAATGACACCCAGATTGACTGTCATAATCAACGTCTCACCACAAACACATCATGGACTCAATTGACAAACAACAATCAATGGATCTATAGCCTTAGTTCAACTCAGAAAATAAATGCCGTATGCGGACAAATAGACCAACAATTAACACTAACTGAGTCTGGTCTCCTAACTTTGGAACCTCAATGCGTAATAAAAGATAAATTCCTGACAGTCCATGGACATCACATTTACCAAATCACTCAATATGATTCATATGCTAGCCTTGGAAGACTAGAAGATATACTAAAACCTGTTAATTTCCATCCTTTGCATGAAACCCGTGACAACTATACAACTCACCTAGAACGTCTCACAGAAATCCAAAATTCATTAGCGCCCCAAACTTCTTGGGACTTACCAACCCAACTTCAAACAATTAATTATCATTATTCAGCAATTGGCTACACGGCACTAATATTGTCCATCAGCCTCACGGTGCACAGTGGGCTAAAATGGGATAAAATTGACATAATTCTGCCATTTCAAAACCACTTATCGTATGGTGATGAAATTTTAGGTGTGTATACAAGAGGTGTTATAGAGTTTAAGTTCGGAACTTGGGCCCCCTATAATGGAGTGTCGTTCTGTGGATACTCCTAGACCATTTAAACACCTATAAAATGTGTTTGATGATGTAGTGTTGATAGTTTCCGAGATATGTGGATTTTAAATTTGAATTTTTCATTTTTTCGCCGACTTTGTCTTGGAGTTTAGCCAATATCTCAGCCAAAAGTTTACCAGTTTTCTTTGCGTGGATTTATGCAAATAAAATTTACAATATTATGAAAAAAGAATCGATAAGATATGTCAAGAAATAAGAAAGTTATGTCCCAATAAAATCAAATTTTTGTCATTGCCATGTTATTTTTGGAGATTTTTTGGCGAAAAAAGTCCAATTCGTATTTAGGTAGAAAGTTTGTTACACAAAGTATATCAAATTTATATTCATTTTAAAGGTGACGTTTCACAAAATCTGCTAGAGAAAATCCGAAGCCACAATTTTAATTGGTGTGGTTGCCACCCTTCTCCGATTTGGACCTTTTTTTACATAAATTTCAATAGTTTGATAGATTTTCTCCAATCGCAAAACTAAATTGTTAAATTTTTTCCTATTTATTTGTATTAGGGTGTAACAGAATCGACTGCAAGGGGAATCCCCAGCGCGACTTTTCATATCGAAGATATAGGGCTAAAAGTAAAAATCACATTTTTGGGGATTTTTGATGTATTTTTTGGGAATTGAGGGATTTTCCATTTGAAATTTCCACATGTTGTGTTTGATTATTATTTCTAATATCAAAATAAAGAACTTAAAAAAAATTCAACGAAATATTTACATTTTTAAGAATTCTATGACGTATTTACGTTTCTGTCTATATGCAAAATATTTTTTTTAATTTTTCCCTACCTTCTTGTACTTATTGGTTATTATATCAGTCAATGTGCACTGATTTCTTGTAGATCACATGTTTTTATCAAACAATAATAAAATTTTGTAAGATTTATCTTTCAGAAAATATTATTTTAGGGCACTATTTCTAGGAAACCCTTAATCATTGACAGGTATAAAAATATTTGTTGTAATGTTCATTCATATGGTTAGGTTAGGTTAGGTTGAATATGTCCATGGACATACACTTAGGGCCTGTTTTTGTAACTTATTTTTTGTCACTTCGCACGTCTATTGGCAAGCGAATGAAATTTTTGGTTTTTGCACACTTTGTTTTGATTGTAAACAAAGAAGCCTTCAATTATCGCCAACATTTTGGTTCTTATAAGACAACAACGAACGAAATGAAATGTCAAATTAGACGATCAGAAAAATTCATTCGTGTCGGTTATGTTTACCGCCCTTTTGAATGATAAAGTGAAAATTGTTGGATAAATGAATAAAAAATGGATAAATGAACCAAACAACATACACATGTATCTTTTGCTGAAGTATCCACCAAAATTTCAAAAAATGTCTTTTTATTAGTTTGTATAAAATGTTTTGAAATCTCACAACCACACTGTTGCTTTTTGCATTTTTTCGTAATACCTTAAATTAGGTGACCCAAACAATTGTTTATTATACCTATCGACCTAGAATATCTTTCTGAATAGGCTTGGTTTTGTCCGTCCGTCTGTTTATAAATGTATCCTTGTTACCGAGTACCGGTCACAATTATGCTCAGATCACTAGGAAATTTAGCAAGAACTTCCTTTTTAACTCAAGGACTTACTAAAATGGGTGCAGAAGGTTTCCGATTTAGATATAGCCCCTATATATACATAAACGATCTATCAAACAAACAATTGTGTTTGTTTTCGGTTTTTTAATTATTTCTCATCGTCTAGAAACAGCTGTTGCAACTTTTACAGCTGTTAGATAGGGTTGCCCCCGTTCTGATATTTTCGTGTGGAAAAAGCTTTAAGAAATGTCAATAACAACATGAAGGTAATATTGGTCTTTGACAGGAAGACGATGAAGAAAAGAGCTTTCTTACACAAACGATAAGTGACAATGAACCAAATTAAAAACACGATCGCTTGGGTGAGAATAAGAAGAAGAAAATTATTGCTTGGGTAGCTATCGCACGTCTGCGTTTTGGTACATTTAGCTGAACAGGCTGTTAAGCCAGTGGTTCGGCCTGTTGTGCGCTCCTTATTTATGATTTGTATACCCCGCTGGTTACAGAAAATCGGTACAAGTTATATATATATTTAGGTTTAGGTTAGGGTGGCAGCCGTTTTCTTTTTTATTTCTTCAGCTCACATAGACCAGTTTAGGTCCCTAGTGGTACCACGGGCTAAAATGCCCTTCATCGAAACCATCCTGTTTGATATACAAATGTATCGATAGCACGAATATTCGTACTGGAAAGATCTGTTAGGCTGCCTAGAAAGGCCGACCCCACTAGGTCCAGTAGTCGTTTACTCAAAGCGGGACAGTCGCATAGCAAGTGCTCAATGCTCTCCACTTCTTCCTCATCTCCACAGCTTCTGCAGAAGTCATTGGAGTTAATAGTCAATCTTCTGGCGTGTTCGCCGATCAGGCAGTGTCCCGTTAGAACTGATACTAACGTAGATAATCTTTTCCTTTCCAGTGCGAGGACATATTTTGACCTTCTCAGGTAATACCTTGGCCAGATTTGTCTAGCTACCCTACAGGTGCCGATTTGTGTCCATCTGTCGTTGGACTGCCTGATTGCCTCTTGCCTTATCCAAAGCTTGCACGTGGATTGTGGAGCACCAATATATGCAAATTCTTCGAGAATTTGTAATGTCGTCCCTTTCCTAGCAAGTTCATCGACTTTGCAGTTCCCCGGGACATCCCTATGCCCAGGCACCCATATGAGGTGTATATTAAACTGCTCAGCCATCTCGTTAAGAGATCTGCGGCAGTCGAGGGCTATTTGTGAATTTAGGGATGTGGCCTCCAGAGAATTGGTGGCAGCCTGGCTGTCCGAGTAAATGACAACGCCAGTGTTGGTTACTATGTTCCGACTCAGCCACTTGGCGACTTCCCATACTGCCATTATTTCGGCTTGATATACACTGCAGGTATCTGGTAGTCTCTGAGCTATATCCAAATTAAGTTCTTCACAGTGTACTCCGAAGCCAACCTTTTCATCAAGCTTCGAACCATCCGCATAGAAGTGGAGATGGTTTCTATTTCCGGGTATTCTGCCATCCCATTCATCCCTGGCTGGTATCATAGTGATGTAGTTCTTCTCAAAGGTGCGCACCGTAGATATATAGTCCACTCGGTCGGTTACCATAGCACTACACTTTGATATCCTCATGTGACCGTAGTTCTTGTACCTCCACATTGATAGGCAGTTTAATCTTAGTGCCGCTTTGGTTTCGCCACAACATTAATCGGCAGTATATGGAGAAGGCCTTGCAGAGACTCAGTCGCTGTAGTCCTTAACGCTCCGCTTATGCACAGGCAGGCAGTTCTCTGAACCCGTGATAGCAGGTTTGTGCTGGTTAGTTTGTCAGTTGCCGTCCACCATACCACAATGCCGTATAACAGTATTGAACGAACCACTGCTATGTACATATATCCAATGGACAATTTTAGGAGAGAGGCCCCCGCGACCCTACAGCCTTCCTGCAGGAATATAGGGCGATGTTGGCCTTCTTTACACGTTCCAGTACGTTTAGTCTGAATGACAGTTTCCTAGATCTGTTCCATTTATACGAGGAGGAGGGTCCACATGAGGGACATTATTCATCCTAGTAAAGAGAACCAATTCTGTCTTGTTTGGGTTAACAGCCAAACCGCTGCTTCTGGCCCATCTAGCCAACTTCTTCAGAGCCACCTGTAGAATATCTCGGAGGATGTTTTCGAATTTGCCACTCACTGCGATTGCCAGGTCGTCCGCATATGCCACGACCTTGCAGCCACAACGTTCTAGATCTAGCAGGATTTCGTTCACCGCTAGGTTCCAAATTAGTTGAGACAGTACTCCTCCTTGTGGGGTCCCTCTGTTTGCAAACCTTGTTAGAGTTGTGGACCCTAGACATGCTGTTATACGTCTTCTGTTGAGTAGTCTTTGAATTAGTCTAATCAAGCTAGAGTTCACCTTTAGATGTGACAATGCCACCATGGTGAATTTTTTGAAATGTAGGAACGATTCGATAGTGCTCACAAGTTCGTGCAGGGCTGATTCTGTAGACTTTCCCTTATTGTAAGCATGTTGGTTCCTCGACAGGAGTTTTGTATCCAGGTTTTGCCTAATGAAATAATTTAAAAGTCTTTCCAGACTTTCCAATAGGATAGAGGATAGGCTAATTGGCCTGAATTCTTTTGGCCTAGTGTGCGATATCTTCCCCGCTTTGGGTATGAATACCACTTTGGTATCCCTCCATCGATTCGGGATGTATGAAAGCCTAATACAGCCTACATAAATTGTCTGCAGCCAGGGAATAATGTACTTTAACATTTTCTGCTGGGGTGATGCCGTCTGGTCCAGGTGACTTGAAGGGCTCAAAGCTGTTTATAGCCCATCTTATTCTAGATCTCTCAGTCAACAAGCTAGCGATGCTCGCAGTCCACTCGCACTCTTGTTGGTCCTGCTGATCCTCGGGCTCTGTTGATGAGTTCCCCGGGAAATGTGTGTCGAGCAGTACACTTAGCGATTGCTCGCTGTTTTTTGTCCATTTGTTTGCCTCATCCTGCAAAAACCCACTGTACAAGGAGACGCGGATAGTACCTTCCTCAGCCTTGCGGTGTCGGAGACCTTTTCCACTTCGCCACAGAAGGAATACCAAGAGCGTCTTTGCGCTTTCCTAAGCTTCTTCTTATAGATCATGAGTTGCCTTTTATATGCATCCCAATCATTAAAGGCTCCCGTAGATTTCGCCTTGTTGCATAGCTTGTTGCAGGTCTGTTTCCTTGCCGTTAGTCAGAAGTCCACCATTGGGGTTTAGTTTTACCCTTGCACCTTGTTTTTGGACGGGCTTCTTCAAGGGATCTATTGAATGATGTGGTGATATGCTCGACCAGATTATCCAGACCGGCTTTGTCATTCGGTTCATAAAGAAGTTTAGAGTTGAGGACCTTTTTAAAATTCTTCTCATACAGGTGCCACTTTGTCTTCCTCACATTTCTGTGAACAGCAGGTTTAGGCATTTGTTCGGCCAGTTTGAACTCTATATAATGGTGATCCGAGAATGAGTGGTCGTCCAGTACATTCCACCCAATAATTTTGTCTGACACCCGGTCAGTAGCAAACGTTACGTCTAGTACTTCTTGTCTGTCTTTAATTGTAAAGGTCTGTTTATTGCCAATGTTACAAATAGTTAGGTTGGTAGTTAGAATAAAGTCAAGGAGCGAATCACCCCTATTGTTTATATCCGTACTACCCCAGATATTATGATGAGCGTTCGTGTCTGCGCCAATAATCAGCTCGAGCTCGTCAGACGTTGCTTCTTCTACTACTTCCCTGAAGAGAGCTGTCGGTATTGCAGCTTCATAAGGAAAGTATCTGGAGACCACCCAATATATGCGATTACCAATCTCGGTCTTTACCACTGGGACTACAACTGGGACTGAGCAAAGACAACTACAACACACTTAGGAAGGCATTGTCCGAAAAAGGAGTCGATGTCTTACCTTCATATAACAAAATAAAGGACAAAAAGAAGTCTTAACTTACTCAGTAGAAAAATACTTAGATCTTTTATGGCCAAAATGCAGATTCTTGGAGTGCCTTCACAGTTAGCCACAAGCAGTTTAATGTTTGGTGTCTTGATGCCGCACATCCGTCCTCCTACTACATAGGGCTCCTGGATCAGGACGATGTCTACTGGACCTGTGGACAGGCGCAGCAATAGAGCCGCTGAGGCTGCTTTAGCGTGATAGAGGTTAATCTGTATTCTTACCATCATTGGTAATCGACAGATTGACATCCACTCCGACAAGGGTGTTATCGAACTCTTCGTCCGTATCATCGGGGAGCATGTCCCCGCCAGATGCGTGAAAGAGTCCGGAGACTCTCAGTATCCGAAGTAGTGTTTTCATCCTCAGAGAATGACGTTACAGATCTTCTGTTAGAGTTAGAGTCACCACAAATAATGGTCGTGTGGACCTCCGCACTTCCAGAAAGCCTTGCATCAACCACGGTCGACGACTCGCCTTCCGCAGTGGGAGCTATATCCTGCTTGTATACCTTCAAGACTATAGTCTTGAAACCATATTGCAGGGTTGCAATTTCACGTTGTATATGGGAGGTGGATTCAGCGTTAAGGATCAAATTGACCTGACGCTTTTTACCATCCGCCTCACCCACCTTGCTAATTCTCCAATTATGGGTCGGCAGACCAGGATTGGAATCTTTTATTATCTCTAATATGTCAGCCGGGTTGGAGGACTCTTCTGTAACCCAGGTATTGGCTCTAGGGTGACTAGGGATGTTGGTTTTTTCGACAATATCCAACTGGGCACCCGGCCACACCTCACCCGCTCGACTCAGAGCAGCCTTATACAGATCTACTGATCTGGCATCACCGAAATATAAGAGCTTTACTCTCCCCTGATGCCATCCTGCATCGTTGCAGACTGGTGGTGTGCCTGGCATTTCTCTTCGGACATCGAGGTAAGGAGCCATTATGGCGGATTGCACATGGCTCCATTTGTTCTTGAGGATGGATCCATCCTCACTACTTCTGTCTATAACAGCCATCACTAGACTCTCCTTCGTCACTTCATTGAAGGGCTAGGTGAGTGTCCTGTTCATGGTGACATTAGGGCCTCTTGCCTTTTTCGAAGGCAGGGGTTCATCAGGTGATCTGATTCTTTTGACTTTATTAGCCGTTAACACAGCTGAATTTGTGGCTTTTTCAGCCGGCTGATTGGCCTTAGAAGCATCTATGACGCCTTTAGCCCAGGTAAGTGACTGTTTTTGTTTTTCGGTAAGAACCGAAACCTCAACAGCCTCCAACTTCGTCAAAACTCTGAGCGCTATCCGGTGCTCATTGTGCTTCCGTTTTGACGGTTGGACATGACGTTTTCCCCTCACCGTACCACCTGTTGTGAGTACTGGGGGGAAATTTTCACCATGTTTGGTGTGGTCGGCTTTGGCCAAGACCAACGGACGGACAGTAGGACGATTGGGGAACCCCGCTCCATCGGAACGCGAAGGCATCTCCGTCGACGAATTTATTAATTTCTGTATTAGCCCGTAATAGGTACTACGATGTAGGCCTTCCAGGCTTTGTACAGATTTTTTTTGCGATTGCGTAATAGGTACTTCGTAATAGATTTTAACTATCCGCTCTGTGCTAAACACGTCCGTTCACTACGACTGATCAGCAACGATAATAGTTAATAATATTCATTCATATATGATTTGTGTAATTTCCCATATTACATGTAACTGGTAGAAATGTCAGGTATATTATTGTTTTTATATAAATATAGCATCTTCGAGAATGTATATCATTACCAATTATTTTTTATTTTGTGTGAAATCCAATTTCACACTTTTGAGGAAAAAGTCCGTAGAATAGTAGAATTTATGGAAGGAACCTATAATATTAAAGTATTAAAAAGCGAAATCACAAAAATACAAAAATTTGTTAAAACATTTGATGTAAAGTGGACAACAACAAAATCACGTTGAAAAATCCTTGAAAAATATTCAAATTTGCTTGAGAACAACATAGATTTAAAAATTTGTACTTCATCTGTTGGTCCACCCCATAAACCATACGAAGATGTATCGAGAAGAACTAAGAAGAGGGGTTTGTCCAATAATCTTTCGGCAATGACTACTGAAGATGTTACGGTGCCGGTGTTCTTCAAACAGCATCACCGAAACGTCTAAGGAGAATTGTTGAGAGTATTCCGACACCATCATCTAAGTCAGTTTTTACGGATGAAGAAGCACTTGCTCTAATGCTACAACTGGGACTGAGCAAAGACAACTACAACACACTTAGGAAGGCATTGTCCGAAAAAGGAGTCGATGTCTTACCTTCATATAACAAAATAAAGGACAAAAAGAAGTCTATTATTCCTTCACCGCTACAAGTTTCACCAAGTGGAGACAGTATTGGTCTTCCTAACCTTCTGGAAAATACAGCATCGAGAATAGTTTACACTCTTACTACAGAACAGCTAAGTACATGGATAATTGTGACTTGCAACTTATGTGCAAGTGGGGATGTGATGGCTTATCAACCCTTCCTGAATACAAACAAGTATCAACAAGTCCGAGCGATTATAGAAGTGTGTTCACGGCATCATTAGTTCCCCTCAGATTAAAAAAGAGAGAAGACACGGAGTGTCCCTCAACTAGTTTTGATGACATTTGGATAAATTCGACTCCAGGAACAAAAAACTTTTGTAGACCAATATGGTTTGAGTATACAAAAGAGTCGGCCACCAACACACAAAACCTGGTTGATCATACTGAGAAGGAAATTAAGGAGCTGGAACCCATATCAATCAAAATATTGGACTACAGTTTCACAATCTCCTTCATCCTAAATGTCACTATGGTCGATGGGAAAGTTTGCAATGCTGTTACGGGAACATCATCTACGTGGAGATGTACACTATGTGGAGGAAAAAAATAAATTTTCGGCTCTAAAATTAGGAATTTCCCCATTACATGCTCTCATACGGTTTTTAGAACATTTCCTACACATAGCATACGATTTGCATTATTATAGTAATCCAGAGAATGCAAACAAATTACCGGACAAAAAGGAATTAAAAGCATCGAGAGAGTTCCAGAAAAAAATAATTCAAGAGGAATTTTGGAAAGAGACTGGATTAAATGTCGACAAACCACTAGTGGGATATGGAAATAGAAATGATGGTAACACTGCAAGGCGTTTCTTCAAGGATTATGAAATCACATCAAGGATCACAGGAATTGATATGGAATTACTGAGAAAAATCAACATAATTCTAATGGCAATCAACAGCAAAAACAAGGTGAATGCAGAAAAATTTGGAAAATACTGTCTAGGTATTTCGAAACATATAATAGAACTGTATCCATGGAAAGATATGACCCCAAAAGTACATAAGTCGCCGCCAGTGGGAGCGAACGGACGTGTTATTGCAGAGCGGATAGTTTTTTCAAGCTATTACGCAATACTAATTCACCTTCACCTACCTACTAAGCAACCCCAGCTTTTAAAAGCTAGTGGGAACTCGGACTCTGAGTCATCAAGTGATAACAATATTACTATTGTTGAAAATCGGAACAGACTGTCAGGGGCACAAAGAAGGAAACTGAATAAGATGAACCGGCAGAAGATATTACAGGATGAATCTGACTCTTCTACATCTACTAAAAGAGTCAGATCTCCCGAAGAGCATAGCGATGCGAAATCAACTAAGAAGAAAAAAAGCTCACCGACACCCAACACTTCGGAGAAACCTATTCAATCTACCAAAAAAGGAGTTTCTAGTCAGAATCCGTTAATGGTGGGAGGTGAAGTTGATCCTGTTGTTGAGAAGGTGAGTAAGTCCACCAAACCATCCATAAAAGAGGGGGCCTCAAACAAAAAGACCCATTCTAAAGGAAAGCAAGGTGGCTATGAGAAAGGGTAAGGAAACACCATCTTATTCCCAAATAGCCAAAAAACATATTCAGGACGAACTACACTATGCCATAATTGACAGCAGTAGTGCGTCTGGCAGAATTCCCGAAGAGCAAAAGAGCATCTTCGAATATTTGTTCTACACAAAGGTATTGGACCACATTCTCGAATCTAATGATGGACCAACAATCCAAGTAATGAGTTGCACGTTTGAGAGGGGCGTTGAGGGGACATATTGCGTTATGTAGATATAATTATTGCATTTCATATTCTCCCTTTGGGCGAGCTTACGGAAGAAGCCCAGAAGGCACGAAATCGCGATTTCAGCAATTTTACACTATTTTATTCAGATTATTTTACAGAAATAAAATAATAGAATATATATTACAGAAATAAAATAAGAAAATAAATTATTTTTCTCAAGAAGTGGGTATTTCGCTTACAAAATGGGTACCCAGCAAAATTTCTCATTACCAAATAATCCGACGAGTAAGCAAAGTTCGGTAAAGGTAAGTACTTATTATTTTGCCACTTTTCTCATTATTCTAACATGGGGATGTCATTGGAGGGAAGTACTTCCCAAAAGCATACAATAAAGTAGCATACTAAGTACTTATTTGTAGCATAGGCATACCACATAAATATGTGCTAATGTTTTCACGATTTTGAGTACTTGAATAATGCATTACCAATAAGTTACAAAATACGTAGTAGATATGGTAGATATGTAGAGATGGACATTGAAAGTAATTTTGTGCATATTGTCGCGCATATTTCGAATTTCTGCACCCAAACCACCATGTGAAGATGGTTTAACATCATACGATATACGTAAATATTTTTGGTATTTTCATTCAATTTGCACGTATTTTTGGAAAACCTGTTGAAAATAAATAAATCTTCTACAATAACCCACATATAGCCAAAATTGCATTATACTAAAATTTGCCAAAAATTATTTTGATAAAAAATCACTTATTTCTGTTATTATTGGTAAGTCATTATTAATAAGCCGAAGGTAATTCAGCGAATATTGAGATGTCATTATTTGGTAATGCAGGGAATAATGACAGGTACTTTCCAAGATTTTGCTGGGTATACACAAATTTAAGGCAACAAGAGTCACACCAACATATTATAAAGGCCGACATCTTTTATCCTTCTTACTCAATTTAATGATTGTTCTTCTTACTAAATTTTATTATTGTTTGATTAAAACATGTGATCTACAAGTAATCAGTGCATATTGACTGATATAATAACCAATAAGTACAATAAGGTAGGGACAAATTTAAAAAAAATATTTTGCATATAGACAGAAACGTAAATACGGCATAAAATTCTTAATAATGTATATATTTCGATGAATTTTTTTTAAAGTTCTTAATTTTGATATTAGAAATAATAATCAAACGCAACTTGTGGATATTTCTAATGGAAAATCCCTCAATTCCCAAAAAATACATCAAAAATCCCCAAATGTGGGATTTTTTACTTTTAGTCCTATAGCTTCGATATGAAAAGCCGCGCTCGGGATTCCCCTTGCAGTCGATTTTGTTACACCCTAATACAAATAAATAAAAAAAATTTAACAATTTAGCTTTGCGATTGGAGAAAATCGATCAAACTTTTGAAATTTATGTAAAAAAAGTTCCAAATCGGAGAAGGATGGCAACCAAACCAATTAAAATTTTGGCTTCGGATTTTCTCTAACAGATTCTTCTCTAACGTCTCCTTTAAAAGTATAAATTTGATATACTTTGTGTAACAAACTTTTTCTACAAGACCTAAATACGAATTGGACTTTTTTCGCCAAAAATCTCCAAGAATGTAATTTTTTCAAAAATTTGACCTTATAGGGCCATAACTTTCTTATTTCTTGACTTATCTTATCGATTCTTTTTTCCTTAAAAAAACACGCGAACAAAAATCGGTAAACTTTTGACTGAGATATTGGCTAAACTGAAACTAGAGACCATAGGTAGCAAAACTGCATACTCAGTTTTTTATTTCGTGATCGTTTGTACTTTTTACAGGACTTTTAAAATTTCAAGGATAACATTTTTGAATTATTTTTCTTTGCATTTATTACAATGTGAATTGATAAATATGCATATCAAATACATATTTTAATACTTCTTTAAAAAAAATTCCAAGGACGAATGGTATAAAAAAAATTCCTTTTACACTTTTATCCTTGAACATCCTTCAAAGTAGTGGGTTTAAAAATCTGAAAAAAAACATGTTGCAGAACTCAAACTGACATAACATATATTAAAATGTGAGCCATCTATCTTTAATCGTTAAGGAATAACAGTTATTTGAATTCCGCAGCCTATATAATATATAAAGGACACTGAATGCAGTATGTTTCAGGCGGAAATATATGCAATCTTAATAGCTGCTGAAATTATTTCAATGAGACCGATATATGCTAGCGATATCAGACTCTTCATTAATAGCCAATCAGCAATAAAGGCTTTAAGGGAACTGGATATAAGGTCAAAGGTAGTCATCCGCTGTCGTAGAGAGTTGAAGATTCTCACAGAACAGCATAAAACCACTCTGTGCTGGGTACCAGGCCACAAGGATATCCCGGGTAATGAAAAAGCAGATGTTTTAGCTAAAAATGGAGCACGCCTTACAGGGGGCAGTGACCCGCTTGTGTTACCACCTTGGATTATTTCATTAGGCAAAACCTGGATACAATACTTCTGTTGGGGAACCGACATGCTTACAATAAAGGAAAGTCTACAGAATCAGCCCTGCACGAACTTGTGAGCACTATCGAATCGTCCCTACATTTCAAGGAATTCACCATGGTGGCGTTTCTTGACATAGAAGGGGCTTTTAACAACATACACCCAGATGAGGTAATCGCGGCATTGTCACAGCTAAATGTGAACTCTAGCTTGATTAGACTAATTCAAAGACTACTCAACAGAAGACGCATAACAGCATGTCTAGGGTCCACAACTCTAACAAGGTTTGTAAACAGAGGGAGTTGTAACGGGACACAACACGCTAGGAAAACATATGGTAAGAATTGGCATCAGAAATGATGATTTATAACATATCAGAAATGATGATTTATGTAGATGGTGCGGTGATCCTGACTATTCGGAAGACAGTTACCACTTCCTTTGTTAGTGTCCAGCCCTAAGCAGAAGTAGAAACAAGATACTCGGCTCTTATTCCTTTCAAACTATGGCGGAAATTCGAGGCTTCCAACCAAGAAATTTTGGCGTTCATTAAAGCAGCTAAATGGCACCCATAATACTAGAGGACATAATGGGCATTCACAGCTATAGAAGGCGTCTTACAGAAACAACCTATCGAAATGTGGAAACGGAAAAGATGAAGGGAAATCAGAACGAGGAATAACAATGGATCAAACATGGTCCAGATTTAGACACTAGACAAGATCTAGCGTCATCTTCTTTTAACCTAACATAACAATTTCTAATTTCACCTACTGTTGTATTCGTTTAGGCCTGGGCAGTCACTATTAGGCATAAGTGCATCATCCACATCAAAAATAAAGGCGTGTTCTTCTTTTTTGCGTAATTCGTGTCATATTACTGCATAGCATCTGCGAATCTGACTCGCCCTCCTGTATGTCCGCTTGTGGTGCTCCATAGGGCATAATATATTAACTGGCCTTTTCAACACCCCATTCTGTGTCCTAACAGTGACGACCCTCACAATACCATTTTTCCCTGGGTGCACTTCCATCACTCTAGCTAAAGGTCATCTGGCAGGATGCGAGTCTTCGTTCTTTATTATTACAAACTGGCCCACTTCTATATTGATATTCTTCATCTTCACTGGCCCACTTCTATATTGATATTCTTGCAGAGAAGATAGATAATTCACTTTCCACTGCTTCCAGAAATTGTATCAGCTTCCATAGATGTAGGCATCCTATTTTGCTATCATCATATTTCTTCGGAGCGTAGGGCGTCCTATCAAAACATTTTTTGGTGTCGCACTCTTCTGGACTGCTGTTCAATACGTGTAGTGGTCTTGAATTCAAAACGGCTTCGATCTGCGCAAGTAAAGTGCTTGTCTCTTCATATGTTAGCTTCGTATCGCCTATTATCCTTTTATGGTGGTATTTCATAGACTTCACCGCCGCTTCCCAAATTCCACCAAAATGGGGACTTGGCGGGGAGATAAAATGCTAACTGATTTTGTCTTTTCTAAAATTGGTGCTAACTTTGAATTGTTCTTTATTGCAGCCAAAAAATCTCTGCAGTTGTTTTGCCGCAACAAGAAAATTAGTTCCATTAAATATGGCCTGTTCTGCCTCTTCGACCAAAAAATCGCTTAAGGGCCGCCAGAAAGGCATCAATGGTGAGATCGCTCACACCTTCTAAGTGAATGGCTTTAGTAGTCATGCACACGAATACTGCCACATAACCGTTTGTTGATTTTTGATGACTAACGTTCACCCTGCAGGATGGTAGCTCGTCCATTAGTTGTTGATGCACATCTTTGCGGTATCTTATTAATGTCCTAAACATTCGCGTATGCATTTTTTATGATATTTTGTACCTGGGTGTACAAAATATCATATCCAATAATTTCTTCTGATCATATTTTCCATCACTCGATTTCCACCATTCAAGGTTTAGGTTATACAAGCTCACATAGACCAGTTTAGGTCCCTAGTGTTACCACGGGCTGAAATGCCCCTCATCGAAACCAACCTGTTTGATATACAAGTTTATCGATAGTACGAATATCGATACTGGAAAGATCTGTTTGGCTGCCTAGAAAGGCCGACCCCAGTATGTCCAGTCGTCATTTACTCAGAGCGGGGCAGTCGCATAGCAAGTGCTCAATGCTCTCCACTTCTTCCTCATCTCCACAGCTTCTGCAGAAGTCATTAGAGTCAATACACTTCTTGTTCGCCGATCAAGAAGTATCCCGTCAGAACTGATACTAATGTAGACAATCTTTGTCTCTATAGTGCGAGGAGATATTTTGATCTTCTCAGGACATACCTTGGCCAGATGTGGTAAGCTACCCTGCAGGTGCCGATTTCCGTCCATCTTTCGTTGGACTGCCTGATTGCCTCTTGCCTAAGCCAAAGCTTGCACGTGGATAGTGGCGCACCAATATATGCAAATTCTTCGAGAATTTGTAATGTCGTCCCTTTCCTAGCAAGTTCATCGGCTTTGCAGTTCCCCGGGATATCCCTATGCCCAGGCACCCATATGAGGTGTATATTAAACTGCTCAACCATCTCGTTAAGAGATATGCGGCAGTCGAGGGCTGCTTGTGAATTTAGGGATGTTGCCTCCAGAGACTTTATGGCAGCCTGGCTGTCCGAGTAAATGACAACGCCAGTGTTGGTTACTATGTTGTGACTCAGCCACTTGGCTACTTCCCATATTACCATTATTTCGGCTTGATAGACACTGCAGATACCTGTGAGCTATATTCAAACTAAGCTCTGCACAGTGTACTCCGAAGCCAACCTTTTCATCAAGCTTCGAACCATCCGTGTAAAAGTGGAGATGGTTTCTATTACCTGGTATTCTTCCAACCCATTCATCTCTGGCTAGAATCATAGTGATGTAATTTCTCTCGAAGGTGTACACAGTTGGTATATAGTCCACTCGGTCGGTTAACATTGCACTACACTTTGATATCCTCATGTGACCGTAGTTTTTGTACCTCAACATTGATAGGCAGTTTAATCTTAGTGCCGCTTTGGTTGCAACTTCTCTCGCCACAATATTAATCGGCAGTATATGGAGTAGGGCTTGTAGAGACTCGGTCGCTGTAGTCCTTAAGGCTCCGCTTATGCCCAGGCAGGCTGTTCTCTGAACCTTTGTTAGTAGGTTGTGATGGTTTGTTTGTCAGTTGCCGTCCACCATACCACAATGCCGTATAACAGTATAGGACGAACTACTGCTATATATATCCAGTGGACGATTTCAGGAGAGAGGCCCCACCGCGAACCTACAGCCTTTTTGCAGGAATATAAGGCGACGTTGGCCTTCCTTACACGTTCCAATACGTTAAGTCTAAATAACATTTTCCTATCTAGAATTATTCCTAAACTTTCTTTGCACTTTCAGAAAAGACTAGATCTGTTCCATTTATCCGAGATGGAGGGTCCACATGTGGGACATTATTCATCCTAGTAAAGAGAACCAATTCTGTCTTGTTCTGCTTCTGCCCCATCTAGCCAACTTGTTCAGAGCCACCTGTAGGATGTCTCTGAGGACGTTTACGAATTTGCCACTCACTGCGATTGCCACGTCGTCCGCATATGCCACGACCTTGCAGCCACAACGTTCTAGATCTAGCAGGATTTCATTCACCGCTAGGTTCCAAATTAGTGGAGACAGTACTCCTCCTTGCGGGGTCCCTCTGTTTACATACCTTGTTAGAGTTGTGGACCCTAGACATGCTGTTATGCGTCTTCTGGTGAGCAGACTTTGAGTTAGTCTAATCAAACTAGTGTTAACTTGTGTTGAGAGTGCCGCAATTACCGCATCTGAGTAAATGTTGTTAAAAGCCCCTTCTATGTCAAGAAATGCCACCATGGTGAATTCCTTGAAATGCAGGGACGATTCGATAGTGCTCACAAGTTCGTGCAGGGTTGATTCTGTTGACTTTCCCTTATTGTAAGCATGTTGTTTCCTCGACAGGAGTTTTGTATCCAGGTTTTGCCTAATGAAATAATTTAAAAGTCTTTCCAGACTTTCCAATAGTATAGAGGATAGGCTAATTGGCCTGAATTCTTTTGGCCTAGTGTGCGATATCTTCCCCGCTTTGGGTATGAATACCACTTTGGTATCCCTCCATCGATTCGGGATGTATGAAAGCCTAATACAGCCTACATAAATTGTCTGCAGCCAGGGAATAATGTACTTTAACATTTTCTGCTGGGGTGATGCCGTCTGGTCCAGGTGACTTGAAGGGCTCAAAGCTGTTTATAGCCCAGCTTATTCTAGATCTCTCAGTCAACAAGCTAGCGATGCTCGCAGTCCACTCGCACTCTTGTTGGTCCTGCTGATCCTCGGGCTCTGTTGATGAGTTCCCCGGGAAATGTGTGTCGAGCAGTACACTTAGCGATTGCTCGCTGTTTTTTGTCCATTTGTTTGCCTCATCCTGCAAAAACCCACTGTACAAGGAGACGCGGATAGTACCTTCCTCAGCCTTGAGGTGTCGGAGACCTTTTCCACTTCGCCACAGAAGGAATACCAAGAGCGTCTTTGCGCCTTCCTCAGCTTCTTCTTATAGATCATGAGTTGCCTTTTATATGCATCCCAATCATTAAAGGCTCCCGTAGATTTCGTCTTGTTGCATAGCTTGTTGCAGGTCTGTTTCCTTGCCGTTAGCTCAGAAGTCCACCATTGGGGTTTAGTTTTACCCTTGTACCTTGTTTTTGGACGGGCTTCTTCAAGGGAGCTATTGAATGATGTGGTGATATGCTCGACCAGATTATCCAGACCGGCTTTGTCATTCGGTTCATAAAGAGGTTTAGAGTTGAGGACCTTTTTAAAATTCTTCTCATACAGGTGCCACTTTGTCTTCCTCACATTTCTGTGAACAGCAGGTTTAGGCATTTGTTCGGCCAGTTTGAACTCTATATAATGGTGATCCGAGAATGAGTGGTCGTCCAGTACATTCCACCCAATAATTTTGTCTGACACCAGGTCAGTAGCAAACGTTACGTCTAGTACTTCTTGTCTGTCTTTAATTGTAAAGGTCTGTTTATTGCCAATGTTACAAATAGTTAGGTTGGTAGTTAGAATAAAGTCAAGAAGCGAATCACCCCTATTGTTTATATCCGTACTACCCCAGATATTATGATGAGCGTTCGTGTCTGCGCCAATAATCAGCTCGAGCTCGTCAGACGTTGCTTCTTCTACTACTTCCCTGAAGAGAGCTGTCGGTATTGCGGCTGCCTTAGCGTCTAAGGAGAATTGTTGAGAGTATTCCGACACCATCATCTAAGTCAGTTTTTACGGATGAAGAAGCACTTGCTCTAATGCTACAACTGGGACTGAGCAAAGACAACTACAACACACTTAGGAAGGCATTGTCCGAGAAAGGAGTCGATGTCTTACCTTCATATAACAAAATAAAGGACAAAAAGAAGTCTTAACTTACTCAGTAGAAAAATACTTAGATCTTTTATGGCCAAAATGCAGGTTCTTGGAGTGCCTTCACAGTTGGCCACAAGCAGTTTAATGTTTGGTGTCTTGATGCCGCACATCCGTCCTCCTACTACATAGGGCTCCTGGATCAGGACGATGTCTACTGGACCTGTGGACAGGCGCAGCAATAGAGCCGCTGAGGCTGCTTTAGCGTGATAGAGGTTAATCTGTATTCTTACCATCATTGGTAATCGACAGATTGACATCCACTCCGACAAGGGTGTTATCGAACTCTTCGTCCGTATCATCGGGGAGCATGTCCCCGCCAGATGCGTGAAAGAGTCCGGAGACTCTCAGTATCCGAAGTAGTGTTTTCATCCTCAGAGAATGACGTTACAGATCTTCTGTTAGAGTTAGAGTCACCAGAAATAATGGTCGTGTGGACCTCCGCACTTCCAGAAAGCCTTGCATCAACCACGGTCGACGACTCGCCTTCCGCAGTGGGAGCTATATCCTGCTTGTATACCTTCAAGACTATAGTCTTGAAACCATATTGCAGGGTTGCAATTTCACGTTGTATATGGGAGGTGGATTCAGCGTTAAGGATCAAATTGACCTGACGCTTTTTACCATCCGCCTCACCCACCTTGCTAATTCTCCAATTATGGGTCGGCAGACCAGGATTGGAATCTTTTATTATCTCTAATATGTCAGCCGGGTTGGAGGACTCTTCTGTAACCCAGGTATTGGCTCTAGGGTGACTAGGGATGTTGTTTTTTTTCGACAATATCCAACTGGGCACCCGGCCACACCTCACCCGCTCGACTCAGAGCAGCCTTATACAGATCTACTGATCTGGCATCACCGAAATATAAGAGCTTTACTCTCCCCTGATGCCATCCTGCATCGTTGCAGACTGGTGGTGTGCGTGGCATTTCTCTTCGGACTTCGAGGTAAGGAGCCATTATGGCGGATTGCACATGGCTCCATTTGTTCTTGAGGATGGATCCATCCTCACTACTTCTGTCTATAACAGCCATCACTAGACTCTCCTTCGTCACTTCATTGAAGGGCTAGGTGAGTGTCCTGTTCATGGTGACATTAGGGCCTCTTGCCTTTTTCGAAGGCAGGGGTTCATCAGGTGATCTGATTCTTTTGACTTTATTAGCCGTTAACACAGCTGAATTTGTGGCTTTTTCAGCCGGCTGATTGGCCTTAGAAGCATCTATGACGCCTTTAGCCCAGGTAAGTGACTGTTTTTGTTTTTCGCTAAAAACCTCAACAGCCTCCAACTTCGTCAAAACTCTGAGCGCTATCCGGTGCTCATTGTGCTTCCGTTTTGACGGTCGGACATGACGTTTTCCCCTCACCGTACCACCTGTTGTGAGTACTGGGGGGAAATTTTCACCATGTTTGGTGTGGTCGGCTTTGGCCAAGACCAACGGACGGACAGTAGGACGATTGGGGAACCCCGCTCCATCGGAACGCGAAGGCATCTCCGTCGACGAATTTATTAATTTCTGTATTAGCCCGTAATAGGTACTACGATGTAGGCCTTCCAGGCTTTGTACAGATTTTTTTTACGATTGCGTAATAGGTACTTCGTAATAGATTTTAACTATCCGCTCTGTGCTAAACACGTCCGTTCACTACGACTGATCAGCAACGATAATAGTTAATAATATTCATTCATATATGATTTGTGTAATTTCCCATATTACAGGTAACTGGTAGAAATGTCAGGTATATTATTGTTTTTATATAAATATAGCATCTTCGAGAATGTATATCATTACCAATTATTTTTTATTTTGTGTGAAATCCAATTTCACACTTTTGAGGAAAAAGTCCGTAGAATAGTAGAATTTATGGAAGGAACCTATAATATTAAAGTATTAAAAAGCGAAATCACAAAAATACAAAAATTTGTTAAAACATTTGATGTAAAGTGGACAACAACAAAATCACGTTGAAAAATCCTTGAAAAATATTCAAATTTGCTTGAGAACAACATAGATTTAAAAGTTTGTCTTCATCTGTTGGTCCACCCCATAAACCATACGAATATGTATCGAGAAGAACTAAGAAGAGGGGTTTGTCCAATAATCTTTCGGCAATGACTACTGAAGATGTTACGGTGCCGGTGTTCTTCAAACAGCATCACCGAAACGTCTAAGGAGAATTGTTGAGAGTATTCCGACACCATCATCTAAGTCAGTTTTTACGGATGAAGAAGCACTTGCTCTAATGCTACAACTGGGACTGAGCAAAGACAACTACAACACACTTAGGAAGGCATTGTCCGAAAAAGGAGTCGATGTCTTACCTTCATATAACAAAATAAAGGACAAAAATAAGTCTATTATTCCTTCACCGCTACAAGTTTCACCAAGTGGAGACAGTATTGGTCTTCCTAACCTTCTGGAAAATACAGCATCGAGAATAGTTTACACTCTTACTACAGAACAGCTGAGTACATGGATAATTGTGACTTGCAACTTATGTGCAAGTGGGGATGTGATGGCTTATCAACCCTTCCTGAATACAAACAAGTATCAACAAGTCCGAGCGGGACAGATTATAGAAGTGTGTTCACGGCATCATTAGTTCCCCTCAGATTAAGAAAGAGAGAAGACACGGAGTGTCCCTCAACTAGTTTTGATGACATTTGGATAAATTCGACTCCAGGAACAAAAAACTTTTGTAGACCAATATGGTTTGAGTATACAAAAGAGTCGGCCACCAACACACAAAACCTGGTTGATCATACTGAGAAGGAAATTAAGGAGCTGGAACCCATATCAATCAAAATATTGGACTACAGTTTCACAATCTCCTTCATCCAAAATGTCACTATGGTCGATGGGAAAGTTTGCAATGCTGTTACGGGAACATCATCTACGTGGAGATGTACACTATGTGGAGGAAAAAAATAAATTTTCGGATTTATCAAAGAACCCAACAATTAACACATATGCTCTAAAATTAGGAATTTCCCCATTACATGCTCTCATACGGTTTTTAGAACATTTCCTACACATAGCATACGATTTGCATTATTATAGTAATCCAGAGAATGCAAACAAATTACCGGACAAAAAGGAATTAAAAGCATCGAGAGAGTTCCAGAAAAAAATAATTCAAGAGGAATTTTGGAAAGAGACTGGATTAAATGTCGACAAACCACTAGTGGTATATGGAAATAGAAATGATGGTAACACTGCAAGGCGTTTCTTCAAGGATTATGAAATCACATCAAGGATCACAGGAATTGATATGGAATTACTGAGAAAAATCAACATAATTCTAATGGCAATCAACAGCAAAAACAAGGTGAATGCAGAAAAATTTGGAAAATACTGTCTAGGTATTTCGAAACATATTATAGAACTGTATCCATGGAAAGATATGACCCCAAAAGTACATAAGTCGCCGCCAGTGGGAGCGAACGGACGTGTTATTGCAGAGCGGATAGTTTTTTCAAGCTATTACGCAATACTAATTCACCTTCACCTACCTACTAAGCAACCCCAGCTTTTAAAAGCTAGTGGGAACTCGGACTCTGAGTCATCAAGTGATAACAATATTACTATTGTTGAAAATCGGAACAGACTGTCAGGGGCACAAAGAAGGAAACTGAATAAGATGAACCGGCAGAAGATATTACAGGATGAATCTGACTCTTCTACATCTACTAAAAGAGTCAGATCTCCCGAAGAGCATAGCGATGCGAAATCAACTAAGAAGAAAAAAAGCTCACCGACACCCAACACTTCGGAGAAACCTATTCAATCTACCAAAAAAGGAGTTTCTAGTCAGAATCCGTTAATGGTGGGAGGTGAAGTTGATCCTGTTGTTGAGAAGGTGAGTAAGTCCACCAAACCATCCATAAAAGAGGGGGCCTCAAACAAAAAGACCCATTCTAAAGGAAAGCAAGGTGGCTATGAGAAAGGGTAAGGAAACACCATCTTATTCCCAAATAGCCAAAAAACATATTCAGGACGAACTACACTATGCCATAATTGACAGCAGTAGTGCGTCTGGCAGAATTCCCGAAGAGCAAAAGAGCATCTTCGAATATTTGTTCTACACAAAGGTATTGGACCACATTCTCGAATCTAATGATGGACCAACAATCCAAGTAATGAGTTGCACGTTTGAGAGGGGCGTTGAGGGGACATATTGCGTTATGTAGATATAATTATTGCATTTCATATTCTCCCTTTGGGCGAGCTTACGGAAGAAGCCCAGAAGGCACGAAATCGCGATTTCAGCAATTTTACACTATTTTATTCAGATTATTTTACAGAAATAAAATAATAGAATATATATTACAGAAATAAAATAAGAAAATAAATTATTTTTCTCAAGAAGTGGGTATTTCGCTTACAAAATGGGTACCCAGCAAAATTTCTCATTACCAAATAATCCGACGAGTAAGCAAAGTTCGGTAAAGGTAAGTACTTATTATTTTGCCACTTTTCTCATTATTCTAACATGGGGATGTCATTGGAGGGAAGTACTTCCCAAAAGCATACAATAAAGTAGCATACTAAGTACTTATTTGTAGCATAGGCATACCACATAAATATGTGCTAATGTTTTCACGATTTTGAGTACTTGAATAATGCATTACCAATAAGTTACAAAATACGTAGTAGATATGGTAGATATGTAGAGATGGACATTGAAAGTAATTTTGTGCATATTGTCGCGCATATTTCGAATTTCTGCACCCAAACCACCATGTGAAGATGGTTTAACATCATACGATATACGTAAATATTTTTGGTATTTTCATTCAATTTGCACGTATTTTTGGAAAACCTGTTGAAAATAAATAAATCTTCTACAATAACCCACATATAGCCAAAATTGCATTATACTAAAATTTGCCAAAAATTATTTTGATAAAAAATCACTTATTTCTGTTATTATTGGTAAGTCATTATTAATAAGCCGAAGGTAATTCAGCGAATATTAAGATGTCATTATTTGGTAATGCAGGGAATAATGACAGGTACTTTCCAAGATTTTGCTGGGTATACACAAATTTAAGGCAACAAGAGTCACACCAACATATTATAAAGGCCGACATCTTTTATCCTTCTTACTCAATTTAATGATTGTTCTTCTTACTAAATTTTATTATTGTTTGATTAAAACATGTGATCTACAAGTAATCAGTGCATATTGACTGATATAATAACCAATAAGTACAGGAAGGTAGGGACAAATTTAAAAAAAATATTTTGCATATAGACAGAAACGTAAATACGGCATAAAATTCTTAATAATATATATATTTCGATGAATTTTTTTTAAAGTTCTTAATTTTGATATTAGAAATAATAATCAAACGCAACTTGTGGATATTTCTAATGGAAAATCCCTCAATTCCCAAAAAATACATCAAAAATCCCCAAATGTGGGATTTTTTACTTTTAGTCCTATAGCTTCGATATGAAAAGCCGCGCTCGGGATTCCCCTTGCAGTCGATTTTGTTACACCCTAATACAAATAAATAAAAAAAATTTAACAATTTAGCTTTGCGATTGGAGAAAATCGATCAAACTTTTGAAATTTATGTAAAAAAAGTTCCAAATCGGAGAAGGATGGCAACCAAACCAATTAAAATTTTGGCTTCGGATTTTCTCTAACAGATTCTTCTCTAACGTCTCCTTTAAAAGTATAAATTTGATATACTTTGTGTAACAAACTTTTTCTACAAGACCTAAATACGAATTGGACTTTTTTCGCCAAAAATCTCCAAGAATGTAATTTTTTCAAAAATTTGACCTTATAGGGCCATAACTTTCTTATTTCTTGACTTATCTTATCGATTCTTTTTTCCTTAAAAAAACACGCGAACAAAAATCGGTAAACTTTTGACTGAGATATTGGCTAAACTGAAACTAGAGACCATAGGTAGCAAAACTGCATACTCAGTTTTTTATTTCGTGATCGTTTGTACTTTTTACAGGACTTTTAAAATTTCAAGGATAACATTTTTGAATTATTTTTCTTTGCATTTATTACAATGTGAATTGATAAATATGCATATCAAATACATATTTTAATACTTCTTTAAAAAAAATTCCAAGGACGAATGGTATAAAAAAAATTCCTTTTACACTTTTATCCTTGAACATCCTTCAAAGTAGTGGGTTTAAAAATCTGAAAAAAAACATGTTGCAGAACTCAAACTGACATAACATATATTAAAATGTGAGCCATCTATCTTTAATCGTTAAGGAATAACAGTTATTTGAATTCCGCAGCCTATATAATATATAAAGGACACTGAATGCAGTATGTTTCAGGCGGAAATATATGCAATCTTAATAGCTGCTGAAATTATTTCAATGAGACCGATATATGCTAGCGATATCAGACTCTTCATTAATAGCCAATCAGCAATAAAGGCTTTAAGGGAACTGGATATAAGGTCAAAGGTAGTCATCCGCTGTCGTAGAGAGTTGAAGATTCTCACAGAACAGCATAAAACCACTCTGTGCTGGGTACCAGGCCACAAGGATATCCCGGGTAATGAAAAAGCAGATGTTTTAGCTAAAAATGGAGCACGCCTTACAGGGGGCAGTGACCCGCTTGTGTTACCACCTTGGATTATTTCATTAGGCAAAACCTGGATACAATACTTCTGTTGGGGAACCGACATGCTTACAATAAAGGAAAGTCTACAGAATCAGCCCTGCACGAACTTGTGAGCACTATCGAATCGTCCCTACATTTCAAGGAATTCACCATGGTGGCGTTTCTTGACATAGAAGGGGCTTTTAACAACATACACCCAGATGAGGTAATCGCGGCATTGTCACAGCTAAATGTGAACTCTAGCTTGATTAGACTAATTCAAAGACTACTCAACAGAAGACGCATAACAGCATGTCTAGGGTCCACAACTCTAACAAGGTTTGTAAACAGAGGGAGTTGTAACGGGACACAACACGCTAGGAAAACATATGGTAAGAATTGGCATCAGAAATGATGATTTATAACATATCAGAAATGATGATTTATGTAGATGGTGCGGTGATCCTGACTATTCGGAAGACAGTTACCACTTCCTTTGTTAGTGTCCAGCCCTAAGCAGAAGTAGAAACAAGATACTCGGCTCTTATTCCTTTCAAACTATGGCGGAAATTCGAGGCTTCCAACCAAGAAATTTTGGCGTTCATTAAAGCAGCTAAATGGCACCCATAATACTAGAGGACATAATGGGCATTCACAGCTATAGAAGGCGTCTTACAGAAACAACCTATCGAAATGTGGAAACGGAAAAGATGAAGGGAAATCAGAACGAGGAATAACAATGGATAAAACATGGTCCAGATTTAGACACTAGACAAGATCTAGCGTCATCTTCTTTTAACCTAACATAACAATTTCTAATTTCACCTACTGTTGTATTCGTTTAGGCCTGGGCAGTCACTATTAGGCATAAGTGCATCATCCACATCAAAAATAAAGGCGTGTTCTTCTTTTTTGCGTAATTCGTGTCATATTACTGCATAGCATCTGCGAATCTGACTCGCCCTCCTGTATGTCCGCTTTTGGTGCTCCATAGGGCATAATATATTAACTGGCCTTTTCAACACCCCATTCTGTGTCCTAACAGTGACGACCCTCACAATACCATTTTTCCCTGGGTGCACTTCCATCACTCTAGCTAAAGGTCATCTGGCAGGATGCGAGTCTTCGTTCTTTATTATTACAAACTGGCCCACTTCTATATTGATATTCTTCATCTTCACTGGCCCACTTCTATATTGATATTCTTGCAGAGAAGATAGATAATTCACTTTCCACTGCTTCCAGAAATTGTATCAGCTTCCATAGATGTAGGCATCCTATTTTGCTATCATCATATTTCTTCGGAGCGTAGGGCGTCCTATCAAAACATTTTTTGGTGTCGCACTCTTCTGGACTGCTGTTCAATACGTGTAGTGGTCTTGAATTCAAAACGGCTTCGATCTGCGCAAGTAAAGTGCTTGTCTCTTCATATGTTAGCTTCGTATCGCCTATTATCCTTTTATGGTGGTATTTCATAGACTTCACCGCCGCTTCCCAAATTCCACCAAAATGGGGACTTGGCGGGGAGATAAAATGCTAACTGATTTTGTCTTCTTCTAAAATTGGTGCTAACTTTGAATTGTTCTTTATTGCAGCCAAAAAATCTCTGCAGTTGTTTTGCCGCAACAAGAAAATTAGTTCCATTAAATATGGCCTGTTCTGCCTCTTCGACCAAAAAATCGCTTAAGGGCCGCCAGAAAGGCATCAATGGTGAGATCGCTCACACCTTCTAAGTGAATGGCTTTAGTAGTCATGCACACGAATACTGCCACATAACCGTTTGTTGATTTTTGATGACTAACGTTCACCCTGCAGGATGGTAGCTCGTCCATTAGTTGTTGATGCACATCTTTGCGGTATCTTATTAATGTCCTAAACATTCGCGTATGCATTTTTTATGATATTTTGTACCTGGGTGTACAAAATATCATATCCAATAATTTCTTCTGATCATATTTTCCATCACTCGATTTCCACCATTCAAGGTTTAGGTTATACAAGCTCACATAGACCAGTTTAGGTCCCTAGTGTTACCACGGGCTGAAATGCCCCTCATCGAAACCAACCTGTTTGATATACAAGTTTATCGATAGTACGAATATCGATACTGGAAAGATCTGTTTGGCTGCCTAGAAAGGCCGACCCCAGTATGTCCAGTCGTCATTTACTCAGAGCGGGGCAGTCGCATAGCAAGTGCTCAATGCTCTCCACTTCTTCCTCATCTCCACAGCTTCTGCAGAAGTCATTAGAGTCAATACACTTCTTGTTCGCCGATCAAGAAGTATCCCGTCAGAACTGATACTAATGTAGACAATCTTTGCCTCTATAGTGCGAGGAGATATTTTGATCTTCTCAGGACATACCTTGGCCAGATTTGGTAAGCTACCCTGCAGGTGCCGATTTCCGTCCATCTTTCGTTGGACTGCCTGATTGCCTCTTGCCTAAGCCAAAGCTTGCACGTGGATAGTGGCGCACCAATATATGCAAATTCTTCGAGAATTTGTAATGTCGTTCCTTTCCTAGCAAGTTCATCGGCTTTGCAGTTCCCCGGGATATCCCTATGCCCAGGCACCCATATGAGGTGTATATTAAACTGCTCAACCATCTCGTTAAGAGATATGCGGCAGTCGAGGGCTGCTTGTGAATTTAGGGATGTTGCCTCCAGAGACTTTATGGCAGCCTGGCTGTCCGAGTAAATGACAACGCCAGTGTTGGTTACTATGTTGTGACTCAGCCACTTGGCTACTTCCCCTATTACCATTATTTCGGCTTGATAGACACTGCAGATACCTGTGAGCTATATTCAAACTAAGCTCTGCACAGTGTACTCCGAAGCCAACCTTTTCATCAAGCTTCGAACCATCCGTGTAAAAGTGGAGATGGTTTCTATTACCTGGTATTCTTCCAACCCATTCATCTCTGGCTAGAATCATAGTGATGTAATTTCTCTCGAAGGTGTACACAGTTGGTATATAGTCCACTCGGTCGGTTAACATTGCACTACACTTTGATATCCTCATGTGACCGTAGTTTTTGTACCTCAACATTGATAGGCAGTTTAATCTTAGTGCCGCTTTGGTTGCAACTTCTCTCGCCACAATATTAATCGGCAGTATATGGAGTAGGGCTTGTAGAGACTCGGTCGCTGTAGTCCTTAAGGCTCCGCTTATGCTCAGGCAGGCTGTTCTCTGAACCTTTGTTAGTAGGTTGTGATGGTTTGTTTGTCAGTTGCCGTCCACCATACCACAATGCCGTATAACAGTATAGGACGAACTACTGCTATATATATCCAGTGGACGATTTCAGGAGAGAGGCCCCACCGCGACCCTACTGCCTACGTTACGTCTAAATAACACTTTTCTATCTAGAATTATTCCTAAAACTTTTGCACTTTCAGAAAAGACTAGATCTGTTCCATTTATCCGAGGTGGAGGGTCCACATGTGGGACATTGTTCATCCTAGTAAAGAGAACCAATTCTGTCTTGTTTGGGTTTACGCCCAAACCGCTGCTTCTGGCTCATCTATCCAATTTGTTCAGAGCCACTTGTAGAATCTCTCGGAGGACGTTTTCGAATTTGCCACTCACTGCGATTGCCACGTCGTCCGCATATGCCACGACCTTGCAGCCACAACTATCTAGATCTAGCAGGATTCCATTCACCGCTAGGTTTCAAATTAGTGGAGACAGTACTCCTCCTTCTGTGGATTGTGGACCCAAGACATGCTGTTGTGCGTCTTCTGTTGAGCAGACTTTTAATTAGTCTAATCAAACTACAGTTAACTTTTACATGTGACAGTGCCGCAATTACTGCATCTGAGTGAATGTTGTTAAAAACCCCTTCTATGTCAAGAAATGCCACCATGGAATCGTCCCTTGAAATGCATGGACGATTCGATAGTGCTCACAAGTTCGTGCAGGGCTGATTCTGTAGACTTCCTCTTATTGTAAGCATGTTGGTTCACCGACAGGAGTTTTGTATCCATGTTTTCCCTAATGAAATAATCTAAAAGTCTTTCCGGACCTTTCAATAGGAAGGAGGGTAGGCTAATTGGTCTGTAGTCTTTTGGCCCAGTGTGCGAATTTTCCCCGCTTGAAGGGCTCAAAGCTATTAATAGCACAGCTTATTCTGGATCTCTCAGTCAACAAGCTAGCGACGCTCGCAGTCCACTCGCCCACTTGTTGGTGCTGCTGATCCTCTGGTTCTGTTAAAGAGTTCGCCGGGAAATGTGTGTCGAGCAGTACATTGAGCGACTGCCCACTGTTTTTGGTCCAATTATTTGCCACATCCTGCAAGTAACCCACTGTACAGGGTGAAGCTGATAGTATTTTCCTCAGCCTTGCGGCGTCGGAGACCTTTTCCACTTCGCCACAGAAGGTATACCAAGAACGTCTTTGCGCCTTTCTAAGCTCCTTCTTATAGATCTTGAGTTGCTCTTTATAGGCATCCCAAACATTAGCGACCCCAGGAGATTTAGCCTTGTTGAATAGCTTGTTGCAGGTCTTTTTCATAGCCGTTACCTCAGAAGTCCACCATTGGGGTTTAGTTTTACCCTTGTACCTTGTTTTTGGACAGGCTTCTTCAAGGAAACTATTGAATGATGTGGTGATATGCTCGTCCAGGTTATCCAGACCGGCTTTGTCATTCGGTTCGTACAGAAGTTTAGAGTTGAGGACTTTCGTGAAATTCTTCTCATACAGGTGCCACATTTCTGTGGACGGCACTTTTTCAGCATGTTTGAACTCAATATAATGGTGACCTGAGAATCAGTGGTCGTCCAGTACATTCCACCCAATAATTTTGTCTGACAGACGGTCAGTAGCAAACGTTACGTCTAGTACTTCTTGTCTGCATTTAATTGTAAAGGTCGGTTTATTACCTATGTTACAAATACTTAGGTTGGTAGTTAGAATAAAGTCAAGAAGCGAATCACCCCTATTGTTTATATCCATACTACCCCTAGATAGAGTGATGAGCGTTCGTGTCTGCGCCAATAATCAGCTCGACCTCTTTAGACGTTGCTTCTTCTACTACTTCCCTGAATAGAGCAGTCGGTACTACAGCTTCATAAGGCAAGTAACTGGAGACCACCCAATATATGCGATTACCGATCTCCAGACTAGCAGATGTTTGGTCTTTACCACTTAAATTAGCCAGGAGAAAGATACTTAGATCTTTCCTGGCCAAAATGCGGGTTCTTGGAGTGCCTTCACAGTTGGCCACAAGCAGTTTAAAGTTGGGTGTCCTGATACCGCACACCCTTCCTCTAACTGCGTAGGGCTACTGTATCAGGACGATGTCTACTGCACCTGTGGACAGGCGCAGCAATAGAGCCGTTGAGGCTGCTTTAGCGTGATGGAGGTTAATCTGTAGAATTCTTACCATCATTGGTAATCGACAGATTGACATCCACCCCGACAATGGCGTTATCGAACTCTTCGTCCGTATCGTCGGGGAGCATGTCCCCGCCAGATGCGTCAAAGAGTCCGGAGACTTCCCTCAGCCCCTCAGTATCCGAGGTAGTGTTTTCATCATCAGATAATGACGTTACAAATCTTCTGCAGCGCTGCCAGTTTAGGGGATTTATCCCTAATTTGGGGATTTTTCTTCGCGATTGGGGATATATTTTTTGGTTTGGGGATCCGGGGATTTGGCGGGGATTTGGCGGGGATTGCAATTCTTTATAATTACATGTCTTTATTTATGTTAAAATTTGTATTTTCTGTTAATTTTTTTTTTAGAAAATACGTCTATAAAAGTTGTGTCAAAAGTTCTTACAAAAAGTAGCTTGACTCGCAGTGTATTAAAGTACGACTTAAATAGACAACCTGTAGTAATTGCGAATACGTATTTCTATAGATATTTATAAATCTTAATTGAAGTCAAATGCGGTTTATAAAATTCTTCCGAGACGACATTACGAACAAATTAAGCTCATTTTGGAGTAAAGTTTACTAGTAACAGGATTCTGCTGATCCATCTCGATTTTAAAGAACTGGAATCGCTGGTATTACCCTTTCATGTACTTTAAAAAAAATTCAGTGTGTTTAAGTTAGAATGTTCCTTTGAATTTCGTTTATGTCATTGATTTGTTTCGGTGCATATATTGGCCAATTTATCGGGCATACATACTCGTTAAAATCTGCCTACTCCTCATTACTACATCCTTGTAGTATTAGCTTTGCAGATTTTAACGAGTAACTATTCGTTTTCTTGTTCTTGACACTTGCTCCGCCACCTCTCTCCATCTTGGACCGTCGCTCGAATAAGTACATCTTGCTGTACAAATATATTTAAGGTAAATCTTCGTTACCACACACTTAGCAGCAAAAACAACAATAAACCTCAGGCACCTTGCCTATTATTACATTGAAACTAATCGTGTTTTATTTATATTTCTATTTCTCCTAACTCTCTTTTTATTTACCCTCTCGGAGTAAACGTTGCTCCCCTACGCCCCGCCGGCGTAAACATTGGTCGTATCGAGCCGGATTTGAGCTACCGCTGCCCTACATCGTCGTGAAATTGGTTTTTGCTGCTATTCGTCAAGGAAAACCTCCCTCACTCATCAACAAAACCATCTTCTATCACCTCATCAACAAACCATCATTTTACAACAAAAACATCGGTACGTACATTCAGTAGGCTAGTGAGTGTCGCGAATGTTTTTATTTATTTAAAATAAAACAAAAGATTTTGGTCGGCTTTCGAAATCCCTATCGCGGTTTTTCGTTAAAATATACAGTCCACACCGTCGCTATTTCGTTGCTAAATCGCGTTAAAAATCATTCGGGAATAATTCTATTCCATATACAAAGCATTAATATTTTTAATATTTCGTTTCGGTTTGGTTTGTTCGGTTTAAATTGTTAAAATAATTACAAATCATTTCGGTCGTGCAGAGTGTAGTGCTAGTGTCGCTCGTTTATACATTCGATTGTTTGTTTTGGTTTTCTACTGTCATTGCCTTCGGCTGCAAGAGCGCCTATTCAGTGTAACAATAACAAAAAAATCCATCGAGAACCTCTCCTCTTGCTCCTCCCTTCACTCGTTGTTTGGGTCATTCATTGTACATTGTTAATGTCGCCTTTGCGGTTCGGTTTAACCAACATACTCGTACATACATTCAATCAACATTGCTCGAATGTGGTGCTTCGAACCTTATCGAACATAACTACTACATACGAGGTTGCATCGAACTTATTTCGATCTCATACCTACAGTGGGTTCTAGAAAAACGTGCTTCTTATGAAAAATAAATTAAATATTTTTATCGTTATATTTTTTGAAATAGTGATAGAGGTACACTACACATAAATAATTTTCGGTCTTATTTGACACCGTGTACCCTACATTCGGCCAATTCGACTTTTTTGAAATAAAAGTGTGATTTGTGATATTTTTGGTTTTCGATTCGGTTGATTGTCTTTTTCGCTGGGTTTTCGGCACATCAACGTGCACCCTACATTCGGTCAACTCGACATATAATCGATTTTTGGAATAATTTGTTAATTATTGAAATTTTCGTTTTTGGTCATTTCATTTGTGTATATTTGGACACAAATGTACTACATTCGGTAGTTTTTGTAACACAATTGACTGATAAATTTCGTTATTGCAGAAAGAAAGTATTTTATCGAAATATTTTGAGTTTTCTATACACTGAGACAAATTTATAGAATAATTTTGGACATTTTCTCAACAATTTTATGGATTTTCGTTATTCTTTTGAATTATCTTTGAATTTGGTTGAGGATTTTATTCGTTTTGTGGTCGTTTATTTATAATTTGAGAATTTTGATTATTTGTTTGATCTCATTTGGAGTTTCTCGATAAACCTTTGCTGTTTTTCGAACTTAATTTTTGGAATCTTCCCACCTAGCGATATTTGATTGACCTTTTCGAAATTTGTTTAGCGTTATCTTTGGAAGAACACTTCGTAAAAATGTCTCTTACTCCCCTTGACATTTTCGTAAGAGCTTCGGATGCTCTAGTCAAGTTTGACACATATTTTCGTCTTCTAAAAGATGAGGATATAGATGTATATGGTCTTGAGGTTCGCAGTTCCGAGTTAAACAAACTGTGGACTGGCACCCAGGAAATGTTCGAAAAGTGTATTGATTACTTGTCCTCTTCCAATGACGCGGGGAAAGCGGACATCGACTCGGTGGACAGTAAATATGATGTGTCCCATCAAACTTATATGAATTGTCTGTCCGCTATTAATAGGAAATTGGCACAGGTTAAAAATAGCTCTAATAGATTGTCCCTCAATTCGACTAATCGTAGCTCCGTTGATTCATTGGTACAACAAACTCTCAGGGACTCACAGGATACACACTTATGTAACAATATGAGTACATCGACAAACACTTCGCGCGAAATCGGTACGCAAGTGGATTATCCGTCTACATCAAGTTTAGGTCCGCCTCTTAGCGACAACGTACACAATCTTTCGTTACCGCCATGTGACATAGACGATTTTGAGGGCGATATCTTATCGTGGCCCACATTTCGAGACTTGTTTACCGCAGTCTATATTAACAACACTCGTTTAAGTGACATCGAGCGCTTGTGTCATTTGGTTGGTAAGACTAGTGGAGAAGCTCGCGAGATTATCTCGAAATTTCCACTAGTAAATCGTAGTTTTGTTCTCGCGTGGAAAGCATTAGGTGATTCGTACGACAATCCTCGGCTTCTCACCCACAATCAATTGAAAATTCTGTTTTCGCTTCCGGTACTCGATATCGAAACAAGTTCAGGATTGAAATCAATCCAGCGCGGCATAAATGGATGTCTATCGGCGATGTCCATTTATGAAATTTCGACTGATAATTGGGATCCGATTTTAGTATTCATTTGCCTCCAACGGCTACCTAAACTTACGCAAACGTTATGGGAGCAAAGTGTGAAGGATAAATCGTCTCTTTCATCGTGGAAAGAGTTGGATGCCTTCTTGACTGAGAGAATTCGCACACTTATGTGCCTTCATGGTATGAGGGGAGATGAATCTCCAAAGCACTCAAAATGGAAGAAAGTCCATGCTCATACTAATGCGGCATCTTCGGGACCTTGTCGTTCTTCTCCATCGGGTTGTATTCTTTGCCCTGATCAAAATCATAAAATTTACTCGTGCCCACGTTTTTTAAGTTCTACGCCTTCGGGTCGATTCGCTATAGCCAAACGCCACCGTTTATGTGTAAATTGCCTGCGTAAAGGCCACGAAGTTAAAAATTGCGATAGCATACGTCGTTGTCTGAAATGTAATCGGAACCATCATTCTTTGTTGCATCGAGAGCAGCCCACTCCGAGTAATTCGACTCGAGTGGCAAGCACAGCAAACGCGAATGTGCCTTCTGCTCCTCCACTTGAACATTTTGAACCATCCACATCGGCTGGATGTGCATCTCGCCAATCTTTCCATGTCACGCAGAATAAACCTGTCATATTGGGAACAGCCATGTTGAATATCGTTCATCAAGGTGTTTCGTATTCTGCTAGGGCGTTAATTGACCCGGCTTCGGAAGCATCCTTTATTTCAGAGAGGGTTCAAACTCGATTGAATATTCCGATTCGTTCTACACTAGAGAATACTATTTCAGGAGTAAATGGGGCAATTTCGGCCTCATCAAGTAAAACATGTACTTTGAACATCGGCCCATCTTTTGATTCCTCTATTCGACTAGAGACCACTGCCATAGTCATTCCTTCCATTTCGGGAAACCTGCCTTCGTGTACGGTCACATCTGACCTCAAAGCTCAGTTACCCAATATTCGTTTGGCTGACTCGAATTTGTTTGATTCTCGTCCAGTAGATATTTTGATAGGAGCTGACATATATCCTAAAATTATTCTAGAAGGTTTTCTTCGAAATTCGTCAGGATCGTTGCTCGCTCAAAATACTGTATTTGGTTGGGTAATTACTGGGACTCTTCGTACCTAACAAGTTCGTGCATTTTCGTCAAAAGCCAATATATCTTCAATTACTTGCCTTTCGTTCGTATTTATCGTTGCACCTACATACTTTAAATTCGCATCGTTTCTTTTTTTAATTTACATCGTATATTTGAACTTATTTGAAATCGAAATATTAATAGAAATTGTCGTGATCGGGTTTGTATGGACTTAAATAAACCAAACTGAAATCGCTTACATTTGTTATTCGTCGGAGTCTATATAAACTAACTCGCTTATATTTGTACGCTCGCTAGGAAACTGAATTTGCGTTCCTTCTCAACTTATCTATATAATACATTTATTAATTTAATTATTAGTTCTAGTTGTAGATTTGTCCTTGTGGCCCTCGCTCGTGGTCTCTAATGACCCGTCACAGGCTCCTTAATGGTCCTGTCCTTTTGTGGGAGTTCTTGTGGCTATCGCTCGGAGTCTCTAATGGCTCCGTCACAGGGTCCCTAATGGACCTGTCCTATCGCGGGGTCCCTAATGGACCATTCGTTTGCGGTCCCTAATGACCATTAATTTCGCGGCGTCCACAATAGCCTGTTCATTTGAGGTCCCTCATGACCATTAATTTCGAGTGGTATATATATTTGTTGGTCCATCCGCTTGCGGTCCCTAATGACCTTTCCTTTTCGCGGGGTCCCTAATGACCCATCCGGTTGCGGTCCCTAATGACCATTCCATTCGCGGGGCCCATATATATATACTATATATACATACACACACATATATGTATACATTTCGAAAAAATTATGTAAAAAAAAAAATATATTAATTATACTTAGTTGCAGCATCCCCTCGATGTTGCAAGGTGGCCGGAATGTTTAAGTTAGAATGTTCCTTTGAATTTCGTTTATGTCATTGATTTGTTTCGGTGCATATATTGGCCAATTTATCGGGCATACATACTCGTTAAAATCTGCCTACTCCTCATTACTACATCCTTGTAGTATTAGCTTTGCAGATTTTAACGAGTAACTATTCGTTTTCTTGTTCTTGACACTTGCTCCGCCACCTCTCTCCATCTTGGACCGTCGCTCGAATAAGTACATCTTGCTGTACAAATATATTTAAGGTAAATCTTCGTTACCACACACTTAGCAGCAAAAACAACAATAAACCTCAGGCACCTTGCCTATTATTACATTGAAACTAATCGTGTTTTATTTATATTTCTATTTCTCCTAACTCTCTTTTTATTTACCCTCTCGGAGTAAACGTTGCTCCCCTACGCCCCGCCGGCGTAAACACAGTGTGTTATCAATTATTTAGTCCGTTGGCGGAAATGATCAAACTTTTAATACCAAAAACGTGTACAAAAAATTAGATGATGTAGATTAGATGAAAGATTTTGAATCAGATATATTTGATATTTGATAATTTGACAACGTACATTTTGTACAAACAAAATTAATTTTAGTACATTGAATTGTAAAATACATCATTCAAATAAGTTAAAATATTTTCTGGGGATTTTTTTGGGGATGAGAAATCTTTTTTTGGGGATTTAGGGGATAAAAAATAAAAATTTAGGGATTCGGCACTAAAAAAAACTGGCAAGCCTGATCTTCTGTTAGAGTTAGAGTCACCCGAAATAATGGTCGTGTGGACCTCCGCACGTCCAGAAAGCCGTGGGCGGGCAGATCAGGATGTTGTTTTTTTCGACAACATCCAACTGGGCACCGGGCAACACCTCACCCGCTCGACTCAGAACAGCCTTATACAGGTCTTTTGATCTGGCATCTCCGAAATATAAGAGCTTTACTCTCCCCTGATGCCATACTGTATCGTTGCAGATTGGTGATTTGCCCGGCATTTCTCTACGGAAATCGAGGTAATGAACCATAATGGCTGATTGCACATGGCTCCATTTGTCCTTGAGGACGGATCCATCTTCTCTACTTCTGTCTATAATAGCCATCACTATACTCTCCTTCGCCACTTCATTGAAGGGCTTGGTGAGTGTACTGTTGATGGTGACATTAGAGCCTCTTGCCTTTTTCGAAGGCAGGGGTTCATCAGGTGATCTGATTCTTTTGACTTTATTCGCCGTTATCACAGATGCATTTGTGGCTCTTTCAGCCGGCTCATTGGCCTTAGAGCATCTATGACGCCTTTAGCCCAGGTAAGTGACTGGTTTTGTTTTTCGGTAAGAGCCGAAACCTCAACAGCCTCCAACTTCGTCAAAACTTCTGAGCGCTATCCGGTGCTTATTGTGCTTCCGTTTTGACGGTCGGACATGACGTTTTCCCCTCACCGTACCACCTGTTGTGAGTACTGGGGGGAAATTGTCACCATGTGGTAGGCTTTGGCCAATACCAACGGACGGACAGTAGGGCATCCCCGTCAACGAATTTATTATTTTTTTGTCTGTATTAGCCCGTAATAGGTACTACGAAGTAGGCCTTCCAGACTTTGTAAAATTTTTTTTGCGATTGCGTAATAGGTACTGCGTAATAGATTTTAACTATCCGCTCTGTGCTAAACACGTCCGTTCACTACGACTGATCAGCAACGACCATGCAAGGTACTAATGTGAGCATTTCTAATTATCATGTCGGCTAGTGCCGATTTTTGTACAATAACAGGGTGCTTTTTATTATATGACAGTGAGGAGTGTTGCAGTCTTCCTCCTACTCCCATAATTCCTTAATGATCCAACTGCGGATAAAGCGATGCTAATGGGCTTCTATTATCTACTCTCATGTTTTTCTTTAAATATAGTAGTTCAGTGGGCCATTCTTGCTTAATATCAGGACCTCTGCTTCTTGAATTTCGCCCGATGTTAAATAGCCCCATTGGTTTCTATTTCTTTGTAAAAGAAGAATATTTAAGCATCACATCGTTCAGGTAATTTGGCTGCTTCGATAATTTTGTTACTGCAATCAGTCTTCAGACCGTCGCAATGTTAAATCCTCTGTTATTATTTTAACTTGGCTAAGGAATCTTGGGCGTATCTCCAGGTTCACTTTAGACCTAGCCACACCAACCACTGTTTGTCCAAGGCCTTGGAGTTTTACTTGCGTCTTTGTTCTTGGTAATTGCAATATTTGAGAAGCTTCCTCACTGGTCGATGTTATCTGAGACCCTTGATCTATTAAAGCCTTCAACGTCACAAATTCGCCATGCAATAACCTCACCCGTATCTATGATGTTGCTAGAAACACGTTCATTGATGAATTCGTGCTTATCGTTGTAACATTCTCCTTTTGTATTTCGTGGTGAAGTAGTGTGTTGTGCAGCTTTCCGCATCGTTTACAATTTGTTTCACTGTAGCACCTATTATCTTTTTATGATTTAAACAAATGTAGCACATTTGGTTTCTTTTAACACATTGGTTCAGTTCTTCCACTTTCAGCGCACTAAAAATCCTGCATATATGTATGTATATCATGCCCAGTTTTCATACAATATATGCACTGCTGCTTTTCGTAAATAGATTTGAAGTTCTGATTGATGCTTGTAACTGCTGCTGTGCTGATATTGTTTTGTATATTGCACTGATATTAGTGTTTACCAATTAAGATGTTGCATCAGAATTGACACCAATTTATTTATTGAGTACCTTTCCAGCACTTGTAACTGAAAGGCAGGTAGTGAGTTAATAAAACAATCGTGAATGATGGTTTAAAGACTTTAACTGATCGAATGCCAGTAATTTATTATCTATTTATACTGAAATAATGAGCACAACATAAGTTCAATAATATACTAGGTCGGTAATAGTAAAGTAAGCAATTTTGCATGGGAAATACGGAACTTACATATTATTGTATAATTTTAGCAAGAATAAAATGACTACTATCCAAAATATGTTGACGTAAACAATAAGTGAGTACAATCAACTTTGTTCATATTAAACATTTTATAAGTATAAGCATAAGCACTGATTTGTGGTCAGTGACAGTGTGTTAATTGGGTCACATAAAATATGTTACATTTTGTATATAGTAGAGGACAAAAGTGTGTTAATATCTATAATATAGCTTAGAACTAAACATTCTCCCCCGCGTTGACCAATCGGTCAACTAAGTGTGGTCATCTCAACGATCTTAAACTTGGATTGTGAAACTCTGTCGCGGGGTTGGGGTAGGTCCAAAGATGTGTGGCTGGGATTCCTGACGGGATGACTCATGTTGTGGCATATCAGTAATCCGAGCTATTCTTGAATTCTTGTGTAACACTGTTCTGCATGTAATGATGATAATGACTACCGTGCTGATAATTAATGCGGAATAGGCAACAGTGATGCCATGTTTGGAGTTTACATGATGTTCAAATTCAGATTTGTTTATTGAGTCTAATTTAGTTTGCATCTCTGTTAACACGCTCAATTGTAGTGCATATTGATCGCTCATTGATGAAAAATTAGCTTTGTTTATGGGTTTATTTGGTGGGTAATACTGGTGTGATAATTCAGAAATGTTTCCGAGACTTGTATATGATGATAACAACTTTGAGGATATAGATTGTTGACCTGATACATGGATGAAGTCATGTTTGAGGATGCAATCAGGTTTGATGGTTAATAATCCCGATCCTTGTAATGTTAAGGGAATGATTTCCTTTTCGCATACTGCTGTTGCTTGAGTAGTGGATACAGTAGAATATATCCATTGATTTTTATGTGTCAGGGGAATCCAAGTTACATTTGTTTGAAGCGTAGTTATAGGACATACAGGCTGAGTATAGTTTTGAAATAGATTGATTTCGCATGAACAGGCTTCTGCTCCAAATGTATATCGCAATTGAAACCCGTAGCATATAAAAACATCCTGGCTGATGACATCGCACCTTTTAAGTTGAGAGAATGGAACCGGGAAATAGTGTCCTCGATTAATGTTGATTGCTAGGGTAGGTTATACTAAAAACCACATGATCTTGGGCAAGTCCACCTTTAATTTTCATTAATTTGTATAGTTCCAACAAGTCATCCTCAGGAACCGGTAATTCCAAAGATTGAGATATATGCATTTTAATTTGACTTATTTCGGATTCTAGTTGTGTTGGAGTTAGTAACAGTGGGTTGATTTTTCCTTGATGGGTGTCAGTCAAAGCTTCCAAGATACATGATTGAATTTTTTGTAAGCTGTTGGCAATAAGGGAGAGCTGCATCACGCCTATGTTGAAGATTTGAGATAATTTGATTTGGTACAATTCTTCATTCAACTTCTGTTCATTCTTACTGATCTCATTAATTTTCCTTTGAAGATTTTCAAACTGGAGTTTAGTGGATGTCAGACCTTGTTTCTTGTTTGTCTCATAAGGTAGAGAGGATTCTTCCAATCGCCCTCCAACACGGATGATTCCTTTCTCATCAAGGAAAGGCGATAAACTTCTAATGGAACTCTCCTTCACAATATCCTGCTTGATCTTTAACTGTTTTAGTTCATCATGAAAATCTGCACATTGAACAGCACGTACAATAGCTATAAGCCCTGCATCAAGCTCCTGAGGATTTAATGCCTTGAGATCTGATCTTTGGTGCCTTTCGACCGAAGAATGTTGAATAAAACGGATGACGTATGACATTACCCGCTGAAGTTTTCTGAATGATCCCTTGTGGTCGATGTTATACACAAAATCGTTGTCAATTGAAGCAGTCAATACCATCGTCGTATTCTTTTTTCTTTCTAGATCAGTCGATATTTGTAAATTTGGTAAGAATTTTGTAGGCCAGCATTCTTGTCTGCCATGAAGAAATAGTGGTCCACAAAACCACAAATGACACTGTGGAAGATCCTTTGGTGATAACCCTCTTGAAAGAACATCTGCTGGGTTATCCTTCGAGCTCACATGTCTCCACTGCTCTGTTGGAGTTAGCGTTTGAATTTGTGATATTTTATTAGCAACAAAGGTTTGGAATGCTGATGACTGTGAATTTATCCATGATAGCACAATCTCAGAATCCGTCTACAAGAATATAGGCAGGTCGTTTATTTGAATATCCTTCCGAAGACGATATGATAATTCCGCAGCTAGCAACGCGGCGCATAGTTCTAGCCTCGGAAGAGTTTGTTTTTTGATGGATGCTATGCGAGATTTTGCACATAACAGACGTGACATAATTCTGCCATCTTTGAATGTCGCTCGAATATACGCCGCAGCTCCAAATGCCTTTTCGGAGGCGTCCGCAAAAATATGAAGCTGACAGTTTACAGGGATGTTACCCTTAAATATGTGTCTCGATATGAGCAGGTTGTTAAGCGTAGCCAAACTTTCACGAAAGTTTGACCATGTTGCATTGAGGTCTGACGGAAGACCTTCATCCCATGTTAGTCTCAGCTGCCACAGATGCTGGATGAATATTTTTGTCTTCACTACAACGGGAGCCAAGAGTCCAAGTGGGTCAAAAAGTTTTGCCAAGTCAGAACTTACTGTGCGTTTGGTCGAGATGTTTACTGGTTCTACCTTTGCCTTAACGCAAAGGTGATCAGTTTTAGGTAGCCATATCAGGCCCAGAGTTTTAATGGACTCCTTATCACTGCTGTTAAAAGCAAGGTCAACTTCACGGGATTCTTGTGGAATATTTTGCAGAAGTTGAACATGATTTGCGCTCCATTTCCGACAATTAAATCCATGTTTCTTTAAAATGTGAATCAATTGTCGCTGGGACTCTATAGCTGTGGCCAACAATTCGATCCGCCAAGTACGTCATCTACATAAAAATTGTCTTTGAGCATTTGGGCTCCTAAAGGATATCGAATCTCATTTTCTATGGCAACTTTCTGCAGACATTTCGTGGCCAAATATGGAGCAGACCGCGTTCCGTAGGTAACCGTGTTTAGCTGGTAATACCTTATGGGAGATGAGGTATTCTTCCTCCACAAAACAATTTGATACCTCCTATCATCTTCGTGTATCAGTATTTGCCGATACATCTTTTCAATATCTGTAGTAAACACATATCGAGGAAACCGGAATCGCACTAGTATTGAAAACTGATCACTTTGCACAGTTTGTCCAATATACATCAGGTCATTGAGCGAATAATTAGACGAAGTTTTTGCGGAAGCGTCAAAGACAACTCGTAGTTTTGTTGTTGTGCTCTCTGGTTTTAAAACACAATGGTGTGGAATAAAGTAGTTAGGGAACAGTATTGAATTAATGTCTACTTCCGTCATATGTACCATTTGCTCATATTCCTCCATGAACTTAACATACTGTGCTCTGGTAATGGGGTCCTTTAGCAGACGGCGCTCAAGGCTGAGGAGTCGTCTGTGGGCCATTTCCTTAGAATCTGCTAACACAGAAGTATTCTCACGAAAAGGCAATCTTACAATGAAACGTCCTGAAATGTCAATCTGGACATTTTGTGCAAAATGTATTTCACACTGCTTTTCGTCTTGTGAAAGACTCTTCTCATACGGTCCGTCATCCTCCATTTTACATAGGCGTTCGATAACATCATTCAATAAGTCGTTATCAGAAGAACTTATTCCGGATGTGGAAACCGCACATGTGACAGTATCATTTGTTTTTTGATCTGGTGTTATTTTACCACTGACAATCCAGCCGAGCGACGTATTCAAGAGAATCGGAAGTTCTCTGGAAAGTTCTATTTTACCATTTTGTATTAGACTGAGGTAATACTCTGCTCCGAGAAGAACGTCAAGCTTTCCAGGTTGGTGGAAATATGGGTCAGCCAAGTTAACATTTGGAATATTCCAACTTGAAATGTCAACAAGCTGGTTTGGTTGAGGTGGAATTATTGTTGGAAGGACAAATGCTTCTAAATTTGTTGCAAAATCGGTGTTCCTTGACTGCAATTTCACATTTATACGTTTCGATGCTTTCCTTTGTGCATTACCAATACCATTAATGTGCAACGAGGATTCCGACGTTGAAAGGCGCAACCTTTGTACAAAACGCTCAGATACAAGGTTTACCTGTGAGCCAGAGTCTAATATTGCTCGAAACTCAGCCCAATTTCCATTAGCCGCTGTTATTCTAACTCTAGCAGTTGCTAGCAAGACATATTCCCTGCGGGGCGACAAGATATCTGCTGATGCCGATGTCACAATTGCGTTGGAAGCGCCACTTTTTACTTCCTGTTGAAATTGATAACTAGTTTTTGATTCATCACTTGGTCCTAGTGATGTTTTATTATTTGCTCCCAAGTGTAACAGCGTATTGTGTTTCCTGTTACACTTCTTACATGAGCTTGATGAACAAGTTTTTGAGGAATGGTCCCTTCTGAAACAATTAACGCATAGCTTCTGCGCTTGGACATATCTCAGTCTATCTGTTTCTGATAACTGTAGAAACTTTCTACAGTGGTATAGTGCATGTTTGCTTAGGTTACAGCAATCGCACTTGTCTCCTTTGTTATCTGCTGTGACTGCTGACGACACAGTTTTATTTGAAGTCTGTGCTGGCTTGTGGGCGACGGAATCCATTGTCTGAAATTGGAATTCCAGAAAAGAGAGCAGAGCGTCAATGCTCGGCAACTCCTTTGGCTGATCTAGTGACTGCTCGAATCTGATATGCAGATTACGGTCCAACTTTTTTATCAAAATTTGCAAGAGAAGAGGGCTCCACGCACTCGTGGTTACTCCAAGATTGTTTAATGCCAATAAACACTCACTCGTGTAGAGCCTTGATGGCAGAGGCATTCGAGGTACCTGTTTGTTGATTGATAATTTTGTCGACTAACGTTGCTACAAGAACCCTTTTGTTGTTGTATCGTTCTTGTAACATCGACCAAGCAGACATGTAATTGTTTTCCGTTGTAGAAAGATGGCTAATTAATCTCTCTGCTTCTCCTGAAAGATTAGCCTTAAGATACCACATTTTTTGGACGTTAGGTAAAGGCTGTTCATGTATCATATAGAGAAACAGGTCGTAGAATTGGCTCCATTTACTGTAATCGCCATCAAATTTCGGAATCGATATCTTCGGAAGTGGAAATGATGTTGTCGTGCATGATTGATATGTCGGTGATCTGGAACTCTTTAGTTGATTTGACATGACTTGTACCTTTGTCAATGTCTGAAGAACCATGTCATTGAGATTGTCATAATCGTCTTGATTTAAGCCAGCAGCCAAAGGATTTGCAATTTGATCCCACGATTGATCATATAACTCCTCTACTTGACTCCACAATTTATTAATTGTATCAATTCGCATTTTGTAATATTGTTCGTGCTCATTTCCACTGACACCAGACAGCGATGAAATAAACCTCCTTAAAGCTGCCATGCGAGCCTTGATTGTGCCGTGTATTGCTAGAGGAGACATTTCAACCCCAATTTCGTCGTTATTTATCAAATCTGTCTGATTTGGCAGCGGAAACTGTAATTTCGTACCCTGAGCTCCATGGAGACTTTCCGATTCGGCTTTATTCAGGCGATTCGCTTCCGTCTCAAATATTTTCATATATTCTTCAGTCAACGCTTGTATTTGGTCGAAATACTTTTTTTAAAGTATTCAACATCCGATGGCTGGTCAACCAAGATCCTCAATTTTCCATCCGCCTCATTAAACTTGTCCCACTCAATGGTCAGGTTTCGGTAGCGTTCCTCAAAGTAGGAAGCTTTCCCCTTCCTGTCAGCTGAATCTTTCTTGAAATTACGTACTATCCGTTGAATGCTTTCACCAACTGAGTTTTGGAATTCTAATAACTCGGTTACTGATGCCATGATCCTTTAAGCTCCTTCACTGATCGGTATGATGAATTGACTGCAAAGTTTAGCCTCTGGATCACAAAGAATGCACAATGATTTGCGTATGGCGTCCTGCTTGAGGATTAAACTCAGGACTAATCCCCGATGCTTCGGAACTTTCTCTGATGTCTGGATAAAGGCTATAATGTCCTTTTTTCACAGGGGTCACCAAAATGTTTTGTATATTGCACTGATATTAGTGTTTACCAATAAAGATGTTGCATCAGAATTGACACCAATTTATTTATTGAGTACCTTTCCAGCACTTGTAACTGAAAGTCAGGTAGTGAGTTAATAAAACAATCGTGAATGATGGTTTAAAGACTTTAACTGATCGAATGCCAGTAATTTATTATCTATTTATACTAAAATAATGAGCACCACATAAGTTCAATAATATACTAGGTCGGTAATAGTAAAGTAAGCAATTTTGCATGGGAAATACGGAACTTACATATTATTGTATAATTTTAGCAAGAATAAAATGACTACTATGCAAAATATGTTGACGTAAACAATAAGTGAGTACAATCAAGTTTGTTCATATTAAACATTTTATAAGTATAAACATAAGCACTGATTTGTGGTCAGTGACAGTGTGTTAATTGGGTCACATAAAATATGTTACATTTTGTATATAGTAGAGGACAAAAGTGTGTTAATATCTATAATATAGCTTAGAACTAAACAGATATCTCTTGTCGGATGAAGCCTCTAACGCCTAGTAGTGATGTTCTATAAGTCCCATCACATCATTCAATTGCTGAATTTCCTTTGACTTCTTTGTATTTTTCCCGTAAAGAATTATGCCGTCTTTGTGTAATTTTCTTATTATTATCCTAGCAAGTATCGGATCAGCATCTTCTAAGCTTATTGTACTAAAACGACTGTTTCGTTTTGATAGTTATTTATTGAATGACTTTTACTATTCTAGTTTGATACTTATATACTAAATTATATTTGGGTGTAGCATAGATTCATGTACAAAAACTTCTCAAGGGAAATGCATCAGTATGCATATTGTCCGCCACAGGTTGGACTTGGCATTGGACACCGTGCGAATGTCGATTTCCCACTTAATGGGAAATGCATCGGTAAACGTATTATGCGCCACGGGTTGAACCTGGCATTGAAACCCATGCGACTGTCTGCGAAAAATACCGTGTGACTGTCGTCTTGTTACTTAAAAACAAAACGTATGTGGGAACGTCTGTGACACATGATTCCGTTAGACTGTTATATGGGAATTTACGTATGATTGTGGACATGCATAAATATGTATTTGTATATTTATACCCTCACTTTAGTGTGACGAGGGTATATATCATTTGCTACGGAAAAAAGTGTAACACATCGAAGGAGTGACCTAAGACCCCAAGTATGTTCGGCGGAAATCCGTTTTGGGTCATTTTAAGTCGAATGAGCAATGTCCGTCCGTCTGTCTGTCTGTCTGTCTGTCTGCTGGCTGGTGCGCACGATAACTCTCGAAAGGAGTAACCGATTGACCTCAAATTTGGTATGTGGTAATATTTTTTTCTATCTCCGGCTAAGTTCGAAGATGGGCCATATTGGTCCACTCCTTCTAGTACCTCCCCCACAAAGTGTTAAAATGTTGTGAAATATTGATTCTTTAATAACTGCTATACTACTTATTCGAATCTTTTAAAATTCCACACATAGTATAAGCTTATTAGTCGCTATCAATTCGAGAAAAATGGGCGAAGTCGCCACGTCCCTTTTGGTACCTCCCACACAAATGCACCATTTTGCACCAAAAATTTAACAGCTTATAACATTAATAACAGTGTATAAAAATACTTGAAATTTTGTACAGTGTTATGCTTTTATATTGCCTACAGTCCAGGGAAAAATGGGTGTTGTTGTCCCGCCCCTTTTGGTACCTCTCATACAAAGGTACCTTTTTGCACCAAAAGTTAACAGCTTATAACATTAAAACCAGTGTATAAAAATACTTGAAATTTTGTACAGTGTAATGTTTTTATAGTGTATATAGCCCTGTGAAAAATTGGCGTTATTGCTCCTCCCCTCTTTGTACCTCCCACACAAAATGCCCAAATCATACCACAATTTAATGTCTCATAACGTTTATACAAGTGCACACAAATGCTTATAAGTCGGCACAGTGCAATGAATTTAAAGTATCTAATGTTCAGCAAAAAAAAAGGTGTATTTGCTAAACCCCTTCTGGTACCTCCCACACAAATTGACAGAATAATTCGAGTAATATTCAATATTACATTACTCACAAAGTGAGGGTATACCTTAGTCGGTTTACCCGACTGAAACTTTCTTACTTGTTGTTCATATACATAAATATATACTACACCTCCCCTTTTTTTAAAGAATGAATTTTACTAAATTTATTCTTAAGAATAAGATATATATATATAAAAAATTACTTAATGTTTAAAATTTTACATAAGTATTTTGTCAAGTCACATATTACAGTGACTGCATACTCATGTCCCGATTCAGATCTAGGTAGAGGTCCAATTGTATCAATCATCACAATGTCAAATGCCTTCGCTGGAGAAGGCGTTATGACCAAAGGTTCCTTAATCTTGACACCGGCCCTTGTCCTTTGACATTCATTGCAATTCTTTACATAAAGAGAAATATCTCTAGTCATGTTTCTCCAATAATATCTCCTTCTTATCTTCCTCAGCAAACGGGTTGTTCCTGGATGTCCACCCCATATTGGATCATCATGATATCTCTTAATGATATTAGCCTTATCTGAATCTGACTCAATCTTAGTCAGTGCTGGTACGAGTACTATTCTTAATTCGCTTAGATATTTATTACCGGTATCCTTGAAATTGTCAATGTGCACTGTATTAAACAAATTATCTCCTAATGATAATTGTAAAGTTGAGAGACCAAGGTTATTAGCTACTTTTTCAAGCTTTGAAAAAAATTTACCGAAATCAATGTTATCATTAATAATAAGGTTTCGCAATTCATAAAGTATATTCCTTCCACGTTTGATAATCAATCTATCCTTTGTAAAATGCATTCGTGGCATTTTACTGTACTCGTGTATATTAACTGCCTCAAATACATTCACCATCTCAGATATTGCTTCCGTATCTCCCGTTGTCCCTTGTCTCCTGTCTAGTGGTTACTTTAAATATATTGTTAATATCAGTCTTCCTGATATCTGAGAATTCAATTCGCGGCAATGCATCTGCCGCATAGTTCTCTCTTCCCCTGATGTACTCAATTGTGAAATCATACTCCTCTAATTCGAGTCTCATACGAGTCAATTTTGACGATGGGGTTTTCATCGAAAATATGTAGGTGAGTGGTCTATGATCACTTCGGACCAGAAATTTCCTACCATAAATGTATGGTCTAAAATATTGTATCGCCCAATGTATGGCGGCTAGTTCCTGTTCTATTGTACTCTTATTTGCTTCTTCGTCTTTTGTAAATGCTCTAGATGCGTAAGCCACCGGTAATTGAATACCTTGGCTTTAAACAGCGCCACAAGCGTGTTTACTCGCATCTGTTGTCACACAAAATTCCCTAGTGAAGTCAGGATACTGCAATATCCTGGGATTTAATAGTTGATATTTTAGGTACTGGAAAGCCTCCTGAGACCATTGGAATGGGATTTTCTTTCTGGTAAGTCGATGTCTTGATGACTCAGCAAAATTGGGAATAAATCTCCTATAATAATTACAAAATGCTACAAAGTGTTCATTTGTAATATTCCATGACCTACACCACTGAGATTCGTGGTGACATCTCCATTAATTCCTGTATTAGTAATATTCCTAACTTTCACAACCGAAACATCCGCTTCTGTATCAATAAGAAAAGTTGATATACTGCTGTTCATGGATGATCTGCAACATAGGTAGCTGTAGAGACCAATGTTAATATTAAAAATCTTCGCATTTACTGTACATTCAGGGGCGCTTGCCCGTTTTCCGCATTGTTATTGCTTAGGACACGAACGTCCTGGTTTCTACCATTCCTGTTACCACTTCTATCATTACCCCTGTAATTGTCACGACCTCTTCCACGGTAATTGTTACCATTACCGCGATACCTATTGCCGTTGTTCTGAAAATTCTTGGGGTTACGTTGGTTATGAAAATTTCCATTTCTATTCCCATGGTAAGTTCCACGATTCCGACCATTTCCCCTGCGATTTGAGCCATAATAAAGTATTGAATTCTGTTGACCAAATGCCTCGGTGCAACTATTGACGAATTTCGCCATTACTTCATTCATATTCGAGAAGTTTCCTGATTCCATAATAAACCTGACCTTCTCGTTCGTTGCTTTCTTGACTATGGCTTTGACCGCAGATTTCGTAGCATATGTGCTAGCAAGGCCATCTGGCAGACCATCTGAAATGTAGGCGCTTTCTAATCTCCTCGCAAGATCTTCCACTTCCGTAGCGTAAGAGTTAACATTTTTGTTCTGTTGTCTAACATTCATCAGTTTAGCGGTGACAACGTTCACTGTTTCTCCTTTTATAGAAACTCTTAGTTTTGCTATTACAGCCTGTAAGGTTGTCTCAGCGGAGATAAGATTCCTTACAGCCCCTTTTAGTTTCATCTTAACAAGGTTGATGGCTACGGCTTCGTGTGTTTCCTTAATGGAATCCACCAAGCTCAACGCATCTATGAAGCTTTGTAAATGATCTGCTTTACGATCGTAATCTGGAATCAGTCGTGAGGCAGTGCCTAAAAATTCGACTACTGTTTCAGGCATATCGTTTTTTTCTGTCCTTTCTGACTATCACCATTCGATTGGTTCTCTTCACTAGTTTCTCTGAATGTGTGGGATTTCAACCCGTACGCTTTTTCTCGAAGCGACTGTTATTAATTTCTCTCGAACGTCTGAATAGAAAGCATCGGCCGCTGCCTTATGTGAAACTGTTAGTCTAGAGTAATTTACATTTAAGAGGACGCGTATATTCTCTAGGGAATTTAATAATATTCCTATATGTTTATCAATTGTCTCATCTGTTGTGTATCTATCTGTATTCAAGCTCTTATATGATTTATCAAATTCAGCCCTAATGATTCTAGCTTTTTGGACTAACTGTTGCCAATCCATTCAGGCAAAAAGTAATAATAGATTCTTGCTTCTCAAACTTTGTCTAGCCCATTGGCCATTGAAGCTGCTCTAATATAATTTTTTCTTAATGATTTTTTATGTAGCTGGTAGGTAGTTGTCGCTAACTGTGTTGCCATTATCGCAATTATTATAATAAGGTATAATTTTACCGAAGATTCGACTTCAATTACTTGTACCTCATTAATAACTTTTGCATTAGGCTGCTCAATTTTTGATTCTTTACCTCCCATGTTACATAAAAGTGTAAAAATGTATAATTCGTTACCAACAATAGACGTATTTTTTTCTTTCCTTTCTTATTAATATTACTTATACATATATATTACATGTTTTTTCTAAGTTAAGTTTTTGTTAAGTTATATATTTTATTATAATACTAATATGCTCGTTTTTACACATTATATTAAATTAGCGTGATTCAATAAATTAGCGTAAAAAAAAGCTGCCATTTAACAGTGTAATGAACAATTTTTATTCTAAACTTATTTAAATTAGTTTTTTCTTAATTCTGCTTCTATTTCCGTGGCAGGATAATTGGCGAAATTACATGTTGATCAATGATGATGGTAGGCGGCTTTATAGTTGGCAGGATAGTTGGGCGTCGAAGTTGATCACTGGCAGGATCGCCATGTACTAAAACGACTGTTTCGTTTTGATAGTTATTTATTGAATGACTTTTACTATTCTAGTTTGATACTTATATACTAAATTATATTTGGGTCTAGCATAGATTCATGCATAATAACTTCTCACGGGAAATGTATCAGTATGCATAATGTCCGCCACAGGTTGGACACCGTGCGACTGTCGATTTGTCACTTAATGGGAATTGCATCGGTAAACGTATTATGCGCCACGGGTTGAACCTGGCATTGGAACCCGTGCGACTGTCTGCGTCTTGTTACTTAAAAACAAAACGTCTGTGACACATGATTCCGTTAGACCAACAAGACTCGCACTCTTGTTGGTCCTGTTGATCCTCGGACTCTGTTGATGAGTTCCCCGGGAAATGTGTGTGCAACAGTACACTTAGCGATTGCTCGCTGTTGTTTGTGCAGTTGTTTGCCTCATCCTGCAAATACCCCACTGTACAAGGAGAAGTGGATAGTACCTTCCTCAGCCTTGTGGCGTCGGAGACCTTTTCCACTTCCTTCTTATAGATCTTGAGTTGCCCTTTATATGCATCCCAATCATTAAAGGCTCCAGTAGATTTCGCCTTGTTGAATAGCTTGTTGCAGGTCTTTTTCCTTGCCGTTAGCTCTGAAGTCCACCATTGAGGTTTAGTTTTACCCTTGTACCTTGTTTTTGGACAGGCTTCTTCAAGGGAACTATTGAAGTCATTGGGTTCATAAAGAAGTTTAGAGTTGAGGACCTTTTTAAAATTCTTCTGATGCAGGTGCCACTTTGTCTTCCTCACATTTCTGTGGACAGCAGGTTTAGGCGCTTTTTCGGCGAGTTTGAACTCAATATAATGGTGCTCTGAGAATGAGTGGTCGTCCAGTACATTCCAAAAAAAAAAAATTTTGTCTGACACCCGGTCAGTAGCAAACGTTATATCTAGTACTTCTTGTCTGTCTTTATATGTAAAGGTCGGTTTATTGCCAATGTTTCAAATAGTTAGGTTGGTAGTTAGAATAAAGTCAAGAAGCGAACCACCCCTATTGTTTATATCCGTACTACCCCAGATAGTATGATGAGCGTTCGTGTCTGCGCCAATAATCAGCTCGAGCTCGTCAGACGTTGCTTCTTCTACTACTTCCCTGAAGAGAGCTGTCGGTATTGCAGATTCATAAGGAAAGTAACTGGAGACCACCCAGTATATGCGATTACCAATCTCCAGACTAGCAGCTGTTTGGTCTTTACCACTTAACCCAATCGCTGCGGAGACATTTTTTTCGATTTTTTTCTTCGAAATTCCCACATAGACTAATTTTGACCTCCTGAATCCGAAAATGATAATAGAAATGTTGTACGATTATCCATTTACCTGTTATCAGTTGGTACCATCGCAGTGACACCTTATAAAATTATTGAAATCAAATTTACCTTTATTTTGTATGGGAAATTTATATATTTCAGGAGATTACGTAAGTAATACCATTAATTCACAGTTATTTGAGTTCAAAAATATATGAAATGAATAACAATAAAAAATAAAAAAATAGAAAATTCAGGAAATTAACGTTTCTCAATCACTTTTCTTGACAGAAAATGTGATATGTTTTGAAACATGGATAAATGCATAAAGCCATATCGCATTTTTCACACTTCACACGTGATCGACTGGTGCAATTTAATCCTTGGCATCGCCTTTTGGTACTTTCGCACGGATAGTGCTCTTCTCCATCGAAGCGATCACACAATGGAACGTTTTGACGGGGGACAATTGTATTTAACACACGAGTCGAAACTGAATTGCAATAATGCATGGCAATGTTTCTTCGAAACTGCAGTTGTGTTATATTACAGCAAGCTTTTCTTTTCAGTAACCATGCATTTTGCACTGATACATCCAACAACCATGTGAATATAGACCACCACCATTTATTTTTCCGTACGCCTGGAAAAATGGATGAAGTTATTATAATTTTTTCATTGAGCTTGAGATTGCTGAGAAATAACAACTTACCACATCTGTAATTTGCAATGTTTTGGTCCATTCGATCTGTACCACCCATATGTTTATTATACTTTTCAACTGAATAGGGTCGATCTAGCTGCACTCGTTGTCTCACCTCTCGGTTGAATCGCGTAGCTTTACTTACAGGATCTTTGCCATACAATGTCGAGGCAACACAAACACATTTATAATCGCGCCACTTGGTGATGGAGATGTTGTGATCTTTAAGAACAATGCTTTCAATTTTACCTCGTTCCCCTTTATTTATATGTTGATTGCTAGGCAACGGACAATTGTGGGGAATTCGCATTTCTCGAATTGTTCCTGTGGCAGAATGACCGATTTTTTTTCAAATAATCAAGCACAGGAATACCAGTGAAAAGGTTATCAAAGTAAAACGAATAACTCAATTTGTTAATGTGGCCGGGAAACTCCTGAATCATTTGAAGTAATGGCGCGACACATTTTCCATATGTTTTTCTCTAATCCTGGATTGATACGAGGGTTTCTACCTTGGTAGATTTCAAAATTGACCAAATACACATCAGGTGTATTCAAACACCACACCTTGTAACCGAAACGCAACGGCTTTCCTTTGATGAATTGTTTACAACTATGCCGACCGAAATATTTGATCATGGATTCATCGTACGACAGATTTTCTTCCGGGTGAAAATGTTTCATAAAATTTTGCTTCAGTTTGTCTGTGAGCAATTTCCACATTTTATCGTTCGATCAAATCCTTTCTGCTACCTGACACAGCTGATTGTGATGTAAATCATGAATGGTCCCACCTTCATTTTCATCTGCATCATATTCAGCTGAATCATAAGCTGGATCAGGTGGTTGCATATAAACGGCAACAATTTCTTCCTCTCCTGAATCATCTTCAAGCAAAGACTGTAAATAGTCTTGTATTTCATGCAGTTTCATACATAAGATAAAACATGATAAATGAAAAATTAAAAATACATAAAAATCTTGCAAACGTACACAAAATGAAAAAATCAATATAAACAAGGCGTTTTATATACATAACACACGTAAAATAGCGAAAATGTTGTTTTGATTCTTTTGTAATGGATCACTGCGGTGGTACCATATGGTACCGCTTTTATTAAACACAAGTTTTGAAAAACAACAACATATTTTTAACATCGAAATATTGTCCACTTTCTAGCTTATTTCTTCTATTTTCATTATGTATTGAAGTTTCACAGAAAATAAATTGAGAAATATATTTAATTTGCACTTACCTCCGGCGAGAACACATTTTTCCTCTTTTGTGTTAAATTTTTTTTTGTTCACTTTGTCCGTGCTTCTAGAATAGCAAATGTAACTCGAATGACCGAAACATAAGAGACACATATATAGCGGCATTCATTTACCGTTAGAAAAAAATTGTATTGATATCAAAATGTCAAATCTGCGTTTGTTTTAACAAAAGTTAAAGCGCAAAAGTCTAAAAGTGGTACCGTATGGTACCGTCGCAGCGATTGGGTCAAATTAGTCAGGAGAAAAATACTTATGGCGTTTTCTTTTGTGCCATAAAATACAACATTTTTTATGCATTTCGCCCCAAAAATGCCTTTATGTCTTCGATTGTAAAATAAATGCTGCACTGTGAAAGGGTTTAGTTTTCTTTTGTGAAAAATGTCGCACTTGCACGGGGCAAAATGCAACATTTCAGCCCTGTATTTAATCGAAGGGGTGGACGCTGCCCTACAAAACAGATGTTTTTTCGGCGTCGAGCGAATAGCCTAAATACCCGCGTGTGTCCGTGCGTGCTTTTTTATAATGAATTTTGGTCAGATGCTTTATTTAGGCGGCGCCGTGGAGTGTTCTTTGTTTTTAGTTTACTTTTAGTGAGTTAGAAGGCTGCTTTTTCGCATTTTTGTTATCGATTCTGACTATAAAAAATGCAGCAGTACAGGAGGGCGTAGGCGACATTATTACTATGCTGCTCTCTGACAGGGCAACATCTTTTTTTAGAAAAGAAAACACCATTAGATATTTTCTGGCCAAAATGCGGGTTCTTGGAGTGCCTTCACAGTTGGCCACAAGCAGTTTAAAGTTTGATGTCTTGATACCGCACTCCCGTCCTCCTACCAGAGTTAGGAGCCGAGGCGGCGCAAATCGGCGGCGCGCCGCCGCCGATACAACTGGCTCAAATCGGCTTGAACTTAGCCGCCGATAAAAACCATACTCTAATCGATAAAGAATTTTCTCCCAATTACCGAAATCGATATCACTCGCTTGGACTCTTGAAGAACCGTTAGAATTCTCTGAAATACTACATTTTATTTTCTGTAAGAATGACGCAAAAAAGCATTACCAATTTCTTCACCACGAATAATGATTTAGAGTGTTCTGATTTGGAAGAAACTACAACTGATGACACGCGTGACATAGATTACTACCAAGGTTTATTGTCCAAGAAAAATCTGACTATTGATGCAGATAAAATAGCTATTTCTTGCGGCACTGGGAGCGAATGCTGGAAACACTTTGGACATTTGTACATTTCCGACAAAATGGTGTTGGAAAAGTACAAATTTTGCAATTTATGTTTCCAAACGGAAAATAGAATTTTGAGAGTTAAATTCATAGATTATAATACTATTTTTTAAAACACAGATTTAAATTGTCGACTTCCACGGGCAATCACATAACCCATTTAAAATCATTTCACGAATTAGATGTCAAAAGTCAAAATTATAAAAAAAGTAAGGAGACCACTTTTGAGGCTCTGTCCATGTCAGGAAAAAACAGCACTTTTAACCACGCAAGGCAGATCGCTGAAATGTGTTGTGTGGATTTGATGGCTTTCAACATCGTAGAAATGAATGGTTTCCGAAAATACATTTTAAGAAACAATGCAAATGTAAAGATGCCATGTACAAAAACAGTATCCACCACAGCGCTGAATGATGTCTATGAAGTTTACTTGGAAACTGTGAAGAAGGTTGTTACTAGTTGTCCATTTCTTTAGTTTTGGATATGTGGACGGATAATTTCAAAAGATTGTCCTATATTAATATAAAAATTCACTTTTGTATTAATGCGAAAATCAAGTGTGTGTCGCTGAAAACTGAATTTTTCCCACATCCCCATACTGGTGAAACTATTGGGGACGTAGTAATGAGTATTTTGAAGGACTTCAACTTGGAAAATCGTAATATTATTGCTGTAACTGATGGAGGTTCAAATATTATATCAGCATTAAAAAAGCTTAAAATACAACGATTTACATGTTTGGCTCACAGTCTACACCGTTTAATTACAGCCGACATAGTTGAAAATAAGGAATTTAAAAAAATAAAAGAAATTATTTTAAAATTGAAAAATATATTCCTTGCCTTAATGAACAAGGGCGACGATATGCGGCAGTTTCAAGAATTGATTGACAGCGAAAAATTATACGATACAATGGACCAAATATATAATGCCATAGAAATGGATGAAAACTTCTCAATAGGACACTTGGAAGAGCAGTTAGAAACAATGATGCACAAAACACATACTCAATCCCTAAAAAACTCGGTACAAACTCCGTGGAATTCTCTTCTTCGTATGATCGAGAGTTTTGAAGATAACTTTGAAGCCATAAATTTTGCACTTTTAAAAGCCAAAAAAGAACAGCTCATTATTCCTGGTTTAGAAAGGGAGTTAATAAAGGAATTCAGAAAATTCCTACAAATATTTTCCGAAGCTACTACATACCTACAGGGACAGAAATATGCAACCGTGTCAAGCTGTATATGTTTTTATGAAAATATTACGTCTAGTCTACTTGAAAAAGGAAAATTTCACCAAAGATTTACTATTCAAAAATTACATGTGGTTGCAGCATTAATGGATCCTTCTCAAAAAAATTGGTTTAAATTAGACAAGTATCTAAAAAAAATACCAGACTGCAATCAATTGCCGGACACGTTTCCTTTGGAGAAAGCCGTCAACAGCTATAGGTCAAGACAGAAATTGGTATGGGATGAAATTCAGAACCACAATCTTTATGAGATGGATAACACAAATCACAATGAGGGTCCATCTTCTCAAGAACCTCTTCACAAAAGATCGGTAAGATAGTAAACACTAAGAACTTTCCGTATTGTTGGCTCCTGGTCGTGAACCTGGAGTCCAATGATTTCAACAATGATGATGGTTTCCAAGTTTAAATAAAAGACTATTAGAATTCCAATTGAATTCACTAGAGGGGAGCGACTTCTTTTATTGAAGTGTTTTCAACGACTTAAAACTATGTAACAAATTTGTCCGCTTCATGCGGTGAAAAAACTCATTTGAGTAAAAAGGATAAAAAAAACTCAAAATTATGAACTTAACTTAAACAAAAAAATAATCTCAAATAGAAAAAAAATGTGAAAAAGGAAGAAAAGAGAATAAACTTAAAAAATATGGTTAAACACCAAGGCTGGTTGAACAGTGCGTTCAACATACTCCCGGGGCAGCTTGGGGACGACGTACGTATCGTGCGAAAGTTCCGCTGGCTATTTTACCAAACGCCGAGTCTTGTATTCTGATCAAAGGATTTGCTTCCAAACACTTATCATAGCCGTACATGGTGTAACGACAGATGTCGGCGCCAATGACTCCATCTACTGTGCCGAAATTGTGGGGCTCAGGGTGAGCCTTGGGGTCCACTCCAGCTAGAAGATCCAGTAAGATGGTACTACAAACTGGTTGGGGATAAGTCACGTTCAAACCGTCCACTATAATCAGCCAGTCCTTGATCACTTTACCGGATCTCGTGATGATATCAAAACGTCCATAGGGGACATTAGCCTTGAATTTTGTGGAGTACTTCATTCTCTCCACCTTGGAAAAGAGTATGGACGATTTTGGTACGTTCGAATTGACGAGGAATGTGACGTCAGTTATTTTATCGCCCACTCGTAGCTTACATAGCACGACGGGAGCTAGGCGACGAGTTCCAGTTTCGCCAACTGGAGAAGGGTCTGACGTCAGCTTTTTTAGCAGTGATAGTTTAGGGGGTTCTGGAGCCAAGGGGGCAACATCTTTGTGGGTGGCCACGTGAGATGACGAGGCAACATCCGCTTCAATTCCTAGTAGATTAATTGCAGCCGCAGGGGCAACATCTTCACAGCCACCGACGGCTCCGATCAGACTTGAGTCTTCATCAGTTCGGGGAATCACCGCCAGTTCATAGCTGACATCTGCTGGATCCGTCACCTCTCGATGGAGCATGGTATGATGTGCCAAATTGCAGACATCGCAACGTTTGGTTGACGTGCAGGCTTCACGTCTGTGACGATCTGAGAGACAGTTCAAACAATACCGATACTTTTGTAATACTGCACGGCGGTCCTCTTTGAACATCCATCGAAAGTGTGTGCAGTACTTAATAGGGTGGTTGAATCCGCACACAAAGCATCTACCCATGTTGAATCTGTGAAAGACAGAAAAGAAAGAGAGAAAAGAAAGACAAGCACAATGAGTAATTAGCATTCTAAAAAACGATCATTTTTAATTAGTTGATTTGAATTCGATTGATTTTGAGATTCATTTTGGTAGTTTGTTGCTGTTGGTAAAATGCAAAGTTTTACGACCGGTCGAACGATTATACCATTTTGTGTTTTGATTTCTGCCACACGCACGTTACTGTCTTTGCCGTATATTACTTTGGTGATACGGCCTAGTCTCCATTCTGTAGGGGGCAGGTTGTCATCCTTTATAATGACAAAGTCATTTTCTTTTACATTATTGCTTGTTGTTTTCCATTTAAAACGACGTTGAAGTTCAGTAATATATTCTGATTTCCACCTTTCACTGAATATATGTTGGATTATTTTCAATCGCTTCCAACGATTCAAGTGAGACAAATTGGCTGTGGCTTGTTCAGTTGGTGATTCAGGGGGAGCCACAAGTGGAGCTCCTCGTAGTAACTGACCGGGGGTCAACGGCAAAAGCTCTTCTGGATTTTCTGATAGAGGGGATATCGGTCTTGAATTTAATACCGCTTCAATCCTTATTAGTAAAGTTGAAAATTCCTCAAAGGTGAATGTCAAATTGGTTGTAATCTTTTTTAAGTGGAACTTCATGCTTTTCACTGCGGCCTCCCAAAGGCCGCCCATATGCGGAGCGTACGGTGGTATGAAAGACCAGGAAAAGCCATGTAATCCATATTTGTCTTGAAGACATTTTTCTGCATTCTTCAGAAATAAATTATGTTCCTGTAAAAGCTTACAACTAGCTCCTACGAAATTTCGACCGTTGTCCGAAAACATGGTCTTTGGCAAGCCTCGTCGTCCGGTAAACCTCGTGAAAGTTGCTAGAAAAGCATCAGCTGACAAATCTGAGCAGACTTCAAGGTGAACCGCGCGCGTTGAAAAGCATACAAAAATAGCTGCATAGCTTTTAATGAATTTGGCGTTTCGAAGATTTGATGATTTTATGCTGAAGGGGCCAGCAAAATCCACGCCGGTATATGTGAAGGGTAAGGAAAAGTTAACTCGTTCAGGTGGAAGTGCAGCCATTACCTGATTTTGAAATTTGCGCTTGTAAATCGTGCAGGCCTTGCACCCCCTGATGCATTTTCTAACGAGGTTCTTCAGCCTGGGAATATAAAACCCTTGACGTATGGCTCGAATCATGATATTGTATTCTGCATGAAGTAGTATATGGTGGGTATAGTGAACAAAAAGTACAGCAAAATGTGACTTCTCGGGTATGATGACAGGGTGTCGTTCGGCGTAGCTTAAACCAGCGTTTTGAAGGCGACCGCCTACTCTAAGTATGCCCTCTTTATCCAGAAATGGATTTAATGTCAAAATATTACTCTTTTTATTAATCGGATTTTTACTTAGAAGACACTCGTATTCTCTCGGATAATGCTTTCGTTGGCCTAAAGTAATTAATCGATTTTTGACGAAAGTAATTTCTTCGGTGGTTAAGTTATCAATCTTAGGTGGAGACTTTCTGCGACAGGATTGAACGAAACGAAATATGTAGCCAATTACTCGGAGAGCGCGATTGAAAGACGAAAACCTGGTGATAATTTCGTCTTGCAGCTCGAGATGAAAAGATGAAACTCTTTTTGCTTCTAAATCCGTGGGATCAAAAGTTCGTGGTTTCGGCCATGCTTCTATTGGTTGTTGAAGCCAGGGGGGTCCATGCCACCAGAGTGAATTCTGAATTAAGTCTCGTGAAAGGCATCCGCGACTTCCCAAGTCAGCGGGATTATCATCTGTTTTAACATGTTTCCAGTGCGTTTCATTGGTTATGTTAAGAATTTTAGTAACGCGATTAGCTACAAAGGTTTTTAAAGTTTGTGGCGATTTTTGTAACCATCCTAACACAATGGATGAATCAGTCCACATAAACAATTCGTATGAGTCGAAGGTTGACTTATTTAGATTTTTTGTGAGTTTAGAGAGTAATTCGGCTCCACACAATTCAAGTTTTGGAATTGTAGTTCGTTTAAGTGGAGCCACTCGGGTTTTTGCTGCTAGCAGGTGGCTAGAGATTTTGCCAGATTCGTCGACAGTTCTAATATAAACCGCTGCACAATAAGCTTTTTCCGACGCGTCGCAGAATCCGTGTATTTGGACTGGATGACCCGGAGAAAAACTTACCCATCTTGGGATTTTCAACGTTGTGATATCAGGTAAACTGTCGATAAATGAATTCCATTTAAATAGTAAATGCGGTGGGATACCCTCGTCCCAATCAATTTTTGCTTCCCACAATTGCTGCATTAGTATCTTCGCTAAAATAACGATCGGACCCAGCCAACCAAGTGGGTCGAACAGTCGAGCAATCATGGAGAGAATTTGTCTCTTCGTTGCTGCTGAGGAGGTTCTTATTGGATGAACAACATAATAAAATATATCTTGCATCGCATTCCAGCGAATGCCTAAAGTTTTGATAGTGCTGGAATCGTCTATTTTCAAAAAATCTTCGTCCAGAAGATCCTCCCGGGCCAAATGATCGAGAAGGCACGAATTATTGGCTGTATGTTTCTTTAAGGGGAAAGAGGCAGAGTTTAAAACTTATATTATTTCTTTTTGCTTTGCTTTCGCATCTTCCAACGTGTGTCCACCTGACAAAACGTCATCAACATAAATTTCCCTTTTCAAAATTTCGGAAGCTTTTGGTTTTTTAAATTTACAGTCATCACTTAGCTGCTGCAACGTTCTTATCGCTAGGAAGGGCGCACAATTCACCCCAAAAGTCACCGTTTTGAGCTGGAATTGTTTAACCGCTTCATCTGGATCTAGGCGAAATACAATCTGTTGAAATTTTCTATCTTCAGGATGAATCAGAACTTGACGGTACATTTTTTGTATATCACCGGTGAAGACATACTTGTAATAACGCCAGTTTAGTACAATACGCATCAAATCAGCTTGCAAAATGGGACCAGAATGTAACACGTCATTCAGAGAGAATCCGCTGGTGGTCTTCTTTGACCCGTTGAATACTACCCTCACTTTCGTTGTCTTGCTGTCTGGTCTCACGACCGCGTGGTGAGGTAGAAAGAACGAAAATTGTTTTTCCTCTGAAGACTCAAAATAATGACTTGGTTCCATGTGATCCAAGTCCAAGTATTCTCTTAAAACTTCATCGTACTGCATCTTCAGATCTGGTGTTTTACTTAACGTTTTTTCCATTCTATGGTATTGAGCTAGAGCCATATTTCGGGAATGGCCCAAGTAAATATCTTTGGAAAATTCGGATTTAAAAGGGAGCCGAACGATATAGCGACCATCGTGTCTGCGGAAGGTTGTCTGCTGGAAATATTCTTCGCAATATAAATCACTCTCTGATACACGTTCAGGTCTCTCGACTTCCTCCAGTTCCCAGAATTTTTTAAGTTGCTCATGAAGAGCAATATCATCAGAAGTTGACACAACTGTGGAAAACGTATTTATTTCATTGGCGGGCAGGGGGCCTGACACGTACCAGCCAAAATGAGATTCCCGTGCCTCCAAACCTTTTCCATTGTTCGATCGAACTCCGTCTAAATTGATGAATGGTAAATAATCGCTGCCTATTATCATATCAATAGGTGCCGGCTTGAAATAGTTGGGATCAGCGAGTTTAAAATTTGTTAGATCAGGGAGATTTTCGATTTTTACTCGTTGCGATGGTAAGAAATGAGCAAGTTTTGATACGACGATTGCCTTAATTTTTAGTTGGTAGTTGGAATTTCTCGATTTTAGGTTGACATAGCATCTAGTATTTGAATTACCGACGATTGTACCACCGAGTCCCGAAATCTGGGTATTATGATTATCGACAGGAATTGCGAGATTTTGTTGAACACGCTTTGAAATAAAACTTTTCTCCGATCCTGCATCTAATAACGCTCGAATGGGGAATAATTCGCCTGCATGGTCAATGTCAATAAGTGCCGTTGGCAAGATAGTAGTACCTTCGTTCTGTGAAAAATGTGCCTGAACTGAGTCAACCGATGGGTTTGGCCGTGAGCCATTAGTAGCCTGAGGCGCGTTGCCTGAACTCGAGGGTTTCCTGTGATCGGAATACGTTTGTTGTTCCCGATTTTTCTGGAAGGTATTTCTTTTTTCATTTTCTTCCAAATGAAGCATAGTATGGTGCTTCTGATTACATATACCACACAATTTTTCACTCGTACAATTTGATTTAAAATGTGTCGATGATAAACAGTTAGCACAAAATTTATTTGCATAAACGTATTTTATTCGATCATTGATCGTTAACGATTTAAAATAATTGCAATGTCGTAGTGGATGATTTTGACGACACTTTTTACAATTATATTTATTTTTCTCGGATTCCAGGTGGGAGTGGAACGTCTGAGATTTCTGATGCGATCCATGCCCATCTTTTGAATTGGATTTGCGATAATCCGAAATAGTTTCAATAATTTCGATCCTGTTTGACAGAAAATTGCTCATTTGTAACCAAGTAGGCAACTCTTTATGATTGCCGAGCGAGTCTTCCCATGCGCGTAATGTTTCCTCTGGAAGTTTTGTGGAACACATGTGGATCAGGATAGGATCCCAATTATCTGTTTTGATTTTATAGGATTTGAAGATTTCTAAGCTGTTGTTTATTCCGCTCTGAACTTGTCGAATAGACTTTGGAGATTCTGTCTGCGCCGCTGGTATCCCGAAAAGTTGTTTCATCTGCTGATGAACTAAAATTCTAGGGTTCTCATACCTAGTCTTCAACGCATCCCAAGCCAATTTGAAATTCTCATCCACCAAATCGAATTTCTTCACGATTTGGTAAGCTTCCCCCCTCGTCTTGCCTCGCAGGTGGTAAAGCTTCTGTGCCGGTGACAACTCAGGATGATTTCCAAACACAGCTGTGAAGATATCCCGAAATGCTGGCCATTTCGAATATCCTCCTTCGAACGGTTGGGTATCACAAGGCGGCAACTTCAACGTCGAAAATCCCTGTTGGATCATTGTGCTCTCTGCTCGAAAACTTTCCTCAGATTTTAAGCGTGATTTTATTCCCAGCATGTTTGCTTTGCACTTTTGATATGCCTGGTTCGCCTCTTCAAATTTAGTTGGAGCTGTTTTAAGAAACTCCGCTGCAACTGCTTCATCGTCTGCCGTCATTCCTTCCTCGTATCGCTCCGCAAGTTTCGACCAACGCCTTTCCAGTTCGGCCTGCTTCACTTCGATTAGGGAAATATTGATATCTTCATCTTTTTTTGGTTTGAGGCCTTTACAATAAGAAATTAATTGGTCGTGGTCAAAAAGAAATTTCCTGCGAGTAGACATTTTGAAAGTTCAGGATGAAATCCCAAAAATAATACTACCGTATGATTTGAATAAATTACAAAATCCGCGGTTTTCAATATAATGTAAATTTTTTGTTGTATCACGACGTAAAGTAACGATTCTCACATAAAATCTCACTTTATTTTTATTGTACTATTTACAAAAAAATTACAGATTTCCGTTTAAAATTTTTAATTGTATTTTTTTTTTAATTTAAAGAAAATTTAATTTGATTTCTATATTAAAAAAAATAAATTTTTATTGTGTTTTCCTACGATATGGCAACCCTCAACTATCCGCAGGTACACATTTGCCCTAAATTTTTCAATTTGTCGCCTTCTTTGGATATTCACACACTCACACAATGATGCTGCTTGAAAAGGTCGACGTTCGGTCGCTTTGTTCTCACGTCAGGCTGACTGCAATGTTGTTGTTGTTGATCGACACCAAGCAATGAAGATGGGAACGAAGAATTTGTTTTGGTTAGCCTTGAAAAGGGAACCGTTTGTTTTGTTCTTCTTCTTATTTTTATTTCCACACCGAGAGAAATATTTTTTTTACTTTTGGTCTGTTTTATTTTGTATAACTATTATTATTCCGCGCACCGGGTTTTAATTCCAAATAATTTATTTAAATATTTTTACAATTTTTAAATTTACACGGCACCGATTATTTATGTTCTTGTTGGGAGAAAAAGATGGAAATCATAATATTTTGTTAAATGAAACTCACCGACTGCTACGTTGTTGTGATGAAAGGATTTGTTGTTGTTGTTTTTGGCTATTGCCTTTTGTACTGTTGTCTTGGTTGGGCACTTAGTTGTTCAACTCTTTTTTTTTCGTGGTACCAGGAGGGCACACTTTTTAAACAATTTCAATTGTTTGGCGCACTTTACACTTTATTTTTGTTAATTTTAAATAATGTTTTACTGTCAAACAGTAGTCTTTTGTTTTTAATTGTTTTTTCTTTGACACTTTCAAATTTTTTAGAGGAGCTCAAAACACGACTTCTTATCACTGCGAAAATGTTCACTTTTTGAATATTGATTCGGTCTTCTTCTTATTGTTCTTTTTCGCTCACTAATTAGAAGAGTTTATGTGCGTACGTGTGAGTGCAACTGATCTCGCTCACAATGGTTACAGCAGAGAAGTTTCTACGGAACAAATGGAATTGAAATACCGTAGTGTTATTGTAAGTGGCTGTGGTCGCTTTGTTATTGCGCTACAGAGTATATGAAGCAATTATATACGACTTTATTGCGGATTATATATACTTTTTTTTTGCATATAATATAGTCTTTTACAGGTTATGTTAACGATTACATAACCTTTTTTACGTAGCCGATCTGGTATTTTTCCGAGATATATTTTTCCGACGTTTTGTTACAAAATGATCGTAATATCGAAAATGCCAATTCTCACCGTACTTACCCTTCAATTCCTCTTACTTATCTTGTTTATGCTGCTTTCCTAAGTTGGAGTGCTTTTTTGTGCAATGCTTTCGTCTATTGGTTGAAGTTGTCGTCTCTCTAAGCTATTTGCCTCTTCTTTGGATGACGTATAAACTGCCAATTGTTATGTTCTTGGGTTGTAGTACCAAGAAATAAACGATGCTATGTAGACTTTTTGCCTACAAATTGGTGTCGTTGTTTTCTAGGTTAGAAAACGAAACGTATATTTTCAAACACGAACTCAGGATTTTTCACTGGACTATGTATATATAGGTTTACTGGAACGTAATTCCAATCCTAAACTCCGCTAGGATTTTTCGAAGGACCATATGTTGGCTCCTGGTCGTGAACCTGGAGTCCAATGATTTCAACAATGATGATGGTTTCCAAGTTTAAATAAAAGACTATTAGAATTCCAATTGAATTCACTAGAGGGGAGCGACTTCTTTTATTGAAGTGTTTTCAACGACTTAAAACTATGTAACAAATTTGTCCGCTTCATGCGGTGAAAAAACTCATTTGAGTAAAAAGGATAAAAAAAACTCTAAATTATGAACTTAACTTAAACAAAAAAATAAACTCAAATAGAAAAAAAATGTGAAAAAGGAAGAAAAGAGAATAAACTTAAAAAATATGGTTAAACACCAAGGCTGGTTGAACAGTGCGTTCAACACGTATATATTTTTTATTGTGTATATTTCATTAGAAAATATCTGAGGCGCGGATAAAAATGTTGGACTTTTTATCCAATACAAACCAAGACAGTTTGTCAAATCCTTTGCTGGCAGAAGTGGACAAATATTTTGAGGCTAAAGTTTCACATTGTGAGACTTTAGATTGGTGGAAAGAAAACCGTTCTGTAATATACATACATAAATCTGCAAAAAAAATTTTGGAACTATAATTTTTACTTATTTGTAGAATTTCCCGCATGTTGCACAACTCGCCGATATTTTCTTTGGGGTCCAAGCCACTTCAGCCTCTTCTGAAATCGCTTTTTCCGCAGCAGGATCTTGTATAACATCAAAACGTAGCAGACTAAATCCGTCTACAGTCAAGAAACAATTATTTGTACACGATAATTATGATATCGTAAATGAATTGTTGTGAAGAAATTATGAAAACAAAATTGTTAATTACAATAAGAAAATCCATTAATATTGAGAAATGAAAGCTTATAATGGGAACAAAAAATGTATATGGAAATGAAAATGAGAACATAAATAATGTGATAGTAAAATGCATATTGATAATTGAGAAATTGTAATGAGAACGTGTAAACTACTGTGAGAATATCTTAATTAAAAAATGTAAATTCATAATAAGAGCAAATAATATTAAAAATAAACTAGATCTCGATATGAATTTACATTTTCTCATTATAAATTTGTATGTTCTCAACACTAGCTAACAAATCGCATTATCAATTTAAATGTTCTCAGTACACATTTTCATTTCTCAAAATATATTGACAAATCTCAAAATAAATCTGAAAGTTCTCAATATACATTTTCTATACTCGAAAAGATTTCATATTGTCTCAAAGTCAAATTTCAATTCAATATACATTTACATTTTGTAATTACAAGGCGCAACTTCAAGTATTGCAAATAATGTAAAGTTTTGAAATGCTTTCATCATCAATCCAAAGTTTGAATATTGTTTAAATATTGACCTTAAATACATTCAACTTAGTATTAAGTTACATCTATTTAATTATCTACAATTTTTATTTTACTATCCAATTCCCCAAAGAAGTGAAAACACATATATATTTTTTTGTAAGATTAATATTTAAAAATTTAAATTTAATTAATTAAAGCACAGTACAAATATTTTATTTATTACTAAGTGTTAAGCATGATTCTTTATCATTCGCCTTTCGCGCCATCTGTAAAAAAGTAATAAACTATATAATTACGTATAATGCTTATCAATAAGAGTAATGTAAAATTGATTTGAACTAATTTGCGTTATTGAAACAGCAGTTTAAATCATTATTTGGATTGTACGTAATAATAAGTTTAACATAGTACAAAACACATGAAGTTTCAAATAAGTCTTATTCAAGAATGTTTCAAATAAATCTTATTCAAAATGTATGATCCTAGTCATCTGAAATACTAAAAGCTCGTACCGTCGACTAAGTCAAAATTGTTGCAAATGACTAATAAATGCATATTGCACAAATAGTTTGTACTACATGGAAATTCCGATTGTACTAATCAGCTGTTGTTGCAATTACATTTGTCCACCTATATCTGAAACGAACCTGTTAAAATGTTGTGCATTTTGTCCTTTGGTAAAAAAATCCACTTTTCGAAATTCTGGAATGGTCAGGTGTAAAATACTTCTCCTTTGAAAAATCGGTGGGAACATATAGTCGGTGATCTACCAACATAGTATCGGTGATTTGCCAAAATCTAATAAAACTGTAAATGAAGAGGAAAAGATGCATATGTACCTTGAGAAATGTAATTGATGTCACAAAATCCTTTGGCCAGTGTGTATACTCAAGTTCTCTTTAAATTTCGGATATGAAAAATTTATAAGAATGACAGTAGTTTTATGAGCTACACTTGTAAAAACACCCTTTTTTAAAAATTTGTAGTAGACACTAGACACTGCTACCAAATTCCAGTTTTATTGAACAATTATTTTATGAGGGAAATGTGTGTATATGGTATATATTTAATTATAATTAATGTTCATGTTTTCCTGCAAGGAAATAAAGGATGTCCGCCCGTCTGTAGATGTAATTTTTGTTACACTGTGCAACAAGAATATCTTTCCCGAACGATACCAATAGGACAGGATAGTACACCATTAGTATATCAAAATCCCTAAACGGTTTTGCAAAGTTAGGTCGAATTTTTGTTTTATACACTGAAAAAAATTGTCATAAAATGGCTCCAAAGACGTCATTAGTTTTTAAAATAAGTATATTTTGTGCTTAAAATATATATATACAGGATAGTACACCATTAGTATATCAAAATCCCTAAACGGTTTTGCAAAGTTAGGTCGAATTTTTGTTTTATACACTGAAAAAAAATTGTCATAAAATGGCTCCAAAGACGTCATTAGTTTTTAAAATAAGTATATTTTGTGCTTAAAATATAGATAATTTCATTAATATTAAGTAATTTACCTAATTTTAATTACATTTTCATAATTTTATGTCAAAAATGTACTTATTTTGACAAATTTTTTTCAGTGAAGCATTTTGAAGTTGGGCTATTTTCAGTCAAATTCCAAGACTTCCTATATATTGGCAAAAGTTCACATTAGCGCGAATATTGATTCTAAACGATTCGCCAACTAAGTGGTGATCGATAAAACAAAATTATTGCCGAATTTCTTTGCCAAAAATTACTTCAAATTTAAACCAATGCCCAATTCAAGTTTAATGTCGTAGCATATAAGACAAATCAGGCATGCCTTTAAATCCATTTATTTCAACATATAGGAAATATGTGTTCCATAAATAGAACATAACAGTTTATAAGAGTACATAATATTTTTTCTATCTCAGACTAAGGTCAAAGATATGTTATGTTGGTCCACTCCTTCGAGTATCTCCCCCATGAAGGGTCAACTGTTTTTGAAATATTAATTATCTCTAGTGCCCGACCGAAGTCCGATTTTAAGGCCGAAGACGTAGCCGAACTTCGTCTACATTTACAACCTTCGGCCGAATATTCGGTCGGGCTCTAATTTCATAACTTCAATACCACTACTCAGAATCTTTCACAATTCCACACATAGTATTAGTTTCTTGGTTGATATTATTTTGAGAAAAATGGGCGAAGTTGTCACGCCCCTTTTGGTACCTCCTATACAAATGGACCATTTTGCACCAACATGTTAACGGCATATAATTCGATTCCTGCACATACAAACACTTGAAATTGTGTATAGTGTATTATATATTAAGAATGTGTGTTATTGACACGCGCCTTTTGGTACCTCACAAACAAAATTGCCAAAACAAAAAATATGAAAAATAATTTTTTAAATTTCATATACATATATAGAAGATATAGACCCATTGTTTATTATACCGATCGACTTAGAATAACTTCCTGAGTTGATTTAACCATGTCCGCCCGTCTGTAGATGTATCGTTGTAATCAGAGTGCAGGTCGTATTTATGCTCCGATTGCGATAAAATTTAGCACGGATCTCTTCTCCTATTGAATTTAGTTAAAATCGGTTCAGATTTACATATAGCTCCCATATAGTATATGTACCTCCGATTTGGCATATATGCCATGGATATGCAACATTTTGTAACCAATGTGCATAAAAAATGACAGAGAGAAGTATCTTGATACAGTTAAAGACAATACAAAATTTGAGGAAAATTGGTTCAGATTTAGATATTGCCCCCATATATACGTTCCACAGATTTGGTATCAAAGCGCAATAGAAGTTGTACTTTTCTTTCGATATTGCGACATTTGGCAGAAAGAAGTTTCTTAATTTAGGAACTAATACTATTCACATATATACCATTCTCCTGCCTATTTAGCACTTAAGCGCTATTGAAACTGTATTTTACGTCCGATCTTTATATTATTTGGCAGAAATGATGGTTTTGATCCAAGTTGATGAAAATCTCTTTAGATTGTGTATAGCCCCATCAATTTGTCCCTTCCGATTCTTGATCTATGAAAGAATACTGCGCATTTAAGATTATCGTTTCAGATCCAGTTTATTAATATCAACATCAACTCCTCCGTGACGAGCTTGATGTGTGGAGTTAAATACTTTGTTAACTAAAACGAAACCAATTATTCCAAATTATTATTGCAGTGCCCAATTTTGCATTGTTAGGGAAGTGTAGGGTATTATATAGCCGTCCCCGACCGACTTTCTGTCTTTCCTTACTGGTTTATGATATTTTTCGTGCCATCAAAAATCGCTTTTTTGAAAAAATAAAAAAACTCAATTTTTTTCTAATTGTTTTATCGACAGTTACGAAACTTCCGTATATACGTGAAAGCTATGTTTTCAGCAGTCCTAGTCCTCCTAATATCCTTTAATTTAAATGGTATCCCGGCTTTATCGAGCTTAAGCTTCAAAATGGTTGAAATACTAAAGGTAACTTCCATGAACATTGGAATTTTAGAAAAAAAAATAAAATTGTTTCTATGTATCATAAAGTACGAACATAATTTCAATCACAATTACCAATCAAGTATAGATATTACCACAATTAAATGCTCTCACAATGTTTTCGAAACACTTTAAAATATTAAGATGAGATTATTATGTCCGGTTTGACCTCAACTGAAAATATCTGTTTTAGTTTATCTTAATTATTCGTGAAGATATTTGAAATAACCATTAAGGTTTCTTAGGACCTGACCCACCCACTATTGACCTTCCTTTACGCCATAGCTGAAAATATTAGACAAATTTAGATTAATGCACTTTTATTTAATATACAAAATCTCACTATGCCGTCGTGGGCCTGAAAGTGTTTGGCAATTGTAGGCAATACTCGTGGGATACTACCAAAATATCCATGAAGACAGAAGGAACTTCAGCAGTCCGTGGAAAACGTTGAGCTTCACAGATATTGTGAACCTTGCATAAAATCACATAAAGTAGCGCTTCCGCTATATTTATCTTTCGTTTCATCAATCTGCCTCCTCCCGTGGTCTAAATTCACGCATCAGTTTCTCTATGAATTATTTTCCAATTTTTGGGCTATCCATTGTAGTAGAGGGTAAATTAATTCACGATGAGTGTATGTATTAAATCCACATATTCTTCCCAATGTATTGCGAAATTTCAACAGTTAGCAGTTCCTTCTACGTTTCTGAGTGTTACAAATACAATTTATATGCTCTCTCACTGACTTGGCCATTGGTAGTTTATGTACAGGCCAGATACCAGGAATTCATCCGCAATAATTTTTAATATTTTATTCCTTGCCTCTGTTTTCAAATATAATGACATTTCAAATAGAAAAATGTATTTGTTGACAATTGTTAGTCAGCTGTTCGAATTGACATGTGTAGCAGAAAATCAGAATTACAAAAACAACATGATAGCGCCGCCGTTCTAGCTGTGTTTGGTCAGCTTAGCCGACCGCAGCCGCCGCCGATAGCCAAAAAAATTGCGCCGCCGCCGCCGATGATTTTGCCTCGGCTCCAAACTCTGCCTCCTACTACATAGGGCTTGTTTAGGTAGGGGTGGGGGTTTATGTGTTTGTTTGCATTTGTTTACATTAAATTATCTTTTATTTTGTAGGTCGCATTTTGCTACCCTTTTTTGTTTTATTTTGAAAAAAAAAAGACTTTTGGTTTAGTTTCATATTTTAGTATTTTTATTTCAATTTAATTTGTTGGTAATTTAAGTTTTATGAAATACACTTAATTTATGTTTAAGTTCACATTTATTTTTACACTTATTTACTTGTGGAAAATGACCTGTTTACTGTTGCCGTTGTTTCAAAGAAGACTAAAAAGTTCTGGCTCTGCTTCTCTGTGGTGAAGCAGAAATCCAGACTTTTGAAACGGGAACAGCAACAACAGGACGCACTGTGTTGCCTATGCAACGATCGTAGGCAAACGACAGTGTTGTTGTTGTTGTACCATTCCTCTCCTCTTTCGATGGCATGGCCTCTGCTTTGATAATAGCAGAGAAGCATGTAATCGATAGAAGAACGAAACGATTTGAAGGTCAGTTACTTCTTTTTATACCTATGTACAACGAATGCAAAAAAGGAATGTATGAACGTACATTAGATAGGGTCGTTTCATATGTTATGTTTTACATTGTTGTGACTTAATTATAAAGTAAGTAAATAGATGAGTTTTATGTCGTTGAACATTAAACATACCGGCCCCTCGGTGATGAATTATCATGTGTGACGGTTTGGACTGATGAATGTACATCCGATGGGGGTCTGTGGTGTTGTGGGATGAATATATGACATCCTGAAGGGGGCGATTGTCGCTCAGATGGTGTAGTTGTTGTTTGTGGTGGTGACGTTTGTTGTTTATCCACCTGTTTGAGACGTCGTGGAGGGCTCAATTTGGGTAGTGGTGTTGATGTGGTAAGCCTATCAGCCCGAGCATGGTGTCGTTTAACCTGTGGGTCTGGTTTTGGCCGTGATTGGTCGTTGGTGAATGTTGGGTGAATTTCTCGATACCATTTGAAGTCGTCTGGCATAGATCTTAGTGGACCGAATGAGTAGGCCCAATGTCGTTGGAAGCCATATCTGTGAATATAAAGAAGAATGAGTGATTGTTTGTATGTTGATTAATGCAATGTCTTGAGTTGTAGGTCAACAAAATTGTATGTCTCTCGCTGTACGTTAGAGTTGGAGAGTTTGTAGGTCGTCGATTTCCTGTCATAATTCCACGTGAATCTATGAAGGGATTTAAGGTCAGAAGTGAATTGCTGGTTGGAATGTTTGTCCTTTGTGACAAAAGGTGATTCGAAGTTCCGGAGTGGGTCTTGAGTCGGATGAATAAGGTTGCAGCATTTTCTTTTTCGGATGATTCACAAGGGTCATGTATTTCCGCCGGATATTCTGGGGTATATTCTATCCATCGACGTATTGCTGTATGTTTTATGTTCGGGCAGCTTTTGATGAAATTTTGCCACGTTAACCATGACCAAGGGATGAGTTTTACGACGATTGCTGTTCCGCACAGGTCAAAAAATGGTGTAATGAGTGGAGGTATTTCTCTCTTGGTGAATGTTCGTTTTGACTCAATATTTGGTTGTGGAAATAAAGATAAGTCGATGTTTATATTCCACTTTATACCCAAGGTCTTGGTTCCCAGGTTTTCTGAAAGATGAATGTAGTATATTGAAATATTTGAAGAAACTCCATTTTAAGGTCTGAGATACTAGGTCTTGTGGAAGAACAGGTCCAGGGTACAAAATATCGTTCAGACTTTTCTTATTTGGTGTCGTAGATAACACGTTAATAACTATAGACGCTAAAAGGTCAGGTTTTAAAACCGCGTGATGAGGTAAGAAGTACTTAGATGCTCGGTGAAAGTCCGCTTGTGGAACATTTTCCATATGTCCGAGGTCTAGGTGTCAGGTTTCGAACTGAACTTCTTTTCCATACGGAGGTATTGCGCTATGGCGATGTTTCGGGAATATGCAATTGTTTTGCAATTTTTTATGGCTAGAGTAGTGAAATATATTTTCGAATAATTTCTGGGGGTTGTAGATGTTTTCTCTGACCTCAAAATTGTTTTTGGGGTCTCCTTCACCTCCCAAAATTGTGTGAAGATTTTAACTAGGGCCACTGCTGTTTGAAGCGATACATCCATCATTGATTGAGTCGATCGATCAACTGGTCCCCCCACAGGCAAGTCACGTACTGTTTTCTGTGTCAAAAGGGTCCTAATTGAGCGCATCGGAACTGCGAGGTCAAAGATGAAAGGGCCAATGTCAAGTCCAATGAGTAGGTCGATTGGTTGACTTATGTAAGAATGAGATTCTGCTAAAGATTCGTTGAATTTACTGAAGAAGTCGATGTTTAGGTTCTGTGGTGGCAAGTTGAATGGCAAGGTCTTCAAAACTGGTGCTAGGACGTCTAATTAGAAGCTTGGGTCCACCTGAGAGCACAGTTTGAAAATGCAAGTTTGTGTTGATGTTTCAGTAACTGTGGAACTCAAACCTGAGACTTGTATAAAACTTCGCTGGGTCGTAAGCTTAAAGTGTACCGTTATGCTAAATTTCACAGTTATATAAACATATGTATGCATTAACCTGAGACTTGTATAAAACTTCGCAGGGTCGTAAGCTTAAAGTGTACCGTTATGCTAAATTTCACAGTTATATAAACATATGTATGCATTACATATGCATTTAAACAAAAAATAATCGCAAAATAAACCTTCTCCTCTAAATTTTTGTGAGTGGCGCTTACGTCTTTTTGGCGGTTATGGCTCGTTATGTGTATTCTCAAGTTTGTCAGAGATGAAAGTCGTTTTGGATCGTGAGTTTGTGATCGCTCTGCTTTCGTGTCTCTGGACAATTGATTCTATTTCCACACTGGCTGTGGACAGCAAGATCTCTCGCGCCTGACTTTCGATTGTAGGTCTAATGTCATCGCGTAGAGTCAAAGTGGTAATGTTTGATGAAGCAAGGTTGGATGTGGACTGTATAGTTGTGGTAAGAGCCTGTGTACTGGTGCTAGGTCGTACGTTGGCGTCATTTTCCAATTCAGTGGTTTGTGTCCCACTGTTCTTATGTAAAAGAGTATGATGTCTGAGATTGCAAAGTCCACATCTGAATTTACTTTTGCACTCCTTAGCGCTATGATTGTTTAGGAGGCAATTAAAACAAGTATGTGTTGTTTTGACCACAGTAAGTCGGTCAATAATAGTTTTTCCAAAAAAGTTGGACAATTTCTCATAAAATGACTGGCTTTGCAGAGTTGGCAAGATGTTTCAACAACATTCTGAGGTCTATCGGCTGATCTAAGTTTGGATTTCGATCCACTAGGTTTAGTATTCTCTTGTAGGGTTGCTTGGAATGAATTTATTCGCTTGTCCTTTGGATTGTGTTTTGTGAAGTCTGGCTTATAGTGTTGTGATCTGGAAGTCGATGGTTGAAGATTGCTAACTAATTCTAATGTTTCACACCGTTGTGTTAATGAGTTATCGAAGTCATTCAATGAGGGCATTTCAGAACAATGTTTGTTTTCGTATTGGTCTAACAAGATCTTCCACGCTAGGTCAAATCCATTATTGGTCAAGGGGACAAGTGAAATTAAGTCTCTAGCCTCACCTCCTGTCTTTTGATTGAGGTAATAGAGTTTTTCGACGTTACTAAGTTGAGGGTTTTGCACATAAATGGCAGAGAAGAGGTCTCTAAATGTTGGCCAGGTCTTATAACTTCCGTAGAAAATATCCGTATCACGAAGCGGAAATTTTATAGAATATGGTTGTTCAACTACGGTTTCACTAACTGTTTTTCTAGATTGATCAATGTTTTCAACTGGGGTCTGTGAAGTGGGATTTATTAATCTTCGGCATTTATTGCGCTAATAGAATTTTTATAGGCAGTTAGAGCTGTTTTAAAAGACTCGTGCAACTTTTTGTGGTCAACGGGTGTTTCTCCTTCCGAAAATTTTTGATTTCTGCTATCTTCATAACGTCGTACAACTTGAGACCACAAATAGTCTAAGTGTTCTCGCAAGATTTGTAATGCATAGATATTATTTTCGGATTTGCTGCTGGATAGAACTTCCTCAAAATCAATGAGGTCGTCATATGAATTAGTGAATTTATGAAGGAGATCCATTTTTTTTATAGGTCACAAAGTCACGGAATGTCAAATTCTATTTGCGGCTACCTTGTAAAAATGTCGAAAACGTTGAAGAGAAGTCACGAGGAACAAGGTTGTGTTCTCAAATGTCTCGGAAATTTTTGTATCTGGATTGATCTGGCAACTCTACTTAAAAATGCACGAAACAACAAGTAAAATAAGTACACAGGGTCCGAAGAATTTGTATTTGATTTTGAAGTCGCAATGTACAGCCAAAGTTTTCGGCACCCACTTATATTTTGCTTGTTCTTTGTGTGTGTATGTGTGTGTACTTACTTAGGTCAAGTCACTATACTTGCTTGTTGTATTCGGTTTTACTTGCTTGTTTTGTGTGAAGTCGTTGAACCTGGGGTCTTCTTGCCTACTCTCTTTCTCTGCGCCGCGCTGCTGCTGTTGTTGGTTTGGAAGACGTCTAAGCTGCCGTTAGGTTTGGTCTTCTTCTTCCCTCGAGAAATGTTGTTTGAAGGTCAATTATGGCTGATACCGTTAGAACTGCATTTTTTTGAAAGTTTTTCTCAAATTGACTTTTTGTAATATTTGTTTTGTTGCAAGGTAGTTCATGTCGATTTGTTGTTGTTGTATTTTGTATATTACTAGGAATTTTTTTTTTGTTAGGTCACAATTTTTTGGATTATATTTTAATGTCTGTTTTTTTTTTGTTTGATATTACACAACAAATGCGCGGTTAATATTTTAAATTTTTGAATTTGAATATTTTTTGTACTTTTTTAGGTTCGAGTCACTGTATACATTTTATTATTTTCTTTTTGTTATTTAGCAAATCGACGTAAGTCGCAAAAGTCAGATTATTTCAATATTTCTTCAAAAATTTCAAAATCATTCGATTATTGTTTCTTAATTATTGAAAAATTGTAAACAAGGTCACAAATTTTAAATGTTTCTTAAATTTTTAAGTCTTGATTAATTTTTAATTTTTGCTTGTTAGGTCACTTTGTTGAAATTTGGTCACTGCTTTCTTTTTAACTGTGTGTTTTTGTTGTAGTTTTCTGTTTAGTTTATGTTCCTTTAAATTTTGTACATTAATTGTTTAACCACTTTGTTTAATTTTTTATTTTATAAAAATCACATCCGCGGTTCAAAGGTCCAAAAATGCTTAGGTAGGGGTGGGGGTTTATGTGTTTGTTTGAATTTGATTACATTTAATTATATTTTATTTTGTAGGTCGCATTTTGCTACCCTTTTTTGTTTTATTTTGAAAAAAAGACTTTTGGTTTAGTTTCATATTTTAGTCTTTTTATTTCAATTTAATTTGTTAGTAATTTAAGTTTTATGAAATAAACTTAATTTATGTTTAAGTTCACATTTATTTTTACACTTATTTACATGTGGAAAATGACCTGTTTACTGTTGCCGTTGTTTCAAAGAAGACTAAAAAGTTCTGGCTCTGCTTCTCTGTGGTGAAGCAGAAATCCAGACTTTTGAAACGGGAACAGGAACAACAACACGCACTGTGTTGCCTATGCAACGATCGTAGGCAAACGACAGTGTTGTTATTGTTGTACCATTCCTCTCCTCTTTCGATGGCATGGCCTCTGCTTTGATAAAAGCAGAGAAGCATGTAATCGATAGAAGAACGAAACGATTTGAAGGTCAGTTACTTCTTTTTATACCTATGTACAACGAATGCAAAAAAGGAATGTATGAACGTACATTAGACAGGGTCGTTGCATATAAGTAAATAGATAAGTTTAATGTCGTTGAACATTAAACAGGGCTCCTGGATCAGGACGATGTCTACTACAGCTGTGGACAGGCGCAGCAATAGAGCCGCTGAGGCTGTTTTAGCGTGATGGATTGTAATCTGTAGAATTCTTATCATCATTGGTAATCGACAGATTGACATCCACCCCGACAAGGGTGTTATGGAACTCTTCGTCCGTATCATCGGGGAGCATGTCCCCGCCAGATGCGTCAAAGATTCCGGAGACTTCCCTCAGTATCCGAAGTAGTGTTTTCATCCTCAGAGATTGACGTTGCAGATCTTCAGTTAGAGTTAGAGTCACCAGAAATAATGGTCGTGTGGACCTCCGCACTTCCAGAAAGCCAACCACGGTCGACGACTCGCCTTCCACAGTGGGAGCTATATCCCGCTTGTATACCTTCAAGACTATAGTCTCGAAACCATATTGCAGAGTTGCAATTGCACTTTGTATATGGGAGGTGGATTCAGCGTTAAGGATCAAATTGACCTGTCGCTTTTTACCATCCGCCTCACCCACCTTGCTAATTCTCCAATTATGGGTCGGCAGACCAGGATTGGAATCTTTTATTATCTCTAATATGTCATCCGAACTGGAGGGCTCTTCTGTAACCCAAGTTATAGCTCTAGGTTGTCTAGGGATACTGTTTTTTCCACAACATCCAACTGGGCACCCGGCCACACCTCACCCGCTCGACTCAGAGCAGCCTTATACAGATCTACTGATCTGGCATCACCGATATATAAGAGCTTTACTCTCCCCTGATGTCATACTGCATCGTTGCAGACTGGTGGTTTGCCCGGCATTTCTCTTCGGACATCGAGGTAATGAGCCATAATGGCAGATTGCACTTGGCTCCATTTGTCCTTGAGGATGGATCCATCTTCACTACTTCTGTCGATAACGGCCATCACAATACTCTCCTTCGCCACTTCATTGAAGAGCTTGGTGAGTGTCCAGTTGATGGTGACATTAGGGCCTCTTGCCTTTTTCGAAGGCAGGGGTTCATCAGGTGATCTGATCAGAGAATGAAGCCGCCGAGCCGAGCCGCCGCCGACCTTTTTTCACAAGCCGAAGCCGCCGCCGATCTTTGCGGCTAAAGTCGGCTGAAACACAGCCGCCGTTCCATAGAAAAACTTTAAAATATGGATAGATACAATTTACATTTTTGATAAGCAAATACCTATATATAGATATATCATCCCCCTAAAAAGAAGAATAATGTGTACGCATATACACTATTATTTTTTATTGCATTCTAAGAATCTACGCTGTTGGTTCTATATCTGGTAAAATTTTACTTCCACAAATTGGGTTATTGGGTGTTTGAAATTGTTCATTAATAAATAATAATATCGAGTATCAATTTCACAAAAACATCAAATATGATTTTCTCGAAACGACAAGTAAATTATACACTATTCATTTATTGGGTGGACGATAGGGAAATGAGTGATTTTCGTTTTGATTCGTTAATTGTCTTAAAACTCATAATATTGATAGAAATAGTAAAATAATTATAAAAATTCTTGCTTAAGGGAAATAATAAGATTTATTATTTGATTATTTAGAGATAAAAATATATTTTCAATATTTTCGGAAAAAAATCAATGGAGTATTAAAGAATAATAAAACATATAAATTAATACGTTCATTCTAAAGAATCTATCAAGTTAAGCTCAAAACAGTAGAGGTCATTTTATTTAAACCACAAGGTAATCCACACAAATTTAAAATTTCACTAAAACGTCAATTCGCCTCTGTTTCGACTTAAGCTATATATAGACGAATGGCGGAAATATGCAACCCTGTGAACGTACAACCATGTGAACATACAATTTTTGTCTTGCAACGTTGGCAGAAAAGCCATTGTGAGATAATTTGCAGATTGTAATATCTGCGAAGTTTATGCATGTGACAACAGCGCCATTGTCAGAAAGACATTTTATTGGCCACTGTCTATAAAATATTTTTATTGGCAATCCTGCATATAAATATTTACAAAATATATTTTAAATATATGAAATTGCAGGGGTTTCTTGCAATCGTCTTCACCTTTGCCTAACAATCTGTCATTGTCCGTACATTTGCGACACTTTAACAGGGTTGATAAAGTTGTCCGATCTGACAATCGTCTATACATAGCTTTAGCATACTTTGAGAATAGAGTGTATCATAGAGCCTAGCGGTATGTGATCGATGATTTTTTCAATTAACATAAAAACATCTATTATTTAAGAATAAATACCAGAGCTTAACTTTTCAAGTATTATTTTAAATGTTAAAATATCCATCATAGAGCCGCTGTATGTCAATTTTATGTCGGCTTAGCCGCCGCCGTTCTATAATTTTCAATGGCAGTCGCCGCCGCCAATTTTGGCTCGGCTTCATTCTCTGGATCTGATTCTTTTGACTTTATTAGCCGTTAAAACAGCTGCATTTGTGGCTCTTTCAGCCGGCTTATTGGCCTCAGAAGCATCTATGACGCCTTTAGCCCAGGTAAGTGACTCTTTTTCGGTGAGAGCCGAAACCTCAACAGCCTCCAACTTCGTCAAAACTCTGAGCGCTATCCGGTGCTCATTGTGCTTCCGTTTTGACTTTCGGACATGACGTTTTCCCCTCACCGTACCACCTGTTGTGAGTACTGGGGGGAAATTTTCATCATGTTTGGTGTGGTCGGCTTTGGCCAAGACCAACGGAAGGACATAGGAGTCGAGTGTTTATAGTGCGTACCCGCCGCAATGGCCTTACCGCACTGTGCTCTTAACACAGGGTGAATACAATGCGTCTATCAACGCCCCCACACCAACAGCCAGGCTGGAACCGAAGTTCCAGGGGCTCCCGTGGTACCAGTTTATAGTCTCTGGTCAGACATCGTAGCCGAAGCTACTACCAGTTGGTCCTCCAAAAAAGGTCCGGGACTGGTGGCCTATAGTTCAAAATTTTGTTCGTAAACAACAATCAAACAAATAATGAACAACACTTACAGGACAACAATTAACACAGTCATCCTCACGGATGACTCACCGGTCACCTTCGTGACGCCGCTCCTGACAATCACACAGTCACTGAGATTCATTGACCCACAAACATAAAACAACAATAAACACGAACACCCTCACGGATGAACGACAACAACAAACAACCACACCACAGCAACACAAGGAGCATCGGCAGGCATCAGCAACATCAGAGCGCAGATGGAGGAATCTGTGCCGCGCTTCGCAGTCAACAGAGCAGTAACAGCCGACCAGGCAACCTATGCCGCCAGTAGTGCAATCACTCACATCCACTAAATGTCACGAAGTCTTCTCCTATTATAGACAATACGAGCAAAATCGCCCATTGCCCTTAGCGTACGACCGTCCTCTACAACCCTACTGAAATCCCACACCCCCTGGGAGTCGAAGATTCCCATGCTAGCTAAATCCCTAACATCATCGTAGTGCGAGCATTCCGTAAGTACATGCCGCCAGTCCTCATGTCCCCTCCCACAACCACAGTTCGGACTATCGGACAGGCCTCTCGCATGCAAAAATGCACTGAGAGAGCCATGTACCGTCAGTAAAAAGCCTAGACTCAGACCGAAGCCAAAGTCTGGCCGCTCCCTAACAAACGTCGCGTCACGAATAAGAGCGTACGTCGCCCGCCCCTTATCACTTTCGGTCCATCTTGTCCGCCACCTAGACACAAGGCACTCATCCAAGAGTTCCTTGCTCCTCCTAACATCCCCTTCTACCAGCTGATCGACAGAAAACCAATCTAAACTTGGAAGTGGCAGGCCCCTCTTCATCCGGAAGGTGATACCGCTATGCATCACCTCCAGATCAAGTGGGGGTGCACCCACCAACACTTTTTTTTTTCGTTGCTGATCATTCGCAGTGAACGGACGTGTTTATCACATAGCGGATAGTTACCAGTACCTATTACGCAATAGCAAAAAAATCTGTACAAAGTCCGTAAGGCCTACATCGTAGTACCTATTACGGTCTAATACAGACAAAATAAAAATAAATTCTCTTGACGGCGATGCCTTCGTGTTCCGATGGAGCGCGGTTCCCCCATTGTCCGACTGTCCGTCCGTTGGTCTTGGCCAAAGCCGACAACACCAAAAATGGTGAAAATCTCCCCCAAGTACTCACAACAGAGTTTTGACGAAGTTGGAGGCTGTTGAGGTTTCGGCCCTCCAACCCGGCTGACATCTTAGAAATAATAAAAGATTCCAATCCTGGTCTGCCGGTCCATAATTGGAAAATCAGCAAGGTGGGTGCGGCGGATGGTAAAAAGCGGCAGGTCAATCTTATCCTAAACGCTGAATCCACCTCCCATATACAAAGTGCGAGTGCAACCCTACAATATGGCTTCAAGACTATAGTCTTGAAGATATACAAGCAGGATATAGCTCTCACTGCAGAAGGTGAGTCGTCCACCGTGGCACTTTCTGGAAGTGCGGAGGTACCCACGCCTATTATTTCTGGTGACTCCAACTCTAACAGAAGATCTGTAACGTCCTTCTCTGAGGACAAAAGCTCTAATTCGGACACAGAGAGGCTGAGGGGAGTCTCCGGACTCTTTGACGCATCTGGCGGGGACATGCCTCTCGACGATACGGACGAAGAGTTCGATAACACCCTTGTCGGGGTGGATGTTAATCTGTCAATTACCAATGATGGTAAGAATTCTACAGATTAACCTCCATCACGCTAAAGCAGCCTCAGCGGCTCTATTGATGCGCCTGTCCACAGGCGCAGTACACATCGTCCTGATACAGGAGCCCTACGCAGTGGGAGGAAGGGTGTGCGGTATTAGGACACCCAACTTTAAACTGCTTGTGGCCAACTGTGAAGGCACTCCAAGAACCTGCATTTTGGCCAGGAAAGATCTTAGTATCTTTCTCCTGACTAATTTAAGTGGTAAAGACCAAACAGCTGCTAGCCTGGAGATCGGTAATCGCATATATTGGGTGGTCTCCAGCTACTTGCCTTATGAATCTGTAGTACCGACTGCTCTATTCAGGGAAGTAGTAGAAGAAGCAACGTCTGACGAGCTCGAGCTGATTATTGGCGCAGACACGAACGCTCATCATACTATCTGGGGTAGTACGGATATAAACAATAGGGGTGATTCGCTGCTTGACTTTCTTCTAACTACCAACCTTAGTATTTGTAACATAGGTAATAAACCGACCTTTACAATTAAAGACAGACAAGAAGTACTCGACGTAACGTTTGCTACTGACCAGCTGTCAGACAAAATTATTGGGTGGAATGTACTGGACGAACACTCATTCTCAGATCACCATTATATTGAGTTCAAACTCGCGGAAAAAGCGCCTTAACCTGCCGTCCACAGAAATGTAAGGAAGACAAAGTGGCACCTGTATGAGAAGAATTTCAAGAAAGTCCTCAACTCTAAACTTCTGTACGAACCGAATGACAAAGCCGGTCTGGATAATCTGGTCGATCATATCACCATATCGTTCAATAGATCCCTTGAAGAAGCCTGTCCAAAAACAAGGTACAAGGGTAAAACTAAACCCCAATGGTGGACTTCTGAGCTAACGGCTATGAAAAAGACCTGCAACAATCTATTCAATAAGGCTAAATCTACTGGGGTCGCTAATGATTGGGATACCTATAAAGAGCAACTCAAGATCTATAAGAAGGAGCTTAGAAAGGCGCAAAGGTATACCTTGGTATACCTTCTGTGGTGAAGTGGAAAAGGTCTCCGACGCCGATAGGCTGAGGAAGATTTTATTTGCTTCACCCTGTACAGTGGGATATTTACAGGATGAGGCAAATAACTGGACCAAAAACAGCGAGCAGTCACTCAATGTACTGCTCGACACACATTTCCCGGGGAACTCTGTAACAGAACCCGAGGATCAGCAGGACCAACAAGAGTGCGAGTGGACTGCGAGCGTCGCTAGCTTCTTGACTGAGAGATCCAGAATAAGCTGGGCTATTAATAGCTTTGAGCCCTTCAAGTCACCTGGACCAGATGGCATCACTCCAGCAGAAATGCAGAAAATGTTAAAGTACATTATCCCCTGGCTGGAGAAAATTTATGTAGGCTGTATCAGGCTTTCATACGTCCCGAATCGATGGAGGGATACCAAAGTGGTATTCATACCTAAAGCGGGAAAGATATCACACACTAGGCCAAAAGACTTCAGACCAATTAGCCTATCCTCCTTCCTATTGAAAGGTCTGGAAAGACTTTTAGATTATTTCATTAGGGAAAACCTGGATACAAAACTCCTGCCGGGGAACCAACATGCTTACAATAAGGGAAAGTCTACAGAATCAGCCCTGCACGAACTTGTGAGCACTATCGAATCGTCCCTGCATTTCAAGGAATTCACCATGGTGGCATTTCTTGACATAGAAGGGGCTTTTAACAACATTCACTCAGATGCGGTAATTGCGGCACTCTCAACACAAGTTAACACTAGTTTGATTAGACTAACTCAAAGTCTGCTCACCAGAAGACGCATAACAGCATGTCTAGGGTCCACAACTCTAACAAGGTTTGTAAACAGAGGGACCCCGCAAGGAGGAGTACTGTCTCCACTAATTTGGAACCTAGCGGTGAAAGAAATCCTGCTAGATCTAGAACGTTGTGGCTGCAAGGTCGTGGCATATGCGGACGACGTGGCAATCGCAGTGAGTGGCAAATTCGTAAACGTCCTCAGAGACATCCTACAGGTGGCTCTGAACAAGTTGGCTAGATGGGCCGGAAGCAGAACAAGACAGAATTGGTTCTCTTTACTAGGATGAATAATGTCCCACATGTGAACCCTCCATCTCGGATAAATGGAACAGATCTAGTCTTTTCTGAAAGTGCAAAGAAAGTTTAGGAATAATTCTAGATAGGAAAATGTTATTTAGACTTAACGTATTGGAACGTGTAAAGAAGGCCAACGTCGCCTTATATTCCTGCAAAAAGGCTGTAGGGTCGCGGTGGGGACTCTCTCCTAAAATCGTCCACTGGATATATATAGCAGTAGTTCGTCCAATACTCTTATACGGTATTGTGGTATGGTGGACGGCAACTGACAAACTAACCATCACCAACCTACTAACAATGGTTCAGAGAACTCCCTGCCTGAGCATAAGCGGAGCCTTAAGGACTACAGCGACCGAGTCTCTACAAGCCCTACTCCATATAATGCCGATTAATATTGCGGCGAGAGAAGTTGGAGTACACTGTGAAGAACTTAGTCTGGATATAGCTCACAGACTACCAGATACCTGCAGTGTCAATCAAGCCGAAATAATGGCAATATGGGAAGTCGCCAAGTGGCTGAGTCGCAACATAGTAACCAACACTGGCGTTGTCATTTACGCGGACAGCCAGGCTGCCATCAATTCTCTGGAGGCAACATCCCTCAATTCACAAACAGCCCTCGACTGCCGCAGATCTCTTAACGAGATGGCTGAGCAGTGAGGCATAGGGATATCCCGGGGAACTGCAAAGCCGATTAACTTGCTAGGAAAGGGACGACATTACAAATTCTCGAAGAATTTGCATATATTGGTGCGCCACTATCCACGTGCAAGCTTTGGCTTAGGCAAGAGGCAATCAGGCAGTCTAACGAAAGATGGACAGAAATCGGCACCTGCAGGGTAGCTAGGCAAATCTGGCCAAGGTATGACCTTAGAAGGTCAAAATATCTCCTCGCACTAGAGACGAAACGATTGTCTACGTTAGTACAGGTTCTGACGGGACTCTGCTTGTTCGGCGAACACGCCAAAAGATTGGGTATTGACTCCAATGACTTCTGCCGAAGCTGTGGAGATGAGGAAGAAGTGGAGAGCATTGAGCACTGGCTTTGCGACTGTCCCGCTTTGAGTAAACGACGACTGGACATACTGGGGTCGGCCTTTTTAGGCAGCCTAACAGATCTTTCCAGTACTGATATTCGTACTATCGATAAATTTATATATCAAACAGGTTGGTTTCGATGAGGGGCATTTCATCCCGTGGTAACACTGGGGACCTAAATTGGTCTATGTGAGCTTATAACAAAAATACGGGTGCCACCCTAACCTAAACACTTGCAACGCGTCTGTGGACACCGTACGACATACCGGCATACAAGCTAAAATCGCTACCCGCTGGCACGATAAGACCTTGCGATTACCATGAGCAGTCAGAACTGTCTCGCACCATACAGATGCACCATATGTTACGCATGTAACAAATAGCCCATGATATATGGAGCGGACAGCACGCCTGCTAAGGCACCAGTCACGCCTAAGCATACATTTGACTCTCCCCACAATCTCAACGTTCAACTTGGCTCTAACTACACTCAAATGAGGATATTCTCGCCCATGGTAATACCCAGGTATTTCACCTCACTCCTATACCGGATACTATCCGCGCCAGAACGAATGAGTGGAGGACGCCCCGCAGACAATTTGCCATTGAGCAACATTGTCGAGGACTTCTCCACCAACACCTCGACGCCAACACGTGCACTCCAGTCACCGACCGTATGCATGGCTCTACTCTCTCCAGCTCAGCACGAGGCTGGCCTTCGATCTAGATGAGGAGGCCATCAGCATATGCACACAGCTTGTAAGAGGCGGCAAGCGACTGTGGCAAGGGATCCATCATGAGGTTCCACATAAATGGACCACAGATAGAACCCTGGGGACAGCCACGTGTCACATCCTTCTAAACTGTGCCGCTGGCACCCACCGCACAAACTTTCCTACCCTCAAAATAGCTTCGCCAAAACCTAAGCTCACAGCAACCAATCTGGACTAACCTCTGGAGCACGCTGTCCCAAAGGTCAAATGCTCACCTCGGAAATCAACAAATATACCAAGAACATACTTGGCTGTCGACTCGCTAACGCTACGACTTACATGCATCAAAGCATCCGTGGTAGACCGGTTAGACTTAAAACCAAACTGCAGTCGCTCAGAGGGACTGCTCTCATTAATGCGCTGCTTCAGCCGTGACACCATTATTCTCTCGAGAACTTTTCCAAGTTCCGAGAGAAGACTGATGCCCCGATAAGAGCGAGGATCACTCCTCACCTTTTCGGGAGACAGCACAACAACTCGGGCAATCTTCCAAGCTCCTGGGAATAAGCCATATACTAAGCACTTCTGAAAGATACTATCCAGATACTCTGGTATTGCCTTCCAGATGGCTTTCACCATCTCTACAGTAATACCATCTGTACCTGGTGTATTTCCAGGATTGGAGGATCAGTTATAGCCTCACGAGGAGGAGAGTAACTGACCGGTTCCGCACCAGGAAGGAGAACCTCCAACAGTTCATCCACGCTTTCCCTCCAAGAACGTAACGTCCCCTTAGCCCTACTAAAACACTCGATGTCGCCCTGCTTTTCACGCCCTCGACATATCTTATACGCCAACCCCCATGGGTCATCCCTATTGTATCGTACAATACTCCTAAGATGTCCCTCTTCACTCATAATCAACATGTCCTTGTACGTCCGAAGACCAGCATCAGCTTTCCGCGTAGCCATCAACTCAACATTGGAATGCCTGACCCACTGCAATCTCTTCCGAAGGCGTCGGACATTCCGCCGCATCATCTCAAGCTCTCGGGCGCACCACTTGATTCTGCTCGGTCGAGTCTCGCGACGTCGACCAAGTTGCACATCATTCACCGCGCACAGACATCTATCCAATCGACTGACCTGGTCATCTACCGTCAGTGACCTAAACTCAGCTATTGGCGTCTCCAAGACCGCCTCCCTAACACAATCCGCATAGTGTCGCCAGTCCACGTCCCGATCCCGCCAACTGCGAGACCGTTCAGTCACCCTAGTCCGTCCCCTGTGAGAGACCACAATCTCGATGGGTCGGTGATCACTCACGCCCCATCTGTCACACACCCTCCACCTAAAGCTGTACACTGTCATTGCCGCCCCATTTGCAGCCGTCACGTCATTGCCACTTCTGCCATTGGGCCCATCGAAGGTATATAGATCGCTGGGCTCATTCAGCACCCCTACTCCACGCGTCATCATTTACTCGTTTAGCGTCTCTCCTCGTATGTGATTCTGATAACCAGCAGAATGCCGGTTCATCTTAGAGAACCACATACGAGAGGACGCATTTGCATCCGGACCGAGGATAACCGGTATGCTACTCGCTAGTAGTAGCACGGTATCCATATACCCTAGATAAGGCTCCAATGCAGCTCCAAACCTACAATAAGCATCCTCCCAAAACCACCTTCCACAGAAACACAAATCCCATATTGGTTACCCGCCACTACCCTATGTCCATGTCCATACTGTCCACCACTATTGCCGAGCGTGCACCCTCGTCCGTAAACACTCGCATACCCCCCGGCAAACCAACTACACTACCGTCTACAGCATACGGCTCCTGTAGCAGAGCCAAGGAGGCACCTACTCTCCTCATCTCCTGCCCAAACTCGACCATCACCGCCTGCGACCGCTGGCAGTTGTACTGCACTATCAAGATGTCCTCCATCCTAATGTCTCGCCCTTGCACTCGCGATCAGCCCTGCGTACACTGCGTACAGCGACAACATGCTGTGGCCAGACGCGTATCCACGCAGCTCGCAATTCCTGCATGTCGCCTCGTTTGGACACTGATGGACAGTGTGCCCCGCCAACCCGCACCGTCTGCATAAGCTCTGCGCCTGTCTGCAGTCGAGGATCATATGGTCGAAACCATAGCACCGGTGACATGCTGGCACCTCCTCCTGAAGCCGGACTACAAATCTGTGCCACAAAACGTAGTCACCTCCAGACTCCAATGATTTCTCCGCCACGCGTGGTGTACACTCCAACGTAACATCCATGTCACCGGTCGGGCTCAGCTGCCACGCCTTGAATGCGAGACGGACGCTCTTCTCGAAGGCATCGAACTCCATCTCTGCACCGAAATCCGCCGGTATAATTCCGCCATGAACTTCTCCGGACTGATCGCCTTACTGACGTCTTTCACCACTACCTCAGGGCCAAGCTTGTCGTTGGCCGACACCACCATTCCTGCCTCAGCAAATTTCACGTTCTCTACGATCTTCTCCCGCTCTGCCACCGACGGTGTGCGAATAATCGCACCACCACTCTTCATCTGGCGGAGGGTATGAACGCGGACGTCCATTGTCGGCGCCACCTTCTCCACCACCTCCTTGACCACCTCCGCACCGGTCGCTCCATCCTTGCGGATGATCGCCGACCACGTGTCAATTAGCTTCGGAACGATCGCCGGTCGAACCGCAACACCAGCAGCAACCGTCGGTACAGCGGCAGCAGCAGCAGGAACGCCCCTGGCAACCACAGGCCGCCCATGGCTAGCCACAGCTCCACCACCTCCAGCTCTCCAATGTTCGACCTCCAGCAAGAGGTCCAATCCCGATGTCGACACGTTCTCGGAGAACGCTACCTCCATCTCCTCCTTAGCAGCACCAGCATTAGTAGCACCAACGCCAACAGTACCACTACTACCACCATCACCAGCAGCACTACCGACAACAGCACCAGCAGTACCAGCAGCAGCGGTAACTCCAGCACTTTCACAAACTCCAGCAGCGGCAACACCTGCATCTGCATATCTACTCCTGACAGCAGCTGCCAACGCAGAAGCCGACGTAGACGGTGCCTCGCCACCTATCTTCGACTTCTTCCTGCCGACAGTTACGCCTCCCGACGACTCCTCACTCTCCGTATGTCGGACTCGCCCTCCTCCAGTCGTCGACATCCGCGTCACCTCGCTATCCGTGGTCGCCGACTCGTCTACGCTCATCACCTCCTCCTCTGACTCAGCCTTCGCACGCCCCTTCGTCAGAGACATCCACTTCGTCTTCTTCCTCCCCTTCGGTGCCGGCATCAGCAGCGACACCTACCCAACTAATCCCTAATCAAAATCAAAAAACACTTAGCAAAGTCAGAAACCAGTCCGTCAATCAAAAACAGTCTAAACCAAATCAAAATCAATAAACACAACCTAGCCAGTCCTTACCTAATCTCAAATCTCGCCGGAGATTTTGAGACACCTTCAAACTTCACCCAAGAATTTGAGACACCAAAAGGGGTAATCTCAAACACTGTCTCACCTTTCACTTCACTATCAAAAAACACTTCTAACTTCTAAACTTCACACTCGCTTTAAAAAACTTCCGAAAAACACTTTCACGTCTGTATATTTCAACTTGAATTGCTGCAGTCGGACAGTAGGACGATTGGGGAACCCCGTTCCATCGGAACGCGAAGGCATCCCCATCAACGAATTTATAAATTTTTTTGTCTATATTAGCCCGTAATAGGTACTACGATGTAGGCCTTCCAGACTTTGTACAGATTTTTTTTTGCGATTGCGTAATATGACTGACGATTGCGTAATATGACTATGCTCTGTGCTAAACACGTCCGTTCACTACGACTGATCAGCAAAGACTCACTGCGCGAAGTAAGTGCCTTTGTTTTGAGATATGTCTTTGTATTTAGTCGTCCATTCACCCCATAGGATTTTTTGTATATGGGCCTCTGCGTCTTTAACCGACAGAGAGTTTGGGATTTCGCAGCCAGCCGCAGCAGAATGCTTTTGCTGTCAGTTAGAATGGCAGCTTTATCTATACCATCCTTTACATGCAGCACATCCTGCTTCGTTTGTTCCATTTGAAGCATTAGTTGCCCATATTGAACATCCGATACTATTTAGCTCAGTGATTTGTTTTTGACGAATTCCTTAGGAATCTATGGTATCTATGAAATTCCTTCGGTTTTTCATAGATATCAATTAGGAAAATAATTTTTTCATTGGGTTGTTCAGATTTATTTACAACGGTGTTGTCCAAAATATGTTTAAATTTTGTATAGATTAAACCAAGACTTGTCTTTTTTGTGAGATTTTCATATATGTCTGTGAAGATTTTAAATTTTATTAGTTCTTTTGCCGTAAGAAATTGTGATCGCTACTCTGGGGTAGTGATACTGACAAAGCATATATAATGCGATTCGGGGTTGATGGTGTGAGACCAAGTTTTTTCTCAGAATTTGGTTCTGAAATGCAGTTATATTTTTGTTGATATAGGTTGGCATATAAGCCATTGATGATATTTAGTGTTCACTTTTTGAAAACAGTAAAGATTTTGATAAGTTTATAGCCATTTTTGGATAAAGACCGTATTTAATAGAATTAACCATTTTAATAGCATTTAAAGATGAGTTACAAGAAGCAATGAGTTCTTTAGGGTTAGACTATTCTTTATGTGTCTGCATAAGAATTTTGTTTTGGTAACAGGGGTAATTTTTGTATTTCATATTCGAATGTTTGGGATTTTTCTTCCTCCCTTGGCCACGTACATGACAGGTTTTATTTCGGTTGTATTTCAGATTTCGTTTGGATAAGATGTTGCAGAAGCTATTTAATTTTAGATATATCAAAATTCTTGTGGACTGATAGAATAATAAAATCATCAGAAAATTAAAATATATGTGTTTTGATCCACAATACCATGTAGTCCTAAGATATAATCAGGGTGGCGCAGAATGAGCTACATGGTTTAAATGGTTTATAAGTTTTTTATTTATGCTATTAATATAATTTTTGTTTTTAAATTCAGTATATATTATTGGGGAATTTTTTGCAATTAGCTTTGAAAATGATGTCCTGTAAGTAATGTCTATTTTCTGCGTTGTTCGATTCATAATTAATTCCCCAAGTCTCCTTCACAAAATGCTGAAAAAAAACAAAGAAAGAATAACAATTAAAAAAGTTATAAAGAATTAAAACCATATTGTTCATTCTGCGCCATCCTGTATTATAACTTTTTAAAGATGTGGGGGATATGAAACGAACGAAAAATTTCGCGAAAGAATAATAATTAAAAAAGTTATAAAGAATTCAAACCAAATAGCTTATTCTGCGCCACCCTGTATATTGAAAAGAGTCGGGCTTAAACAAATGCCCTGTGTGAGACCATAATTAATTTCTAGGGAGTCTTCTCCAAGGATAATAGTTCTTTGTTTGAGAAAGTTAATAACCCAATTTGTAATGTCAGATGGGCAGGATAGCTCGGTTAGAATTTTGTACAGCAATTGAACTTTTACGCAGTCGTATGCCTTCGAAACGTCAAGTGTGAAGAGTATGACTTTATCGCTTTTTTCTTTGTGGTAGTTGATTATGTATAGTAAATCGTTAATGCACATTGATGCAGAGAAATTATTTCTATAAGCATATGTACTTTGCGGTAGTCTTTGATTGACTTCAAGGAATACTTGAAGTCGATCTTTTATTATTAAATTAATTATTTTTATGAAAACAGATATTAGCGCAATTGGTCTATAATTTGTTAGGTTTTCCAGATCTTTGCCCTTTTTTGGAATGGGTACAATTTTTATTTTCCTCCATTCATTTCTGATTTTGCAGTTTTTCCAGTGCACATTTAAAGCAGCAAGCAGATTGTGTTTTGAGGTTGTTGGGTAAAAATAAAACAAGTGTGTCAACATTTTTTGGAAGGTCAAGATTTTTTTGAAATTTGTTTTTAATCTGGTTGATAATTTGAAAAAAATAAAACAATTTGAACCGATTTGCAAAATTTTGATTTTTTCGCGAGATATGACCTATTAAATTGGTCATATAATACATTAAAATAAAGCTTAAGGTGTTGTTTGTATTAATAGAACCGCCAATTTATACTTCAACCGCACGAACAGTCCAGTCCATAACGCATTTTCCAAAATCATTGCATTTAACACAAAAAGTAAAAAAATTGTCTCTTAATGGGTTAAGAAAACATATATTAGGAAAGAAGATATGAAAGTGACTTTTCTCACGCCTCTTTTGTCGTTGATTTTGTACAGATTGATTAGGAATTGACGGAGATATTGCAAATTATATATCCACAGTTTGGATGCTCGCGATGCTGAGAACTTTATTCGCCGAAAAAAAAAATAATGCGTTGTTTTACTCAGAACTAATGGATTCAGCTATTGTGTAAATTTGGACAAAATTGGTAAGGTCCTTGAGGTCCTGTAATAATGAACCAAAAATATTTTCAAAAAGGTAGTGTCCGTAAATTTGCTGTAAATTTTTACAAAGCGCGATCTACCAAAATGTTTTTTCTGATTCTGGTGGAATTACTGCTCCAGAAAGTTAAATTATTCGCATATGCAAAAAATATTTTGCAATATTTTTCATATGGTCAGTTGGTAGTTAAAGTTTATAATATATTTAGATTTTAGGAAATGTTTCGGACCAACCTGCAAAAAGTTCAGTCGAATCCGTTCCATATTACCGGAGAAAATTGCAGTTTTCTAAACACACTCGGAAAAATTTAATAGGTCATATCTCGCGAAAAAATCAAAATTTTGCAAAACGTTTCAAATTGTTCTATTTTTTTCAAATTCTCAACCAGATTAATAACAAATTTCAAAAAAATCTTGACATTTCAAAAAATGTTGACACACTTGTTTTATTTTTACCCTGTTGAGTTGGTTTATCATTTCATATGTGATACTGTCCATTCCTGCAGCAGACGGTTTCTCTTTTCTGCTCAGTACATTAGACAGTTCTTCCAAGGTGAGTTCCGTAGATGATGAAGTTTTCTCAGTTGATAGTGTAATTTACGAGTTGTCTGGGACTTGGTCTCTCAGATGGATTAAGAAGTCTTTGTTGTTGTCAGGGGACCATTTGGAGCAAGGGTTTAGGGAAAACGAGTTTTTAAAACCGCATACAAATCTAAAAAGTGCTTTTGAATTAGGTGTTTGGTTTATTTGTTAAATCTTGTTTTTCAAGCTTTGTTTTGTTGCACATTTGATAGCATTTATGTCATTATTATTAAGATTGAAACTTTTTTGAGCTGCCAACTGAAGGCGATACAGTTTTTCTACATTATTGTCCCACCATGATTTGGGGTTGCCCTTTCCTTTAAGAACATATATTGCATTTTTGATTTCGGAGCAGTGATCCCAACTTTTTCTGAAGCAAAAGCGTAATGAAAAATTGAAAAAGGGTAAATTCCAGACAAAAAACTGTTATCTGTTACAATTATAAAGATGTGTTGAGAAATGTGGATTTTAAAGCGTCTACATTCAGCATTGGGAAATATATGTTGAGTCTATATATTAATCTGAACCAATTTTCTTTAAATTTGACAGTGTCCAATTCTGGTTGAAGGAACCGTTATATAGTAAATTGTATGTAGATCTGGTGAGAAACCGGTATTCTATGGCGCTTAGACCCAAAATTGGTATATCAGTATATATGACGGATATATCTAAACCTGCAACAAATTTCATAAAATTTGCCAGGGTTTGTTATTGGCTCCATCAACCTTACTATGCTAAATTTCGTAATATTTGATGCAAATTGTGGCGTATAAGATGCCAAGTCTTTATGTACATGCATATGGTGTAGCAAAATAGTCAAATTTCTTTATGTTACCGGATTTGTCCTGACAAATGTACGAAAAGAACTGACGAAAAAAGCGTACAGCTAAAGCTTTTTTTTATTTGGCACTAACTGAACACTTTTCGCGTATTGAGTGGTCTAAAAAGCACAAGTGCGAAAAGAACTAAGTTGGCATCCCTGTTTCGGAGGATATCGATTTTTCTATGTCACCAAAGGAAGTATTTAATTCAATGTTTTTTACATGATACAATTAGAAGGTAGTCGCAGTTGCCAACAACAACAAAATATCAACTTTGTTCAGACCTCGGGTGTTTCTGGTTGTCAAAATGTAGGTGACAAATTGAATAGAAGTGTCAAAACTACTTCATTCATTTTTGACACAATAAATAAAATTGGACGAATTCGAGAATGTGTGTAAATAAATATTGAAATCCTTTTATTTTTTGTGAAAATTGTGCTAAGAACGTAACATATGCACGTGCAACATACGATAGTGTGCAATGAAATAGAGACATCCCTATACAAAATATTTTTAAATTAAGAAAAACCGCCAAAAAATATTTTTTTGTGGAACTTTCAGTTGTTCTAATTAAATTAAACTACCAAATTCAAATATCAGTGTGATAATTTAAAATAACACTACAAATATAAAAAATTCCCTGGTTTTGGCTGTGAACAATAAGTCTTCATTGGAATGTTCCACTTATCATCCATTCTAGATTAGTGTTGGCTACTGGCGAATCCTCATGTTACTTGGCGAATTTCTTTTTTCGTGTCGTTTAGAAATATACGGTACTCTTCGGATTCCTTTCGCATTTAAATCGTTTTTAATTAAAATTTTTTTCTAGAGGTGTCAAAGGATGTTCAAACGAAAGTACCATACCATTCTAAACGACACGAAAAAAAGATTGAAATTCGCCAAGGAACATCAAAATTGGCTAGTAGCCAATACTAATCTAGAATTTTGTAGTTTATTAGTGAAAATGAATAAAATAAATTGAAAGTTCCACAAAAAAAAATTTGGCGAGTTTTCTTACTTTGAAAATGTTGGATAGGGGGTCTCTTTTTCATTGCACACCAGTTTGGTCGACTCGACTCTCAGGTTGGCTGGTGTAGAGGAAGACCACTGAGTTCGGCTAGTGTACAAACATTGGGTATTGGACTTCGCTAGGCTCTATAACGACTAAGGGCTCTGTCTTTGGCAAAAGTTTCGACTTTTTAGGCCCTTTTACTATGTCGCTGGGCAGGAAGTGGTCACCACATATTCAGTCCCCACTCTTAAAATGCATTCCACAAATTGACGCACACTTGAGCCTCCGCTTGTTAGTCGGTACCGCAAAAATGGACCCTTTTGTGTTTCTTTATATTTTGAAAATCTGATTTTGGTTAACGATATATTTAATTTGAAACAAACAAAACGTATGTATTTGACACTTACTTGACAACCAAAAACACTGCTGTAGACCATGGTATAATACCATGGTTTTTTAGATTGTTTAGAAGTTTTCGTTTTGCGAAAAATTTTGGATTTTTGTTTATGACATTTTTGATATTGAGAATCACTGGTAGTGTTATACACATTCCATCGCTTGCTGCGTTTGTGAAAGAGAGATCTAATACATAACCCGTTATATCTTGCAGTCGTTTTCAAAGATTATGTTTCCATTATTTAGGCACCGAAAGTTGGATGCATCAAATATTATTTTTATGGCTTGCCTCTTTTAGAATCAAAGTAATCACCGAATACAGAGTGTCTCGCGTTGAAATCACTACATATGAATACATTAGTTTTAGTTTCTAAAAAGTATATAAGCTTGTTTTGTTCTTGCTTGATCATATTGCACTTTTTTGAGTGGGCGAAGTAAACCGAAACTAGGGTTAGATTTCTTGATAAGTTGGTTGTTTCACATATTAGAATATCAAGTGGGGTGAAATTTTTTTTTTCGATTTTATTAATTTTTTGAAAAAGATGGCAACTCCTCATTTGTCTCCTTTCTTTTTTGACACTAGGCGTGTTTTCGTTACACCATAAGTGCTTAATTTGTATGGGGAGCTAAGCACTTTTAAGCACTATTAGTTCCCGATGAAGTTTGGTGCTTGTGTTCATGTCTTAATCGAGTATGATGTTGCCAGATTGGGCACCCTATATTTAGCAATATGGCATCCCATTTTTGGAGAGATTTTATCAATTATTGTGAATTAACGGGAAGAAGAAGAACAAAAATGGGAAATTATTTTAATATTTGCAAAAAGAGTGTAAACAATTGACAATAGAATAGTAAATATATGTTTTATAAATACTTTTCACGAATTTTTTGTCTGTTTCGCACTGTTCTTCGCAACTCATGACACCATTGCTACCAGATAGTGAAAATCCGCCACTTATTGCTTATGTGCCAGTTAGTGGAAGTCAGTTGTTTTCGTTGCAAAGTGCTAAACTAAAAGTGCTAGCTTGTAACGAAAACATGCCTACTATATTATAATCTTGAATTGATGTTGAGTTTTGGCTTTCATCAATGTTAAAAATTTCCGAAAGAAAACACATCGATTTCAAGTTTTTTTTTAAGTAGAATTGAAAGAAATTTTTGTTTTTATTAAAACTCTGTTTGTTATATTGTAGTAGTTTTAACGACATGCGTTTACGTAGGATTCATCTCATTTTGTTTTCTTTTTAATTTTTTAAATCTTAATGTATCTTTTTTGTGTTTAGGTTGGAGGATCCAAGTATTCTGTTATATTAGTTACTATTTTTTTTACTTGTGTTTGGTGTTCCTGTAATTGAGTTTTGGAATTGATTGAGGATATTTAGACCTTCTGTGCTATTTAAGGAAGTAAGTACTTTTGACATCTGATTGGCAAAAACTGATAAAACTTTTTCCATATCTGTAACGTTGGAAAATTTAGCGCTTTCGTAAAAAGGTTTTGATGGCGAAACGACAATTGGGCTTGCTACCTGATGAATTCTTTTGGGTTCTGGAGCTGCAACTTTACTGTATTTGACTCTTGTAATTCTTCTGTTTATATCTTCATTAATATTTCGATTCAGTGGTTCTTTTTTCCTTCCGATTGTGGGGAAGTATATTCTAACTGGCTTCGTCAGATAAAATTTGGTAGAATTTTTGAGTTTCCGGGTATTTTTGAAAAACATCTTTCCTTGATAGGTTTGATAGAGCCATTAGTTATTCTGATAGGCTTCGTCAGAAAAAATTTGGTAGAAATTTTGAGTTTTCGAGTATTTTTGAAAAACGTCTTTCCTTGATAGGTTTGATAGAGCCATTACTTCTCGTAGATTGCGCTCTGATTCCCATTTAGCGCAGTTGTTGGATTCTGTAGAGATGTGATCCGTTTTGCTGCAGAGAATGCATCTCAGAGAGTTGCAAACTCCTTTGCATATTGTTGTGGCTAGGCAGTCACGACTTTTTCCCCTTTACACTGAATAGGGCTGATAATGAACTGATCGCATTTCAAACAGCGAGAGAGCTCCCTCAGTCTGCCTCTCTCTCCCACAAACTTTGACACATGCTTGGAAAAAATTGCAGAGTGTGAATCAGATCATATAATTAGTCCTGATTCACACTCGGCAATATTTTACATGCAAATGTCAAAGTTTGTAGGAGAGAGAGGCAGAGATCGCTTTCCGCCTGCCTCTCTCTCCAACAAACGTTGACACTTGCTTGCAACAAATTGCCGAGTGTGAATCAGAACTTAGACATTCCGCTTATATCATTCTTAAATATAATTTTTAGAGAATTGTGATCGCTCGTTTGAAGTTGTTGGCTTAGAACAATGACTTGATGTGGCCCCATAAAAATAAATCTAATGGCGTTAAATCACATGAACGATGTGGCCCTTCCACCGGACCATTTCTCGGGGTAACACGTTCACCGAATTTGCCTTTCAGTATATCAATTGTAACGCGTGGAAATCGATTGTATCCAGGAAAAAGGTCACAACCTGCATGGTGGTACAAAGACCTTCGAAAGTCAAGGCAAACTACAAGGAAACTGTACAACAAAGCCAATGTAACCAAAGCAAGTACTGATTGGGATCGCTATAAGGAAGCTGTCAACATGTACAAGAGCGAGGTCAAGTCGCTAGGAAGCATCAAAATGGAAGATGGAAGCTGGACTGAGTCTAGCTCTGATACCGTGGACCTCCTGGCTATAACACACATCCCCGGGTGTTCGAACCTGGTGCGGGATACATGTCCTAATAACGGTACAGAACACAGAGAATCACAGTGCGATGACCGCACTTTTTCGATTGTAAAAAGTTTAGTAACCAAGGAGAAAATACTGTGTAATTCCTTCGAACCCTTAAAATCGACTGGACCAGATGGCATATCACCGGCCATGCAACAAAACGCAGATTCAAGAGCGATATGCTTACTCTTAATGATTTTTAGGCACTCCCTGAGGAATTTTATTATGGTAACCAGAGGAACTCCTCAAGGAGGGGTACTGTCACCTCTCCTGTGCCTCTTGGTACTAAATGGAATACTCAGATCATTTGAGGAAGAAAGAGTGAAAGATGTCGCCTACGCAGATGATGTTGCCATCATGGTTGTAGGCAAATTTCTTTCGACTATCACCGATCTCATTCAGGGTGCTCTTAGGAGGCTATTTAGGTGGGCAACGGCGAATGGGCTGGGCACCACCCTATGAAGAGCGAGCTAGTACTATTCACCAGAAAGAATAAGATACCAAATTTCACTAAATTTTGGACGTAGTAGAGCTGAACCTGTCCTCTGAGGCTACATACCTTGGTGTCATACTTGACCTGAGATTGAGATGGAAAAGAAACACAGAGGAAAGAGTCAAAAATATATTGAACGCACTATACTCGTGCAGAAACTCCACAGGTAAGAGCTGGGGGCTCAAGCCAAGTACCATCCATTGGATGTATACACCTATAGTGCGTCATATACTTACCTTTGGTTCAGTGGTGTGGGGGAAGGCAACAGAAGTTAAACATCAGCTTAAAAAGTTAAAGAAAGTACAAAGAGCGGCATCATTATTTATATCCGGTGCGAGAAAGAGCACACCGCAGAGGGCACTCGACATGGTATTGAACCAACAACCTGTAGGTCTTTTTGTTAAGTGCAGTGTTACAAAATGCGCTCTCAGACTCCGAGAAGCTCGTGTGTGGCGTAACGCGGATTGGGGCCACTCGGCCATTCTCATTGAGGCATCAAGAATGTCTGATCTAAGGGACCGACAGACTATTTGTCACCAGTTCAGAAATTCTCCTCAAATCTCGACATAATGATTGCCCCAGAACAGACTGGTCATGCTGCAACCTTCCTTTGGAGGGCCATGGAATATACACTGACGATTCAAAGATGGATGTGGGTACAGGGGCTGGCATTTTCAGCACCTGTAGCGTTTTCCAGGCGGAGATCTTTGCTATACTGCAAGCCCTCAGCTTGATAAATCGACGAAAGCTCGAGCAAGATGATCACATAACTGTCTATGTTGATAGTCTGGCTACTCTGAAGGCACTGAAGTCAACCACTATTAAGTCAAAGGTGGTTAATGAGTGCCATTTGGAACTACAGCAATTGGCAGACATAATCAGACTGTGCTGGGTCCCCGGGCACTGTGATATCGCGAGGAACAAGAAGGCTGACGAACTTGCGCGAAATGGATCAGCGATGGACGCTGCAAGGGTTGTGCCATCCCTATATTCCCCCTTTTGCTATTTTTTCAGTAACATAGAGTGTTTCTACAAAGACCTGGCAAACCAGAAATGGTCGAGCAGATCTGACTGTAAAATCACTAAATCTCTATGGCCAGCCATATCGAAATCTAGGACGAAAGATCTTCTTAAAATCACAAAGAGGGACATTCGTTTAATGATTGGCACGCTGGCTGGCCACTGTAATGTTACATCTTTAAGATCAAAGTGGCAGAGTGATTCTGCCGTCTCTGTGAGGATGAGGAGGAACTGGAAACAATCGAACACCTTCTCTGTCAATGTCCTACTCTATCCAGACGAAGATATCGCTACCTAGGTGATTGCACGATACAAAATCTGGAATCTCTATCGTCCCACATGAAACCACATATCGGCGATGTCAAGCTCATCCAATTCTGGCAAAAATAATTTTCTAACATGGCAAGATAGCGCTCTGCATTGACAGTAACATGGCGATTGTTTTCATCGACGAAAAAATACCTTCGGCATGAAAACCACACAACACAGTACTTTGCGACCACCGACTCAGAATTTCGGTAGTAAATTTTAATGATTTCCAAACGTTACACGTAAGTGAACTTTACCATGATGAAAATGTTGACTTCGACTAACGTTTTGACACTGAAAGATCATTAAAAATGTTTGAGGCTGCGTTGACATAACGATACGAAATTGTTATGTCCCTATTGGAAAACCCGATATTAATAAAAATCGTATAGTTCATTTTATTATTTATTTGTATTTATTTATTACAATTAAAATTATAATAAACTTAATGTAAAAGGCACTAGCATCTCAGGCTATCGGCCAAGATTAATTCAAAAAGTTAGACTATGTTAGTTAGTTAGTTAAATTCCTTATTCATATTTTATTATGTATGCTTATGTGTTTTATAAATGAGTATATTTTAATAATATTATCTGTTGTCGGTTTCTGTAAAAGTTCAAATGCATCTGGTGTTTTGAAAATTTGGTTCCGTGTTGGTTGTAGTGCTGGACAGGTAGAAAACAAGTGCTGGATCGTTATATTGGTATTGTTGCAGAATGTACATATCGGAGGGGAACATTTTGTCATTAAATGCTCATGTGTCAGTTTTGTGTGCTGGAGACGTAAACGTATAAAACATTTGTTCTGGAGGCAGTTGGTAGTTGATGGTAGATTCGCCGGTTGTCGGTTAGGATTGATTAACTTATAGGGGTGATTGTATAAGTTCCACGAGGTTTGTGCTTTATTGTTGACATATATTGTTGCCACTCTGGTTGCATGTTTTCTGGAAAAAGGTATGAAGGTGTATGTGGGAATGCAATTTGGTATATCTTTAGCTGCCTTATCAGCATGTTCATTTCCGGTTGTTTCTGGGAGAAGACCGGAGGCTTGAATAGATCCACTTTCAGTGACAACGGCAAATGATGTACTAAAGCTATTTTTTGAACCATCAGTAAATAATAGATTAAAGCCATTATCTTTATGTTCATTAAATATATTTCTTGAGAGAGTTTGATATATAACAGCATTAGTTGTACCTTTATTGTAGGTGGTAAGAGAGTCAATGAAGAGATTTTGTTCGAGAGCCCAAGAGGCATGCGTTTGAGTAGCTTCCTTATAATCATCAATGTTAAGCTTTTTTGAAATATTATATAAGTCGCATAAAGCAGAAGAGTATTTCAATTTCTTTTTTCTTTTCTTTAAGAGATTTATTTCATTTGCCAGGAGAGATGGTTTACGGCATATTATTTTATGTATTAAGCGACATTTTATTCTTAATGTGTGAAGTGAAATCTCTTCAAATCCACCTTCAGCTAACAAGTTCCGTATTGGCGTAGTTCTGAATGCTCTCAGGCTTGTTCTTACAGCACTATGTAATATCGATTCAATAGGTAATCTTAATGATTTCGCAGCTTTGTGGTAGAGGATTAAACCGTAATCCATTTTGGAAACAATTATTGACCTGACCATCCTTAACAAGGAGTTGGGATGCATTTGACTTTTGGTTGAAGACAGATATTTAATTACGTTCAATCTATTATGTAGATCTTTTTTAAGTTGTATACAATGTTCCTTAAAACTATAATTGTTATCAATATACATTCCAAGAATTTTACAAATTTTAACATTTTCAATTTTATTAGTATTATATTGTATGTTAATATCATTACAGTTTCTTTTTCTACAGATGTGCAAATGTTTAGTTTTATCAAACGAAATATTTGCACCAGAAGTTTCTGACCAACTATTTATATCATGTATGGTTTTTGAAAGTTCTTGTGTTATTTCGTTATTTTTTTTTACTTTGGGAATAATATATTGGACAAATTTGATTTGTCGTCCAATTATGTGATTAGTATAAGTAACGTTAGGTATAAGAAAATGAATTGAATTGTAGTAGATTAAGACTATTGTGAATTAAAAGTCCGAAATTACTGTTACAAATGAAATGTCAAACTAACTTGGTGAACAAAAATATGTTTCTTGTTCACTTGGCTGAAATCATAAAAAGGGTGAGCATCTCAACTCGTCTCCAATAAAATGGAAACAAAAATTTAATACTTGTGTTTTTTCCCTACTTCTCTTCCTTTTCGCTTTGTGTGAATTATTCCTCTGGGTTCGAGGAATATTTTCACCTACAACATCTCCTAATTACAGTCCACTGTCATACGAATATTCCCGCCGCTCAGTACCAGCAGATCGCCACGCCAGCTGATATCATCCGCCACTCACACACAGCAGGAATATTTCCCCTCTACCCGAGTTTATTCATGGTCCTCCGTTGCCGTACAACCTGGCGACAAACACAACAGCAGCATTAAAACATACAAAAAACCATCCACAACATGAGGTAATATCTCCACTCTCTCTCTCTGCATAATTAGTTGTGTCTACGGTACCGGTAAGTGCAATCCCTTTCTATATTTGTATAAAAACAAGAAAGTTGCAAACACAAAAAACGCGAGAAAAATATTCAAATTAAATGCCCAAAAAATTGTTTTAAAAATCGTGGTTACAAAAAAGGAAAAAACAAAGAAAAATAAGAAAAATCAGTGTAATAACGAAAATAAGAGACAGCACAGTGTCTAAAGGGTTTGTAAGTGGAAACGTTGAAAATCGTGGAAAGATTCCACAGAATAAAAGAGAAAAAAATGAGCTTAACACCGAAAAAATTAATAAAATTGTAAAAAATTGTGTTTGCAACGGATTCTTTTAAATCATCGAAAAGCCACCGAAAAACCTCAAAAAATTTAAATTATTAAAGTTAAACAAAATGACAAGTTCCAAAAATTAAAAAGTGCCAAAAATTAAAAAAAAGTGCCAAAAATCAGTGAAGTGCTAAGTGGTGTCCGTCCGCGAAAAACGGTGTAAAAACCACATAATCAGTTTGTCTGTCCGCAAAAAAAAACAGCGAAAGTTTTTTGAAGAAAAATAAATTTTTCAATGCCAGTATTGTAAAAAAATCCCGTTAAGAAAAAGTTTCCAAAAGTGCTATGTAATGTAAAAATAGCGGCTCCAGTTTTACATAACAGATTTACATAAAAGATTTACATACAGTTTTACATAAAAGATTTACATAAAAGATTTACATATAAGTTTTACATAAAAGTTTTACATGCGTACTTAAGCATATGTACATATATATCCATTTATGTATATATGTGTTACATACTTCTCAATCTCATTTCGTGCACATAAAAAAGGAAGAAAGCTCGGCTCAAATAATACGAAGAAAGAACTATAAAAAATACGATTCTCTTATTTTTTTTTAATTTTTGGCACTTCGATTTATTTTTTATTTTTGGCACCCCAATTGTTCGATTTTTATGAAGGTAAATTCTCTTATTATTACTCTCTTAAACGCACTCACATTATTAACAAAAGAAAAAAATTTTAAATTTTTTAAAACAAACAAATAAAATATAAATAACTCGTTAATTTTTTTGAGTGTACAAAACGGTCATCAAACCAAACGAATAAGTAAACAAAACGACCAAAGCAAGAGCGGCATCATCACCACTCAATCAGCCATACACTCATACTCACTCATACACTCATAACAGCGGCTCTCACTCACGGCAGAGCCGACAACTGCGAACAGCGCGGTCGTTGAGAAAAACTGTAAACAAGAATTACAGCCTACGAATAAGTAAATACCACTCACCCATCAAGTACACTCAAAATAAAAAGAGAGTAAATAGATAAAGAGTATACATGTCGAATTCTCTTAAATAAAGATGAAACGAATAATGAAATAAAATGAAGTAAATGAAAATGATATTGCTAATGGAAATAAAGCAAAGAAAATGAAATGAAATGAAATAAGCGAATGAAAATTAAATTATTGTTGATGGCAATTTAAACAATAATTAAACAAATTATCAAAAAATATTTAAAAACTAACCGCATGCTTTTTAAATTAAATTATTTAATATTTTAAAAATTTTACAATATTTAAACCTTTTTTACAGCTCGTAAAAAGTGACGAATTTTCACATTTTTACATTTAAATTGTTGATGAAGTGAAATGGAATTTCAAAATATTTTCTGTGAACTGTAGTTTTTATTTATTTTTGCTGTGAAAATTTGTTAATCAAATTCTGTGAATAATTACCGAGCTCAATAGTGAAAAAAGTGCATATACACACCAAAAAAGAAAGATATTTTTTAAAGAAATAAATATTTTTTTTTAAATCCAAATTTAATTCGAATGTGACTGAAAGTGAATGGAAAAGTGAATGTTTAAAAAAATATTGGAGTTAATTTAAATATTCCAATTTTCAATAGCTCGTCTCAATACACAGAGAGAAATTTTGATGGTGAAATAGAATAATTAAATTAGAACCAGTCAATTCGACATAAAACAATTTTAATAAATATTTTTTTTTGGATTTAAATATTTTTTTTGGTGGTGTTGTGCAACTTAATAACTTGACTCGTGTTATATTTATTGCTTTTCTCTTCTCAAGATACCTGGTGAAAATATTTAAGTGCAAATTTATATGGAAATTGAATTTTAAATCAATTAAATTCAAAATTTAAGCACGAATTTTTTAATTGCTTATGGAAGTTTGATGGTTAATGAATATTATCATCCACGTTTCTTGAAGTGTTACCAGATAAAAGCAGCTTAAAGAATTTAAATCCATTTATCGACTCGAACCAAGTATTACGTGTTAACGGAAGACTGGTCGATGCGTCACTGCCTTACAATGAGCGATATCCCGTCATTCTTCCTGGCAACTCCCGTCTCTGTCATCTATATCTTATACACTTGCACACTTTCCTTGCTCATGCTGGATGTACACAAATGTGCAGAATGGTGCAAACTGAATCTTATATATCGTCTCAAACCAAGGATAAAAAGGATTATACATAAGTGCAAAACATGCATCATTTATAAACATAAACCATGCTCGCAAATAATGGCGCTTTTACCCCCAAAAAGATGTACGATTACGCCTCCGCTTCATATTACCGGCATAGATTTCGCTGGACCTTTCGAACTGAAAAGTTCTTCAGTACGGCGATCCCCACCAGGCAATGAAGCCGACCAAAATTATCGGCGGCGGCGGCGCATTGAAAAATACCGATCGGCGGCTGATCAAATTTCAACAATCGGCTGAGCCGACAAAGTTCCAACAAACGATGGCGCACGAATGTCAATCTCAGGCAAAAATGGCGCTTTAAGATATTTACAATTAGATGACAAAACCTAAAATTAACACAAAAATTTAAGAAAAGTTAAGGAAGTTTTGATTTAATGTCGAAAATCAGTTCAATAAATGTCTACTTATTAGTCTGTTTTGTGAAAGAGAATTTATTGTGAATGACATACCGCCTGTTGTTTTCTCTCTAGAACGACGTAGACTTTGTAAAAATTGGTTCGGCCGCTCAAGAGCTATTGTATTTTCCGTAAAAACCAAAACACGCATTTCTTTAAATAAATGATAGCGAGATTAATTTAGAAACTTTTTATGCAAAAATGAACTTTATTAAAATTTCTGACCCTATTGTATTACTTAGTAGTCACTTTCTTAATTTTCATGGTTGCATAAAATAAATCGATTTAACTCACTAAATAATGTTCGGCGGCTGAGTTTCAGCCGATGTGAGCCGATGAAATCGGCGGCGGCGCCGGCTGGAAATAAATGGCCGGCTGTGGCGCGCCGCCGATTTGCGCCGCGTCGGCTTCATACCCTGATCCCCACTCATAAAGGGATACGCATGCATTTTCATATGCTTTTCAATCAAAGCCATTCATTTGGAACCCTACTCTGAATTATCCTCCGCAGCATTCGAGGCGGCATTCTCGCGTTTCGTTGGGAGGCGAGGACTACCCTGTCGTGTAGTTTCTGAAAATGGAAGAAATTTTATCGGGGCAAGCCGTAATCTACTACAACAATTTTCAAAATTCCTCCAAACAACCGCCAGTGATCTTTCTGATAAATACTCGTTCATGGGTTTGAATGGCAATTTATACCCCCTCATGCACCACATATGGGCGGACTTTGGGAGTCCGCAGCAAAATGTTTCAAACACCACTTCAAAAGAATCGCTGGTGCCCACCGATTTACCTTTGAGCAATTTGCGACCGTACTGGCCAGAATAGAAGGAGTTCTCAATTCACGACCAATGTCAGCTGTATCCGAGGATCCGTCAGATTTAACAGCATTGACCCCGGGACATTTTCTAAAAGGGTCAGCCATAATGTCCTTTCCGGAGCCAATATCCAATAACATATCCCTCACTAACAGATGGCTAAAATTGAAAGCGATCCATCACCAATTTGCCCTACGATGGAAGGATGAATACTTAAAAGCACTACACAAACGTTATAAATGGAAAAATACAGCTCAAAATCTGCAAGCTGGAGATCTTGTAGTAATTTAAGATGATTTACTTCCCCCAAGCGATTGGCGTCTCGGAAGAATAGTAAAAACGCATCATGGTTCAGATAAAAATATCAGAGTCGCTGATATACAAACTGATTCTGGTACACTTACTAGGCCAATTGTAAAATTCTGTGAATAATTACCGAGCTCAATAGTGAAAAAAGTGCATATACACACCAAAAAAGAAAGATATTTTTTAAAGAAATAAATATTTTTTTTTTTAAATCCAAATTTAATTCGAATGTGACTGAAAGTGAATGGAAAAGTGAATGTTTAAAAAAATATTGGAGTTAATTTAAATATTCCAATTTTCAATAGCTCGTCTCAATACACAGAGAGAAATTTTGATGGTGAAATAGAATAATTAAATTAGAACCAGTCAATTCGACATAAAACAATTTTAATAAATATTTTTTTTTGGATTTAAATATTTTTTTTGGTGGTGTTGTGCAACTTAATAACTTGACTCGTGTTATATTTATTGCTTTTCTCTTCTCAAGATACCTGGTGAAAATATTTAAGTGCAAATTTATATGGAAATTGAATTTTAAATCAATTAAATTCAAAATTTAAGCACGAATTTTTTAATTGCTTATGGAAGTTTGATGGTTAATGAATATTATCATCCACGTTTCTTGAAGTGTTACCAGATAAAAGCAGCTTAAAGAATTTAAATCCATTTATCGACTCGAACCAAGTATTACGTGTTAACGGAAGACTGGTCGATGCGTCACTGCCTTACAATGAGCGATATCCCGTCATTCTTCCTGGCAACTCCCGTCTCTGTCATCTATATCTTATACACTTGCACACTTTCCTTGCTCATGCTGGATGTACACAAATGTGCAGAATGGTGCAAACTGAATCTTATATATCGTCTCAAACCAAGGATAAAAAGGATTATACATAAGTGCAAAACATGCATCATTTATAAACATAAACCATGCTTGCAAATAATGGCGCCTTTACCCCCAGAAAGATGTACGATTACGCCTCCGCTTCATATTACCGGCATAGATTTCGCTGGACCTTTCGAACTGAAAAGTTCTTCAGTACGGCGATCCCCACCAGGCAATGAAGCCGACCAAAATTATCGGCGGCGGCGGCGCATTGAAAAATACCGATCGGCGGCGGCGGCTGATCAAATTTCAACAATCGGCTGAGCCGACAAAGTTCCAACAAACGATGGCGCACGAATGTCAATCTCAGGCAAAAATGGCGCTTTAAGATATTTACAATTAGATGACAAAACCTAAAATTAACACAAAAATTTAAGAAAAGTTAAGGAAGTTTTGATTTAATGTCGAAAATCAGTTCAATAAATGTCTACTTATTAGTCTTTTTTGTGAAAGAGAATTTATTGTGAATGACATACCGCCTGTTGTTTTCTCTCTAGAACGACGTAGACTTTGTAAAAATTGGTTCGGCCGCTCAAGAGCTATTGTATTTTCCGTAAAAACCAAAACACGCATTTCTTTAAATAAATGATAGCGAGATTAATTTAGAAACTTTTTATGCAAAAATGAACTTTATTAAAATTTCTGACCCTATTGTATTACTTAGTAGTCACTTTCTTAATTTTCATGGTTGCATAAAATAAATCGATTTAACTCACTAAATAATGTTCGGCGGCTGAGTTTCAGCCGATGTGAGCCGATGAAATCGGCGGCGGCGCCGGCTGGAAATAAATGGCCGGCTGTGGCGCGCCGCCGATTTGCGCCGCGTCGGCTTCATACCCTGATCCCCACTCATAAAGGGATACGCATGCATTTTCATATGCTTTTCAATCAAAGCCATTCATTTGGAACCCTACTCTGAATTATCCTCCGCAGCATTCGAGGCGGCATTCTCGCGTTTCGTTGGGAGGCGAGGACTACCCTGTCGTGTAGTTTCTGAAAATGGAAGAAATTTTATCGGGGCAAGCCGTAATCTACTACAACAATTTTCAAAATTCCTCCAAACAACCGCCAGTGATCTTTCTGATAAATACTCGTTCATGGGTTTGAATGGCAATTTATACCCCCTCATGCACCACATATGGGCGGACTTTGGGAGTCCGCAGCAAAATGTTTCAAACACCACTTCAAAAGAATCGCTGGTGCCCACCGATTTACCTTTGAGCAATTTGCGACCGTACTGGCCAGAATAGAAGGAGTTCTCAATTCACGACCAATGTCAGCTGTATCCGAGGATCCGTCAGATTTAACAGCATTGACCCCGGGACATTTTCTAAAAGGGTCAGCCATAATGTCCTTTCCGGAGCCAATATCCAATAACATATCCCTCACTAACAGATGGCTAAAATTGAAAGCGATCCATCACCAATTTGCCCTACGATGGAAGGATGAATACTTAAAAGCACTACACAAACGTTATAAATGGAAAAATACAGCTCAAAATCTGCAAGCTGGAGATCTTGTAGTAATTTAAGATGATTTACTTCCCCCAAGCGATTGGCGTCTCGGAAGAATAGTAAAAACGCATCATGGTTCAGATAAAAATATCAGAGTCGCTGATATACAAACTGATTCTGGTACACTTACTAGGCCAATTGTAAAATTCTGTGAATAATTACCGAGCTCAATAGTGAAAAAAGTGCATATACACACCAAAAAAGAAAGATATTTTTTAAAGAAATAAATATTTTTTTTTTTTAAATCCAAATTTAATTCGAATGTGACTGAAAGTGAATGGAAAAGTGAATGTTTAAAAAAATATTGGAGTTAATTTAAATATTCCAATTTTCAATAGCTCGTCTCAATACACAGAGAGAAATTTTGATGGTGAAATAGAATAATTAAATTAGAACCAGTCAATTCGACATAAAACAATTTTAATAAATATTTTTTTTTGGATTTAAATATTTTTTTTGGTGGTGTTGTGCAACTTAATAACTTGACTCGTGTTATATTTATTGCTTTTCTCTTCTCAAGATACCTGGTGAAAATATTTAAGTGCAAATTTATATGGAAATTGAATTTTAAATCAATTAAATTCAAAATTTAAGCACGAATTTTTTAATTGCTTATGGAAGTTTGATGGTTAATGAATATTATCATCCACGTTTCTTGAAGTGTTACCAGATAAAAGCAGCTTAAAGAATTTAAATCCATTTATCGACTCGAACCAAGTATTACGTGTTAACGGAAGACTGGTCGATGCGTCACTGCCTTACAATGAGCGATATCCCGTCATTCTTCCTGGCAACTCCCGTCTCTGTCATCTATATCTTATACACTTGCACACTTTCCTTGCTCATGCTGGATGTACACAAATGTGCAGAATGGTGCAAACTGAATCTTATATATCGTCTCAAACCAAGGATAAAAAGGATTATACATAAGTGCAAAACATGCATCATTTATAAACATAAACCATGCTTGCAAATAATGGCGCCTTTACCCCCAGAAAGATGTACGATTACGCCTCCGCTTCATATTACCGGCATAGATTTCGCTGGACCTTTCGAACTGAAAAGTTCTTCAGTACGGCGATCCCCACCAGGCAATGAAGCCGACCAAAATTATCGGCGGCGGCGGCGCATTGAAAAATACCGATCGGCGGCGGCGGCTGATCAAATTTCAACAATCGGCTGAGCCGACAAAGTTCCAACAAACGATGGCGCACGAATGTCAATCTCAGGCAAAAATGGCGCTTTAAGATATTTACAATTAGATGACAAAACCTAAAATTAACACAAAAATTTAAGAAAAGTTAAGGAAGTTTTGATTTAATGTCGAAAATCAGTTCAATAAATGTCTACTTATTAGTCTTTTTTGTGAAAGAGAATTTATTGTGAATGACATACCGCCTGTTGTTTTCTCTCTAGAACGACGTAGACTTTGTAAAAATTGGTTCGGCCGCTCAAGAGCTATTGTATTTTCCGTAAAAACCAAAACACGCATTTCTTTAAATAAATGATAGCGAGATTAATTTAGAAACTTTTTATGCAAAAATGAACTTTATTAAAATTTCTGACCCTATTGTATTACTTAGTAGTCACTTTCTTAATTTTCATGGTTGCATAAAATAAATCGATTTAACTCACTAAATAATGTTCGGCGGCTGAGTTTCAGCCGATGTGAGCCGATGAAATCGGCGGCGGCGCCGGCTGGAAATAAATGGCCGGCTGTGGCGCGCCGCCGATTTGCGCCGCGTCGGCTTCATACCCTGATCCCCACTCATAAAGGGATACGCATGCATTTTCATATGCTTTTCAATCAAAGCCATTCATTTGGAACCCTACTCTGAATTATCCTCCGCAGCATTCGAGGCGGCATTCTCGCGTTTCGTTGGGAGGCGAGGACTACCCTGTCGTGTAGTTTCTGAAAATGGAAGAAATTTTATCGGGGCAAGCCGTAATCTACTACAACAATTTTCAAAATTCCTCCAAACAACCGCCAGTGATCTTTCTGATAAATACTCGTTCATGGGTTTGAATGGCAATTTATACCCCCTCATGCACCACATATGGGCGGACTTTGGGAGTCCGCAGCAAAATGTTTCAAACACCACTTCAAAAGAATCGCTGGTGCCCACCGATTTACCTTTGAGCAATTTGCGACCGTACTGGCCAGAATAGAAGGAGTTCTCAATTCACGACCAATGTCAGCTGTATCCGAGGATCCGTCAGATTTAACAGCATTGACCCCGGGACATTTTCTAAAAGGGTCAGCCATAATGTCCTTTCCGGAGCCAATATCCAATAACATATCCCTCACTAACAGATGGCTAAAATTGAAAGCGATCCATCACCAATTTGCCCTACGATGGAAGGATGAATACTTAAAAGCACTACACAAACGTTATAAATGGAAAAATACAGCTCAAAATCTGCAAGCTGGAGATCTTGTAGTAATTTAAGATGATTTACTTCCCCCAAGCGATTGGCGTCTCGGAAGAATAGTAAAAACGCATCATGGTTCAGATAAAAATATCAGAGTCGCTGATATACAAACTGATTCTGGTACACTTACTAGGCCAATTGTAAAATTGTGCTATCTACCATTCCTAAGTCAACCAATTTCCAACTCTTAAATAATCGCTTCTAGCTCGTTCCACATATTTATTCTCATCTCATACATTACCTTTCATTTCATTCCTTTTCACCTCATATTCCAAACAGATACTAACACCACTCTCATTTCAGAGTCAGAAGCGCATCCCCCAGTATCGTGAGCGAGTTATACCAGTGCGTACTGTGTAATCAGCGCCACTCGCTGCGATGCTGCCCGGACTTCGTCCTCATGAGGGTCTCGAGCCGGAGCTCGGTCATCCGGACCCACTCCTACTGCAGGAATTGCTTGGCCAGAAGCCACACGGTGGAGGATTGTCACTCCCAGGTGACGTGCCGAAAATGTGGATGTCGACACCACCCAATGCTGCACCCGAACCTGTAGGAGATAGTTCGGCCTCGGTGCGCACCACATCCCCGACCAGACCGGAGCGGTCCAGCATTTTGGCCAGGTTAGGAGCACGGCCACAGCCAAGACAAGCCTCAATTCGACGGAATCGCATGAGTCGGAACCCAATAAGGTTCGACTCGCCGATTCGCCCGCCTTCACCAGCACGCCGTCCTCCCCCCGCACGCCGCCATTCGCCAGCCCGGCGTCCATCCATGCGCCCACTTACAACTCGCCATCCACCAGGTCATCAACAACCCGCTCGTCGCCGACAGCCTCGACGACAACAACCATACCAGCGTCCTCAACCGCAACACCAAAACCCATGCCGACAGCAGCGCCGCCAAGAGTTCCAACAGGCTGGCCCTCAGATGCACCCAATTCCCAACCAGCGCGTGCTGTCCAAGGCAATAATCTCCATCGCCTCGGTCTTGTGCGCTACATCGCCTGTTGCACAGGTGCAAGGCCGGGGCCATGGACAAATTTGATTTGTCGTCCAATTATGTGATTAGTATAAGTAACTCTAGGTATAAAAAAATGAATTGAATTGAATTGTAGTAGATTAAGACTATTGCGAATTAAAAGTCCGAAATTACTGTTACAAATGAAATGTCAAACTAACTTGGTGAACAAAAATATGTTTCTCGTTCACTTGGCTGAAATCATAAAAAGGGTGAGCATCTCAACTCGTCTCCAATAAAATGGAAACAAAAAATTAATACTTGTGTTTTTTTCCCTACTTCTCTTCCTTTTCGCTTTGTGTGAATTATTCCTCTGGGTTCGAGGAATATTTTCACCTACAACATCTCCTAATTACAGTCCACTGTCATACGAATATTCCCGCCGCTCAGTACCAGCAGATCGCCACGCCAGCTGATATCATCCGCCACTCACACACAGCAGGAATATTCCCCCTCTACCCGAGTTTATTCATATATAAATCAGCCGCATACATACAATGGTATATCTTTTTATTCTGTGAAAGAATTCGATTTAAATCATCAAATGCTATGATGAATAAAGTTACCGATAACGGGGATCCCTGTGGAATTCCGTTATGTAATGGAAATATTGTCGAAGAAGTATGATTCACTTTTACTTTGCATTTTCTGTTGGTTAGAAATGACTAAATGAAATTAAACATCCTGGGACCAATTGTCCACTCAGTTAATTTCTTTAAGACTATGTGAATCCCTACCTTGTCAAATGCTTTGACGAAGTCAATTGACAAAATAGATGTGTGGTTTTTGGTGGAACGATTTTTACAGATTATATGATCGATAAATAATAAATAATCGGTCGTGCTAAGTCCAGACTGGAATCCTACTTGATTTGTAGATAATAATTTATGTTTTCTAAGGTACCACATTAATCGTTTTGATAACATTTTTTCCAAAATTTTTCCTATGCATGGTAAAAGTAAAATTGGTCTGTACGAATCCAATTGATTCAAGGGTTTGTTTGGTTTGGTTATCGGAATAGTTTCCGCTACTTTAAAAAATTGAGGAACGTAACCAGAGATGAAAATGTTGTTAAAATTATCAAGTATTCGTTTTTTGAAAGTAATTGTGGAGTTTTTCAACATAGGATAGGATATTTTGTCTCGACCCGTTGTTTTTCCTTTTGATGAATTAAGGCATGAGTTAAGTTCTTGAAGAGTAAAAATATCTTCTAGGCACTTAGCTCTATGTGAACAGGTGGATGGTGGTTGACATGTTTGTAATAAGCTGTCTTTGCTTTGTCGAAAAGAGTCGGAAAAATTTGAATCTTTTGAATTTGAGGACCAGTATTCTCCAAAGGAATCTGATATGTCAGATATATTGGAAATGGTGTTACCATTTTTTTCAATTGTCCGGATCGTATGGGGTGTATAATTTCCAGTCAAGAGTCTGATTCTCTTCCATAGATAAGAGGATGAAGCAAATGGATTTAATGATTGAGTAAATTCAAAAAATGCCCTTTCTTTTGCCCTTTTTTTAGCTCTGTTGAATAAAGCGTTTTTCTTTTTGTAATCGATTAGATTATAATTTGACATATTTCGACAGAAAAGTCTCCAAGCACATTGTTTCTCTGAGCGTAATATCTGGAGTTCTCGGGACCACCAGGGAACCAGTTTAGTCGCTTTTCGATTTCGAGTTTGGGGGATAGAGTTGTTAGCTGAAAGCCTAATATTTTTTCTTATTTGTGCTGATTCTTTATTAACATTTTGTGCACTCGCACTTTGTATATGGGAGGTGGATTCAGCGTTTAGGATAAGATTGACCTGCCGCTTTTTACCATCCGCCTCCCCCACCTTGCTGATTCTCCAATTATGGGCCGGCAGACCAGGATTGGAATCTTTTATTATTTCTAAGATGTCAGCCGGGTTGGAGGGCTCTTCTGTAACCCAGGTGATGGCTCTAGGGTGACTAGGGATGTTGTTTTTTTCTACAACATCCAACTGGGCACCCGGCCACACCTCAACCGCTCGACTCAGAGCAGCCTTATACAGGTCTACTGATCTGGCATCACAGAAATATAAGAGCTTTACTCTCCCCTGATGCCATCCTGCATCGTTGCAGATTGGTGGTTTGCCCGGCATTTCTCTACGGACATCGAGGTAATGAGCCATAGTGGCTGATTGTACATGACTCCATTTGTCCTTGAGGATGGATCCATCCTCACTACTTCTGTCTATAACAGCCATCACTAGACTCTCCTTCGCCACTTCATTGAAGGGCTTGGTGAGTGTCCTAGAGATGGTGACATTAGGGCCTCTTGCCTTTTTCGAAGGCAGGGGTTCATCAGGTGATCTGATTCGTTTTACTTTATTAGCCGTTAACACAGCTGAATTTGTGGCTCTTTCAGCCGACTCATTGGCCTTAGAAGCATCTATGACGCCTTTAGCCCAGGTAAGTGACTCTTTTTGTTTTTCGGTAAGAGCCGAAACCTCAACAGCCTCCAACTTCGTCAAAACTCTGAGCGCTACACGATGCTCATTGTGCTTCCGTTTTGACGGTCGGACATGACGTTTCCCCCTCACCGCACCACCTGTTGTGAGTACTTGGGGGAGATTTTCACCATTTTTGGTGTGGTCGGCTTTGGCCAAGACCAACGGACGGACAGTCGGACGACAAAATAAAATAAATTCTCCCCGTCAAGAGAATTTATTTTATTTTGTCTGAATTAGACCGTAATAGGTATTACGATGTAGGTCTTACAGACTTTGTACAGATTTTTGCTATTGCGTAATAGGTACTGGTAACTATCCGCTATGTGATAAACACGTCCGTTCACTGCTAATGATCAGCAACGAATATCTGAGACTATAGTATTGAAGATATACAAGCAGGATATAGCTCCCACTGCAGAAGGTGAGTCGTCCACCGTGGCACTTTCTGGAAGTGCGGAGGTACCCACGCCTATTATTTCTGGTGACTCCAACTCTAACAGAAGATCTGTAACGTCCTTCTCTGAGGACAAAAGCTCTACTTCGGACACAGAGAGGCTGAGGGGAGTCTCCGGACTCTTTGACGCATCTGGCGGGGACATGCTTCTCGACGATACGGACGAAGAGTTCGATAACACCCTTGTCGGGGTGGATGTTAATCTGTCAATTACCAATGATGGTAAGAATTCTACAGATTAACCTCCATCACGCTAAAGCAGCCTCAGCGGCTCTATTGCTGCGCCTGTCCACAGGCGCAGTAGACATCGTCCTGATACAGGAGCCCTACGTAGTGGGAGGAAGGGTGTGCGGTATTAGGACACCCAACTTTAAACTGCTTGTGGCCAACTGTGAAGGCACTCCAAGAACCTGCATTTTGGCCAGGAAAGATCTTAGTATCATTCTCCTCACTAATTTAAGTGGTAAAGACCAAACAGCTGCTAGCCTGGAGATCGGTAATCGCATATATTGGGTGGTCTCCAGCTACTTGCCTTATGAATATGTAGTACCGACTGCTATATTCAGGGAAGTAGTAGAAGAAGCAACGTCTGACGAGACACGAACGCTCATCATACTATCTGGGGTAGTACGGATATAAACAATAGGGGTGATTCGTTTCTTGACTTTATTCTAACTACCAACCTTAGTATTTGTAACATAGGTAATAAACCGACCTTCCGAACTAAAGACAGACAAAAAGTACTCGACGTAACGTTTGCTACTGAACGGCTGTCAGACAAAATTATTGGGTGGAATGTACTGGACGACCACTCATTCTCAGATCACCATTATATTGAGTTCAAACTCGCGGAAAAAGCGCCTAAACCCGCCGTCCACAGAAATGTAAGGAAGACAAAGTGGCATCTGTATGAGAAGAATTTCAAGAAAGTCCTCAACTCTAAACTTCTGTACGAACCGAATGACAAAGCCGGTCTGGATAATCTGGTCGATCATATCACCATATCATTCAATAGATCCCTTGAAGAAGCCTGTCCAAAAACAAGGTACAAGGGTAAAACTAAACCCCAATGGTGGACTTCTGAGCTAACGGCTATGAAAAAGACCTGCAACAAGCTATTCAATAAGGCTAAATCTACTGGGGTCGCTAATGATTGGGATGCCTATAAAGAGCAACTCAAGATCTATAAGAAGGAGCTTAGAAAGGCGCAAAGGCGCTCTTGGTATACCTTCTGTGGTGAAGTGAAAAAGGTCTCCGACGCCGCTAGGCTGAGGAAGATATTATCTGCTTCACCCTGTACAGTGGGATATTTACAGGATGAGGCAAATAACTGGACCAAAAACAGCGAGCAGTCGCTCAATGTACTGCTCGACACACATTTCCCGGGGAACTCTGTAACAGAACTCGAGGATCAGCAGGACCAACAAGAGTGCGTGTGGACTGCGAGCGTCGCTAGCTTCTTGACTGAGAGATCCAGAATAAGCTGGGCTATTAACAGCTTTGAGCCCTTCAAGTCACCTGGACCAGATGGCATCACTCCAGCAGAAATGCAGAAAATGTTAAAGTACATTATCCCCTGGCTGGAGAAAATTTATGTAGGCTTTATCAGGCTTTCATACGTCCTGAATCGATGGAGGGATACCAAAGTGGTATTCATACCTAAAGCGGGAAAGATATCACACACTAGGCCCAAAGACTTCAGACCAATTAGCCTATCCTCCTTCCTATTGAAAGGTCTGGAAAGACTTTTAGATCATTTCATTAGGGAAAACCTGGATACAAAACTCCTGTCGGGAAACCAACATGCTTACAATAAGGGCAAGTCTACAGAATCAGCCCTGCACGAACTTGTGAGCACTATCGAATCGTCCCTGCATTTCAAGGAATTCACCATGGTGGCATTTCTTGACATAGAAGGGGCTTTTAACAACATTCACTCAGATGCGGTAATTGCGGCACTCTCACATCTAAAAGTTAACACTAGTTTGATTAGACTAATTCAAAGTCTGCTCACCAGAAGACGCATAACAGCATGTCTAGGGTCCACAACTCTAACAAGGTATGTAAACAGAGGGACCCCGCAAGGAGGAGTATTGTCTCCACTAATATGGAACTTAGCGGTGAATGAAATCCTGCTAGATCTAGAACGTTGTGGCTGCAAGGTCGTGGCATATGCGGACGACGTGGCAATCGCAGTGAGTGGCAAAATCGTAAACGTCCTCAGAGACATCCTACAGGTGGCTCTGAACAAGTTGGCTAGATGGGCCAGAAGCAGAACAAGACAGAATTGGTTCTCTTTACTAGGATGAATAATGTCCCACATGTGGACCCTCCACCTCGTATAAATGGAACAGATCTAGTCTTTTCTGAAAGTGCAAAATTTTTAGGAATAATTCTAGATAGGAAAATGTTATTTATTGGAACGTGTAAGGAAGGCCAACATCGCCTTATATTCCTGCAAAAAGGCTGTAGGGTCGCGGTGGGGACTCTCTCCTAAAATCGACCACTGGATATATATAGCAGTAGTTCGTCCAATACTGTTATACGGTATTGTGGTATGGTGGACGGCAACTGACAAACTAACCATTACCAACCTACTAACAAAGGTTCAGAGAACTGCCTGCCTGAGCATAAGCGGAGCCTTAAGGACTACAGCGACCGAGTCTCTCCAAGCCCTACTCCATATACTGCCGATTAATATTGTGGCGAGAGAAGTTGCAACCAAAGCGGCAACAAGATTAAACTGCCTATCAATGTGGAGGTACAAGAACTATGGTCACATGAGAATATCAAAGTGTAGTGCTATGGTCACCTTCGAGAGAAATTACATTACTATGATTCCCGCCAGAGATGAATGGGTCGGCAGAATACCAGGTAATAGAAACCATCTCCACTTTTACACGGATGGTTCGAAGCTTGATGAAAAGGTTGACTTCGGAGTACACTGTGAAGAACTTAGTCTGGATATAGCTCACAGACTACCAGATACCTGCAGTGTCTATCAAGCCGAAATAATGGCAATATGGGAAGTCGCCAAGTGGCTGAGTCGCAACATAGTAACCAACACTGGCGTTGTCATTTACTCGGACAGCCAGGCTGCCATCAATTCTCTGGAGGCAACATCCCTAAATTCACAAACAGCCCTCGACTGCCGCAGATCTTTTAACGAGATGGCTGAGCAGTTTAATATACACCTCATATGGGTGCCTGGGCATAGGGATATCCCGGGGAACTGCAAAGCCGATGAACTTGCTAGGAAAGGGACGACATTACAAATTCTCGAAGAATTTGCATATATTGGTGCGCCACTATCCACGTGCAAGCTTTGGCTTAGGCAAGAGGCAATCAGGCAGTCCAACGAGAGATGGACAGAAATCGGCACCTGCAGGGTAGCTAGACAAATCTGGCCAAGGTATGACCTGAGAAGGTCAAAATATCTCCTCGCACTAGAGAGGAAACGATTGTCTACGTTAGTACATGTTCTGACGGGACACTGCTTGATCGGCGAACACGCCAAAAGATTGGGTATTGACTCCAATGACTTCTGCCGAAGCTGTGGAGATGAGGAAGAAGTGCAGAGCACTGAGCACTTGCTTTGCGACTGTCCCGCTTTGAGTAAACGACTACTGGACATACTGGGGTCGTCCTTTATAGGCAGCCTAACAGATCTTTCCAGTACTGATATTCGTACTATCGATAAATTTATATATCAAACAGGTTTGGTTCTGTTCATTGGAATGAGTTTTTTGAACTGAAGAATTGGTTTGAGTAACTGCTTCGGAATAAGAAGAAGAAGTGTTATTGTTGTTAGTCGATGTTTGGATTTTGTGAAGTTTTATTGCCTCTCTCATTGAACATTTTTGCTTAGTTTTAATTGTTAATATATCTTTTTGTTGTTTGTATTTTTTGCATTTATTAGAGGAAGCCGGGTGATCCTCACTGCAGTTTGCACAGAAAGTGCGTGTGCAAGGATTCGAAGAGTGGGGGGGAAGGTTACAATTTACACAGGCTGGTAAATTCTTACACCGTTTTTGAGTGTGCCCTAACAATTGGCATTGTTTGCATCTCATGGGATTGGGGAAATACTCACGAACGTAAGCCATATGATATGTGACGTGTAGTTTAGATGGAGCGGTATAGAGATCGAAGGTAAGACTTAACAAAGCAGTTTTGTAACTTGAGAGGTGACAATTTTACTTTTATATCTCTTGTGAGATTAAAAACAGTTGAGAATAACAACTCGGAAATATATGCGCTCGCACGCATGTCTCTCGTACCTAGTTACCATCGACATAAATTGTATTCAAATTAATAGACATTAATGAGTGTGTGAATTAGGAAAGAAAATGTCATTTGATTTTTGTCTATATAAAAATTTCTAAACAATAGATAGATCAAATAAAACAGTAATGAAACGGTCGTGAGGATACTTTTGAAGGTGAAGGGTACTGAAAAAAGTAACAAAATACATACTTTTTCCATCCCTGCTTGTTGAACGACTTTGTTTTTTGCGAAAAGGATTTTACGTGCGATTTTGAAAAAATCGGGAGAAGATCAAATGCAAATTCTCAATGGAAATTCAGACCAATGGAATGACAGATCGTTTAGGGCCGTTTTACATCTAAAAGATCTGTGACGTGTATGAATATTAGCAAAAAGAAAAAATTTACATGCATATACATACATATAAAAGTGACACACACACTTCAAAATTGCAACGCTACTTTAGTAAAAAAGCGTTCCATTTTTCAACTTGGATAACAAACTTCAATGACATTTTGTGGATTTTTTTGTGTTCATGTAATGGTGTTGGTGGAACTCATTGTGTGTTCATTCAACAGAGCTGGGTAAATGGTTACTTAGACCGTTGTGAATATGCGATGTTGTTATATTGTTATGGCCGTGTTTACAGTATTGTAGTATTTGTTTCGTTGCCATCTGTTAATGGTTGATGCCTAAGTGGTATTCATTCATAACTGAGTAGTTATTATGTGTACCATGATATGAACTGTAGTAGTTCTTTCAATTGGTCGTGATTGTTTTCAATGGTACAGGTAAGATATTGAAGTATTTATAAAATTTGTATTGAGTGATTGATTTATATCATATTTTTTGCAGGGAAAAATAAGGTGGTTTGCGTCTTCCACACGTTGCACAAGCTGCGATCTGCTATTCCCATTCTGTGCAGGTATTTCTTGCTAAAGGTGTGGCCAGTATAGAATCTATTTAATAATTTTATTTTTTATGTGTGCTGTTATTATGCAAAGCATGATTCAAGAAATTATGAGAAATCAAAGTATACTTATGAAACTCGTGTTAAATCAAAAATAAATTCACTGAGTATTTGTTATTGGAATGCAAAAGGGCTGGGCCAACATAGAAATGAGGTAGAAAATTTTCTCCGAAACCACTGTATAGATATTTCATTAGTCTCTGAGACACATTTTTCAACCAGAAATTGTTTAAGGATACGTGGTTTTTACACTTACGATACTAAACACCTTATTACTAAACTCTTATTGTCCAAAATAAAATCAAACATTATCCTGTGCCCGAATATAGGACTGAGCATATACAAGCAACTTCTATCGCTATCACAGGCACAAATCTGGTGATATCGTCGATATATTGTCCCCAATACAATATTAACAAAGATCAATTCATGGAGTTCTTCTCCACTCTTGGCACAAAGTTTTTGGTAGCAGGTGACTACAATGCCAAGCACACATTTTAGGGCTCTCGCATCACTACTCCAAAAGGTAGACAACTACTAAAAGCCATAACATCTGCTAAACTAGATGTAGCTTCGAGCGGTCACCCAACATATTGACCCTCAGATCTGAATAAAACACCAGACCTTATTGATTTCGCTATAATAAAACATATAAGGCGTGAACAAATATCTCTATGTCCATCACTTGATCTATCATCGGATCATTCGCCTACCATTTTGACACTGCTTTACAACAATCATGAAAATGGGTGTGACAATTTGCCCAATAAGTATAACAACTGGTTAAAATATAAAAGATACGTTACCTCACACCTATTCGATGGTGTATCGTTGCGTACAACGGATGAAATTGAAGCCGCGGTAAACCTATTCACGGACGTTGTAAACAGTGCTGTTAAAGTGGCTACTTGAAAAGGCGCATTCAAAAGTCATAACTCAAATAACACAACAGGCATCCAAGCGTAAATCAATGAAAAATAAAGCGGTAGAAGAGAGTGGCAACAATATCGCTCCCCAGCACTGAGAAAAAAACTGCCAGAAGTAATTGAAATCAGCCCTAAAATCAGCCGAGGAAAGTGATCTAAAAATATATTTGCAATCTCTGGATCCAAGAAATATGCGAGGCCCTGTTGCGCATGAATCCCCAATTCGCCTTGAAAATGGGAACTGGGCAAAAAGCACGGAAGAGAAAGTAAATGCATTCGCAAACTACCTCGAGTCCATTTTTACACCCAACAGTGATACATCTGAAATCTATCATCGCCCACACTATCCGCTCGTAATAAACGACATAATTCCTCGCCCGTGATAGACGACACAACTCCACGCCCAATCTATTCGCCCGTGATAGATGATATAATTCCTGGCCCAATCAAGCTTAGAATAAAAGATCTAAAATTAAAGAAATCGCCCGGAGGAGATGGTGTAACAGCGAAAATGATTACAGAACTTCCCTTTTCAGCCTTGAAAATTGTGTTATTTTTATTCAATGCAATACTGCTTGTAGGTTACTTCCCCCTATCTTGGAAGAGGTCAGAAATCGTGATACCGAAACCAGGCAAAGATCCAACTCAAGTCAAATCCTATCGCCCTATAAGCTTACTGTTGGTGTAGGGGTGCAAAAAGGGGGGTTCGTGTGGTAATGAAGGAAATAAATAAAAACAAACGAATTTTAGTTTTTATTATAAATAATGGGGATCTTTATTGGTTTTATTTTCAAATCACAGGTAGGGTTATTACCGTGTGTTTGGTTGGCGACAAGGCCGGTGTGCGCGAGCGTAGTGCAGAACGACAAGAGGTGAACGAAGAGGCTCGTTACAAGTGTTCGACTACCATATATTTTGCGGATAGAGAGAGAGAAAGACCCGAAGATGAGCAAGGCGGCCAAAAAACAACCACCGCCCGTAGGAAACCCGCACTCTAACACATCCGAACTAAGCGAATCAAGTCTCCGAAGAGGGATGTAGAGGGGATTCCAGTGATGTGAATATTGATCCTGCTCGAGAAGTTAAGGCAATGCTGCGCACCTTGCAACATCCGACGATGTTGTAATACGAAGGAAATAATCTACAACTACAACTTATACTAGGTTAGTAAATTAGGAAGGAACGTAAATTCAGTTTCCTAGTGAGCATTCAAAAAAATTCTATTCGAGTTTCAATGTTATATTAAGAATATGTAAAATAGTTAATATAGGCGAGGTGATGCTAAAATAGTTTTAGCGATTTCGAAATAAGTATGAGTTTAAATAGATGTAACGTGACAAAACACGTACATATTTTTAATTTACTTAAAACATTGGGAAATGTTTTCTACTAATACCTATCTTCGCTACACCCCCTTCCGCTATTCTAACCAACAGAAACGTACAAACAGCTAAACCAATGCAAAAGCATTCACACTCGTACTTACATACGTACCAACAGCCAAACCAATGCAAAAGCATTCACACTCGTACTTACATACGTACCAACAGCCAAGCCAATGCAAAAGCATTCACACTCGTACTCATAAACGCATCACCAGCCCAAACCAATGGAAGGCATACACACTCATACTTACAAACGCATCAACAGTAGGCATCCATAACCAGACACACACAGGTAGTTCCCCCACCACTACCGCTTACTAGACGATGCCACCACGTGTTATGGTCAATCAATACAAGAACTAATAGAGTGATACTCAGTGCGTATGCGTTAACGTACATGCGGAGATAATTCTCATTTGCTTTATGTACGCAGGCATATATGATATCAGGGTTTGGTTGGTAGAGTCAGTTCGTTTTGGGGTCTCTATCGAGATCAGTCGGCACCCATCTGTAGTGGTCGGGCCTTGGTCTGTACCTCTTTTTTGGAATTCGGTCATCTGGAAACGGAAGGCTGAAAATAAATAACAGTTCTTTTTAGGACTACCTACGACAGCTTCGGCCGATCGTTACTACGACAGATTCGCCTGATCGTTACTACGACGACTTCGGTCGATCGTTACTACGACGACTTCGGTCGATCGTTACTACGACAGCTTCGGCCGATCGTTACTACGACAGCTTCGGCCGATCGTTACCACGACGACTTGTGTCGATCGTTACCAACCATTGTAACGTATATACAGTAGATTAGTAACGTATAATTAAGTACCGAAGCCGACAAGCGAAGCTGTGGAAACCAGTTCGACGAAGAATTTAAGCCGCAACACCCAACCCGAACGAAGCCGAACCCGAAGTAACCAGAGCCACGACTGATTAAGTCTGCAGCACCCGACAACACCCAACCAGAACATACCCGAAGCCGACAACCGAGACTGCGGTATCCAGATCCACGAGGGATCGAGCCTGCAGAATATAATACATAGACATACCCGAATACAACACCGATGCCGACAACCGAGTTGACGATCTACAACAGATCGATCCTGCGGCATACCATACCGAGCCTTAACAACCCGACGGCCTAATATCCGAAGCCGTCAACCGAGACTGCTGTATTTGAATCTACGAAAGGTCGATCCCGAAGAATACAAACTCCCTGCCTGTACAAAGCCGAATTCATAGGCGAAACTTCATTCCGAATCAGACAACAAGTTCCCGATAATCTTAAAATCGATTACACTCAGCACTAATCTCGCCTCACTACCAACACCACGAGCCTAATCGGCTCCGAAGCACAGTATTTTGTAGTTGTCAAACGTAACTAAAACACAAGTAGATTAGAAAATAAATTATCAATCAATAAAACCCTGGAAGAGGTCTGAAATCGTGATGATACCGAAACCAGGCAAAGATCCAACTCAAGTTAAATCCTATCGCCCTATAAGCTTACTATCGATACTTTCAAAAATGTTTGAGTCCATTCTCATGAAGAAAATCACACCTCATATAATTTCTCACAATATTATACCTGACCATCAATTTGGTTTTAGAAAAAGTCATAATACTACAGAACAGGTACACCGTATCGTAACCTGCATCAAAAGAGCTTTTGAGAATAAAGAATACTGTTCGGCGTTATTCATAGATATTTCCCAAGAATTTGACAAAGTCTGGCACGAAGGACTTTTGTACAAAATATGCGACCTTCTGCCAATCAACACGAATAAACTGTTCAGGAGTTATATGACTAAACGGTCTTTTCAAGTTAAATCAAATGGCATTTTTTCTATGGCATTCTTGGCCCTATACTGTACGTTATTTTTGCGGCAGATATGCCCATAACCAACTTTACGCTCACGTCTACTTTTGCGGACGATACTGCTTTCGTCAGTACTCACAAAAACCCTTCAGTTGCGTCCGATCAACTGCAGTCTCATGTTCGAATCCTAGAAGAATGGTTAAAAAAATTGAGAATAATGGTGAATGCCTCAAAGTGTACTCATGTTACTTTTACCCTGCGAAGGGATGCAAGTCCTCCAATTTCTATTTTCAATTCACAGATTCCCCAAAAGGATCATGTAAAATACCTTGGAATCCACTTAGATCCGCGTTTGACGTGGTCGCGCCACATAGACTCTAAAGTAACTCAAAACTAATCAACTTTAGTGTCTTATCAGCCAAAGATCAGCCCTAGATCCAGAGTATAAAGTTCTTTTATACAAAACGGTATTGAAGCCAATTTGGACATATGGTATCCAGTTCTGGGGTACAGCGTGCGCTTCAAATGTATGCTAATTACAAAGAAGACAATCGAATATTCTTCGTTTAATTACAGTTGAACCATGGTATATAAGAAACGCTAACATCCATAAGGATCTCAATATGCCAACAGTAAAAGAGGAAATTGAAAAATATTGCCGGTGTTACGTGTGTAAACTATTCAATCATCCAAACATCCTGGCTCGAGAACTACTAAATTTTGAAGGTCATGACCGCCTTAGAAGGAGAGATACGCTGGACATGATATAAATTAAAACAAATCCTAATCAAATTCAAAAACAAATAAATGAAAAGAAATTATGAATTCCTAAATTTGAAATGTTAACCTTTTTGTTTAAGTAAAAAATCGTGTAAAGTCTCAATGGTTTATTCGCAATGGCAATAACCCAGAGAATAGTATTTTAGGTTAAGATTTGTCCACTTATTGTTATTTTCATTGTATAAAAATGAAAGATTCAATAAAAAAATGTAATGAATTGGGAAAAAATAAAACCTGAATTGTAAGCCCTAGTCAGGGAAAATCCTTGTGTTCTTATTTCGTAGGGTTTGTGGGTCCTTAGGAAGACCCTGGAGACGACTGGACTTACCTCAGCCTTCGACAAAACCACGTTACATAGACTACTACGAAAATTATAGATGTGCGACATCAATTAGTAAAATAAAGTCGAGAACAATAATTTCATGTTTCTAATTGATTTAAGACGATTCGAGTTCAAATAATTTACAAATACACGAGATGTGACCGTTTATAAAAAGCGAGGCTGGTGTCAAAATGTGACCAACAAAAAATTCAAATAGGGGTGAATTGATTACCAATTTCAAACGAATTCAAATAGGTACGACGATAATTACATACACTGAAAAAAATTGACATGAAATTAAAAACTATTTTGCCTTTAAATCATAGATTTAATCTGTCTTTATTTGAAGAACAAATTTGAGCAAATTTACTTGATTTCAAAGAAATTTTCATTCGTTTAAAGTAAAATTCCTTACTTCTATGTTAAGATATCTATAATACTATGTCATGTTGACTTTAACGTTATGTCATAAAATTAAAGAAAAAATAATTGATTGTAGTGCAACTACCATTAACTCAAGTACACATTTTAATAGTTTGTAAGATTTTTTCCTTAAAAATGTAGAAATTCTCATGTCATGTTTTTAAAAACAATTTACCCTTAATTTTCAGTCCACTTTTCTTTGTTTTATGTATTAAAGATTAGTTATCTTTTAAATTAAGAGATCGTTTTTATCTGCGAGAGGACATTTTAGCCTCTTTTTGGTCGCAAAATTGAGAATAATAGTGAGAGTTACAGTGAATTTTGTTTGGAATCATTTCTTGTTGAGCGGTGGTAGAGAAAGGTTGTGTGCGCTTGTGTGAGTGGACATTTTTATTTCTGCATTAATAGCAACAATTTCGGGGCTGTTTGTCGGCAGTGTGTATCCTATCTAAAAATGTGTTAGTGGCAATGATATTTCGCAGGTAGTCGAAAGTAAATTGTCCGGACACATCGAATGGCTGCTCATACGACGATGAGACAAGAATGGGTAGATTTAGAAATGTGAGTGTGTGCGGAAATTCAGAGTAGCTTGGCTGCTCATACGACGATGAGACTATTGAGAATATTGAGATTTTTATTAGAATGAAAGAATATTTAAAAATACATCATCTAGAAAAAAGAAAACGCCATTGTGTTGTATTCCGCCCTTGGCAGTGATAAGATAACACAAAAATGCAAAACATGTGAAGTCTGTATAAAAACGGATAATTATGATAATTATAATTAAAAATTATTGATATTTAAGCGGAACAAATAAAATGACATTCGCGTATTTGTAGAAAGAAAATTATACAAAATAGAAACAGTTAGAAAGTTTTTTTCCTCTGAAAACTTTTTGAAACTGGACTTTGCATATTTGCATGTTGTTCTAACGATATGACATATTAAATAATTTCGAAGCGATACACAAATTTTGATGAGAACAATCTTAATTTATGAGTAAGAAATATTTACATATCGTCGGTACGCCGACGAAAACTATGCGTTTTTTTTACTAGTTTTCAGGAGAGACAAAAACACGTGCCATTTCGTCAAATCGCGATATATTTGATTCTCAGATTTTTGTATTTATCTTCTAATTATTTACCACCAATATTTCATAACCAAAATCGTATACGTGAAAAAGCCAGGACGTGATAAATGGTTTTCATGAGTATTTTGTTTGGAGAATTTTAAATATTGATTAAACAATAAAATTACACATAGGAGTTCTGATATTTGAATGTTCACAGCCTGCCTCAAGCAAATGAATTTTGGGTAGATTAACGACAAAAACTACGAAAGAGGTTTTCTTCAGAATCATCCCAACTACTTAACTATGATGAAATCAAAATCTGATCAGCTTCATTTGGCGAGTTATCGCGATAAAAATATTTTTAATCAAAAACCTCAACTTAATTACATTGAATCGCGGAAATCAGTCATAGGTCAGTCCTAGGAAAGAGTGGTCAAAGAAAGTTTGGGAGAATGAAAAACTACTACAACTCTTTCTTTAACAAAAATTTATAATAATTTGGTAGGGATTTACAATGTGTCAATTTAAAATATGGCTCATATAAAGGGAAAAGCATGAAAAAGTTTTAACACAGTGTAAATCCTTACCAAATTACTATAATTTTTTTTTGTTAAAGAATAAGTTGTAGGCCTTTCGCATATTTCCCAAACGTCCTTTGACCACCGTACGCGCGATAATAGCATTATATAATAAAATAATTCCGAACATAATTTTTTTGTGTTCAAAATTTATTTGTCGTGGGATATTTATCGCGGAAATGCTGATATCAATTTATTATTATTGGATTATACAAAAATCGCAATATATAAATATTGCAAATATCGCGGATGTTACGAAGCATCCTACAAATGATCATATTTAAAGGAAATTGTGTTACAGTTCTAAATTTCGGGATTATTCTTTACAAATCAAGTTTATAAGTAGTTTGTTTTGAGTAAAAGTTCTGTTTTCGCGATAACTCTCTAAAGGAAGCAGATCTATTCACAGTCGAATAGAGGGGATGATTCTGAACAAAATTTCATAAGCCGTTTTTCGAAGTGAATCCAAGCCAACCTTCTATCCCTTGGGACATGCTGTTTCTACAACACATAGGAGTTTTTGTCGGAGAATTTCTATAGAGGGATACAAATAGGAGTGTTATGTAACTTCGGAACCGGTGAAGATAGCGCAAAATGCTTTGGTGGGTAGTCGTATGACCCTTAGGACAATAAAAAAAATTCGAAAAATTACACATACGCGTTTTCGTCGGCGCACCGACGATATTTACATTTTAATAATATTCCTTTTGGTAAATTCTATTACATTAATATTGTTTTTTAAATTCTGTTGTTCATTAGAACTTTAAAATAAATGCTAATCGTTTTCAGATATTGTAATTTTCAGAAATTTTACGACTTTATCATATATTAAAAATATTCGAATTACGTTTAAAATTATGAAGTTATATCGCAGTTATAATGGACAATACAAATGTTTTTAAAATACAAATTAATATAGAATATTTCTCTCTCTCTAATATCGGTAGGATGCTATCCATCATGTGGACGTCGGAAAAAGTTGTGAAACATGAAGTATCCATGAATTTTATACAATACGAGGAAATTGTATAAAATTTGTGATAAATATATGACACTTTTATGTATTTGCAATGTATTTTATTTACGAATATTTTTTGAAGTAAATTGATAAAAAATATATAAAATTTCAAGATGAATTTGAAAATTAACGCAAATTTTTTCACGAAATGAAAAATCTATCACGGGGACGATAATTTGGACAATATAAATCGTTAACACGTTTGGAAATATTGAATAAAAAAATTCTTAAAGACTGCAGATTTTGAATCATTCAAACTCCTGCGTCGTCAAAAGAGGACTAAGTTAAATGTTAAATTTCGAATTTAATTTTGATGTTAATATATATTCTTATTTATACCAGGTCCCGATGGAATATGTTTATGCAAATTGGAGGAATAAAGTCATCTTCAGCAAGAGAAGAAGAAGAGATCGATTCGTTTTCATAACGTTCAAATGTAACGCATTTCAACTAGGAACAATTTTGCAAAACATCATTTATTTTTCCATTAGAATAAATATTTCCGATGGCTACGCACTAAAAAAAAAAGCTTACTGAAAATCAAAGAATTTGTCGTAATGTTTAAGATTTCGGCAATGATTTCGAGCCAAAGACAATCGCTATAAAAATAAGAAGGTTTTATAGTTAATTTAAAGACGTGAATAGTACTTGGTATGAGGATGCATTTCATAGAATTAAGAATTTTGGGTAATAAAAATAATTATGTTTGGTCTTAAACTAAGAACACTTTGGCGTAAATTTAAGTTTGCCGCGTGCTTATTTGTAGTAAAATATCATATATTTTAAAACATTATCGTAATAAAATTTAAAATGTCTGTCCTTGATATAAGAATATACTGGTATTCATTTAAGGCATGCATGGATTAAATATAGTTTTTTAAAATATGTGTGGAAAATTCGTTACATTGTATTTATTATAATGTTACTCTCATTAATGTGTTGTTTTCTTTGAAATCATTTAATATTCATAAAAAATATAGTTTGTATGCTCACTTATTTGCTGCAATTTGTAAATTTCATTCCCCACTGAATTTTTCATATATCCAAAAAATAAAGTATAAAAATAAATTTTATCATATCACTGTAACAAAATGTGAAAAATAAGAGGTATATTTAAATCTTTGACATGTAATACTTACAGTGAAATATTTGGTACTCTTTTACGACACAAATACTCATAATAGATCCATTCAAAAATTGCTTTACTAAAAATTTTAAAAATATTTTTATATAATATATTATTAATTATTTAGACTGTGTGTTTCGAAAGTGACGTCAGCGACATTTTTACATATAAATTGAGTTAGGGATGGACTCGGCATCTGATTAGCCGCATATAATTTTATCAAAAATAATTTTCTCAAAAAAGTCAAACGTGACTTAGATTTTAAACCCTTAAGTTTTGTTAGCAAACAAAACCACAAAAACGTTTTTTTAAGTACGGTGAATATTTAAAATATTAAAAAAACCGTGGATTGTTTTGCAGAACATATGATTTATTATTAAAATATTGCTAATATACTACTCCAATTTTATGCACTTTTGATTATTATTCAGCTGAAATAAAATGCAACTTCTTCTTAAAAATTCATATAACTGCAACAAAAATTAAAAAAGTGGTTTCATTTAAAATTGAATTGTATCTACACTTTTTTTCATAAACATTAATTTTAATAAAAATAATGGTCTTGTCTTTTGTGCCAAAAAATGGTAACTTGTTTCTGCCTTTCGCCCTAAAACGATTTTTTGATTTCGTTTATGAGAAAATACTGCAATGCGAAAGGGGTTTAAAATGCTGCTCTGACAGGACACCATAATTTTTTAGAAAAGAAAACATCATAATATTATACTATTCCATGAGGTTGCTTATTAAAGATCATTCTTGGGTAGGTAATGCAAGAACTTATGTAAGAACATTTTATTAAAAGCGGAAAACAAACCACCAGGAACATTTCCTAAGTTACTTAAAATGATTCACTGAGGTATTTAATTTAAAAAGTTTGTTTTGAATGTGGCTTAATTACATTTACCATTGAAAAAACGAGTTAATGAACTTAAACGCGAACAATTGTACACCATACAGAACTTTGAAGTCCTGCGATGAGCTTAATATAAATATTTAAATTATATTATTCACGAATTGGTATATTTATTAATTAAAAATTAGCTCTGTAAACCAGAAACAAATGCTGCTTATGACATTCTTAACTCTGCTGTTAGATTAGAAAATATGTAAAAGTCCTAGATTAAGATACTATTTGGTCCATATTAAATTTTTCATACAAAATATATCTTTAACCCAGTAATTTATATTTATTCACGCTGAAAAAAAATCGCTTCTGTAGTATATTGTCCCAAACATATTCGGCTTGAAACATATAAATGTTTAGGGTACGCTCTAAATATAAAATATTTGGTACACACAAAGGATATATATTTGGGAAGATTTTGTTCTAAACAAATCTTTGTTTACTCCCAATTTTTTTTGTTTGTGACTATTATTTTTCGAAACAAGTTAAAAATTTTTTTTTTAAAAAATTTTAATGTTCCTAAAAATAATAAATAATAATTGAAATCCTATAATTTTGGATCAAAATAAATTTTTCGGTGGATTGACAACTAATGATGGCTTGGAATACTTAGAAATTTGAAATGATTGATTTGAAACAAACGTCAATGCTGCATAAGGTATCATAACTGGGAGGTAGATACAATTAGGAACCAAAAAAAAAATTAAAAATGAAATTCGAAAAAGTCAGCACAAGATTTGAAATTATTTTTTAAAAGAAATTCCTAAACAATAATTTTATTTGTACTTAAACAAATAAAATATTTGAGAAATTTAGTTTGCAAATATATTTTGTTGTAATATATTAATACATTCGTTCCAAATATATTTTATTGATTTTCAAATTGAATTTATTTGCTCAGAAATATAAAATATTTAAAAAATTGTGTTCCAAATATATTTTCTTTCGATTCAAACATATCAAAAAAGACGATTTTGCCCCGTGTTTTTATTCAAAACATCGCGATAAGAAAGCAGCTTATTTACAAATTATTTTTAAGCAAAAAAGGCTTATTATTTTGATTTCAGTAAAACAAAAATATCCCTTAGACCAAATTATAAGGTAATATATATTACTGTTCATACACGCTGAAAAAAATCGCTTCTGTAGTATATTGTCCCACACATATTCGGCTTGAAACATATATATGTTTAGGGTACAATCTAAACATATAATATTTGGTACACACAAAAATTACATACATATTTGGGAAGATATTGTTTTAAACAAATCTTTGTTTACATCCCAATATGTGTTTATTTTGGACTATTTTTTCCGAAACAAATATTTATTTACATTAAGTATCAGAAAATACATAAATTGTGTTAAATTTTTCAGTAATTCAAAGTAAATTTTGTAGAAATTTTTCATGTCGTAAAAATAAATAATAGTAATAAATAAAATCGTATAATATTGGATCGATATATATTGCTTGGAGGATTGACAACTAATGATGGCATAAAAAAAATTTTGAGAAATTTTAAATGATTGAAAACTAATGCGGAATTTGGTATCATAACTGGGAGGTTCATTTAGAAACCAAAAAAAAAATTAAAACTGAAATTCGAAAAATTCAAAAAAGTTTCGAAAATCTTTTTAAATAGAATATAGTTGGAGAAATTCCTAAACAATTATTTTATTTGTATTTAAACACATAATTTATTTGAGAAATTTAGTTTGCAAATATTATATGTTGTAACATATTAATATAGGAGTTCCAAATATATTTTATTGATTTTCGAATAAGATGTATTTGCTCAGAAATACATAATATTTAAAAATTTGTGTTCCAAATATATTTTCTTTCGATTCAAACATATCAAAAAAGGCGATTTTGCCCCGTGTAAAAGAAACGATGCAAAAATTGAACCAATTTGGCCTAATGTAACAGCAGGTTTAACTGTAAAGTACGAGTATAACACGAAATCGAAAAAAAATAAATTGTATTTTCGTTTGCTTTGTATTTCGTTTGTGTGTGTATTTAAATTAAACTTAGAAAAAGTCAAAAGTTTTAACTCTTTTTTTAAATAAAATATATTCGGAAAACAATAACATTGTTGGTGTGATTTTACATCTTTTATTTGTGGAAGTCAGTTCGCAAATGTATTTCGTTGTAATCTATTAATATATGCGTTTCAAACTAAGTTTCTTGATTTTCAAATAAAATTTGTTCACAAATACATAATACTTACAAATTTTGTTTCTAAGCATATTTTCGTTCCCCTGTGTAGGGGGATGTTTGAATTTATGAATTATTTGTTGTAATTTACAACAACATTTATCTTTTATCTTCAAATATTTCGCGATATAAAATTAAAATTGTTCTGAAAAGAAATCAAATAGAATGATTAAAGAAAATACAAATAAATGTAATCATATCACGATAGGAAAACAACGCTGAAAACTAAGAGAAATATTTCAATCATTCAATATAATACTTACGTTGAAATATTTGGTAGAATTTGCCACTTTTCTGCGACAGAAATACTTCTAACAGACCCATTTTAAAATTGTTTTACTAAAAAATAGAAAGATAGTTGTATAACATACTATTAATAACAGATTTCTATATTGCCAGAAATAATTTTATATTTCTGCGTTATGCGCTGTTAGCAGTTATTTTTAATAAATATATAATTTCCAATTGAAATGTGTTTTGTTAATTTTGTAATCACCACTAGGTTGTTTATTTCAGGACAATATATTATATTTCACTCGTGTAAACATTTTCCTATTGCCTTTTCCAGTATTACAAAACCTATTACCCGCATTTTTATTGTCCAATTTTGTCCAGACTTTCTAACAAGATCACCTCAAAAATGTATGTACATACATCACCATATAAAACATACAGCAAAAATAACTACGATGCACGCATTCCCTTATAACCGAGATCGATGGAGACGCCGACGGTATAACCACATACATACGCACATGTACACGAATCCTCGTGATTCACAACTGCCGTTATTTCGAGTTTCAGTTCTTGTTGTTGCTATGGTATGGTGCCAAGCAACATGCACGTATACTTACACATTCACCGCAATTTAATTTTTTACAATCCGCGTCTCAAAACACACAACAACTTCCCTTCATAGCTTCCAAGTAACTGATTTGAAAGAAAACGAACAACAGAATATTCTCTATACTCAGAGGGCTCTTCTAACATTCCATAACAATAATTTATCCACACATTAACAAACTTTAATTCTCCGAAAGAGAGAGAGAGAGATAACATAATTCTCTCGTATGCATTCTTAAAAATAATGGCAATAATCATAAAATTTATTACCAAGACAACTTCTCTTTAAAGGGGAGCATAGGCTTAAATTTATTACTCAAATATCTCATACTGTCAATTAAGTCCGATTCGACATTAAAACTATGACATGTCTACGTCATAGTTTTAATGTAGAAAATCCTTAAAAGTGTTGAAATATTACATAAAATAATGCGGGATGTCACAAAAATAATGATTTTGTTCTTTAATTTAAAGGTGTACATTTAAAGAAGGGCGTACACAAAACTAATGATTAGATAGTCATCAATTCAAAGTCAAAAAATTTAAGATTAAGGAAAATTTCGTAAAAAACAAGTAAATTTTCATTATTTTAAAGAAAATTGTGATTGAATTTATGCCGAGGTCGCATGCTTAATTTAAGAATGTGTCGTCATTAATTTTATTACTATTTTTTTTTCAGTGCGGGTATCGTCAGGTATGTATGCTGTCCAGCATACTGAATAAACTGTTTATCGAAATCAAATGTTTTAATAGAGAAGCAAATAACAAAAATTACCATGGACGTGTAAACAAATAATTAAATAAAAAATATTTTTATTAAATTATTATAAGTATATCATGTGCTTGGTTTAATTACAGAATGTACTTAATCTAAAGTCATTTTATGTATTTAATGTAAGCACAAGGCGTAATTGACTTAAAAATGTGAAGTCTTTCATCGAAGTATAAGGCGTAATTCTTTCAATGACGTTTGATGTTCTGATTTAAAGATGATTAACGACTTTAATTATAGTACCAGATGTACTTATTTTAATAGTCGTTGTCTTTGGAGACAAACCAAAGAAAAAATCTTAAAAGTTAAGAAAATTTGAATGACTTTCATTACACTTTTTTTCAGTGTACGAAGGGTGAGACTAGCAAGTAATAAACAAAAGCCTACGTGAAATTCGACTACCAGGGGAAAAGTCCACAGCTGTGGCTTATAGCATGAATTTCACGAAAGGCGGGTGGTAGTGAACCAGTTAGGAGGTAACCAAATATGGTGTTCTGAGCCAGTAGTGACTGGAGAACAATCCGCGTTGTTTCACACAAAAGAATTCGCGGATACAGATCCGCGCCAAGTAGCAATCGAAGACTGAGAGAGATCTAAGATTGCCAGAAATGTTCGGAAGAAGGAGGGCTACCGTTTCTAAGATGAGCGATGGGCCTACAGGTGAGGAGATTTAAAGAGAGCAAATTTCTCTTGAATTCCCAAGGAGAGTACAGTTTACGCCTGAAACACTAGCGTACGTAGAACGCGTTGAAATTCGCAATCGTTTTCGAAAGCGGTCCGTAATTAGGGACGTCTCGGAAGATTAGTCAATGAGAGCTCGAGCTCGTAATACTCCGGTGAATGATATTTACGGTGGCGGACTCCAAGAGCACATTCCTATCTTGGGTGGTATTAAAAACCTGGCGATTCATAACGGTGAGATTATCCTCATTATCTAGAATGTGATTATGAGAGATACCACTAACAACAGGGGTAGAGCTAGGCGACGGGACAGTTGAGGAGGTAGAGCTAGACGACGACCTTGTTTCTTAACTTCAGCAAATTTCTTATCCAAGGGAAACTTCTTGAACCGAGGACACGACAGTATTGGGTGGATTTCATTGGGGCAAAAATACAACAATTTTTGTAAAAAGATTTCGAATTTCCTGGAGCCGTCGTATTTGTAAAATCCGTACTGATTTTTCGAGACTTGGAGAATTTTTATGAATCGATGCCCTTGATGTCGCGAAGACACGCCAGAGTTTGAATTCTTTCCGTAAGAAAAGAATCTAATGCCTGCCAGGAGGATAACGACGACAATCTCTGGATATAAAGAAATACTAACATTGCCGATTGACACATATTGATACCACGCTGCAACGTCTTCAAGCCCGAACTTGTCTCACTTTCTAATAGCGGAAGGTCAAATAGAAGCTTGAGGTGATTATTCTCCAGGATACGTTTGTTATCATACGTATCCTTCAAAGCTTTGCAAGCTAGATCGAAGCTTCGATGGGTGAGGGGAAATTTCTCAACAATTTCTCAGGCCTCACCGCACGTTTTCCGACGCAAATGACAAAACCTTTCGATATCGCTGAGACGAGAGTTATTCACATAAACCGCCGTAAATAAGTCCCGAAATGTGGGCCACGAAAGAAAATCGTCCTCAAAAACGTCAGTGTCACAAGGTGGGATCGAAATATTGTGCATGACGTCACTATTTCCCAGATCTAGATTATTCGAAGTATCGACTTGAGTACCGATTTCACGAGACGTGTGGGTCGAGGTACTCATATTGTTATAGGGTCGGTATTGCCCGTATCCCCGAAAGGTTGTTGTGCCAATGAATCCACTCATAGTCAAGTTCATGGATGTTCTACGAGAGCGTTTGAACATGGACAACATCCTCTTTATAGTGGCGAGACATTGTATATAAGTCTGATAAGACACGTCGTACTTGGTGTTCGCCAAGTTCACATCATCTTTCCCCGCGTCTGGAGAGAAACATTTCTCGAGTTGTAGACCACATATTATCTAACTCTGTACTACGGTCCTCAAGATCATAAACATCGAGGTCTTCTTCCTTCAGAATACGGAAATACGAATCAAATTTCAGTATAGCCTCGAAGCGCTGATGAAAAAAATCAAGGGGGGAATGTGGCATTTTAAAGAAGATAAGTAAAATGAGACGAAAATCACTATATTTCAAGCCAAAAGCGGAACTAAATTCAATTTAAAGTTAACTAATTAAAATTCCCAAGAAATGTTAAACCAATTTCAGAATAACACACGAAATTAAATATTCAAAACTGTCGCGAAGGCCCCAAAAATGGTTGTACATTTTTCAAAAAAAAAAACCATTAAATGGGAAGCGGAAAACGAATTCAAATATGACCAAACGCTCCAAAATAGCAAACAACAAAAGTAAATTTGCGCACAGTTAATCAATGACTTCCAAATAAGATAAACAAATTAATAAAATATTCAAAAATTTCCGAGAAAGTCAAAAAGAATATTTTTTTAAACATGTATGAAGAGTTGACCGAGGTTAGGGTGCACTACTGCCGAATCGCGACCTAGAAAATTAAAATGCAAGAACAACACGTTCAAATAGCAAACAAAATTTCAAATAGATTTTTTCCAATCAAAAAAATATATACAATGTTTTTTAAGTGTATGTGTCAGCAAACGGGCTGTAGGGTGCGCGGAGTCGAATAATACCGAACAATGTACTAAATAGTATAACAACAAACAACAATTGTCGCCGAAATTAAAAATTTTCAAATTATTTATTTATGTTTATTCGCGATTTTTAACCGTGAGCCACTGTGTCAACGTCAGTCGTTCAAGACTATTTACAATAAGCCTCACAATAGTAGAAAACACGATAGGAATCACGTCACAACACAGCAATCACAACAAAGCAAACGAAACAACGAATGAAGCAAATAAACGAATTGCAATTGGTGATGTTCTTAAATACTTCGGTTATTGATCGAGGCTTCAAATTGGCACTTAGATTAGAAACTGCGGACTGCAACGACGTTGTTGCTGTAATCTCAACCAAAGCAGTGGCGATTGAACGAAAGGGAAAAATGAAAAAACAAAAATACCAAAACAACACCTCTGAATAAAAGGACGGTATACACGGTGTATAGGATCGTTAGAAACAATTTTGCAAAATCCAATCGAATGCCGACGAATTAATCGATTGTTTTGTAACGAAAATTAAATTTTTTATTGTTAACACTATGCGAACACCGTATATACTAGGGCGGGTCGATTTAAAAATCGCCCATTGCTCAGTGAAAATCGTATTCTACGGATCAAAATAAGAAACTTTGCCGAAGGAACCATACCTCTAAAACGAATTCTGATGTCCCGGAAAAATCCCACTTTGACCCATTTAGAGTGCTCCAATCGAGTCCAAATGTATGACCGACCCCCACTCAGTGAAGTGCTCAGTGAAAATCGTATTCTAGGGATCAAAATAAGAAACTTTGCCGAAGGAACCATACCTCTAAAACGAATTCTGATGTCCCGGAAAAAATCCCACTTTGACCCATTTAGAGTGCTCCAATCGAGTCCAAATGTATGGAACCCCAAGGGGTTCCAGGGGGTGTGCCACTGGCATGGGTGGGTCGGGCCTCCAAAGTTAGTGGGGGTCGGTCATACATTTGGACTCGATTGGAGCACTCTAAATGGTTCAAAGTGGGATTTTTCAAAATTTGCCCCTACCCAAAAGTTCGACCCAAATTCCGGGACTTCAGAATTCGTTTTAGAGGTATGGTTCCTTCGGTAAAGTTTCTTATTTTGATCCCTAGAATACGATTTTGACTGAGCAATGACGACTTTTTTTACCTCCCCACAAATCGACCCGGCCTAGTATATACTAACAAAGGTGGACTGTATTTTAAACGACATGCTCGGTAGGGTGTTGCGAAAACGACCAGTATCACAGAAAATAATTTATTTTATTTTCTTGTACTTATTTTTGCAAAAACAAAACGCGGAGCTCACTTTTAGACTGAGTTTACGTACCTGATGATGAAGATAACGATGATTAAAATGATGATGAAGTTATTGCGATGATATGGAAGAGGGCTGTGTGATGTGTGTAAGACGACGATCCCTTCAACACCAAAAAATACCACACGATTAACGATGCTAATTCCAATCCGGCTCGAAGGACCAAAATGTTGGTGTAGGGGTGCAAAAAGGGGGGTTCGTGTGGTAATGAAAGAAATAAATAAAAACAAAAGAAATTTAAGTTTTATATATAAATAATGGTGGATCTTTATTGGTTTTCTTTTCAAATCAAAGGTAGGGTTATTACCTTGTGTTTGGTTGGCGACAAGGCCGGTGTGCGCGAGCGTAGTGCAGAACGACAAGTGGCGAACGCAGAGGCTCGTTACAAGTGTTCGACTACCATAGATTTTGCGGATAAAGAGAGAGAAAAAGACCCGAAGATGAGAAAGGCGGCCAAACAACAACCACCGCTCGCAGGCAACCCGCACTCTAACACATCCGTACTAAGCGAATCAAGTCTCCGAAGAGGGGTGTAGAGGGGATTCCAGTGATGTAAATACGCGACCGGTATTGATCAGGCTCGGGAAGTTGAGAAATGCTGCGTACGTGAACACTTACTATCGATACTTTCAAAAATGTTTGAGTCCATTCTCATGAAGAAAATCACACCTCATATAATTACTAACAATATTATACCTGACCATCAATTTGGTTTTCAAAAAGTCATAATACTATAGAACAGGTACACCGTATCGTAACCTGCATCAAAAGAGCTTTTGAGAATAAAGACTGCTCGGCGTTATTCATAGATATTTCCCAAGCATTTGACAAAGTCTGGCACGAAGGGCTTTTTTACAAAATATGCGACTTTCTCCCAATCAACACTCATAAACTGTTCAAGAGTTATTTTTCTAGCCCTAAGAAAATAAATGCCGGTGTCCCACAGGGGAGCATTCTTGACCCTATACTGTATGTTATTTTTACGGCAGATATGCCCACATTTGCGGACGATACTGCTTTCGTCAGTACTCACAAAAGCCCTTTAGTTGCGTCCGATCAACTTCAGTGTCATGTTCGAATCCTAGAAGAATGTTTAAAAAAATGGAGAATAATGGTGAATGACTCAAAGTGTACTCATGTTACTTTTACCCTACGAAGGGATACAAGTCCTCCAATTTCTATTTTCAATACACAGATTCCCCAAAAGGATCATGTAAAAAATCTTGGAATCCATTTAGATAGGCGCTTGACGTGGTCGCGCCGCATGGACCCTAAAGTAACTCAAATAAAACTCAAAACTAATCAACTTCAGGGGCTTATCAGCCAAAGATCTGCCCTAGATCAAGAGTATACAGAACGGTATTGAAGCCCATTTGGGCATATGGTATCCAGCTCTGGGGTACAGCGTGCTCTTCAAATATTTGCAAATTACAAAGAAGACAATCGAATATTCTTCGTTTAATTACAGGTGCACCATGGTATATAAGAAACGCTAACATCCATAAGGATCTCAACATGCCAACAGTAAAAGAGGAAATTGAAAAAATATTGAATCATCATCTACTAAATTTTGAAGGTCATAAGCGCCTTAAAGGAGAGATACGCTGGACATGATTTAAATTTAAATTAATCAAAAACAAATATTAAATTATGAATTCTGTCAGTATAAATATGTCTGAGTGTTGACATCACTTCTGGTATTCTAAAAACAAAGTTTTGGTTGCAAGATACATATGTTGCATACTGCACACCCAGTACTTTCATCACCTATCGAAGCATCAGTTGACCATATGGAAAAGCTTACGCTTTTAAGCTCATTAATAATTTCCAAATATGGCCTTTATTGTCTCAGTCGGCATTTCTTTTTTTTTTTGATCCTTTGAAAACATTTACTTTGATTTCAGGTTTGGTGGATTCATTAACACTGCAACCTACTTTAAGTTTGTCGAAAGTATCTTTGAATTTGATATAGGTGAAACCTATGCATGTTTTCTTAGATGGGTTAAATGTGAAAGAGTTGTATAGATCTTTGTTTTAGATTTTCAGTCTTTTTTACTCTTTTGCAGCTAAGAATTGTGCTCTCAAGTTGGTAGGGAGTACACCTGCCAAGGCACTGACAGCATGTATTGGGGTTAGGTTAGGTTAGGGTGGCAGCCGTATTTTTTTACAAGCTCACATAGACCAGTTTAGGTCCCTAGTGTTACCACGGGCTGAAATGCCCCTCATCGAAACCAACCTGTTTGATATATAAATTTATCGATAGTACGAATATCAGTACTGGAAAGATCTGTTAGGCTGCCTAAAAAGGCCGACCCCAGTATGTCCAGTCGTCGTTTACTCAAAGCGGGACAGTCACAAAGCAAGTGCTCAATGCTCTCCACTTCTTCCTCATCTCCACAGCTTCGGCAGAAGTCATTGGAGTCAATACCAAATCTTTTGGCGTGTTCGCCGATCAAGCAGTGTCCCGTCAGAACCTGTACTAACGTAGACAATCGTTTCCTCTCTAGTGCGAGGAGATATTTTGACCTTCTCAGGCCAGATTTGTCTAGCTACCCTGCAGGTGCCGATTTCTGTCCATCTTTCGTTGGACTGCCTGATTGCCTCTTGCCTAAGCCAAAGCTTGCACGTGGATAGTGGCGCACCAATATATGCAAATTCTTCGAGAATTTGTAATGTTGTCCCTTTCCTAGCAAGTTCATCGGCTTTGCAGTTCCCCGGGATATCCCTATGCCAAGACACCCATATGAGGTGTATATTAAACTGCTCAGCCATCTCATTAAGAGATCTGCGGCAGTCGAGGGCTGTTTGTGAATTTAGGGATGTTGCCTCCAGAGAATTGATGGCAGCCTGGCTGTCCGAGTAAATGACAACGCCAGTGTTGGTTACTATGTGGCGACTCAGCCACTTGGCGACTTCCCATATTGCCATTATTTCGGCTTGATAGACACTGCAGGTATCTGGTAGTCTGTGAGCTATATCCAGACTAAGTTCTTCACAGTGTACTCCGAAGCCAACCTTTTCATCAAGCTTCGAACCATCCGTGTAAAAGTGGAGATGGTTTCTATTACCTGGTATTCTGCCGACCCATTCATCTCTGGCGGGAATCATAGTGATGTAATTTCTCTCGAAGGTGTACACAGTTGGTATATAGTCCACTCGGTCGGTTACCATAGCACTACACCTCCACATTGATAGGCAGTTTAATCTTATTGCCGCTTTGGTTGCCACTTCTCTCGCCACAATATTAATCGGCAGTATATGGAGTAGGGCTTGTAGAGACTCGGTCGCTGTAGTCCTTAAGGCTCCACTTATGCTCAGGCAGGTAGTTCTCTGAACCTTTGTTAGTAGGTTGGTAATGGTTAGTTTGTCATTTGCCGTCCACCATACCACAATACAGTATAACAGTATTGGACGAACTACTGCTATATATATCCAGTGGACGATTTTAGGAGAGAGTCCCCACCGCGACCCTACAGCCTTTTTGCAGGAATATAAGGCGACGTTGGCCTTCCTTACACGTTCCAATACGTTAAGTCTAAATAACATTTTCCTATCTAGAATTATTCCTAAAAATTTTGCACTTTCAGAAAAGACTAGATCTGTTCCATTTATCCGAGGTGGAGGGTCCACATGTGGGACATTATTCATCCTAGTAAAGAGAACCAATTCTGTCTTGTTGGGGTTAATGCCCAAACCGCTGCTTCTGGCCCATCTAGCCAACTTGTTCAGACTTGCCACTCACTGCGATTGCCACGTCGTCCGCATATGCCACGCCACAACGTTCTAGATCTAGCAGGATTTCATTCACCGCTAGGTTCCAAATTAGTGGAGACAATACTCCTCCTTGCGGGGTCCCTCTGTTTACATACCTTGTTAGAGTTGTGGACCCTAGACATGCTGTTATGCGTCTTCTGGTGAGCAGACTTTGAATTAGTCTAATCAAACTAGTGTTAACTTTTAGATGTGAGAGTGCCGCAATTACCGCATCTGAGTGAATGTTGTTAAAAGCCCCTTCTATGTCAAGAAATGCCACCATGGTGAATTCCTTGAAATGCAGGGACGATTCGATAGTGCTCACAAGTTCGTGCAGGGCTGATTCTGTAGACTTGCTCTTATTGTAAGCATGTTGGTTCCCCGACAGGAGTTTTGTATCCAGGTTTTCCCTAATGAAATGATCTAAAAGTCTTTCCAGACCTTTCAATAGGAAGGAGGATAGGCTAATTGGTCTGAAGTCTTTTGGCCTAGTGTGTGATATCTTCCCCGCTTTTGGTATGAATACCACTTTTGTATCCCTCCATCGATTCGGGACGTATGAAAGCCTGATACAGCGTACATAAATTTTCTCCAGCCAGGGGATAATGTACTTTAACATTTTCTGCATTTCTGCTGGAGTGATGCCATCTGGTCCAGGTGACTTGAAGGGCTCAAAGCTGTTAATAGCCCAGCTTATTCTGGATCTCTCAGTCAAGAAGCTAGCGACGCTCGCAGTCCACTCGCACTCTTGTTGGTCCTGCTGATCCTCGGGTTCTGTTACAGAGTTCCCCGGGAAATGTGTGTCGAGCAGTACATTGAGCGACTGCTCGCTGTTTTTGGTCCAGTTATTTGCCTCATCCTGTAAATATCCCACTGTACAGGGTGAAGCAGATAATATCTTCCTCAGCCTAGCGGCGTCGGAGACCTTTTCCACTTCACCACAGAAGGTATACCAAGAGCGCCTTTCTAAGCTCCTTCTTATAGATCTTGAGTTGCTCTTTATAGGCATCCCAATCATTAGCGACCCTAGTAGATTTAGCCTTATTGAATAGCTTGTTGCAGGTCTTTTTCATAGCCGTTAGCTCAGAAGTCCACCATTGGGGTTTAGTTTTACCCTTGTACCTTGTTTTTGGACAGGCTTCTTCAAGGGATCTATTGAATGATATGGTGATATGATCGACCAGATTATCCAGACCGGCTTTGTCATTCGGTTCGTACAGAAGTTTAGAGTTGAGGACTTTCTTGAAATTCTTCTCATACAGATGCCACTTTGTCTTCCTTACATTTCTATGGACGGCGGGTTTAGGCGCTTTTTCCGCGAGTTTGAACTCAATATAATGGTGATCTGAGAATGAGTGGTCGTCCAGTACATTCCACCCAATAATTTTTTCTGACAGTCGGTCAGTAGCAAACGTTACGTCGAGTACTTCTTGTCTGTCTTTAGTTGTGAAGGTCGGTTTATTACCTATGTTACAAATACTAAGGTTGGTAGTTAGAATAAAGTCAAGAAGCGAATCACCCCTATTGTGTATATCCGTACTACCCCAGATAGTATTATGAGCGTTCGTGTCTGCGCCAATAATCAGCTCGAGCTCGTCAGACGTTGCTTCTTCTACTACTTCCCTGAATAGAGCAGTCGGTACTACAGATTCATAAGGCAAGTAGCTGGAGACCACCGAATATATGCGATTACCGATCTCCAGGCTAGCAGCTGTTTGGTCTTTACCACTTAAATTAGTCAGGAGAAAGATACTTAGATCATTCCTGGCCAAAATGCAGGTTCTTGGAGTGCCTTCACAGTTGGCCACAAGCAGTTTAAAGTTGGGTGTCCTAATACCGCACACCCTTCCTCCCACTACGTAGGGCTCCTGTATCAGGACGATGTCTACTGCGCCTGTGGACAGGCGCAGTATTGGGGTTGATGGAGTTAGTCCCAAGTTCCATCTTAGTATTTGGTTTTGGAAGCTGCTTAGTTTTATTAAGGCATGTGGGCCGATGTGCCATTCGGTCTTGGGAAAAATAATAGACTTGGAGAGATTTACAGCTTTTTTTGGGTGTAGACCTTGTTTTGTGTTTGAGATAATTTTTATTGCATTTAGTGAATTTTTGCATGAAGCAATAACGTCTTCATAGTGCTCTTTTAGGGAAAGGCTATTTTTAATATTCCTGCCGAGAAATGTTATTGTATTGAGCACTTTGATTGGAAGTCCGTTCCCTGAAATATTAGGAATTTTTCTTCCGCCTATCGCCACATACATAACATCAGTTTTTTTATGTTAAGATTTAAGTTCAGTTTTTGAAGAAGAAATGAAAACTTTCGTAGCTTGTTTTGTAAAAAAAGTTTGCGATTTCGAAATCTTTGCTAGTAGCCATAATGATAAAGTCGTCTGCAAATTGAAACACACGTGCCGAGTTGTCAGAAATTCCATGAAGGCCCATGGTGTAGGTATTAAAAAGCGTTGGACTGAGACAACTGCCTTGTGGAATGTCATTGTAAATATTTAAAGACGATTTGCCCATTTTAAGTACTCTTTTCGAAAGACAATTTATGATCCATATAATAATTTGTGTTGGAATTTTTAGCTCGCACAAAATCCATTGAAGAACGTTTATATCTACACACTCACATGCACTAAATATGTCCTTGACAGCAGTATTACCTTTTAATTTTTTTCCTTGAACATATTTATTGTGTGAAGTATATCATTAATACAAGTGGATGTAGACATGTTATTCCTATAAACATAGGATATGTTAGGAAGAATATGTTCATTCTTTAGGAAAGTATTTAGCCTCTGTTTCACCATTAGGTTCATAATTTTTGCAAGAACTGATATCAGGGCGTTTGTTCTGAAATTAGTAAAGATTTCACGATTTTTACGTTTTTTGGTATAGGAATAATTTTTATTTCTCTCCATTTATCAACAATTGCGCAGTTTTTTCATTTGTAGTTAAATGCCTTTAAATGTTTTCCTTCTGGTGAAAGATGGTTTATAATTTCATAAGTTATACCATCCAGACCAGCTGAAGATGGTTTTCTTTTTCCTGCCAGGACTTCTAAAAGTTCATCAAAAGTGAAGCCAATTAACTTTTCATTATAACCAGTGGGAACCATGACTATATTGTTGTGGGCAACATGATTTTTAAGGTGAATCAGAAACTGTTCATCCTGGGCACCATTTAGAGTTATTTTGTGGTTCAAGGATTGATTTGCAGCTGTTTACATAACGAAACAGAGAAGTTGTATTTACATTTTTGTTGCCTCCTTCTTAGCATTTTTAACAGCGGTTTTAAAGTTTTTTATGGCATGATGGCATTTTCCATGCTTTTGTATTTTTCGAATTTCTTTTCTGCAGAATCTTGATGGCGGCGGTACTTTTCTACCTCATCACTCCACAAAGATTTCAAAATAGTTTTAGAAAAAAACATAGATTTTTTAATTTGTAGTTTGATTTCATTTTGTATGTCTTCAATATTCGAATTCAATTTTACATGACTTAAGATTTTGATTAGTTGTTTCTTTGACAGGAATTTTTGCTTTTTTGTTTCAATGACACTGACATTTATAATGATTGGTAGGTTGTGGCTGCCGCCAATAGTGGTTTTAAGAACTTCCCACGATAAGTGTGAGGGGTGTTAGTAAAGGTAAGGTCTGAGCCTGTTGTGTTATCTACTAACGATTTTTTAAACGTCGGTGTTTATTGGCCAACCTTGCTTTTTTGCCTTTCGAACAAAAAAAAAATGCAATATAATTAGATTTCAAACTTAATTTTCACAATTTTATTGGTTCAATAAATTTTTTGTTTTTTTTTTCTAGTTAGGTTTAGGTTAGGGTGGCAGCCGTATTTTTTTACAAGCTCACATAGACCAGTTTAGACCAGACCACGGGCTGAAATGCCCCTCATCGAAACCAACCGGTTTGATATATAAATTTATCGATAGTACGAATATGAGTACTGGAAAGATCTGTTAGGCTGCCTAAAAAGGCCGACCCCAGTATGTCCAGTCGTCGTTTACTCAAAGCGGGACAGTCGCAAAGCAAGTGCTCAATGCTCTCCACTTCTTCCTCATTTCCACAGCTTCGGCAGAAGTCATTGGAGTCAATACCCAACCTTTTGGCGTGTTCGCCGATCAAGCAGTGTCCCGTCAGAACCTGTACTAACGTAGACAATCGTTTCCTCTCTAGTGCGAGGAGATATTTTGACCTTCTCAGGCCAGATTTGTCTAGCTACCCTGCAGGTGCCGATTTCTGTCCATCTTTCGTTGGACTGCCTGATTGCCTCTTGCCTAAGCCAAAGCTTGCACGTGGATAGTGGCGCACCAATATATGCAAATTCTTCGAGAATTTGTAATGTCGTCCCTTTCCTAGCAAGTTCATCGGCTTTGCAGTTCCCCGGGATATCCCTATGCCCAGGCACCCATATGAGGAGTATATTAAACTGCTCAGCCATCTCGTTAAGAGATATGCGGCAGTCGAGGGCTGTTTGTGAATTTAGGGATGTTGCCTCCAGAGAATTGATAGCAGCCTGGCTGTCCGAGTAAATGACAACGCCAGTGTTGGTTACTACGTTGCGACTCAGCCACTTGGCGACTTCCCATATTGCCATTATTTCGGCTTGATAGACACTGCAGGTATCTGGTGGTCTGCGAGCTATATCCAGACTAAGTTCTTCCCAGTGTACTCCGAAGCCAACCTTTTCATCAAGCTTCGAACCATCCGTATAAAAGTGGAGATGGTTTCTATTACCTGGTATTCTGCCGACCCTTTCATCTCTGGCGGGAATCATAGTGATGTAATTTCTCTCGAAGGTGTACACAGTTGGTATATAGTCCACTCGGTCGGTTACCATAGCACTACACCTCCACATTGATAGGCAGTTTAATCTTATTGCCGCTTTGGTTGGCACTTCTCTCGCCACAATATTAATCGGCAGTATATGGAGTAGGGCTTGTAGAGACTCGGTCGCTGTAGTCCTTAAGGCTCCGCTTATGCTCAGGCAGGTAGTTCTCTGAACCTTTGTTAGTAGGTTGGTAATGGTTAGTTTGTCATTTGCCGTCCACCATACCACAATACAGTATAACAGTATTGGACGAACTACTGCTATATATATCCAGTGGACGATTTTAGGAGAGAGTCCCCACCGCGACCCTACAGCCTTTTTGCAGGAATATAAGGCGACGTTGGCCTTCCTTACACGTTCCAATACGTTAAGTCTAAATAACATTTTCCTATCTAAAATTATTCCTAAAAATTTTGCACTTTCAGAAAAGACTATTTCTGTTCCATTTATCCGAGGTGGAGGGTCCACATGTGGGACATTATTCATCCTAGTAAAGAGAACCAATTCTGTCTTGTTGGGGTTAACGCCCAAACCGCTGCTTCTGGCCCATCTAGCCAACTTGTTCAGAGCCACCTGTAGGATGTCTCTGAGGACGTTTACGAATTTGGCACTCACTGCGATTGCCACGTCGTCCGCATATGCCACGACCTTGCAGCCACAACGTTCTAGATCTAGCAGGATTTCATTCACCGCTAGGTTCCAAATTAGTGGAGACAGTACTCCTCCTTGTGGAGTCCCTCTGTTTACAAACCTTGTTAGAGTTGTGGACCCTAGACATGCTGTTATGCGTCTTCTGGTGAGCAGACTTTGAATTAGTCTAATCAAACTAGTGTTAACTTTTAGATGTGAGAGTGCCGCAATTACCGCATCTGAGTGAATGTTGTTAGAAGCCCCTTCTATGTCAAGAAATGCCACCATGGTGAATTCCTTGAAATGCAGGGACGATTCGATAGTGCTCACAAGTTCGTGCAGGGCTGATTCTGTAGACTTGCCCTTATTGTAAGCATGTTGGTTCCCCGACAGGAGTTTTGTATCCAGGTTTTCCCCAATGAAATGATCTAAAAGTCTTTCCAGACCTTTCAATAGGAAGGAGGATAGGCTAATTGGTCTGAAGTCTTTTGGCCTAGTGTGTGATATCTTTCCCGCTTTAGGTATGAATACCACTTTGGTATCCCTCCATCGATTCGGGACGTATGAAAGCCTGATACAGCCTACATAAATTTTCTCCAGCCAGGGGATAATGTACTTTAACATTTTCTGCATTTCTGCTGGAGTGATGCCATCTGGTCCAGGTGACTTGAAGGGCTCAAAGCTATTAATAGCCCAGCTTATTCTGGATCTCTCAGTCAAGAAGCTAGCGACGCTCGCAGTCCACTCGCACTCTTGTTGGTCCTGCTGATCCTCGGGTTCTGTTACAGAGTTCCCCGGGAAATGTGTGTCGAGCAGTACATTGAGCGACTGCTCGCTGTTTTTGGTCCAGTTATTTGCCTCATCCTGTAAATATCCCACTGTACAGGGTGAAGCAGATAATATATTCCTCAGCCTAGCGGCGTCGGAGACCTTTTCCACTTCACCACAGAAGGTATATCAAGAGCGCCTTTGCGCCTTTCTAAGCTCCTTCTTATAGATCTTGAGTTGCTCTTTATAGGCATCCCAATCATTAGCGACCCCAGTAGATTTAGCCTTATTGAATAGCTTGTTGCAGGTTTTTTTCATAGCCGTTAGCTCAGAAGTCCACCATTGGGGTTTAGTTTTACCCTTGTACCTTGTTTTTGGACAGGCTTCTTCAAGGGATCTATTGAATGATATGGTGATATGATCGACCAGATTATCCAGACCGGCTTTGTCATTCGGTTCGTACAGAAGTTTAGAGTTGAGGACTTTCTTGAAATTCTTCTCATACAGGTGCCACTTTGTCTTCCTTACATTTCTGTGGACGGCAGGTTTAGGCTCTTTTTCCGCGAGTTTGAACTCAATATAATGGTGATCTAAGAATGAGTGGTCGTCCAGTACATTCCACCCAATAATTTTTTCTGACAGCCGGTCAGTAGCAAACGTTACGTCGAGTACTTTTTGTCTGTCTTTAATTGTAAAGGTCGGTTTATTACCTATGTTACAAATACTAAGGTTGGTAGTTAGAATAAAGTTAAGAAGCGAATCACCCCTATTGTTTATATCCGTACTACCCCAGATAGTATGATGAGCGTTCGTGTCTGCGCCAATAATCAGCTTGAGCTCGTCAGACGTTGCTTCTTCTACTACTTCCCTGAATAGAGCAGTCGGTACTACAGATTCATAAGGCAAGTAGCTGGAGACCACCCAATATATGCGATTACCGATCTCCAGGCTAGCAGCTGTTTGGTCTTTACCACTTAAATTAGTCAGGGGAAAGATACTTAGATCTTTCCTGGCCAAAATGCAGGTTCGTGGAGTGCCTTCACAGTTGGCCACAAGCAGTTTAAAGTTGGGTGTCCTAATACCGCACACCCATCCTCCCACTACGTAGGGCTCCTGTATCAGAACGATGTCTAGTGCGCCTGTGAACAGGCGCAGCAATAGAGCCGTTGAGGCTGCTTAAGGTGATGGAGGTTAATCTGTAGAATTCTTACCATCATTGGTAATTGACAGATTAACATCCACCCCGACAAGGGTGTTATCGAACTCTTCGTCCGTATCGTTGTGGGCAACATGATTTTTAAGGTGAATCAGAAACTGTTCATCCTGGGCACCATTTAGAGTTATTTTGTGGTTCAAGGATTGATTTGCAGCTGTTTACATAACGAAACAGAGAAGTTGTATTTACATTTTTGTTGCCTCCTTCTTAGCATTTTTAACAGCGGTTTTAAAGTTTTTTATGGCATGATGGCATTTTCCATGCTTTTGTATTTTTCGAATTTCTTTTCTGCAGAATCTTGATGGCGGCGGTACTTTTCTACCTCATCACTCCACAAAGATTTCAAAATAGTTTTAGAAAAAAACATAGATTTTTTAATTTGTAGTTTGATTTCATTTTGTATGTCTTCAATATTCGAATTCAATTTTACATGACTTAAGATTTTGATTAGTTGTTTCTTTGACAGGAATTTTTGCTTTTTTGTTTCAATGACACTGACATTTATAATGATTGGTAGGTTGTGGCTGCCGCCAATAGTGGTTTTAAGAACTTCCCACGATAAGTGTGAGGGGTGTTAGTAAAGGTAAGGTCTGAGCCTGTTGTGTTATCTACTAACGATTTTTTAAACGTCGGTGTTTATTGGCCAACCTTGCTTTTTTGCCTTTCGAACAAAAAAAAAATGCAATATAATTAGATTTCAAACTTAATTTTCACAATTTTATTGGTTCAATAAATTTTTTGTTTTTTTTTTTCTAGTTAGGTTTAGGTTAGGGTGGCAGCCGTATTTTTTTACAAGCTCACATAGACCAGTTTAGACCAGACCACGGGCTGAAATGCCCCTCATCGAAACCAACCGGTTTGATATATAAATTTATCGATAGTACGAATATGAGTACTGGAAAGATCTGTTAGGCTGCCTAAAAAGGCCGACCCCAGTATGTCCAGTCGTCGTTTACTCAAAGCGGGACAGTCGCAAAGCAAGTGCTCAATGCTCTCCACTTCTTCCTCATTTCCACAGCTTCGGCAGAAGTCATTGGAGTCAATACCCAACCTTTTGGCGTGTTCGCCGATCAAGCAGTGTCCCGTCAGAACCTGTACTAACGTAGACAATCGTTTCCTCTCTAGTGCGAGGAGATATTTTGACCTTCTCAGGCCAGATTTGTCTAGCTACCCTGCAGGTGCCGATTTCTGTCCATCTTTCGTTGGACTGCCTGATTGCCTCTTGCCTAAGCCAAAGCTTGCACGTGGATAGTGGCGCACCAATATATGCAAATTCTTCGAGAATTTGTAATGTCGTCCCTTTCCTAGCAAGTTCATCGGCTTTGCAGTTCCCCGGGATATCCCTATGCCCAGGCACCCATATGAGGAGTATATTAAACTGCTCAGCCATCTCGTTAAGAGATATGCGGCAGTCGAGGGCTGTTTGTGAATTTAGGGATGTTGCCTCCAGAGAATTGATAGCAGCCTGGCTGTCCGAGTAAATGACAACGCCAGTGTTGGTTACTACGTTGCGACTCAGCCACTTGGCGACTTCCCATATTGCCATTATTTCGGCTTGATAGACACTGCAGGTATCTGGTGGTCTGCGAGCTATATCCAGACTAAGTTCTTCCCAGTGTACTCCGAAGCCAACCTTTTCATCAAGCTTCGAACCATCCGTATAAAAGTGGAGATGGTTTCTATTACCTGGTATTCTGCCGACCCTTTCATCTCTGGCGGGAATCATAGTGATGTAATTTCTCTCGAAGGTGTACACAGTTGGTATATAGTCCACTCGGTCGGTTACCATAGCACTACACCTCCACATTGATAGGCAGTTTAATCTTATTGCCGCTTTGGTTGGCACTTCTCTCGCCACAATATTAATCGGCAGTATATGGAGTAGGGCTTGTAGAGACTCGGTCGCTGTAGTCCTTAAGGCTCCGCTTATGCTCAGGCAGGTAGTTCTCTGAACCTTTGTTAGTAGGTTGGTAATGGTTAGTTTGTCATTTGCCGTCCACCATACCACAATACAGTATAACAGTATTGGACGAACTACTGCTATATATATCCAGTGGACGATTTTAGGAGAGAGTCCCCACCGCGACCCTACAGCCTTTTTGCAGGAATATAAGGCGACGTTGGCCTTCCTTACACGTTCCAATACGTTAAGTCTAAATAACATTTTCCTATCTAAAATTATTCCTAAAAATTTTGCACTTTCAGAAAAGACTATTTCTGTTCCATTTATCCGAGGTGGAGGGTCCACATGTGGGACATTATTCATCCTAGTAAAGAGAACCAATTCTGTCTTGTTGGGGTTAACGCCCAAACCGCTGCTTCTGGCCCATCTAGCCAACTTGTTCAGAGCCACCTGTAGGATGTCTCTGAGGACGTTTACGAATTTGGCACTCACTGCGATTGCCACGTCGTCCGCATATGCCACGACCTTGCAGCCACAACGTTCTAGATCTAGCAGGATTTCATTCACCGCTAGGTTCCAAATTAGTGGAGACAGTACTCCTCCTTGTGGAGTCCCTCTGTTTACAAACCTTGTTAGAGTTGTGGACCCTAGACATGCTGTTATGCGTCTTCTGGTGAGCAGACTTTGAATTAGTCTAATCAAACTAGTGTTAACTTTTAGATGTGAGAGTGCCGCAATTACCGCATCTGAGTGAATGTTGTTAGAAGCCCCTTCTATGTCAAGAAATGCCACCATGGTGAATTCCTTGAAATGCAGGGACGATTCGATAGTGCTCACAAGTTCGTGCAGGGCTGATTCTGTAGACTTGCCCTTATTGTAAGCATGTTGGTTCCCCGACAGGAGTTTTGTATCCAGGTTTTCCCCAATGAAATGATCTAAAAGTCTTTCCAGACCTTTCAATAGGAAGGAGGATAGGCTAATTGGTCTGAAGTCTTTTGGCCTAGTGTGTGATATCTTTCCCGCTTTAGGTATGAATACCACTTTGGTATCCCTCCATCGATTCGGGACGTATGAAAGCCTGATACAGCCTACATAAATTTTCTCCAGCCAGGGGATAATGTACTTTAACATTTTCTGCATTTCTGCTGGAGTGATGCCATCTGGTCCAGGTGACTTGAAGGGCTCAAAGCTATTAATAGCCCAGCTTATTCTGGATCTCTCAGTCAAGAAGCTAGCGACGCTCGCAGTCCACTCGCACTCTTGTTGGTCCTGCTGATCCTCGGGTTCTGTTACAGAGTTCCCCGGGAAATGTGTGTCGAGCAGTACATTGAGCGACTGCTCGCTGTTTTTGGTCCAGTTATTTGCCTCATCCTGTAAATATCCCACTGTACAGGGTGAAGCAGATAATATATTCCTCAGCCTAGCGGCGTCGGAGACCTTTTCCACTTCACCACAGAAGGTATATCAAGAGCGCCTTTGCGCCTTTCTAAGCTCCTTCTTATAGATCTTGAGTTGCTCTTTATAGGCATCCCAATCATTAGCGACCCCAGTAGATTTAGCCTTATTGAATAGCTTGTTGCAGGTTTTTTTCATAGCCGTTAGCTCAGAAGTCCACCATTGGGGTTTAGTTTTACCCTTGTACCTTGTTTTTGGACAGGCTTCTTCAAGGGATCTATTGAATGATATGGTGATATGATCGACCAGATTATCCAGACCGGCTTTGTCATTCGGTTCGTACAGAAGTTTAGAGTTGAGGACTTTCTTGAAATTCTTCTCATACAGGTGCCACTTTGTCTTCCTTACATTTCTGTGGACGGCAGGTTTAGGCTCTTTTTCCGCGAGTTTGAACTCAATATAATGGTGATCTAAGAATGAGTGGTCGTCCAGTACATTCCACCCAATAATTTTTTCTGACAGCCGGTCAGTAGCAAACGTTACGTCGAGTACTTTTTGTCTGTCTTTAATTGTAAAGGTCGGTTTATTACCTATGTTACAAATACTAAGGTTGGTAGTTAGAATAAAGTTAAGAAGCGAATCACCCCTATTGTTTATATCCGTACTACCCCAGATAGTATGATGAGCGTTCGTGTCTGCGCCAATAATCAGCTTGAGCTCGTCAGACGTTGCTTCTTCTACTACTTCCCTGAATAGAGCAGTCGGTACTACAGATTCATAAGGCAAGTAGCTGGAGACCACCCAATATATGCGATTACCGATCTCCAGGCTAGCAGCTGTTTGGTCTTTACCACTTAAATTAGTCAGGGGAAAGATACTTAGATCTTTCCTGGCCAAAATGCAGGTTCGTGGAGTGCCTTCACAGTTGGCCACAAGCAGTTTAAAGTTGGGTGTCCTAATACCGCACACCCATCCTCCCACTACGTAGGGCTCCTGTATCAGAACGATGTCTAGTGCGCCTGTGAACAGGCGCAGCAATAGAGCCGTTGAGGCTGCTTAAGGTGATGGAGGTTAATCTGTAGAATTCTTACCATCATTGGTAATTGACAGATTAACATCCACCCCGACAAGGGTGTTATCGAACTCTTCGTCCGTATCGTCGAGAAGCATGTCCCCGCCAGATGCATCAAAGAGTCCGGAGACTCGCCTCAGCCTCTCTGTGTCCGAAGTAGAGCTTTTGTCCTCAGAGAAGGACGTTGCAGATCTTCTGTTAGAGTTGGAGTCACCAGAAATAATAGGCGTGGGTACCTCCGCACTTCCAGAAAGTGCCACGGTGGACGACTCACCTTCTGCAGTGGGATCTATATCCTGCTTGTATATCTTCAAGACTATAGTCTCGAAGCCATATTGTAAGGTTGCACTCGCACTTTGTATATGGGAGGTGGATTCAGCGTTTAGGATAAGATTGACCTGCCGCTTTTTTTTTTGCCATCCGCCTCACTCACCTTGCTGATTCTCCAATTATGGGCCGGCAGACCAGGATTGGAATCTTTTATTATTTCTAAGATGTCAGCCGGGTTGGAGGGCTCTTCTGTAACCCTGGTGATGGATCTAGGGTGACTAGGGATGTTGTTTTTTTCGACAACATCCAACTGGGCACCCGGCCACACCTCACCCGCTCGACTCAGAGCAGCCTTATACAGGTCTACTGATCTGGCATCACCGAAATATAAGAGCTTTACTCTCCCCTGATGCCATCCTGCATCGTTGCAGACTGGTGGTTTGCCCGGCATTTCTCTACGGACATCGAGGTAATGAGCCATAATGGCTGATTGTACATGACTCCATTTGTCCATGAGGATGGATCCATCCTCACTACTTCTGTCTATAACAGCCATCACTAGACTCTCCTTCGCCACTTCATTGAAGGGCTTGGTGAGTGTCCTGTTGATGGTGACATTAGGGCCTCTTGCCTTTTTCGAAGGCAGAGGTTCATCAGGTGATCTGATTCGTTTTACTTTATTAGCCGTTAACACAGCTGAATTTGTGGCTCTTTCAGCCGACTCATTGGCCTTAGAAGCATCTATGACGCCTTTAGCCCAGGTAAGTGACTCTTTTTCTAGTAACTTTATGTTGATGATTATTACAAGTATGTGAAACTGTGAATGTATTGTAATGTTAATAAATTCAATGTTTTCTTAGGTAGGTAATTTGTGTATGTTTTATTTAACAATGTTTATTGCTTAATAAGTGTTTATTTCAATTAATAAGCGTTTGCGTTAAATAATGGGTCACTTCACTTTTGGTGTCTTTTTTCTGTGAAAATAAAAAAAAAATAAGTTACACTTTTTAGCACTACGAAACTTTATATTTAAACAAAATCACGAGGGAGGCGAACGATTTGAATATAATTACTGTCGAATTACGAATGATTCGTTGTATGTTCTCTTACACCGACCGACAGCAGGCAGCGAAAAACAAACGAAAAACAATGAAAGAAAAAGGACGATAAATATGCCGGCAGCATTGGAATGCACAGTATACCTGTGGAGTGAAAATGCATTTGCACTCATATTCATACTCACATGCATGCATATACACTACTGCCCGAAAGTATAACACAGCTTACAAAAGTTTAAAGGCTTGATGCAACCTTTAAAGATTCTGCCCCCCACGTGATTTGTGTGCACAATTTACATCTTTATATTTACTTATGTTATTTTTACTCAGTCTTCTCGAGCAATCTGACTTCAGACAGGACCAATAAACACAAAGCCCCAGGCTGTTTGATGGACTGTCACGGACCCTAGTCCTGTACTCCGTACTTCATCTTTCCACAGGTATGCATATACGTCTCCTCCAAACTCGATGTCGATAGGGTCATTGCTGCGCGCGTCTTTACCGGCTGTTGTGTGTCTGGCGAAATCTGCTGTAGGGTCATCTATAATTGGGTCGGCATATGGTCGACGGGGAAGCGTGTTGGCACCAAAGCTTCAATCCTGAGGGTAAATATATTCCTCTCGTGTCTGGATCTCAGTTGGAATTTTACGAGTCTGTGGTTACCTCGTTGATATGTCTACAGTTTAAGCGTGGTAACAGTCGAAGAGGCGATTTTTGAGATCATCTCAGACTCACACAAATTTCACAGCCAGTTGAAGAAAATTCCGGTAGAATCTTCGCTGTCAGTGTCGGAATAAATAAGTTGGCCCTCTTGTATGGCAATTCAGGTATGGGGGTCACTCTGCCAAGTGAATCCTCAAGTTGTGGTGCCCCGTGCAGCATTGTGTGATGTCGGTAGTCACATTGCCGACATGCTGTGAGTGCGGGACAATCTGGTGCCAAGTGACTCCTGACCAGACAGTTTCGACAGTACCCCCGCCTTTCAACTGTTTCGTACCTCTGGTACGGGGTAAGGCGACGAAGCAGCAAGCATGAGCGTATTGCGTGGTCTTCTTGGCATAGGCCGCAAGAGAATTGCCATGTGTAGGGTCGGCGATTGTTGAGGCTCATTGGTCTGCTTCTGTTCTGGGCTGTTCCGCGGTGTATGAGTCTTCCCGCCGTAGATGTGTCACGACTCGCGGGTAAGCAATTGAGCAGCCATATCTAGGATGGATCAGTTCCTATTGAAATCACATTGTGCGGACGTGTTCTAGTTGTCTCCCCGGTGTTTCAATAAAATACTAGCAAATAAAGCAAATAAGTTAAACAAATTTGTGAACTTTACAGCCTGAAATTACTTACTTTCATTTCCGGTCGGGTTACAGGCCTTGGGTCCTTGCTTGAGCCACGAAATTGTATTTAAAATCTCAGTGTTTAATTTAAATAAGTGAATTTTTGTTCGATAGAGATAGAAAAACGCTACTAAATAAATAAAGACGATAAATATTTACGGCAAATAAAAACAACATCAGCTGTCTCGTTTTCAGCTGTTAAATAACATATACGAAAGCTACTCGTCAGTGATGCATCGAACTCCTCCGCCAGGTGGCGGTAGATCGCCTATGTTCCCACAGTTTTCAACTGCTTCAACCAGTACAACATCAACAACTACTACTACTTCAGCATCTACATTTACTACCACTTCAACGTCTACATTTACTACTGCCTCATTACATACAATAACAACATCATGCTTAGCCTCAGGTACGTCCAGTTCATACACAGCTTCCCCCATACCACTAAAAATACAGAAAACACCAACATCTTCAAATGCCGTTCAATCTGGCAATTCCATAGCAGAGACTCAAACCGTGTTAATGACCAGCATTGACAAAAGCAGTAGTTCACCTACGAGTCATCTACATGTCAAAAATAAATGTAACGACACTGAATTTGAATATGAAAAAAACGCTAAAGAAAAAAGCAAATCAAATACGAATTCCAAACGAGCAAGAAATAGTCCAGAAAATCGTACGATAAATCATCCAAAACAGAGAAAGTTATGAGATTATTGGCTACAAGCCACTGATAGAACAAATATGTTTGCACCACTAGCGGATGAAACAGAGGAAGTTGAACAAGAACCACCGGTAGTAAAATCAAAACCACCACCAATATATATATACAAGGTGGAAAATATCCACCCCCTAAATGAACTCTTAATTCAGGTTGCAAAAGATTGTTATGAAATAAAAGTTCTAAAACGGGATGAAGTAAAAGTCCAGCCAAAATGCGAGGAATCGTACTCTATAATAACTGATGCTTTACGAGAAAAGAACACAGAGTTTCACACATACAAAATTAAAAGTGAGAGAAATTTCAATGTAGTTCTCAGAGGTCTACATCACTCCACACCGATAGAAAACATAAAAAATGTAATAGAAGAAGAAGGCCATGTTGTGGTAAACATCAGCAATATTAAAGATTTTAAAACTAAGAAACCTAGTTCACTTTTCTGGATCAACCTTAAACAAAATCAGAATAATAAAGATGTATATGAAATTAAAAGAATGCTAAATACGGTAGTTACATTTGAACCACCTAAAGCAAAACGTTCGATACCTCAATGTACTAATTGTCAGCAATATGGTCATACTAGTAAGTGTTGCAATCGATCCTCAGTATGTGTTAAATGTGCGGGTGATCACCACACCAAAAACTGCTTGATAAAAACTAGAATCACTGATGTTAAATGTGCGTTATGCGAAAAACAGCATCCGGCTAATTACAAAGGATGCGAGGTATACAAAGAGATACAACAAAAAACATTTCCCTCTCTTCGCCAAAAAGAAATAATCTCTAATAAAGAGTCCACAGAATGTCAGCCACAACAACCGAACGAAGCTTCCCCTCTGCAACAAGAACAACAGAGTAATCCAACTAATTACGTGGAGGGTCAAAATATTCCACAAACAAATACAAATCCTACCTACGCAAGCGCAGTGTCAAAAACCTCACCACCCACTCAATCGCAGGATCAAAACCACTTTGAAGAGCTAAAAAATATGATGAAATCGCTAATGCAGCAAATGGGTACTCTACTTAACTTGTTAACAGTATTAATTACTAATCTATCAAAATGAGAAACAATATTAAAATAGCAGTTTGGAACGCCAAAGGACTGGATCGACACATACACGAATTAAAAATTTTCCTGATCAATCATGATATTGATGTAATGTTAATATCAGAGACACATCTCACTCAAAAAATTTTTCTAAAAGTTAATGGTTATCACATTTATAATACGAATCACCCCGCGGGATCTGCCAGAGCAGGGTCCGCAGTGCTAATAAAGAAGCAAATAAGGCATTCTTTGCTCAGTGAATACATGGAGACTAACATACAATCAACAGTCATTAAAATAGAAGATAAAAAGGGAGATATCGCAATTGCATCTGTATATTGTCCACCATCATGCACTACGACCAAGGAACACTTTATAAAATACTTTGAAACGCTTGGATCATCTTTCCTAGTTGGTGGTGACTTTAATGCTAAGCACCAATTCTGGAGTTCACGTCTGACAAATACAAGAAGAAGAGAACTTTTTAAAACAATAAAAGCAGCACAACTCACTCACCTCTCAACAGGTGAACCTACTTATTGGCCTTCAGACCATAACAAAATCCCAGATTTAATAGACTTTTGCATTATGAAGAATCTAGATAAGAAACTGTGTTCAATAAAATCATGTCTAGAACTATCATCTGATCACTCTCCAGTCATTGTAGACCTAAAATCTGAAATAAAGTACACTGATACCCCTCCTAAGCTGCATACACACAAAACGAACTGGGCATTGTTCAAAGAAATGTGCACTGCCCACATAAATCTAAATATTCCCCTTAAGAGTTGTGAGGACATAGAAAATGCTACACATGACTTTACATCAATAATCCAGAAAGCTTCCTGGAAGTCTACACCAGAAGTAAATGGGCACAAAAGCAAGATCAAACTAAATAATAACACCTCACAAACTACTAAAAGAAAAGCGTTTGCTGCGAAAAAATGGCAAAGAACTAGGCATCCCAGTGATAAAACCCTGTATAACAAAGCAGTAAAGAAACTTAAAAGATCTCTCGCAATCCAAAATAATGAATTGTTTGACCAATATCTCTCAAATTTGACTCCTAAAGACAACACAAAGTACTCCCTCTGGAAAGCTACAAGGAATATAGATAACCACACCATTAGAATACCGCCTATTAAAAAAACAGATGGTACACGGGCTAGAACAGATATGGAGAAGGCGGATCTGTTTGCCAACCATTTGTCAGAGGTGTTCAAACCCTTCCTACCTACCTATAATGAAAATCACATTCACGAAGCTCTATCCTCACCTGCCCAAATGGACCTCCCATTGAAGAAAACTACATGTAATGAAATCAACAAATTAATAAATAAATTACCAAACAAGAAAAAAGCTCCGGGATTTGATCTTATAACATCAAAAGTGCTCAAAGAGCTCCCTAATAAGGCTATAAAATTCCTTAGAAATATTATAAATGCGATGTTTCGAATTGGATATTTTCCTATAAACCTAAAAGTTGCCAAAATAATAATGATTCCAAAGCCAGGAAAAAGTCTGGAAGATGTCAAGTCATATAGACCTATAAGTTTATTGCCCATGTTAAGCAAAGTCATTGAAAAATTGATAGTAAGCAGATTGAAGCCGCTACTACAAACAAAGAAACTTATACCCGACCATCAATTCGGTTTTAGAGAAAACCACTCCACCATAGAACAAGTACACAGAACAGTGAAAATAATCCGCACAGCTTTTGAAAAAAAAACAATACTGATCAGCCACGTTCTTGGATATCACACAGGCTTTTGATAAAGTTTGGCATCTAGGTCTTCTATACAAACTAAAAAAACTACTACCTTACCCAGTTTATGAATTGATCAAGTCTTACCTGGATTCAAGATACTTCTTCGTGAAATTTGGAGAAGCAGAAACAAAATTACACTGCGTAATGTCTGGTGTACCGCAAGGAAGCCTGCTATACACACTTTTCACCTCTGACCTCCCAACATATAAGAGCACTGAGATAGCCACATTTGCTGATGACACGGTCATACTGTCAACACACGAAAACTCAACAACTGCATCATTGAACCTCCAAATACACCTCAATAAACTTCATACATGGCTAAATGTTTGGCGTATGAAACCCAATGCAAGTAAATCTGTTCATGTAACATTTACCTTAAGAACTAAAACATGTCCAATGGTAAGACTCGGTAACGAAGAGATTCCTCAATCAAACACAGTGAAATACCTTGGTATCCACCTAGATAGACGACTCACCTGGCAAACACACATCATAACAAAGAGAAAACAACTTGGCTTAAAGTTAACTAACATGTACTGGCTCTTAGGAAGAAATTCCAAACTATCTGTGGATAATAAATTGTTAATATATAAAACCATTATAAAACCTATTTGGACTTATGGGTCCGAACTATGGGGATCAGCTGCTAAAACTAAAGTGGAAATTATCCATAGATTCCAATCGAAATGTCTGCGAATCATCGCTAATGCTCCATACTTCATAACGAATAACACCTTACATAGAGATTTTCACATACTTGCAGTCAAAGATGAAATTAACGAAATCAACAAAAGATATACCAAAAGGATATCGAACCATTCTAACCCTTTGGCCCTAACCTTGCTACAATCATCATTTCGTCGGAGGCGCCTAATTCGATTTCCTCTCACAAACCTTGCTGTAACTAGATAAGTCTATAGATATTTAAAAATGTATTATTATTATTTTAATGAGGATAAGTAGTGACTTCTCCTCTACATGTTAAGAATTCAAGTAATATGTAATTATTTACTAATGTATTTATCTAATATACGAATCGCTTATTATCTTATAATGATAGATTGCAAATAAAAGTAGGAGAAAAAAAAAATATCTAGGATGGAAGAGATGTGAGTACCAAGTTCTTTTACATAAATATAAAATGTTAGTCAATCTGAAAATAGTTTGACGACTTTCGTAGTCGATCGACTAATTACACCGTTAGCTGTCCGAATATCAACGTCCCTAATGCTTTGATCATTCGCTAGATAAGTTCTCGTGATACGTCCCAGTTTCCATTCAACTGGGACCAATCTTTCATCCTTGATTACAATCAAATCATTTTCTTTTACGTTTTCTGTCTAATATTTCCACTTATATCGACGATGTTGCTCATTTAAATACTCAGTTTTCCATCTTTGGCAAAAATATTGAGAGATAATTTTCAATCGTTTCCATCTATTGGGTTCAGTTGGGGTCAAAATCGAAGTACCAATTACAAAATGAGCTGGCGTAAGAGGATTTAAATCAGAAGGGTCGTCGCTGGCTGGACTTAAAGGTCGGGAATTAAGACAGGCTTCAATTCTCCCTAAAATAGTTGCGAATTCTTCAAAGGTAAAATTCATTTGGGTATACATTTTCGTAGATGGGGTTTGAATGACTTAACTCCTGCCTCCCATAATCCTCCCATATGAGGGGCACCTGGAGGAATACAACTCCACTCTAAATGTTGATAAATATTGTTCTGGTGGCATCTTTTTGAAGATTCTTCATAAACTCTAGTCTATCCTTCTTTGTTAATTCTGCTGCTCCTACAAAGTTGGTACCATTATCAGAGTAAATATTGGCGCGGCATCTACGTCGTACAGTGGCGCCATTTGAGTTTTTTCGTTGCAAAAATCATATCTTTTGAACCGAATAAGATAATTGAACAGTTTAAACAGCATATGATAGATAACTGTACAGCCTATGAAATGAGCGTTTGGAAAGGGTGCTACGCTTTGCAGGGGCCTACTTATGGGTTATCAAAGTTAAAATTTGTAGAAAAATTTTATGGTAACTAAAAAAAATTATTTTTACATTTTTAGATTGTTTTTATTTTTTTCTTTAGGGTATTAGGTTTTAAATTATTACCCAACAAATTAAAAAAAAGTACTTCTTTTTTAAATTTTCTGTAAAATATTCATCACAATTCGTAGGAGAAGGTATATCTAAAAGACTAATCATTTCTAAACTATAATTATTTTCTAACTCTATTCGTGACTTCACATGCCGCAGGGAAGAAATAAGTGGATCGGAAGATGCTGCCAAAATCTTGAAGAGGTCCTCATTTTGCCTTACCCTTGATGCTTTGAATGTGTTATGCAATCTATATTTTTTATAAAATTTGTTAAGAGACTCCTGTGCTTCTTCAGAAAGCTCTCCAATTGGCAAAGACTGGTACTCAATTATATCTTTGCCATGCGCCAATATTTTATGGACGGTCGGGGTCAACTTCTTCTGTGGATACATTTCTGCTAAAAGAGATGCAGTTTTCGATGCATATTCTCCATATTTTGTAGAATTGACATTTTCTTTGCAGTTTAAAACATTCAAGATCGTTCCCAATCTTTTCACAATTTGATTGTCAATTCCAGTGATTCTAGTTACTGCCTCATCATTTTCAAAAAATCTCCTAGAAGTGTTTCCATCGTTTGAGTTACCGTATCCGTGCTTGGGACAGTCTACTTTTAGTCCAACTTGTTTAAAAAAAGCATCCTGTATTTGCTTCTTTCTGACCTTTTCCTTATCCTTTATTGATGTATTTTCATCGATGTTTTCCTCCTCTTGTGGTAGGGTATACGCCAGTTTTAGCAAGAACTCCATACACCTTATTCTTGCGTGCAATGGTGACATTCCATATTCGTAATTCTCCTCGTTTGTAGAATCGTTTAAATTACCAAAGTTCTTCTGACTCTTTTTGCAAATCGGGCATGACAATGTTGAGATTGTTCCTGTCAGTTCGTTTACGACTTTTCCGTCAACCATGGTCAGGTGGAACTCGTAATTGCATTCAATATATTTTCCTTCTCCAATTTGCAGCTTTGTAGGCTTAATCTTGCTTATTTGTTCTTCAATGTCCTTCACCGTGGTCCTTATGAGTTCTGCCGATTCCCTTGCAAACTGAAACATTATTGGTCGGCAATAATGCACTGATGACGGACGTGGATTTTTCCAGTGTAGGGAAACATCAGATTTTAGCCGCAAAGGAACAACAGATGCCATAAACATATTTCCGTCCGATATTGTAGCGTCATCGGAAGATATCCTTTACTTATAAACGCTTTGTCCGGATGATCCATCGCAGCCCCATTTGCTGATCAATGTCAGTTTCTCAGGAAGAATTTTCAACTCATTTTCAGGAAGACTCTCCAACAACCGTTTTGCTGTATGGCCCATGAGATCCTGCAGATTGGCTTTCACAGAGACTTCCGTAAACTCCGTATGCAGTGGTCGTGAATTTATTTTGGCTTGCGTAATATGCTTGTATCCTGGTAAAACGTCAGCCCCGTGTCGCATCAAGGATGCCCGTAGTATCTCATATTTTTCTTTGGAAAGTTGTAAGTCCATAAACAAGGCCAAGGATTCTTCGGAACCATAGTTTTTAATGTGTGCGTTTGTGGGCGTGGGAATGATTTCCTTAATCCTTTTTATTCGCAGTGGGCTTGCATCAGCAACAGATTTTGTAATCTGCGACCTCACTCTTTCACTATCCTTTGTATATTTAATAGACAGCGCCTCCGATAAATGCTTCGTGGTCAAGTCATTGGTGGCATCGGCAAGTTTCCTCTTTCTTGTGAAAATTGAACACTCCTCAATACTTTTTTTGGCCTTCCTTTTGCTCCTCTGGTTGATGTGGTGGGTTTATCTACTGCCAATATATCCAGGATGGTGTCTTCATTAAGCCAGTCCTCGTATTTGGAGTTGAATTTCTGAATGGTTCGATTAGATTTCACCCATTTTGCCTTAATATTTGCATATATCAGATAAAAATTATTTTTTATAATTTCGCTTCTCTCAATATTTCCGTATAAGCTATCAAGTTCTTCTAAAGCAGCTTCCGTGAAAAACTTTGGTGTGGTAATCACGTAATTTTGTTTTTCCAAGAATTGTTAGTTCTTTCCACGAATTCAGACAAAAAAGGGTTTTCATGTTGGAAATGATGGCATCCCATGCTGTCCATACAGCTAATTTTCCCAATAATTCTATCATGAGTGCCAGTTACAGAAGTTTACGCGAGTTGTTTTTATTGTTTTACAAAATGAATACACAGTTGGTCTGGCCTGACCCATGTGTTACGAATGTGACTATAGGAACATGTGTATGACGAAGGGTTAATGATTTGATTTTTGCCAATCAAGAACCACGTCTTTTTTACCTTTTTCACCTCTAGAAGCCAAAGGGGCGCCTAGAGGCAAATAAAACCTTTGGGATTATGTAAAGGAATAATCAAAGAACATATTTTGAAAATATGGCAAATATAGAAAAATATAGATTTTTTTTATTTTCCGTCAAAGTTGAAAAATAGTGAAAAAACGGATAGTTTTTAAATAGTGTTTTACCAGGAGAAACACAAAGCAAACAGTTAATTTTTTTATCATTATACATTTAATAAATACATCAATAAATACAAACAAAAAATAAGGCGATTCGTTACCTATTTTTCGTGATATTACACCTGAAATCGCAACAAATTGACTAAAAATTGTGTGTTTTTTTTGAAAACCGAAAGTCGGTCAACTTTGAACGGTTATATCTTCTAAACTAAAAATGTGATATTATTAAGAGTAGCATATTTGAAATCGTTGAAAAGTTTCCTATAACATGGGTTTATTCAAAACTTCGTCGGCGCACATGAAAATTTTGATTTTTGCAACCTCGTTTGCTCTACGGGCGCCACTGTGCGTCGCCCGATAAAACGCGATAAAGCGGCTAAAAATGACTGATGGTTCTACGAGTGTAAGTGTATTGCTTTTGTAGAAAAGCAAGCGAAGACGCAAACATATTATTAATTATTATTAAGCAAGCTCTTCCTGTAAAATTCTTGATGTTAAAGGGTTCTGCAAAATCTACTCCTGTGGTAAAGGGTCGAGTCAGCATAGTTCTCTGGGGCGGAAGTGAAGCCATAATTTGCCTTTGAGTCTGGTGTTTATACAAAACACAAGTTCGACAATTATGAATTACCTTCTTGATTAAGGGCTTCAATCTAAATATCCAGAATTCACACCTGATTACGCGAGTCATGACTTGATTTCCACACCATGCATCGTAATTTTGTGAATAAATTCTACTAACAAAAGGGCTAATTTCGATTCGTATGGGGTAAGAATTGGATGGCGCTCGTAAGTGCTGGGGACTGAACAAGGCGGCCATTTGCTCTGATGATTCCTTTTGAATCAATAAATGGATTAAGGGATAAAAGACTGCTACTAGGTGAGAGTCTTTTGCTTTGGGTTAAAGCTAAATATTCCTCTGCGAGATAATGTTTTTGCGTTAAAACAATAAGACGATTATTGATATCTTGGATTTCACCATGGGTGATTTCCGTTGAAGAAATTCTAAGCCGGGTCCGATTGACGCCGGTATTTCTCCAAAACCGAATCGCAAATGCTAAGACTTTATATGCGCTAGATAGAGAAGAGAATCTATCCAAAGGATCTTCAACTGTTGTGGTCGTGAAAACTGCTTTTACTTCTAATTCTGTGTCGCTCATAATTTCGTGTCTAGGCCATCGGTCTTTTGGAAACTTAAGCAATTGGGGTCCACTCCACCACAAATAATGTGACTGCAAATCATTTGGTGCACACCCTCGACTGGCTACATCAGCACGGTTGCTTTCTGAATCTATATGCTTCCAATTATCATTTCCCACATTATCTAAAATGTCAGAAATTCTATTTCCTACATAGGTACTCCATGAACAAGGTGGTTTTTTAAGCCATGCTAGCACTATCGTTGAGTCGGTCCAAAAGTGAGTTGAAATATTTGCAATTTGTAAGTTAGGAACCACCGATGTGGTTAATTTTTCTAATAGAACGGCCCCGCATAATTCTAATCTAGGCAGAGACATTTTTTTTATTGGTGCTACTCGAGTTTTCGCTGCTAAAAGAAACGTGTGAACTGTTTGATCTAAATGTTCTACTCTAACGTAAAGAGTCGCGGCGTAAGCGCTTTCTGAAGCGGCACAAAAACCATGCACCTCATTTTTACTTGGGTGTTTGAATCTGATCCACCTAGGTACTGAAACTGAATATATTGAGGGGCAATTTGTAAAGAAATTCTTCCAATTCATTCCAGTTATGGGCTTCAACGCGTCGTCCCAATCTACTTTATCCAGCCAGACTGTTGCATGATAAGTTTCGCTACGATGATTATTGGAGCCAGCCATCCACATGGGTCGAAAAATTTGGCAATTGTTGAAAGGACTTCTCTTTTGGTACACAATTCCCTTTCTTCCGTGGGTGGTGATGTGAACGTAAAGTTATCAGCCGAAATGTTCCATCGGATACCTAGAGTCTTCGTTGAAGTTTCTTCCGAAATGTCCAACCAGTTGACCGGCAAGAGTGAGTCAGGTGGCAGATCGCTGAGTAGATTGGGGTCGATTGAATGGATTCTTCTACAGTGTGACCGCCAGCTAAAACGTCGTCGACATATAAATTTTGTTTGATAATTTCTGAGCCTAAAGGTACGTTTCTTTACTATCTTCTGCCAATTGAATAAGGGTCCTAAGAGCGAGAAATGGGGCGCAATTAATTCCTAAGGTGACTGTTGAAAGTTCAAAGTCTTCCACTGGGTCATTTGCTGATTTTATAAAAATAATTCTTTGAAATGGGACCTGACTTGGGTCGATTTGTATTTGACGATACATTTTGGTAACGCCCGCGTTAAATACGCATCTGAAAAACCTCCATTTTAAAATCTGCAGTACTAAGTCCTGTTGAAGAATAGGCCCTGTATGAAAATGTCATTAAGACTTTTCCTGTTTGGCGTGGGACTTGACGCATTGAAAACTACCCTAAGTTTAGTGGTAACCCTATTTGGTTTAATAACTGCATGATGTGGCAAATAGTAGTGAGGGGTCTTTTCGTTTTCCTGGGGTCCCAGTTTCCGCATGTGTCTAAGTTCCAAATATTCCATTATCGCTGCGTTGTATTGAAATTTGATTTCGGGCGTTTTTTGCAACATTCTTTCCATTCGATAGAATTGCGCCATTGCGATATTTCGAGATGGTTCAAGTTCAGCACAAGATTTGAACGACATCGTGACAACATATATTCCATCTTCATTTCTTCGCGTTGTATTTTTTGAAATTTGTTTCGCAAAAGGTGTCTTCTAGTGACCACAAAATTTTTTTTGAGGTCTTCTCCACCTCCCGAAAACGTGTGAGAATTTTCTCGATCGAAACTGTATTGTAAAGTGAAATTTTCCTATATCTAAACCTATCAGAAGATCTATGGGTCGGCTTTCGTAAAAACGAGGATCTGCTAACTCGAGTTGAGTTGTTTCTCTGTGTTGATTTTTATCTAGGATGCGCGACAGCAAATTAGAAGGAAGGGTCTTTAAAACGGGTGCCCAAACTTCTAATTAAAAACTAGGGTCTATACGAGAACAAAGGTTGAAAAGACAAGCTTTTGTTGAAGTCTCTGAAACGGTTTAACTTAAACCGGTAATACGAACAAGTTTCTTCCTAGTTGGAAGCTTCAATTTGTTTGTAATCTTTTCCGAAATAAATGTTGATTGATAATCAGGTCTCGTTACCCTTATGTAATAAAGTGTGATGTCTGTGATTACATTCCCTACACGTGAAACGACTCTTACAATCTCTTACACCATGATGCGAAGTGATGCAGTTTTAACAAAGATTGTGAAGTTTTACTAAGTGAATGCGATCATTCACGTTTTCTCAAGGAATTGTGGACAATTTCGTAACAAATGGTTTGCCTTACAAATTTGGCAAATCGGTCCATTTGTACGACTACTAGGTTGCGTAGATGTGCTAAATCTGTTGCTAAATCTTCTTTGCGAACTTTGAGTCTGTTGCGCAACGTTTGTTTGAAATGACTTAACCCTATTTTCCTTCGTACTATAATCGGGTCTAGGCTGATTATTTTTTTGGAGAAATGGGGCTTAATATTTCCTACAGGTTCTAAAGTTTTGAACTTGTGCGTTAAAAATCTTTCCAAGACGGTAGTATGGAACAATCTTCCAAACCGTTTTCAAATTCTTCTAAGAAGTTTCTCGGCAGTTTCGTAGAAGTAAGGTAAACTAAAATTGGGTCCCACCCTTTTACATCTACCTTGAGTGTCTCTAGTGTCTGAAGGCAACCGTCAATGGTGCGTTGAAGTTTTTGGATCGAAGATCCTGAATCTGCCGAAACTGGTGGTAAATTAAGTAGAGGCTTTAGCTGTTTATTAACCTGCATTCGTTTATTTTCGTATCTATTTTCTAAGTCATCAAATCAAAACCTTCATTTGACCTTCGACTAATTTGGAACCTAGCGGTGAATGAAATCCTGCTAGATCTAGAAGGTTGTGGCTGCAAGGTCGTGGCATATGCGGACGACGCACGATGGGAAAATATGATGAAATATGCGCGCATAGGACATTGAAAACAACTTTCAAAAATCTGTTTTTTGGGAATGCTGTTTTATTGTGGATAACATTTAATGAAAATACCTTCAAATATTATCAAAATATCTCTGGGCGATTCCGAGTTATGACCTTTCAAATTTTGAATTTTTATACCCTACACCACACTGTGGTACAGGGTATTATAAGTTTGTTTCACGGCAGATGTTTGTAACACCTGAAAATAACACAGCTAGACCCACCTTAAAGTATACCGATCGACTCAGAATCACTAGCTGAGTCGATTTAACGATGTCCGCCCGTCCGTCCGTCCGTCTGTCTGTCCATGTAAAGTTGTTCGTCGACTACAGGTCGCAATTTCACTCCGATCGTTCTGAAATTTTGCAGTTTAGAGTATTTCGCGGCTGTTAAGATCGGTATTGAATTTGGTTGAAATCGGTTCAGATTTAGATATAGCTCCCATATATATGTTTCGTCCGATTTGGCCATTTAGTCCTATAAAAGCTGTATTTTACATCCAATCGTTTTGAAATTTAGAATGGTAGAGTTTCTTGATCCATGAACCAACACTACTGAATTTGAAGAAAATCGGTTAAGATTTAGCTATAGCTCCCATATATATGTTTCGTCCGATTTGGCCCTTTAGTTCTATAGAAGCTGTATTTTACATCCAATCGTTTTGAAATTTAGAATGGTAGAGTTTATTGTTCCATGAACCAACACTAACCAATTTGAAGAAAATCGGTTAAGATTTAGCTATAGCTCCCATATATATGTTTCGTCCGATTTTGCTCTTTAGTTCTATAGAAGCTGTATTTTACATCCAATCGTTTTGAAATTTAGAATGGTAGAGTTTATTGTTCCATGAACCAACACTAACCAATTTGAAGAAAATCGGTTAAGATTTAGCTATAGCTCCCATATATATGTTTCGTCCGATTTGGCCCTTTAGTTCTATAGAAGCTATATTTTACATCCAATCGTTTTGAAATTTAGAATGGTAGAGTTTCTTGATTCATGAACCAACATTGCCGAATTTGAAGAAAATCGGTAAAGATTTAGCTATAGCTCCCATATATATGTTTCATCCGATTTGGCTCTTTAGATCCAATCGTTTTTATACCCTACACCACACTGTGGTACAGGGTATTATTTAAGTATAAAGTGTCCCAAAAGTAAATTTATGTAAACTATTTATACATGAATTACAAAATTTATATATCAGAGTTATTCAATATTACGAGAGTGGTGTAGGGTATTATATAGTCGGCACCGCCCGACTTTAGCCTTTCCTTACTGGTTTACTAATAAATTCAAATCAAATTGCGATGATAAAATGTATATACTAAAATACTTGTAGAATTCTCGTTTGTTGCTGAAATGCGACCGGACTTGTAACATATAATAAGGTTATATTCATCTACATTTGTGTGTATAAAACGTGTTTTTATCGTCTTTAAATGAAGAGATATTTCAAGGTAAAAATACAGTTTTTTTTGTTGTTCAAAAAAAGGTATCCGCAGTAAATGGAATACAACTTTTTTGGATCACGTGGGATCTCTACGATATTACATAGAGAAGAGGGATGACTTAGTGGTGAATCCAACGACCGATTATGGCCGATTTTTGTACTTTAAATATGTGTTTTTTTACTTTAAATAAAGAAAATATGTGTGGGAGCTACATCTATCAATGAACTGATTTTCCCGAAACATATGGACCTATTTTTACGAAATTTTGGCAAAATCGGATAATAAATAAGACCGGTACAAGTCCGGTTGCAAGTTTGTAGAGTTCTACGATGAAAATTATCGATCTAATTAATATTATTGTTAAAGCGTCAACAGGTGATCTTCAACAGCAGCGCCCCAGCGTTTATATTTGTAACTAACGACATCGCCACCTATCGACATCGATTAAACCTGAAATTGCAGTGATGCTAACGCCGTCACTGTGACTTTTTTCTTGAGTTAGTTGTCAACTCACCCGCTTTTGGCACACTGCCAAACCGCCAGGCTCACGGCCAAAAATAATATATTAATATAAATTAAATAAAAATAAAAGTTTTTTTAGTTCTTTTTTAACTCCCGCCAGTCTGGCGCGGAGTTAAACATGGCCCTTAAACCAAAGCTGATCCCGTGACCGGTGAAAATGTGTTGTGATTGTCAGAAATGTTTTCCTCGTCAAAAATGTTTACGATTTTGTTATATGGTTTTACGAACCAATTTTTTGTCCGTCGTTGTATGGTTTCATCACGTGAAACCTGCTTCACGAGCCAGCGGCATTCAATAACAATAACTGACATCGTAAAATGGACGAACTGATAAAACAACTAGAAATAACCCAACACCATCGCATCCTGAGCAACGGAGATAACAACAAAATTCCTGCCTTCACCAAAGTCACAACATTATTGCCAGCCAACAACAAATTTTCGAATCATGCAGTTTGACATTGCACTCGTGCAAGGGGGGCGGTATGTTGAAGCGTCAACAGCTGATCTTCAACAGCAGCGCCCAGCGTTTATATTTGTAACTAACGACATCGCCACCTATCGACATCGATTAAACCTGAAATCGCAGTGATGGTAACGCCGTCACTGTGACTTTTTTCTTGAGTTAGTTGTCAACTCACCCGCTTTTGGCACACTGCCAAACCGCCAGGCTCACGGCCAAAAATAATATTTTAAAATAAATTAAATAAAAATAAAAGTTTTTTTGTTCTTTTTTAACTCCCGCCACTCTGGCGCGGAGTTAAACAATTATTATGATTATATGTGTAATTTTTATAGTTTACTTCTTCTAAAAAAACTATAAAAATATAGTTAAACGCTTCTGCAGTTTATGTATATTAGGGTGGACCGATTATTTTTTTGTTTTTAATCTAACTTTTCTCTTATTAACAGTTGACAACCCATTGTGTAATTGCATTAGTTGAAAACTTCAGCTTTCAAAAATATTGCTGACTGCAATTTTATCCTATTTATGTTGTTTTGGTTTCAATCTTAAAAACATTGCCCGTTTTGTAGACTTTTAACGCAATTTTCACAAAAACTTTTTGAACTTTAATGGTCTATATATTTAAAACGCAGCAACACAAAATTAAGTAACTCAAATAGATTTTGAAATAAATTTTGTCAGCTTTAATATAAAACCAAGATCACTGAAGTTGGTACGATATTCTGATTTTCACACTAATTTCCACAAAGTCGCTTTTGTAGCCCCAGTGTGCGGTACATGGTAACAGTAAAATAAAATCTGGGTACACCAATTTCTTCTCCAAAGAATTCTCTTGAAGATGGTTCAAACCGTAGGACTCTATCTCTAACGGTATAGTAATGAGATTGAAAATACTGCTATGCGCGCGTATTTACCCCCTTTTTCCCATTGTGCGTAGTGGCAATCGCAGTAAGTGGCAAATTCGAAAACGTCCTCCGAGACATTCTACGATCGTACAGCAGTAGAACGATCGTATATATAGCAGTAGTTCGTCCTATACTGTTATACGGCATTGTGGTATGGCGGACGGCAACTGACAAACTAACCATCACCAACCTACTAGCAAAGGTTCAGAGAACAGCCTGCCTGAGCATAAGCGGAGCCTTAAGGACTACAGCGACCGAGTCTCTACAAGCCCTACTCCATATACTGCCAATTAATATGGTGGCGAGAGAAGTTGCAACCAAAGCGGCGATAAGATTAAACTGCCTATCAATGTGGAGGTACATGAACTACGGTCACATGAGGATATCAAAGTGTAGTGCTGTGGTAACCGACCTAGAGGACTATATACCAACTGTGTACACCTTCGAGAGAAATTACATCACTATGATATCCCGCCAGAGATGAATGAGTTGGCAGAATACTAGATAATAAAAACCATCTCCACTTTACACGGATGGTTCGAAGCTTGATGAAAAGGTTGGCTTCGGAGTACACTGTGCAGAGCTTAGATTGGATATAGCTCACAGACTACCAGATACCTGCAGTGTCTATCAACCCGAAATAATGGCAATATGGGAAGTCGCCAAGTGGCTGAGTCGCAACATAGTAACCAACACTGGCGTTGTCATTTACTCGGACAGCCAGGCTGCCATCAATTCTCTGGAGGCAACATCCCTAAATTCACAAACAGCACTCGACTGCCGCAAATCTCTTATCGAGATGGGTGAACAGTTTAATATACACCTCATATGGGTGCCTGGGCATAGGGATATCCCGGGGAACTGCGAAGCCGATGAACTTTCTAGGAAAGGGACGAGATTACAAATTCTCGAAGAATTTGCATATATTGGTGCGCCACTATCCACGTGCAAGCTTTGGCATAGGTAAGAGGCAATCAGGCAGTCCAAGGAAATATGGACAGAAATCGGCACCTGCAGGGTAACTAGACAAATCTGGCCAAGGCATGACCTAAGAAGATCAAAATATCTCCTCGCACTAGAGAGGCAAAGATTGTCTACGTTAGTATCAGTTCTGAGGGACACTACTTGATCGGCGAACACGCCAAACGAGAGCATTGAGCACTTGCTATACGACTGGTTAGGGTGGCAGCCGTATTTTTACATACAAGCTCACATAGACCAGTTTAGGTCCCTACGGGAGATACTGGGGTCGGCCTTTCTAGGCAGCCTAACAGATCTTTCCAGTACCGATGATATTCGTACTATCGATAAATTTGTATGTCAAACATGTTGGTTTCAATGAGGGGCATTTCAGCACGTGGTAACACTAGGGACCTAAACTGATCTATGTGACCTTGTAAAAAAATACGGCTGCAACCCTAACCTAAAACCTAAAGACTCATGTCATTGGAAACCCCTTTTTTCACCTTGTTCTGCTAGTCACCACCCCTCTCTACTTTCTTCTGACTTCCTCTCATTCATTCCAGGACGAACACAATGGACCAAACGGTCTCCATGTGGAGTGGTAGTATACCGCGCGTCCTTCAACCTAACCTAACCTAATCCATGCTTGTTAGGCTATCAATTTTGTCATGTGAACATCTCTGGATCATGCGATCGTCCCCAAAATTCGTGCGATTCTATCCCAAAATCGCGCGATCCTCGTTTACACCTAAACAGACTCTCTTAGACTATGCAGTACATTGTGTTACCACAGGGACGTGTGGGAAAACATAAGTTATCCCTAGCCCCTCCATACCTATCAGTGAAAATTTGTATACCGACTTTGGTCAGCACATTTATTTTCTGCCATTCCGCTACCTCTTTAACAGCTAATATTTCTGCCTGGTTAACACTACAGTGATCAGGCAGTCTTTTCGCAAGTGATAGCTTAAGTTCCCCAGAAAATACACCAAAGCCCACTTGGTTATTGAGTTTGGAACCGACTGTATAGAAGCTTACGAATCTCCTCTGTCCTTGGATACGACCGTTCCATTCTGATCTATCAGGTATAAGAGTGAGATACTTCTTGGAGTGGTTTAGTCATAGTGTATCAACAGTGCCCGGAAGGTCAGCATTGTCTAGAATAAAACTATGTCCGTAGTCATTTCCTGACTATAGTGACAGTTCCTTAGTCCAATCGCAGTACATACGGTATATTGTAATGCTTTAATATCTAGCGGCATTACATGTAGTATGACATTTAGTGCTGCAGTTGGTGTCGTTCTCAGCGCACCAGTGATACATATAGCAGCCATTCGCAGAACTTTGTTTAGTATCGCACAGAAGGTGGATTTCTGCATAGCTTTCACCAGACGAAAGTGCCGTACAGCATTATCGGTCTGACTACTGCCGTATACAGCCAATAAACTATACGCGCGGGTTAAGACCCCTGCGTTTTCCTTTTGAACAAATCTATGGAGGTCTGTTGACCCCAAACTAGCTGAAATGCGTCTCTTAACCAGAAGGTTATAAATGAACCTACGTATACTGCTGTCAACCCCCAGTGTTTCTGAAGCCGTAATTATAGCGGCTGCATTTATGTTATTGAAGGCTCCCTCTATATCCAAGAAAGCTACAATAGAATATTCCTTAACATAGAGGGATCCTTCAAGAAAGATGACTAGATCATGCATGGCGGTTTCGGTGGACTTGTCCTTGCTGTAGGCATGCTGTTGAGTGGACAGTAGCGTATGATCAATTTTAGTCCTAAGGTAACTATCTATTAATCTCTCCAGAGTTTTAAGGAGAAATGACGATAGACTAGTTGGCCGGAAATCCTTAGCTCTAGTGTGGGACGGCTTTCCCGCTTTTGGGGTGAAAACAACCTTGGTTTCTCTCCATTTTGTTGGTATGTACGCCTGATTGATACTACATGTATATATCTCTCTGTGTCACGGAGCAATTGTATCAGCCACTGCCTTTAGCTTCGCCGGCGAGACTTTGTGTTGATAGCCCAAAGAATTCTAGATTCGGTTACAGTCTCGCTGCCAGCCTCTGATGGCATCCTTTTCAAGGGAATCCCAACTGACGTACTCAATGCCTCTTCAGATTTGCCCTGGAAATGTGTATCTGTGAACTCCCAGCGATTCCTCACTGGACGTAGTTCAAGAACTATAATTTTGTTGATGTACAAGGTGTTGAGGCTAAAATTGTCCGTAACCTTGAGGCTACGGATTAGCTTTCTACGCCACTACAGAAATCTATCCTGGATTTTATTTTGAGCATTTCTCAATTCTTTTTTGTACCGTTTGAGTCCTTCCTTGTATGTATCCCAGTCCTGTGGGGCTCCAGGCGTCCCGGTATGAGCAAAGGCAGCCGTCAAAACACAGTCCGATGGCACGGTATTAATAACACTCCGGACATAAGGGAGTTTGTTTTGAGTATAACCACTACTCTAGGGTAGAAATATGTCCACCACAGAATAGCCCCCGGTACTGTGGAAAGGACTGGGTGGCACATTACTTACTGAGGTGCCCAGGTATCAGCACGGCTCAGTATAAAAACAGTCGATTACCCCTGCCTGCAAACCATACATCATATTTAAAGAATCATATTTTTACACTATTTTAACAGCAGTTAAGAACCATATAAAGACAATAAATTGCCAAAAAGTAACGATAATTAAAAAAACAAGTAAGAAAGTTCAATTTAAAGAAATCAATTTAAATTTCATTTAATAACTTTAAGTACGCGCTGTGTAACGGCCAGCTCACGTCAAACACTATCCTTCCATCGCCATTGCTAATATTAAAAAATATAAATTTTAATATTTTAGGTAGCAATATAATTATCCCCTTCAAGATTGACTGTCATCTAAATTCAATAAAGGAAGCTATGATTCAAATACGGGACGTGTAAAGGTGTCCAAGCCACGTCTCTAAGTCGTATACCCTCCCTACCATGCCGACCAATGTTTGTATCAGCCCATTCAACCCTTCTAATACGTCATGCTCCCAATTTCGTGTTAATTATTATAAAGACAGTTAAACTATCATGTTTAACATTTATTTAAATAATGAATATAGTACAATGCAAAATATTATAATACTACTAGTAATATACTAGTGAAAATAGGTGATAAATAGGAAAATTTAAGGATACAAATTTAAGAAAAAATAGTGATAGATTGAGAAACAGAAACAAAACTTATTCAATACTGAATGTAGATGGGTTTATGAACCTATTAAAATTAATGTAATTAACCATCCATCATTTAAATTAGCCTGTGTATATATGTAAAATTGTTTTATATTAAGCACTCACGTTTTCAGGTCCCCGCCAACAAGCGCTTGTAGGCAGCTACTCTGATGTTTGAGAAAAATCTTACAAATAATGTGTGAAATTGTTCTTCAATATTAAATAGTGGATGAGCTTAAGTTATAATTCGATAAATTCAGCTGATTTATATGATTAGTGCTTAATTCTCGAAAGGCTTCGTCTTGCATATAATTCATAAATCCGGAATAATATTGTACATTGTAAACGATAATACTAACTGCATTAAGTTAATTGGATTATTGAATTGTCATTCATTGCGATGTTTTAATACACTTATTTTTGGTCTTCTTCTTAATTTTATAAAATTTTACATATTCAAAATTGTTCGTTAAATTTACCAGGAAATTCTCTCCATTTCGTATTTAATTTGACCAGGAAATTTCAGCAAAAAGGTCAATGTAGATATAAAAATTAAATATACAATATAAAGCTGTAATATCCGGCTCGTTCGTTCTTATAATCTATCCTGACTGAAGACAAGAAATTTTCCTTAGTGAAAATCTTCAAATAAATCATCGCAACGAACTTACCGGTGATTTCCAGCAAAATATCGCAATAACGAAAGAATGTCAATCTTGTGGAAATAGAGTACAATTCTCCGTTTGTAATTGAATTCAAATGAAATATACAGATTCTCCCTTTTTTCTTATAAAATGTATGTACTGAATTTCTCTTTAGAACCGAGTAGTTCAAAAGTTAGAATGAAATGAAAATTAAATTTTTAAGTCGATTTGAAAGTTAAATTTCCTCATTGGAAACTTTGTTGTACATAACTATGATAGCTATTTGCCCATATCTAAAATTACACAGTAGGTTAGGTTAGGTTAGGTTGAAGAGAGGAGACGTTTAAACGTCTCATGTCCATGGACATACACTTAAGCCAGTGGTTCGGCCTGTTGTGCGCTCCTTATTTATGATCTTTTTATACCTCACGAGTTACAGAAAATTGGTACTAGACACGAATTTTCTCAGTATCTTCCAGTCATATTCTCTGAGATGAGTCAAGTCTGGTAATATGTCGGACCCGAAATGTTGGGATCTAGCATGTGTGAAAGCCGGGCAGTGACACAGAAAATGTTCCATCGTTTCGATGTTTTCTCTGCATGCCCTGCATTCGTCGTTTCCTGCTAGTCCTATGCGATGAAGATGTGCTTGTAAGCTTGAGTGTCCCGTTAGAACACTCATCATCTTACTAATATCGATCTTGTTTAGTTTCAGAAGACTTCTTGTTTTCTTTTCATTTGGGTCACCCCACAGTATCTTTGCAGTTGCTCCTACTGTTGCGCTATTCCACACAGTTTTATGAGCCATCACTGCCCAGTGCTTCAACTCATTTTTCGTGGCTTCGAAAGGTTTCCAATTTTCCAAGTTTATTACTCGAAGTTATCTGCCCTTTGAAGCCAAGTTGTTTGCCCGTTCATTTTCAATCACTCCGTTGTGTCCTGGTACCCAGCAAATACGCAATTGACCATGGGCTGAGTAATCATTTATCGTTCTTTTACAGTCCAACACAGTTCTGGATTTGACCCTTTCCGATGTTATTGCTTTAATCGCCATTTGGCTATCTGTGAAGATGTTGGCATACTTAGGCTTTGTCGTGTTACTGAGCCAGTTCACACACTCCGTGATTGCTCGAACTTCTGCTTGAAATACCGTGTTATGGTCAGGGAGTCGGAAGTGAAGTTCGACTTCTGGTTCATCAATAAAAAGTCCCAGACCCGTCCTTCCTCCTCGCTTGGACCCATCCGTGTAGCAGCTGGTTCCCACTGGCACATGGGCCAAAGTTCCATTTTCCCAGGAGCGTCTGTCTGGCACAAACGTATCACAGGTAGCTGTAAGCCGCACTTCAGGAATGCGGTCCGAGATTTCTGGCGTTTGAATGTGACCAACTAGATATTCTAAAATCTTCTGATGGTACGACTTGTGGTCTCGATTTATCCATTCACCCATCACTTGTAGACGTCTTGCTGTGAGGGCTGCCTCATACTTTATACGGATGTCTATTGGTTGGACGTGCAGTATAGTCTCCAACGCTTTTGTTGGTGCAGTTCTAAATGCCCCGCTTATGCCTAGACAGCACATACGTTGAATTTTTTGCAAAGGTATTACGTTGCAATTCTTGTCCATTGATGTCCACCACACTACAGAGGCGTAGGTGATTATTGGTCTAATCACGCTCATGTAAAGCCAGTGAGTCATATTTGGACGTAGTCCCCATTTTAAACCTATAGCTCTTCTGCACAACGACCAACATCTGTGTACCTTTGTAACTCTTTCTTCAAGATGATCTTTCCAGTACAGTTTCTGATCCAAGATTACTCCCAAGTATTTTACCTTTTTAGTTATAGCAATTGTCTTATTCAGGAATCGAGGCGGGGTAAAACGTGGGATCTTCGTTTTCCTTGTAAATAGACATATTTCTGTTTTGTCTGGGTTAACATTTAATCCCCTTGGTTGTGCCCAGTTATATGCTATGTTAAGTGCCTCTTCAGCTCTTCTGCATAATATATTTGGATGAAAGCCCCTTAGAAGTATTACAACGTCGTCTGCATAACAGACTGGTTTAAGTCCTTCATTGGTGAGGGCTTTTAGGAGACTGTGTATCGTCGTAACCCATAGAAGAGGCGATAAAATGCCCCCCTGAGGTATACCACGATTTACCTTGTCTCTAATTTTTACGTCATATGACCCACAAATAATCCACCTATTCCTTAGCATATTGTTGATCCAGTTTTTCAGCGCCCGGTCAACCTGAAACTCGTCTAAGGACTGGATAAGTGTATCGGTCTGTACATTGTTAAATGCGCCCTCAATGTCTATGCAAACAGCAAGTGTATACATTTCTTTACTGAAGGACTCTTCTATGTGGTGCACTACCTCATGCAGAGCTGTTTCCACTGATCTTCCTTTGACATACAGGTCTGTTCTGTAATCACGGCGCTTTGATATCACGGTGATTTTGAAATCACCGGCGACTTAACATTACTTTTGGAGTTCGAAATCACCCGAACATATTTCGAACAATCTTTTTTGGTAGGCTATGAATAATAAACCGGGCGATTTCGAACTCCAACAGCGATTGTAAGTCGCCGGTGATTTTAAAATCACCGTGATTTCAAATCACCTTGCTACAGAACAGACCCGATAGGCGTGTTGTTTGAATTTTAGCCTGTCATCCGCTATTTTACCTTTGACCATGTCATCAATTATTCGCTCCATTGTTTTTAACAGGAAAGAAGTAAGGCTAATGGGTCGATAAGCCTTTGGGGTCGTGTAACTCGCCTTGCCAGGCTTTGGTATGAAGACCACCCTTGATTCCTGCCAGTTTTTTGGGGTATACGAATGGGTTAGGCATGCAGTGAACACTCCAGCCAGATGAGTTGATACCAGATCCACCTCATTCTGCAGAAGTGCTGGAAATATTCCACCCGGTCCCGCAGCCTTAAAGGGAGAGAAACTTTTTATCGCTTCTTTAACCATACCATCTGTTATATCCGTAATAGGTACTTGATGCAATACATTTTCATTCTGTAACTGTTCCTCTGTTGGTCCAGCATTACCAGTCGGAAAATGAGTTTTCATCAAGAGCCTTACGGTATCCTCTATAGTTTCCATCCTTTTACCCGTTTCATCCACCAGTGTTTCGGTTTGGACATGAGTTTTTGAGAGGAACTTTTTCATTTTAGACATGCTGTTAACGCTGTCTACCTGTTCACAGAAAAGCCTCCAGGAGTTACGTTTCGCCGATCTAACGATTTTATTGTATTCTTTGAGTCTTCTGTGGTAGTCGTCCCAATATACTGATTGTTTTTTACGTCGAGCTCTGTTGTAAAGTCTGCGGACACCTTTGCCAATCGAGCGAATTTGTCCTGTCATCCAGGGTTTCTCAAAGGCAGATTTCCTTTCTCGAAGTGGGCAACTATCTTCGAATGATTTTACAAGAGCCTCGGTAATCTTCTTAACATTGATATCAATGTCTTCTGCACATAGATAATCGCGTGTAGGCTGCCCCAATCGATTTCTAAGTAGATTTCCGAATTTAGTCCAGTCGGTCTTAGCCTTATTACGGAAACTTATGGGGTTTGGCGGTGGCCGTGCAATTTTAAAAGTTATATAACGGTGCTATGAATAGGAGTGTTCATCCGAAACCCTCCACTTATGAATCTCATCAATAAGATTTTCTGAACATATCGTTATATCTAATACTTCTTCCCTAATTTTGTTAACAAAGGTTGCAGTGTTTCCTATGTTAAGAGTTATGAGGTCATTTGTATTCAAAAATTCGATAAGGGCGTGTCCCCTTTTATTGGTGTTAGTACTACCCCAAGCGATATGATGGGAGTTGGCGTCACATCCAGCTAATAACTCATTACTTGTGTGTTTGGATTCCCTCACCAGACGTTGTAATTCCGACGTGGGTGGCAATGTCGGCGCATCGAATGGCAGATATATTGACGCAAGGTACATATTTCCATTACCTTGCCTCAGCACCGTTGCGTCCGATGTTGACAACTCTGGAGAGAAAATAAAACATAAGTTTTTATGGCACAGAATACAAGTCCTTGGACGAGTACCTGTGTTTGCGTAGAAAAGGTTATAGTTCACATGGTTTAATCCAGTAACCTTGTTGCTAGTTGTCCATGGTTCCTGGATCAAAGCAATATGAACCCTGCCTTTATTTATGATGTCCATCAGAGCGTTGGAAGCTGTCTCGCTCCGGTGGAGGTTTATCTGGATGACCTCAATCATTGTCCTTCCAGTAAAAGTTTCTTTTGGGAGTCTATCCTATCTGGTGGCACCCCCTCATTATTTGGTAGTGGGTCATTCTCCTCCTTTCGTTCACTACCTATTACACCATCTTCCAGTCGACAATTTTGGGAGGCGGTATTATTTGTTGTCGCTCCCTCATTGGTTTGAATCGTTTTGTGGCTCTTTTTATTTTGATCACCACCTTTGCTGGGAACTTCCTGCAAAAGTGGCGGTACTATTGGTGAACTGGTGGTGTTATTGACTACTTCCACATCAGTTTTTGGCAGTGTCTCACTTGTCTCCATCCGTTCAATACCAGTGTTTGCCTCTTCAGACAGTATATTTGGACTCGATTTATTTGTCCTGCCAATCGGGACCTTTCCAATTTTGAAAAAGACTGTCCAGATAAAGAAGTACGCCATGCCCTTCGCCATGACAAGATTGTTCTTGGATTCTGGGTCTATGCCTAACACGAGGAGAGTACCCTCGGTGTCATCCTTCCTATAGAAGACTTCCCACTTTCTCACGGAAAGTTTTGAATTCTGTTTGCCAATGATGTCGAGTATGTACTCTGATGAGAACTTACTGGGACATCCCTTAACATATAGGGTCGTTTTTATGAGTTCAGGAATGTCGCTTTTCCTTACCAATTTTAGCTTTGCGCCGTCCCAAGGTGAGGTAGCTTCCCCTCACCACAAGTTTTACGAGGACACCAGCGCAGCGTTGTGATGCCAGCCTTAGCATCAAAACACCCCTCTCAAACTTGCAACTCATTACTTCGATTGGTGGTTCATCCTTAGATTCGAGGACGTATTCCGCTACCCTCGTATAGACCAAATCTTCGAAGTTACTCTTTTGGTCTTCGGGGATTCTGCCAGATGCACTACTGCAATCAATTATGGCGTAGCATAGATCGTCTCGAAAATGTTGTTTAGCTATATTAGAATAAGACGGTGACTTCTTACCCTTCTTTACGGCCAATTTATTTTTCCGTGTCTGTAGAGTCTTTTTGGTTAAAGCCTCATCCTTAACGGATGATTTGGTTTACTTGACCTGCGTTGCTGGGTCAACTTTACCGCCCACAATCGAAGGGCCCAGATTAGAGACCTCCTTTTGTGTGGTTACGTTAGGCTTATCCGAATTACTGGAAGACGGCGAGCCCTTTTTCTTCTTAGTCACTTTCACAGCGCTATGTTCTTCGGGAGACCTGACTCTTTTAGCGGCCTCCATGTTTGTATTGGAGGTAGAATTGTCAGGTTCATCCCGTAATAGGTTCTGTCGGTTCAACTTATTCAGTTTCCTTCTTTGTGCCCCTGACAGTCTCTTTGAGTTAGCAACAATAGTGATATTGTTTTCATTTGATGATTCAGAGTCAGAGTCCCCACTGGCTTTTAAAGGCTGGGGTTGCTTAAAGCCCCGGCTGGGTTCTGCTTCACCTGTCTTATCATTTGTTTTGCCTGCGGCTGGATGTGCTCTTGTTTCATTTTCGACTACGGGATCCAAGGCACCAAAGCTCGTAGAAGTTGCTTGCTCACGATTGTTCGATAACGACGACACATGACTCGTGAGTGAATCAACGCTTGTCGCCGGCACTGGGTTTTCCCTCCCCTGCGCCGAAATCTCCTTCGTCTTTTTTGGTTTAATCATAAATTGGTTGGGGGAGACACCCCCATAGCCAGTATTAGTCGATATAGGCCTTCCAGACTGAGCTCAGAAATTTCTGTCCAGAGACCGATGCATCCAATTCAACCTACGCTTTATAAACAACAAACCTCCTGGTTGCGTAGTAGGTAGGTGAATAGGTATTGCGTAATAGGTTAAAAACTATCCGCTCTGCGATAACACGTCCGTTCGCTACGACAGGCGGCGACTGACACAGTAAACTAGCAGTAAACTAGCAAAGAGAAAACCTTTTGTGACCCTCACAAAATTACACCGCAGGTAAAGAAAAAAAACTTGAACCTGGCATTTCACCTTTATTGTATCACATCCTACGCCCAAATATCCTTAGCGTGGTACATCCCCTTATTGACACCATTAATGTCCTCCAGTTCATAGTACAGTTGTCCTTTCCTACTCAACACTCTCGTTTTAACCCCTACTGGGTTAAAACGTCGCCGCCTGTCGTTTTTAACCTATTGCGCAATACCTATTCACCTACCTACTACGCAACCAGGAGGTTTGTTGTTTATAAAGCGTAGGTTGAATTGGATGCATCGGACTCTGGACAGAAATTTCTGAGCTCAGTCTGGAAGGCCTATACCGACTGCCTATTACGGGCTAATACTGGCTATGGGGGTGTCTCCCCCAACCAATTTATGATTAAACCACAAAAGACGAAGGAGCAGGGGAGGGAGTGCCGGCGACAAGCGTTGATTCACTCACTAGTCATGTGTCGTCGTTATCGAACAATCGTGAGCAAGCAACTTCTACAAGCTTTGGTGCCTTGGATCCCGTAGTCGAAAATGAAACACGAGCACATCCAGCCGCAGGCAAAACAAATGATAAGACAGATGAAGCAGAACCCAGCTGTGGCTCTAAGCAACCCCAGCCTTTAAAAGCCAGTGGGGATTCTGACTCTGAATCATCAAATGAAAACAGGGGCACAAAGAAGGAAACTGAATAAGTTGAACCGACAGAACCTATTACGGGATGAATCAGACAATTCTACCTCCAACACAAACATGGAAGCCGCTAAAAGAGTCAGGTTTCCCAAATAACATAGCGCTGTGAAAGTGACTAAGAAGAAACAGGGCTCGCCGTCTTCCAGTAATTTGGAGAAGCCTAACGTAACCACACAAAATGAAGTCTCTAGTCTGGGTCCTTCGATCGTGGGAGGTAAAGTTGATCCAGTAACGCAGGTCAAGTCAACCAAATCATCCGTTAAGGATGAGGCTTTAAACAAAAAGACTCTACAGACATGGAAAAATCAATTGGCCATAAAGAAGGGTAAGAAGCCACCATCTTATTCTAATATAGCTAAACAACATTTTCGAGACGATCTATGCTATGCCATAATTGATAGCAGTAGTGCATATGGCAGAATCCCCGAAAACCAAAAGAGTAACTTCGAAGATTTGGTCTATACGAGGGTAGCGGAGTACGTCCTCGAATCTGAGGATGAACCACCAATCGAAGTAATGAGTTGCAAGTTTGAGAGGGGTGTTTTGATGCTAAGGCTGGCATCACAACGCTGCGCTGGTGTCCTCGTAAAACTTGTGGATAGCTTCCCCTCACCTTGGGACGGCGCAAAGCGAGTGATTTAGTGAAGTTATAGAGTGAAAGAGACAGTGAAAGTAGAAGTTTGAAAAAAGGTTTGTTTTGATTTGAGACTGCCGCGATTGGAGTCTCAAGGTCAGGCGAGATTTTTGGTGTCTCAAGATCTCCCGGGAGGTTAGGTGACGGACAGGATTGTGATTTGGTAATTGAGTTTGGATTTTTGATTTTGAATAGTTTGTTTTTGGATTGACTGATAGGTTGTTGACTTGGCTTTGTTTATTGATTTTGATTAGGGATAGAGAGTGTAGGTGGCGTTGGTGATGCCGGTGGATATGCCGGCCCCGAAAGGAGTTGGGAAAAAGGGAGGGGGAAGGCGTCAAATGAAGCGGATGTCGCTGACGAAGGCGGTGAAGACAGAGACGGAGGAGGATGAAGAGGGGATGAGTGACGCAGTCCCTGATGGAGGTGGCGATCGCTGAGTACGTCTCGACGTCAGGGGTGCGTCAGATGCTGGCGTGTACGGCGAAGTACGAGGTGATGATGCTCGAATTGCTGCTGGTGGTCGAGCATTGGAGCGCTGGAGGTGGTGGTGTTGCTGCGGCTGGCCATGGACGGCCTGTGGCTGCCAAGAGTGCTGCTGTTGCTGCTGCCGTGCCGATGGTTGCTGCCCAACCAGTGGCGGTGCCGAAACCAGTAGACACGTGGTCGGCGATAATCCGGAAGTAGGGCGCGACAGGTGCGGAGGTGGTGGAGAAGGTGGCGCCGACGATGAACGTCCGCGTTCACACCCTCCGCCCGATGAAGAACGGCGGTGCGATTATTCGCACCCCTCGGTGGCAGAGCGACAGAAGATTATGGAGAATGCCAAGTTCGCAGAGGCAGGTATGGTGGTATTGGCCAACGATAAGCTTGGCCCCAGACTGATTGTACGAGATGTCAGCAAGGCAATCAGCCCTGAGAAATTCATGGAGGAACTGTACCGGCAGAATTTCGGGCCGGACATGGAGTTCGGTGTGTTCCAGAAGAGCGTCCGCCTCGCCTCTAAGGCATGACAGGTGAGCCCGACCGGTGACACGGATGTGACGTTGGAATGCACACCACGTGTGGCTGAGAAGCTGTTGGAGTACGGAGGTGCCTACATTTTGTGGCACCGATTTGTTGTCCGGCTGAAGGAGGAGGTGCCAGCGTGTCATCGGTGCTACGGCTTCGATCACATGATCCGTGACTGCCGCCAAACGCAGAGTGTTTGCAGAAGATGTGGCCTAATGGGACATACCGTCCATTAATGTCCTAATGAGGCGAGATGTCGGAACTGCGAGCTCCGCGGGTACGCAGCCGGCCACAGCATGCTGTTGCTGTTGTGTCCCGTGTACGCAGGGCTGATTGCGAGGGCGAGACATTACGATGGAGGACATTGTAATAGTGCAATACAACTGCCGGTGATGGCTGAGCTCGGGCAGGAGATGAGGAGAGTAGGTCTCTCCTTGGCTCTGCTACAGGAGCCGTATGCTGTAGATGGTAGTGTAGTTGGTTTGCCGGGGGTATGCGAGTGTTTACGGACGAGGGTGCACACTCGGCAATAGTGGTGGACAGTGGGGACATGGACTGTACGGTAGTGGCGGGGGTTAGCCAATACGGGGTTTGTGTTTCGGTGGAAGGTAGTTTTGGGAGGATGCTTTTGGCTAGCATCTATTGTAGGTTTGGTGCTCCATTGGAGCCATATCTAAGGTATATGGATACCATGCTACTACTAGCGAGTAGCATTCCGGTTATCCTCGGTTTGGATGCAAATGCATCCTCTCGTATGTGGTTCTCTAAGATGAACCGGCATTCTGCTGGTCATCAGAACCACCTACGAGGAGAGATGCTCACCGAGTGGATGGTGACGCGTGGAGTAGGGGTGCTGAATGAGCCCAGCGATCTATATACCTTCGATGGGCCTGTGGTGTCTTTCGAGAGTTGACCAATTTGAGGTTAAGGCACGTGAGCCTGGGTTATGGGAAACCTTATATGTAAAATGAAAGACGTGACTTCTTCTATAGGCTATGAATTACTACTTCTCCATTTTATTAACTTCTAACCAAAACGGTTCTTAAAAATCTGGAAAGTTTTACTAATTACATTTGTATATGTATTATAGCACTAATACATAGCTATGATTATAAACAAATTACATTGTTGCATAGAATGGTTATATAGTTTACATGGGTGTAACAAAATGTATATTTAACGATGAATTCAATTTCAATATTTTAAATTATAAAATGTTGCTGTGGGCCGCCACAGGCCCAATGAGAGAAGTGACATTGACGTGACAGCTGCAAATGGGGTGGCAATTACAGCGTACAGTTATAGGTGGAGGGTGTGTGACAGATGGGGCGTGAGTGATCACCGACCCATCGAAATTGTTGTCTCTCACCGGGGACGGACTAGGGTGACTGAACGGTCTCGCAGGTGGCGGGATCGGGACGTGAACTGGCGACACTATGCGGATTGTGTTGGGGAGGCGGTCTTGGAGGAGACGCCAATAGATGAGTTTAGGCTACTGACGTTAGATGACCAGGTTAGTCGATTGGAAAGATGTCTGTGCGCGGTGAATGATGCGCAAATTGGTCGACGTCGCGCGACTCGACCAAGCAGAATCAGATGGTGGACCGAGGAGCTTGAGACGATGCGGCGGAATGTCCGACGACTGAGGAAGCCCGTGGCTGTCCCCAGGGTTCTATATGTGGTCCATTTATGTGGAACCTCATGATGGATCCCTTGTTACAGTCGCTTGCCGACTCTTACAAGCTGTGTGCATACGCCGATGACCTGTGGGTCATCGATGTGGGTCATATGACGTAAAAATTAGAGGCAAGGTAAATCGTGGTATACCTCAGGGCGGCATTTTATCGCCTCTTCTATCGGTTACGACGATACACAGTCTCCTTTCATCCAAATCTATTATGCAGAAGAGCTGAAGAGGCACTTAACATAGCATATAACTGGGCACAACCAAGGGAATTAAATGTTAAAACAGACAAAACAGAAATATGTCTATTTACAAGGAAAACGAAGATCCCACGATTTACCCCGCCTTGATTCCTGAATAAGACAATTCTATAACTAAAAAGGTAAAATACTTGGGAGTAATCTTGGATCAGAAACTGTACTGGAAAGATCATCTTGAAGAAAGAGTTACAAAGGCACACATATGTTGATCGTTGTGCAGAAGAGCTATAGGTTTAAAATGGGGCCTACGTCCAAATATGACTCACTGGCTTTACATGAGCGTGATTAGACCAATAATCACCTACGCCTGTGTAGTGTGGTGGACATCAATGGACAAGAAGTGCAACGTAATACCTTTGCAAAAAATTCAACGTATGTGCTGTCTAGTGTGATGACGAAAGTCACTCATTCGTTTTCGCCCACACTTAGGTTAAGTTATAGTAATGGATTATAAAATGGATTATAAATAAATATATTGGATTGAATGATATAAACTTTTCCTTATTATTTGTGATTGTCCATAATTGTTTTGTCTCCCTCGTTTGTATGTTCCCCCGCCTGTGTTTTCCCTCCCACATACTTGTTTTGATGGTTTTGTGCCGGCCCGTTAGGTCGCGAGCCAACCAACCAAGCATACAGGAACAACAACAACAGAGAGACACATGTGGGATATGCAGTAGACTGAATGCATATTGTAGTCAGTGGTGATGCGTGCGACAATAACAACAACAGGCAAACGCACGTGTTGCTTATATTCAGACGAGCCAACCAGACAAGGGAAAACAATAACAAGAGCGAATAAACACGCATGGTAGTCAGTGGCGATGCATTTAAGCAATAACAAAACCAGTGTCAGTGGCGATGCATTTAAGCAATAACAAAACCAGACAGGCGCACGTGTTGGATGTTCAAACCAACGGGAAAGCAGCAATGTTCGTCAACAACCCAAAGTAGTTCGAAAACAACGAGAAATAGTTCGAAAACAAAGTGAAGAGAGAAACGAACAATGTTGGGTTCGGGCAAATGACAGCACTAAGGGCATGGGTATAACATCGTCATGGTTGTCTGGAGGTTCGACAGCGATATTGGCATGTGATGCTGGAGGCCGGCTATAAAAGGGGCACGTGACTTCAAATCGAGGTCAGTCGGTCAGCCAGCTAGTAGCAGTACGGTTCAAGAAGGAACTCAGGTGAGTAAAGTGCCAAAGTAAAAATACTATCGGGGTATAGTCGCAGGTCTCTGGCGTTTCCTGATCTGCCCAAACCGCGTGCCCTGAGTACTGTCGCAGGTCTCCGGCGTTTCCTGATCTGCCCAAACCGCGTGCCAGGAGTACTGTCGCGTGCCCGCAGTACTGTCGCAGGTCTCTAGCGTTTCCAGGTCTGCCCAATCGCGTGCCCAGAGTACTGCCGCAGGTCTCTGTCGTTTCCAGGTGTGTCCAATCGCGTGCTCAGGGTACTGCCGCAGGTCTCTGTCGTTTCCAGGGGTGCCCAATCGCGTGCCCAGGGTACTGCCGCAGGTCTCTGTCGTTTCCAGGGGTGTCCAATCGCGTGCCCAGGGTACTGCCGCAGGTCTCTGTCGTTTCCAGGTGTGTCCAATCGCGTGCCCAGGGTACTGCCGCAGGTCTCTGTCGTTTCCAGGTGTGTCCAATCGCGTGCTCAGGGTACTGCCGCAGGTCTCTGTCGTTTCCAGGGGTGTCCAATCGCGTGCCCAGAGTACTGCCGCAGGTCTCTGTCGTTTCCAGGTGTGTCCAATCGCGTGCCCAAGGTACTGCCGCAGGTCTCTGTCGTTTCCAGGTGTGTCCGCGAGCCCAGAGTACTGCCGCAGGTCTCTGACGTTCCCAGGTCTGGCCAATCGCGTGCCCAGAGTACTGCCGCAGGTCTCTGACGCTTCCAAGTCTGTCCCAGCGCGTGCCCGGAGTACTGTCGTAGGTCTCTCACGTTTTCCAGAGTACTGCCGCAGGTCTATCGCGTGTCCGGAGGACTGTCACAGGGCTCTGGGGTTGCCACGTCTATCCCATCGCGTGCCCAGGGTACTGCCGCCGGCCACTGACGACGCCGGATCTGTCCAATCGCGTGCCAGGGGTGCAGACGTAGGTCACTGCCACTATCCGCCCAGTCCAAGCGCGTTCCCACTTAGTCCGGCCCACCACGGAGTACGGACCACGGAGTCAGCTTCGATAGTGAGTTGAGAGTATTGAGCTAGGGTCTCTGAAAACGGCGAGAGCACTGTTCCAGGTCTCTCCGAAGACGGCGAGGATAAATACTGGGTCTCTCCGAAGACGGCGAGAGTACTGCGACAAGCCTTTCCGGAGCTAGCACCAGGAGCACTGTATCAGGTTTCCCCGAAGTGAGGGCCGTAACCGCCAGAGTAGCCGCTGGCTACACTATATACTATCTCTTTAGTTTAAGATAGATTAAGGTCACGATATATCTCGGAACCAGTCAATAAATTGAATTAATATTGAAACATTACACCAAACGTCTTCTCTCTTGTCTCTCTGTCACTGTAAAATACAAATTTCTGTGACGAACCCTTCCCCCGTGAGCATTACCCCCAGCAATCGGAGGAATCTCGTCGTTACACTAGGCATAAGCGGGGCATTTAGAACTGCACCAACAAAAGCGTTGGAGACTATACTGCACATCCAACCAATAGACATGCGTATAAAGTATGAGGCAGCCCTCACAGCAAGACGTCTACAAGTGATGGGTGAATGGATAAATCGAGACCACAAGTCGTACCATCAGAAGATTTTAGAATATCTAGTTGGTCACATTCAAACGCCAGAAATCTCGGACCGCATTACTGAAGTGCGGCTTACAGCTACCTGTGATACGTTTGTGCCAGACAGCCGCTTCTGGGAAAATGGAACTTTGGCCCATGTGCCAGTGGGAACCAGCTGCTACACGGATGGGTCCAAGCGAGGAGGAAGGGCGGGTCTGGGACTTTTTATTGATGAACGAGAAGTCGAACTTCACTTCCGCCTCCCTGACCATAACACGGTATTTCAAGCAGAAGTTCGAGCAATCACGGAGTGTGTGAACTGGCTCAGTAACACGACAAAGCCTAAATATGCCAACATCTTCACAGATAGCCAAATGGCGATTAAATCAATAACATCGGAAAGGGTCAAATCCAGAACTGTGTTGGACTGTAAAAGAACGATAAATTATTACTCAGCCTACTACTGGTCAATTGCGTATTTGCTGGGTACCAGGACACAACGGAGTGATTGGAAATGAATGGGCAAACAGCTTGGCTTCAAAGGGCAGAGAACTTCGAGTAATAAACTTGGAAAATTAGAAACCTTTCGAAGTCACGAAAAATGAGTTGAAGCACTGGGCAGTGATGGCTCATAAAACTGTGTGGAATAGCGCAACAGTAGGAGCAACTGCAAAGATACTGTGGGGTGACCCAAATGAAAAGAAAACAAGAAGTCTTCTGAAACTAAACAAGATCGATATTAGTAAGATGATGAGTGTTCTAACGGGACACTCAAGCTTACAAGCACATATTCATCGCATAGGACTAGCAGGAAACGACGAATGCAGGGCATGCAGAGAAAACATCGAAACGATGGAACATTTTCTGTGTCACTGCCCGGCTTTCACACATGCAAGATCCCAACATTTCGGGTCCGACATATTACCAGACTTGACTCATCTCAGAGAATATGACTGGAATATACTGAGAAAATTCGTGTCTAGTACCGATTTTCTGTAACTCGTGAGGTATAAAAAGATCATAAATAAGGAGCGCACAACAGGCCGAACCACTGCCTTAAGTGTATGTCCATGGACATGAGACGTTTAAACGTGTTCTCTCTCTCTATTTGGTATGGCGTTCTGCCCACACTTTCATGGTAGCTATTTCTCAGCGAAGAATTTATGCGACCCAAGTATTGGTCCCAATTTCTATGATCATTCCGGACATACGAACGCAACGCCTCGTTAATTACTCTGTTTACGCGTTCACTCGCGTTAGCCTGAGGGCTGTATACTGCCGTAAGTCTATGCTTCACACCATTCTTCACCAAACATCTCTCAAAATCCTTACTACTAAATTATCTATTGTCCGTCACTATACATTCCGGAACTTCGAAACAGTTAAAAATTTCCGATTGTAAAAACTGTATTATAGGTTTCGAAACTAATTTCTTTAACGGCCTGAGAAATGTCAATTTTGAAAAGTGGTCCAAAATTACCAGACCATGCTAGCCACTTGAGGCTAGCATGGTCTGTTATAACTTTGAAATCTTGTCCTTCAATATAAGGTCTAAATTTCTGTACTGCCTTCAGCACCGCTAAACATTCCAATTCAGTTATAGCATAGTTCCGTTGGGATTTATTCAATTTTTGCGACATATATGCGATTGGTTTTTCAATGCCCTCATTGTTCTCCTGAGCCAACACAGCACCAATGCCAAATGTACTTGCGTCACATTGTAACAGGAATTGTTTTTCATAATCGGATGCATCAATACAGGAGCTGTTGTCAACCCTTCTTTCAATCTCTCAAATGCCGTTTGCGCCTCATCTGTCCAAACAAAGGTCTTTCTCTTGGATTTCGATTTCACTGTTTTGTCTTTCACCGAGACTTGGTTGAAACCTGGTGTATTTGATTCGGAAATTTTATCTAATAAATACGTAGTATACACAAAAGATCGTCCTTATAAAATTGGGGGTGGTGTCCTTATCGCTGTAGTTAGTTCGTTGTCATCAGAACGTGTCTTTGTTGACATAACTAACGACATCGAATTCATTGTTGTCTCTGTTAATTTGGGGAAAACCAAATTATTCGTCAGTTGCTCTTACATCCCTCCAAACTCGGAATTATCTGTTTATGATAATCACTTATCGGCAGAGTGGTTTCGATGTTGAGAGATGTTGATCGAATTATAATTCTAGGTGATTTTAACTTACCCTCCGTTTCCTGGCTTTCATTGCCCGATACTGAGGCATTTATTCCCCTAAATTCTTCATCAAGCTCTTTTGAGTGGACCTGAGATGTTGTCAGGCGTTTTTCTGATCTCGATCTATTCCAGATTAATGGGATTCCTAACTCAATTGATAAATTACTTGATTTAGTATTTGTTGATAATTCCCAATTATTCGATGTTTTCAGAATTTCTCCAATTTCTATACCGGAGGATAATTACCACCCTACGCTGGGTATTTCCATGACGTATGATATGGTGGACACTCCCTGTGTACACACTCCAAATGATGAGGGTGCAGTTTTTTGTTTCAAAAGAACAAACTCCACAGTGAGAAAAACCATAAAATAACATCAATAACAGATCAATCCCGCATAGGGAAACATCAAAATAGAACAAATTTGATTGGGATTGTATCTGCTGTTGTGATGATTCAACTCACATTGACTCAGCTATTGAGCAGTTTTAAACGTATTGAATAATTGTTTTCAACAATCTGTTCCGAAGATTCGTGTTAAAAATTCTAATAGACCACCATGGTATTCTCCTGCTTTGACTGCTATTAAGAACTTGAAGAGCAGACTATTTAAAAAATCGGGTTCGGAGACCGATTATGCAAAGTATCATAATCTCAATTTAATATTGAATCTAGCAGATGTTATGAAATCTATTTAGAGAAGTTAGCCCTCAATTTTAAGTATACTCCTAAATCTTTCTATGATTTTGTAAATATGAAACGTAGATCTAATCCAAGGCCTTCTATGGTTAGAATGGATAGTGAGGAATTCTGTGGTGACCAATCAATCGCCAATGCTTTTGCAAAATTCTTTACATCAACCTATTCTCATCAACAGAGACAATTAGACGTCCCCTACCCTTACAATATTCCTTCATTGAATCAGTTTAGCATACCTTATTTTGATTTTCCATTTGTATTTTCGAGTTTGGTCAAGCTAAATTCTAATAGTGTTGGTCCTGATGGCGTACCTAGTACAATCCTCAAAAATTGTGCTCAAAGTCTTACCCTTCCGCTCACATTACTATTTAATAATTCGTTATGGCTATTTCCCATCCATTTGGAGAAAATCTTACTTAACCCCTCTTCATAAATCTGGAAGCCTCACTGATGTGGGGAATTATCGTGGAATCGCAAAATTAAGTATAATTCCAAAACTTTTTGAGAAAATGGTTACTGAGATTATATCTCATAAAGTATCTTCTATTCTAAGTCCATTCCAACATGGATTTCGTAAAGGTCTTTCAACTGTGACAAATTTGGTGCAATTCTCTTCTCAAACGAGTTTGTTCTTGGTAATCAGACAGACGTGATTTATACAGATTTTAGTAAAGCTTTCGATAGAGTCGATCACAAACTCTTGATACATAAGCTTGATCTTATTGGTCTTAGTAACAACTTATTGCGTTGGATATCGACTTATCTTGATAGTCGTATTCAGATTGTGAAATTTGGTATATCCTGCTCTGATCCGATCTTGGTTCCATCTGGGGTTCCCCAAGGTAGCCATATTGGCCCCATTCTATTTCTGCTATTCATCAACGATTTACCAGATTCAATTTCTAGTTCAAATTTACTGATGTATGCAGATGATGTTAAGATATTTTATTCTTATAACACATCTGAAGATTCAATGCTCCTTCAAAATGATTTGATTAATTTTGGAAATTGGTGTGATATAAATTGCATGGACCTCAATCTTAAGAAATGTAAACATATGTGTTTCTCTAGGTCGAGGGCGATTCCATCCAGTTTTAGTCTTCATGGTTCCAATTTAGATACTGTTGAATCCTTTGTGGATCTTGGTATATTGATGGATCCTAAACTCAATTCAATAATCACATAATTACAATGGTGAATAAAGCTTATGGCGTGCTTGGTTTCATTAAGCGATGGGCGAAAGAATTCGTAGATCCATATGTAACAAGACAGTTATATACGTCACTAGTTAGACCTATTCTAGAATATGGGTCCGTAGTGTGGGACCCTCCGTACGGGACTTACGTTGCACAGTGGCGCCATTTGAGTTTTTTCGTTGCAAAAATCATATCTTTTGAACCGAATAAGATAATTGAACAGTTTAAACAGCATATGATAGATAACTGTTCAGCCTATGAAATGAGCGTTTGGAAAGGGTGCTACGCTTTGTAGGGGCCTACTTATGGGTTATCAAAGTTAAAATTTGTAGAAAAATCAATTTTATGGTAACTAAAAAAAATTATTTTTACATTTTTAGATTGTTTTCATTTTTTTCTTTAGGGTTTTATGTTTTAAATTATTACCCAACAAATTAAAAAAAATTACTTCTTTTTTAAATTTATTTTTTCAATTTTTTTTGGCTTGCGTAATATGCTTGTATCCTAGTAAAACGTCAGCCCCGTGTCGCATCAAGGATGCCCGTAGTATCTCATATTTTTCTTTGGAAAGTTGTAAGTCCATAAACAAGGCCAAGGCTTCTTCGGAACCATACTTTTAATGTGTGTATATTTAATAGACAGCGCCTCCGATAAATGCTTCTTGGTCAAGTCATTGGTGGCATCGGCAAGTTTCCTCTTTCTTGTGAAAATTGAACACTCCTCAATACTTTTTTTGGCCTTCCTTTTGCTCCTCTGGTTGATGTGGTGGGTTTATCTACTGCCAATATATCCAGGATGGTGTCTTCATTATAAATAAAAATTATTTTTTATAATTTCGCTTCTCTCAATATTTCCGTATAAGCTATCAAGTTCTTCTAAAGCAGCTTCCGTGAAAAACTTTGGTGTGGTTGACTTTCTAAACAGTTCACATAATTTTAAATTGTTCAACGCCATGTTTTCAATAACTCGCGGTTAGATGGTTGGTCAATAATAGCACAATCAGGTTTGTTGAAACCACGCTAAGTGTTTACTTATTATTATTATTTACTTACTTATATAGTAGCTGTGCATGACGCAAGTTTTTACCACCACGTTTTGGTCACAGGTAAATTAGGTAGAATTTTCCAGTGTGCGCTTGGGTTCTTGTGGGCGGAGTCTTAACGGGGTTGGACTGTGCGTGGTGTGGTGGAGTGCTGGCCTACCTACAGGGTGGGTGACCAATCACATCGTGTACAGGTACACGAAGCATCTCCCTAACTGGACTGGATGACAATTGTTGCGTCCATTTTATCACGTAATTTTGTTTTTCCAAGAATTGTTAGTTCTTTCCACGAATTCAGACAAAAAAGGGTTTTCATGTTGGAAATGATGGCATCCCATGGTGTCCGTACAGCTAATTTTCCCAATAATTCTATCATGAGTGCCAGTTACAGAAGTTTACGCGAGTTGTTTTTATTGTTTTACAAAATGAATACACAGTTGGTCTGGCCTGACCCATGTGTTACGAATGTAACTATAGAAACATGTGTATGACGAAGGGTTAATGATTTGATTTTTGCCAATCAAGAACCACGTCTTTTTTTACCTTTTTCACCTCTAGAAGCCAAAGGGGCGCCTAGAGGCAAATAAAACCTTTGGGATTATGTAAAGGAATAATCAAAGAACATATTTTGAAAATATGGCAAATATAGAAATATATAGATTTTTTTTATTTTCCGCCAAAGTTGAAAAATAGTGAAAAAACGGATAGTTTTTAAATAGTGTTTTACCAGAAGAAACACAAAGCAAACAGTTAATTTTTTTATCATTATACATTTAATAAATACATCAATAAATACAAACAAAAAATAAGGCGATTCGTTACCTATTTTTCGTGATATTACACCTGAAATCGCAACAAATTGACTAAAAATTGTGTGTTTTTTTGAAAATCGAAAGTCGGTCAACTTTGAACGGTTATATCTTCTAAACTAAAAATGTGATATTATTAAGAGTAGCATATTTGAAATCGTTGAAAAGTTTCCTATAACATGGGTTTATTCAAAACTTCGTCGGCGCACATGAAAATTTTGATTTTTGCAACCTCGTTTGCTCTACGGGCGCCACTGTGCGTTGATAAGATTGAATCGGTTCAAAAACAATTTTTATTATTCGCATTAAGACATCTTCATTGGAATAGTGATTTTAGTCTTCCACCCTATACTAGCAGGTTGAGTTTGATAAGACTGCCTACTCTCAAGAGTAGACGTATTATGCTGAACACAACCATGGTGCTGAAAGTTATAAATGGTGATGTTCCTTCTAATTTTATTTTGTCTAGGATTGGATTCAATGTACCTTGTAGACCTTCCAGATATTACCAATTATTACATATTGATTTTCAACGTACAAATTATGCTTCGGCAGAGCCCATTCGTAGAATGTGCATGGATTTTAACACTTTATATGAAGTTATTGACATTGATGTAGTTAGATCTAGAATAATATCTTTTTTAAATGTGTAAGTACACTAATTTTATTGTTTGAATGTGCCGGCTGATGAAAGGCATCTTTCAAATTAATCTTTGAAATGTAATATACAGGTGGCAATCTCGACAGTATTCCATATATAATAGGCATAGGATATGCATCCTTCTTGGTGACTTCGTTCAGTTTCCGGCTATCCAAACACATACGAACCTTTCCTGGTTTAAAGACAACCACAACAGGAGATGACCATGGAGTATTATGCGGCGCTTCCTCTATTACCCCAAGTGTAAGCATTCTGTCTAACTCGCCGCAAAGTTGTTTCTCCACTGCCGGGGATATGGGATAGTAACGTTGCCTTATTGGTTTTGCCTCACCTGTGTCGATATTATGTTCCATTAATGGGGTACATCCCAAACCCTCCTGGAAAGGCAGATATGACCGCATCCAGCCTTCGTCTTTGCTCAATCGATAGTATTAATTTATCCGAGTCGGTATCGTCCTGCTCAATCTTGCCAATAATTGGTAACACTATTCCAAGACCAACTTTCTCCCAAAAGTCGTAACCGCAAATCATATCCTGTCGAATCGTAGGTCAACTAAAAACTGAAATGTCATCATGATATCTTATCTCCAAATCTATTCTTCCGAGAACTACCTGCCTTGTCCCGTTCGCAGTCCGAACATTACCTACACATTTTAAGAATCCAGAATGATCCTGTATTCTAGTGGCGAAATCTCCTCCTATAACGCTTTTATTCGCTCCGCTATCTAATAAAGCAAAATTTGGTATCTGGTCGACTTTAATAATAATATATGGTCTATTATCCGTATCCTTATTCACGATCGATGAAATCGTAACTGTCCTATATAGTCTAAGCCTTCGGTAATATTCCCTCAACCGTTCGATAGACCTCTTCCTCCTAGACGACTCTACATGTAATTTCCGGCTGTACTTTTGTAATTGTAAATGTAATGGTCTATCGAATCTGTCCTTATCGGGTACTTCAATATCTCGAATTTCCCTCAGGCTCACATCCTTCATAAATCTCTCATGTCTTCGATCCTCTTTTCGCAACTGTGACAAACTAGTTATCACCAAATGTAGTAGTTCATAACGTACTTCTGGTCTCAAATTCCTAATAACGATCTCGCATAGCTCTGCGTCAGACATAGGGTTCCTAAACTTATCTGTCATTGTGGAAAGCATCTCTAAAAACTCGTCGATATTCTCGTTTGTCCTCTGCTTACGTTTTCGAATGTCATCCAATATGTCCTAATCGGTATAGTCTTCCTTATCATGCTGTCGGTGATAACGCCAGTACCATTCCAGAGCCTTTCCTTCAAATAAACTACTAGCGTGTCCACATAATATCTCAAAATCGCCCCTTAAATTATTCGTCGTTAAAATATTAATCCTATATATAAATTCATCGACAGACATCTGACATCGGATTATATTCAAAACCCTCTCCGTGTACAGAGGATCAGGTTCACCGTCGTTTTGACCTCTGGGAGTATTCCGAGGTGATGTATCAGTCAGACCACTCCGTACGCCACTAACATTTAGATTCCCAACTAAACCTCTTAATTCAGTAGATATAACACTCTAAACTATTCATAGATTCGCTAATCATAGAGCGGAACCAGCATCATCCGATGAGGATCGACTCTCAGGATTCGATTCTACATTAGCACGGGTCTGATACCGAGTTGCCACTCTAGAAACGTTATATCTGCCGGGAGTATGACCGCCTATATCAACAGTAAAGCTACAGTTCGCGGGTGCCTCCATTTCCAAAAGATTCAAATTCTCTCGACTTCGAGTCAATGGCATTTTAGTAAATTAAATATGCAATAAATGTAAATAAAACAAACAATATTACACATATATGTATAATAGCAATTAATTAAATGTATTGCAGGTTTCTCTTCACAAAAGCTTCCTTTATATTGAAAAATTTTGACAATACGAAACTCAGTATGACAAGTCTTAACGGCATGACCTACATCAGGTAAAGAATTTCAAGATAAGTATTCCAAACGAACCATAAAATGGTCAAACCAAACAATTCCTTGTCAAACCAAAATAATTATAAGATGCGTCAATGCCGTAAGTTTAACATTTAAGGGGAACATCAGCTGTCACAGTTCCATATATTTTCAGTTATCGAATCGAAAACGTATATTCTTCAAGTTCCACTGATGGGCCCCACGTTGGGCGCCAATTAAATTTATGTAACGGCCAGCTCACGCCAGACACTATCCTTCCATCGCCATTGCTACCTTCGGTTCCGGCCGTGCTCAGGGTTTGGGGTGGTGTTCTTGCTAAGAAGGATACGTCTCGACCGTTTACCATAAATTTTAATATTTTAGGTAGCAATATAATTATCCCCTTCAAGATTGACTGCCATCTAAATTCAATAAAGGAAGCTATGATTCAAATACGGGACGTGTAAAGGTGTCCAAGCCACGTCTCTAAGTCGTATACCCTCCCTACCATGCCGACCAATGTTTGTATCAGCCCATTCAACCCTTCTAATACGTCATGCTTCCAATTTCGTGTTAATTTTTATAAGGACAGTTAAACTATCATGTTTAACATTTATTTAAATAATGAATATAGTACAATGCAATATATTATAATACTACTAGTAATATACTAGCGAAAATAGGTGATAAATAGGAAAATTTATGGAGACAAATTTGTCTATTCAGTATGATTTTAATTTAAGAAAAAATAGTGATAGATTGAGAAACAAAAACAAAACTTATTCAATACTGAATGCAGATGGGTTTATGAACCTATTAAAATTAATGTTTAACCATCCATCATTTAAATTAGCCTGTGTATATATGTAAAATTGTTTTATATTAAGTACTCAAAATCTTACAAATAATGTGTGAAATTGTTCTTCAATATTAAATAGTGGATGAGCTTAAGTTATAATTCGATAAATTCAGCTGATTTATATGATTAGTGCTTAATTCTCATCGAAAGGCTTCGTCTTGCATATAATTCATAACTCCGGAGTAATATTGTGCATTGTAAACGATAATAGTAACTACATTAAGTTAATTGGATTATTGAATTGTCATTCATTGCGATTAGGGTGATCAAAAAACCGGTTATTTTGAAAATACGGTTTTCGGTTTCTTCGAAAATTAAGCTAACTCTAAAACCGGTTTTCGGTTTAACCGAAAATAGAAAACCGGTAACCGGTTGTTTTCGGTTTTTCTTTTTTAATAAAAATGCACACATAATGCTCAACATTTTGTTGGATGACGTAAAATAAGCGTAGTGCAAATTCAATATGTAACCATATTTCAATTAAATTAAGATTTATTTGAAAATTTTATTTTAAACACTTCATGTTTTTATTTATAATAGGTAATTGTTCCAATTTCATTTATGATATAATTTTATAATCTCTGCAATATTTGTAATATTTATGTTCAATTTTTAAAGAGATTTCTTTCAAAAAAATTGATTATGATTTTTATAAAACTTGACTAATAGTGAAGATCGGCAAAATCTTAGCTTTTAGCATCATATAAATGGCAAACCGATTATATGCATATATTATCAGAAGTAGTGGATTCTGCCTTGAGCATACTATAGAGATGAAAACTTCTCGAAATGTGAAACTGAACATATGTATTTTTATTTATACCTACATTTCAATTAGAAAGGATTGTTAATTAATTTCTATACCGCAATAAGACTTTTGATAAAATATGCAGACGAAGTTAGCAATGTAAACAGTAGAAATACATATAAAACTGCATTTTGAAATCGATGGATATGCACAAATGATGTCAACGGTTTTTATATTGATGTTTTCAAAATTTTAGGTAGGTTCCTGTTTCAAAAATAATATTTTCTTTATCATTTTATAATGGTTTCAAAAAACCGAAAAGTCGAATAAATCGAGTTGAAAAAACCGACGGTTCGAGTTATTCGAAAAAGCAGAAAAACCGGAAACCGATAGGTGGTTTTTAAAGAGAAACCGATTAACCGGTGCGGTTTTTGATAACCCTAATTGCGATGTTTTAATACACATATTTTTGGTCTTCTTCTTAATTTTATAAAATTTTACATATTCAAAATTTTTCGTTAAATTGACCAGGAAATTCTCTGCATTTCGTATTTAATTTGACCAGGAAATTTCAGGAAAAAGGTCAATGTAGATATAAAAATTAATAGCTATGGGATTTGCTATCCCACAGCTGTAATATCCGACTCGTTCGTTCTTATAATATATCCTGACTGAAGACAAGAAATTTTCTTTAGTGAAAATCTTCAAATAAATCATCGCAACGAACTTACCGGTGATTTCCAGCAAAATATCGCAATACAGAAAGAATGTCAATCTTGTGGAAATAGAGTACAATTCTATTCTCCGTTTGTAATTGAATTCAAAAGAAATATACAGATTCTCCCTTTTTTTCTCATAAAATGTATGTAATGAATTTCTCTTTAGAGCCGAATTGTTCAAAAGTTAGAATGAAATTAAAATTAAATTGTGAAGTCGATTTGAAAGTTAAATTTCCTCATTGGAAACTTTGTTGTACATACATAACTATGATAGCTATTTACCCATATCTAAAATTACACAGTAAACTAGCAAAGAGAAACCCTTTTGTGACCCTCACAGCTGGTATTAAAGTTACATATAAGCCGTTAACTGTTGCTTCAAAATATACCATTTGTGTGGGAGGTACCAAAAGGGACGTGTCAATGATGCCCACTTTTCATTGGACTATAACTATAAAAACATTACTCTGTGCGAAATTTCAAGTATTTGTATGTACTGGTATTGAAGTTATAAACTGTTAACTTTTGGTGCAAAATGGTAAATTTGTGTGGAAGCTACTATAAAAACATTACACTGCACAACATTTCAAGTATTTGTATTGACTGATATTAAAGCTATAAGCATTTAACTTTTTGTGTAAAATTGGCCATTTGTATCGGAGGTACCAAAAGGAAGGGTGCTAATAACGCCCCTTTCACTGGACTGTAGGTACTGTAAAAACATTACACAGTACAAAATTTCATGTTCAAGTATTTATATGTACTGGTATTCAAGTTATTAGCAGTTTACTTTTTGTACAAAACTGCCCCTTTTGGGGTGGGAGCACTTCGCCCATTGTTCTCAAGCTGATAGCGACAGATAAAATATTGCTATGTGTGGAATTAAAGAAGATTCGAATAAGTAGTACAGAAGTTATGAGAGAAGCAATACTTCACTAAATGTTAACCCTTTGTGAGGGAGGTACTATAAGGTTAGGTTTAAGAGAGGAGACGTTTAAACGTCTCATGTCCATGGACATACACTTAAGGCAGTGGTTCGGCCTGTTGTGCGCTCCTTATTTATGATCTTTTTATACCTCACGAGTTACAGAAAATCGGTACTAGACACGAATTTTCTCAGTATCTTCCAGTCATATTCTCTGAGATGAGTCAAGTCTGGCAATATGTCGGACCCGAAATGTTGGGATCTTGCATGTGTGAAAGCCGGGCAGTGACACAGAAAATGTTCCATCGTTTCGATGTTTTCTCTGCATGCCCTGCATTCGTCGTTTTCTGCTAGTCCTATGCTTGTAAGCTTGAGTGTCCCGTTAGAACACTCATCATCTTACTAATATCGATCTTGTTTAGTTTCAGAAGACTTCTTGTTTTCTTTTCATTTGGGTCACCCCACAGTATCTTTGCAGTTGCTCCTACTGTTGCGCGATTCCACACAGTTTTATGAGCCATCACTGCCCAGTGCTTCAACTCATTTTTCGTGGCTTCGAAAGGTTTCCAATTTTCCAATTTTATTACTCGAAGTTCTCTGCCCTTTGAAGCCAAGTTGTTTGCCCGTTCATTTCCAATCACTCCGTTGTGTCCTGGTACCCAGCAAATACGCAATTGACCATGGGCTGAGAAATCATTTATCGTTCTTTTACAGTCCAACACAGTTCTGGATTTGACCCTTTCCGATGTTATTGCTTTAATCGCCATTTGGTTATCTGTGAAGATGTTGGCATATTTAGGCTTTGTCGTGTTACTGAGCCAGTTCACACACTCCGTGATTGCTCGAACTTCTGCTTGAAATACCGTGTTATGGTCAGGGAGGCGGAAGTGGAGTTCGACTTCTGGTTCATCAATAAAAAGTCCCAGACCCGTCCTTCCTCATCGCTTGGACCCATCCGTGTAGCAGCTGGTTCCCACTGGCACATGGGCCAAAGTTCCATTTTCCCAGGAGCGTCTGTCTGGCACAAACGTATCACAGGTAGCTGTAAGCCGCACTTCAGGAATGCGGTCCGAGATTTCTGGCGTTTGAATGTGACCAACTAGATATTCTAAAATCTTCTGATGGTACGACTTGTGGTCTCGATTTATCCATTCACCCATCACTTGTAGACGTCTTGCTGTGAGGGCTGCCTCATACTTTATACGGATGTCTATTGGTTGGATGTGCAGTATAGTCTCCAACGCTTTTGTTGGTGCAGTTCTAAATGCCCCGCTTATGCCTAGACAGCACATACGTCGAATTTTTTTTTGCAAAGGTATTACGTTGCACTTCTTGTCCATTGATGTCCACCACACTACAGAGGCGTAGGTGATTATTGGTCTAATCACGCTCGTGTTAAGCCAGTGAGTCATATTTGGACGTAGTCCCCATTTTAAACCTATAGCTCTTCTGCACAACGACCAACATCTGTGTGCCTTTGTAACTCTTTCTTCAAGATGATCTTTCCAGTACAGTTTCTGATCCAAGATTACTCCCAAGTATTTTACCTTTTTAGTTATAGCAATTGTCTTATTCAGGAATCGAGGCGGGGTAAAACGTGGGATCTTCGTTTTCCTTGTAAATAGACATATTTCTGTTCTGTCTGGGTTAACATTTAATCCCCTTGGTTGTGCCCAGTTATATGCTATGTTAAGTGCCTCTTTAGCACTTCTGCATAATAGATTTGGATGAAAGCCCCTTAGAAGTATTACAACGTCGTCTGCATAACAGACTGGTTTAAGTCCTTCATTGGTGAGGGCTTTTAGGAGACTGTGTATCGTCGTAACCCATAGAAGAGGCGATAAAATGCCCCCCTGAGGTATACCACGATTTACCTTGTCGCTAATTTTTACGTCATATGACCCACAAAATAATCCTCAATGTATATGCAAACAGCAAGTGTATACATTTCTTTACTGAAGGACTCTTCTATGTGGTGACATAGGCGTGTTGTTTGAATTTTAGTCTGTCATCCGCTATTTTACCTTTGACCATGTTATCAATTATTCGCTCCATTGTTTTTAACAGGAAAGAAGTAAGGCTAATGGGTCGATACGCCTTTGGGGTCGTATAACTCGCCTTGCCAGGCTTTGGTATGAAGACCACCCTTGATTCCTGACAGTTTTTTGGGGTATACGAATGGGTTAGGCATGCAGTGAACACTCCAGCCAGATGAGTTGATACCAGATCCACCTCATTCTGCAGAAGAGCTGGAAATATTCCATCCGGTCCCGCAGAGAGAGAAACTTTTTATCGCTTCTTTAACCATACCATCTGTTATATCCGTAATAGGTACTTGATGCAATACATTTTCATTCTGTAACTGTTCCTCTGTTGGTCCAGCATTACCAGTCGGAAAATGAGTTTTCATCAATAGCCTTACGGTATCCTCTATAGTTTTCATCCTTTTACCCGTTTCATCCACCAGTGTTTCGGTTTGGACATGAGTTTTTGAGATGAACTTTTTTATTTTAGACATGCTGTTAACGCTGTCTACCTGTTCACAGAAAAGCCTCCAGGATTTACGTTTCGCCAATCTAATGATTTTATTGTATTCTTTGAGTCTTCTGTGGTAGTCGTCCCAATATACTGATTGTTTTTTAAGTCGAGCTCTATTGTAAAGTCTGCGGACATCTTTGCCAATCGAGCGAATTTGTCCTGTCATCCAGGGTTTCTCAAAGGCAGATTTCCTTTCTCGAAGTGGGCAACTATCTTCGAATGATTTTACAAGAGCATCGGTAATCTTCTTAACATTGATATCAATGTCTTCTGCACATAGATAATCGCGTGTAGGCTGCCCCAATCGATTTTTAAGTAGATTTCCGAATTTAGTCCAGTCGGTCTTAGCCTTATTACGGAAACTTATGAGGTTTGGCGGTGGCCGTGCAATTTTAAACCTTATATAACGGTGGTCTGAATAGGAGTGTTCATCCGAAACCCTCCACTCATGAATCTCATCAATAAGATTTTCTGAACATATCGTTATATCTAATACTTCTTCCCTAATTTTGTTAACAAAGGTTGCAGTTAGGGTGATCAAAAAACCGGTTATTTTGAAAATACGGTTTTCGGTTTCTTCGAAAATTAAGTTAACTCTAAAACCGGTTTTCGGTTTAACCGAAAATAAAAAACCGGTGAACCGGTTGTTTTCGGTTTTTTCGTTTTTAATAAAAATGCATAAATAATGCTCAAAATTTTGTTAGATGACGTAAAATAAGCGTAGTGCAAATTCAATACGCAACCATATTTCAATTAAATTAAGATTTATTTGAAAATTGTATTTTAAACACTTCATATTTTTACGAGTATTTATAATAGGTAATTGTTTCGATTTCATTTATGATATAATATTATATGATATAATATTAAGATTTATTTGAAAATTGTATTTTAAACACTTCATATTTTTACGAGTATTTATAATAGGTAATTGTTTCGATTTCATTTATGATATAATATTATAATATCTGCGATATTTATAATATTTATGTTCAATTTTTAAAAAGATTTCTTTACAAAAAAATTTATTATGATTTTTATAAAACTTGACTAATAGTGAAGATCGGCAAAATCTTAGGTTTTAGCATCATATGAATGGCTCAAATGGCAAACCGAATATATACATATATTATCAGTAGTAGCGGATTCTGACTTGAACATACTATAGAGATGAAAACTTGTCCAAATGTGAAACTGGACAAATGTATTTTTATTTATACCTACATTTCAATACGAAAGGATTGTTAATTAATTTCTATACCGCAATAATCACCTAGACCCTCGATAAAATATGCAGTATAAATACATATAAAACTGCATTTTGAAATCGATGGATATGCACAAATGAAGTCAACGGTTTTTATACTGATGTTTTCAAAATTTTAGGTAGGTTCCTATTTCAAAAATAATATTTTCTTTATCATTTTATAATGGTTTCAAAAAACCGAAAAGTCGAATAAACCGAGTTGAAAAAACCGACGGTTCGAGTTATTCGAAAATACAGAAAAACCGAAAACCGATAGGCGGTTTTTAAAGAGAAACCGATTAACCGGTTAACCGGTGCGGTTTTTGATTACCCTAGTTGCAGTGTTTCCTATGTTAAGAGTTATGAGGTCATTGTATTCAAAAATTCGATAAGGGCGTGTCCCCTTTTATTGGTGTTAGTACTACCCCAAGCGATATGATGGGAGTTGGCGTCACATCCAGCTAATAACTCATTACTTGTGTGTTTGGATTCCCTCACCAGACGTTGTAATTCCGACGTAGGTGGCAATGTCGGCGCATCGAATGGCAGATATATTGACGCCAGGTACATATTTCCATTACCTTGCCTCAGCACCGTTGCGTCCGATGTTGACAACTCTGGAGAGAATATAAAACATAAGTTTTTATGGCACAGAATACAAGTCCTTGGACGAGTACCTGTGTTAGCGTAGAAAAGGTTATAGTTCACATGGTTTAATCCAGTAACCTTGTTGCTAGTTGTCCATGGTTCCTGGATCAAAGCAATATGAACCCTGCCTTTATTTATGATGCCCATCAGAGCGTTGGATGCTGTCTCGCTCCGGTGGAGGTTTATCTGGATGACCTCAATCATTGTCCTTCCAGTAAAAGTTTCTTTTGGGAGTCTATCCTATCTGGTGGCACCCCCTCTTTATTTGGTAGTGGGTCATTCTCCTCCTTTCGTTCACTACCTATTACACCATCTTCCAGTCGACAATTTTGGGAGGCGGTGTTATTTTTTGTCGCTCCCTCATTGGTTTGAATCGTATTGTGGCTCTTTTTATTTTGATCACCACCTTTGCAGGGAACTTCCTGCAAAAGTGGCGGTACTATTGGTGAACTGGTGGTGTTATTGACTACTTCCACATCAGTTTTTGGCAGTGTCTCACTTGTCTCCATCCGTTCAATACCAGTGTTTGCCTCTTCAGACAGTATATTTGGACTCGATTTATTTGTCCTGCCAATCGGGACCTTTCCAATTTTGAAAAAGACTGTCCAGATCAAGAAGTACGCCATGCCCTTCGCCATGACAAGATTGTTCTTGGATTCTGGGTCTATGCCTAACACGAGGAGAGTACCCTCGGTGTCATCCTTCCTATAGAAGACTTCCCACTTTCTCACGGAAAGTTTTGAATTCTGTTTGCCAATGATGTCGAGTATGTACTCTGATGAGAACTTACTGGGACATCCCTTAACATATAGGGTCGTTTTTATGAGTTCAGGAATGTCGCTTTTCCTCACCAATTTTAGCTTTGCGCCGTCCCAAGGTGAGGTAGCTTCCCCTCACCACAAGTTTTACGAGGACACCAGCGCAGCGTTGTGATGCCAGCCTTAGAATCAAAACACCCCTCTCAAACTTGCAACTCATTACTTCGATTGGTGGTTCATCCTTAGATTCGAGGACGTATTCCGCTACCCTCGTATAGACCAAATCTTCGAAGTTACTTTTTTGGTCTTCGGGGATTCTGCCAGATGCACTACTGCTATCAATTATGGCGTAGCATAGATCGTCTCGAAAATGTTGTTTAGCTATATTAGAATAAGACGGCGGCTTCTTACCCTTCTTTATGGCCAATTGATTTTTCCGTGTCTGTAGAGTCTTTTTGGTTAAAGCATCATCCTTAACGGATGATTTGGTTGACTTGAACTGCGTTATTGGGTCAACTTTTCCGCCCACAATCGAAGGACCCAGACTAGAGGCCTCCTTTTGTGTGGTTACGTTAGGCTTATCCGAATTACTGGAAGACGGCGAGCCCTTTTTCTTCTTAGTCACTTTCACAGCGCTATGTTCTTCGGGAGACCTGACTCTTTTAGCGGCCTCCATGTTTGTATTGGAGGTAGAATTGTCAGGTTCATCCCGTAATAGGTTCTGTCGGTTCAACTTATTCAGTTTCCTTGTTTGTGCCCCTGACAGTCTCTTTGAGTTAGCAACAATAGTGATATTGTTTTCATTTGATGATTCAGAGTCCCCAATGGCTTTTAAAGGCTGGGGTTGCTTAAAGCCCCGGCTGGGTTCTGCTTCATCTGTCTTATCATTTGTTTTGCCTGCGGATGGATGTGCTCTTGTTTCATTTTCGACTACGGGATCCAAGGCACCAAAGCTCGTAGAAGTTGCTTGCTCACGATTGTTCGATAACGACGACACATGACTCGTGAGTGAATCAACGCTTGTCGCCGCCACGGGGTTTTTCCTCCCCTGCGCCGTAATCTCCTTCGTCTTTTTTGGTTTAATCATAAATTGGTTGGGGGAGACACTCCAGTTTTGTGAAAGTGGCAATGGAAATGGAGAAATAAAGAAAGAGCTGATAACATTAAAAACAGAGTTAAAGAAATTAGAGAAACTAGAGAAATTGGATCAGCTGACTGAGTCAATCCAATTTATGTCAGAAAAGTTTGATGTTATGATTAAATATGTTGCGGAAAATAAGAAGAAGATATGCGAAATTCAGAAAGAAAACAAAAGACTAAAAACTGAAGTCGAAACACTCAAGTCGTCTGTGAAAATGTTAAATGATCACAAAGTAAAAAATGATTGTATCATTAGCGGACTTAAAGTCAAAAGTGATGTGAAGGCAATAGATGCTATAATGCAGTTGTCTGAAGAAGTTAGGGTGAAGTTTGAGATAGATGACGTTACGATGCATTCTATCTCGGAAATAGAAACATTACAAAAGAAGAAAAATCAATTGTTGTAAAATTTGCATCGAAGAAGCAAAAAGAGAAGTTGATGGGTGCTAAGCAGAAAAGTCGGAAAACAATTGCTAAAAGTCGGAAAACAATTGGTTATCGCTACGTATATGCCAGAGATGGGAAAGTGTTTTGTAAGAAGAGTGAACTATCCAGACAACAAATAGTGAGATGTGCAAACGACGTTGATAAGATGCTATCCGATGCAACAACAAGTAAGCATTGGGAACGAAGATCCATGGTTCGTAATAGGCAAGTAATTGTCCCAATTTCGGATGAAGAAGATGATGAAAAAGAAGATGAAGAAGAGGAGGAAGAAGATGGTGCTGAATATGCATCTCCAACTTAAATCAATTTGAATTTTGGAAACCGTAATACTTTTATAAAATTAAATGATTAAAAATCAATATTTTAATAATTTTTCTGAATTTGAAAAACATTGTGAATTAAATAATAAATTCTTGAATATATTGTGCATAAACACAAGAAGTATTTTTTCGCTTAACAAGTTTGATAAATTTAAAACTGTATTAGCCAATTTTCCAAAGCTGCCTGATATAATTGCAGTACAGGAAACTTGGTTTAGAAATGAATTAACTCAATTATATTCAATACCAGGCTTTTTTTCACTGTTATAGGAATAATGGGTATGGTGGTAAGTCGTTATATATTAACTGTCAAATTCAATTTTCTGTTGAATTTTGTATGAGTAATAGTTTTGTTCAAATTATAAATGTGAAACTATCCGGGTTCAGAATTGATAATAAGCCCTTGAAACTAATTTCATTTTATAGATCTCAAAAATGTAATGTGAATGATTTTATTAATATGCTGGATGAAATATTGAATCAGTCACTCTGTGATGCGAACATTGATCTTTTGCAAACCCCATATTGCATTGATTACTGTTCAGTATTTCAAAACTATTTTTGCGAAAGTGCTCATAACCTCATAACTAGGCCGAATAGTGCAACTTGTATTGATCATATTTTCAGTAATGTATCAGAAATGCTTCTTATAGATTCAGTAGAATGTTCATTATCAGACCATAATATGCTCTTCTGTAGAGTTAAGAAACCTAACTTCACGTCAAAGTATGTTGAGTTCAGCAAAATGCATACGGATTTTGGGAAAGCTAGAGAAATTTTGTGTCAAACGTTTCCTCATTGTTTCATACCGTTTACTGCTACTGGTTTGACCAATGAGGTTTTATCTTGCATTGAGGGTGCTGTTAGGCTATCAACTGTGACTGAACTACGCATTGAAGAGAAATTCGTTGTGAACTTACTCCATGGATTAATAAGGACCTCCAAGAGCTAATTCTACTTAAAGAGAAGCTTCTATTAAAAAGGCGCAGTTCAAGAAATAAATGTAATATTGAAGACAAATTGAAGCGAATTAGCAAAATTATAAGATATGCTGTAAAATTTTGTAGAAGTAATTATTATGCTAAAACCTTACATAAAGTAGGAAGTGATTCGAAGAAATCATGGAATTTCATTAATAAAACGCTTGACAGGAAAAAAGAGAAAGCTTAAAATTGAAAGATGCTCAAGGTGAATTATTGTGCAATGACTTAGTAAAAGCTAATGAGTTTAATAAATATTTCTTATCGTGTATTGCTGACTTAAAGGATCAGATGGAAGTTCGTCCTGGTGATACAATAAACTTCTTTCGCACACTTAGTCAGTCGAGACATGTTTTTAAATTACAAAATGTCAAGCTGCAGGAAATGAAGAATATTATTATTAATATGAAATGTGATAAAAGTGCAGGTAGTGACAATATTTCGCCAAGATTTGTGAGGGAATGTGTAAATGAGCTGGGACCAATGTTGATGGAGATTTTCCTGATAAACTAAAAATACACAAAATCATCCCTATACCGAAACAAATCAATGCTTCTACGGTAGATAAATATAGACCGATATCAGTACTTTCAACCATCGACAAAATTCTTGAGAAAGTTATATTTGATAAACTTTTGTGTTATCTTGAAGAGAACAATATTTTATTTGATTTTCAATTTGGCTTTAGGAGGGATTGTGGAACCGAGGATGCTGTTGTGAATGTTGTGCAATACATATGCAAGGGCCTCGATGAAGGATCTAGTGGAGTAGCCGACGTATTTTTTGATTTCACGAAATTTTTTGATCTTGTTGATCACGAAATATTGCTACGTAAGTTAGATTTGTATGGTGTAAAAGGGACAGAGCTATTGTTATTTAGAAGCTATTTCACCAATAGAAAACAGTTTGTTCAGATAAACGCATTAAGAAGTTTAACAGATTCTGTAAAGTACGGTGTACCGCAAGGAAGTGGGCTTGGTCCTTTGTTATTTTCGATTTACTTGAATGACTTGGACTTAGGTTTGTTTGGGAAACTGTATATGTTTGCAGATGATATTTGCATTTTTTATCCGTATAAGCATAACATGGTACTAAAGACACAAATTGAAAGAGATGCCGCCCTCTTAGTTGAATTTTCAAGGTTAAATGGCTTGAAACTTAATCATAATAAAACTAAACTGATTCGTTTTTGACCACATTCTGTAAATCAGAATCATGATTTTAGACTTATAATCGATGGGAATGTGATGTGTGAGAAACTCGCTCAGTTACATATCTTGGTGTAATTCTTCAGAGTAATATGTCTTGGAATTTGCATATTGACGAAATAGAAAAGAAAATATCCCTAGCCATTGGCATATTATATAAATTAAAGTGGAAGCTAGACGAAAGAACTAAAAGCATGATATTCAACTCGATGATACATTCACATATTAAATACCTGGCCATTACATATGGTTATAATAAGAATTGTAGCTCATTGAAATCACTTCAAAGCATTCAAAATAAAGCTTTGAAAATTGTGTATAACTTACCAATAACATTTTCGACAAATTTATTATATACAACTGTTGCTAAAAATATATTACCTGTACCTGGTGTTCATGAATATCAGGTTCTCATGTTTGTGTACAAATGTCTTCATAATATTGGACACCACATTGTACAATTTAATCAAAATCAAAGAAATTTTAATACATACTAGTAATCAATCAGATCTAAGGTTACCATTGTGTAGGTTACAAAAAACAAAACAGCGTATTGAATACATTGGCGGCGAAAAATATAACGATTTACCATCCCCTATTAAATCGATTGAAAGAATTTCACAATTTAAGACTGCATGTAAAGATTATTTCCTGAATAAATTGGAATACTATTTATCGTAAAATATATATATTTTTATTTATTTAAATATTTTTTCGAATTAAATGTAAATTTGAATTTACTTACATTATTTTAAACTTACATTAAGCACTGATTTATTTGTAATTCTTCAGAGGTGCTGATGTGGCGAGCGATCATCAATTGTTGATTGCAGCATGCGTATAAAAATAGCAGCAGCGAAAGGGAAACTACAAAGATTTCGAGTTACTCCCAAACTTTGGTAGAAGCTCTTAGGACAACGTTTCTAAATGACCAACGAAGAGATTTGAAATGCGCAACATCTTAAATAACATCGGCAGCGACCGAACCTATTGGCTACAAAGACCAAAGAAAAAAGATTGGATATCTGATCAAACATGGGAAGTGTTAAACAGAGGAAGAGAACTTAAAGCCGCCATTAACACTACAAAAACTCGCCATGATAAAAACATCTCTACGAAACCAGTACACAATCTTAGACCGCGAGGTTAAACGCAGCGCCCGCAAGGATAAACGAGCATGGGAAAACAGTATGGCTGAGGAGACTCAAAAAGTGGCAATCACCAATCGCGCCTGTGACTTAAAGATGTCGAATACCAAACCAACCTGTGGTAAACCTATAAAGAACAATAACGTCTTATCACAGCCAGAGAGAAGCTGTGTGCCTGGTAGTGACAATATATCTCCTAAGCTCCTTAAAGAAAATGCAGATGCAAGCGCTCCTATCATCCACCCAGTAATCGAAAAAATTTGGAACAACGAAAATGTAAAATAAAAATACCAAAAAAAGGCAATCTAATAACTGGAGAGGAATTACCCTACTTAGTATGATGAACAAAGTTCTACCACACATCATAGCCAGCAGATTGTCTAAAACATTAACGCCGGATCTAAGTGAGCAACAAGCAGTATTCCGAGCAAAAAAATTTGCATAGATCACATTAACTCACTAAAAGTGTTATAGTGGAGCAATCAGTTGAATAACGGGTTTATTTTTAGTTTACGAAATCTGTGTTTTGGTTACTTACCTATTAGTTTTATAAGTCCACCCTTAAACTGGTTACATTAAATTTTTTGTCAACTGTCAAAGGATGCCACTGACCAGACCCGCGCGCATCAGCTGAGCTTAGCCGGAACAACCAGCGCTCGTCAGTGGTTCGCCTTTTCATCCAGATGGCAGAGCACCCAAACCGGGTCATTAACAATATTTACAAAATATATTGTAAATATAATAAATTATATGGTTTTCTTGTAATAGACTGATGTGACAACTCACCTATTACTAAAGCTACACACAGCTGTACACACGATTGTCAGGTCTATCAATATTGTCAGGAAAATTGTGGAAAATGCAACCCTGTGAACTTACAACCGCGTGAACATAAAATGTTTGTCTTGCAACGTTGGCAGAATAGTCATTGTAAGACAATACTACATTGTGATATAATTTGCATACTTTTGATTGTCAGATGTACGAAGTTTTTGCATGTAACAATGGCGCCATTGTCAGAGAAACATTTTATTGGCAACTCTATCTATTTTCTTGCAATCGCCTGAACTGACAATTCACCTTAGCCTAACAATCTGTCATTGTCCGTACATGGGCAGCACTTTATCAGGGTTGATAACGTTAAACGATCTGACAATCGTGGGTACATAGTTTAACAATCTGTCATTGTCAGTACATTGGCATCTCTTTGACAGAGTTGATAACATTGTAAGATCTGACAACCGTGTCTCGGATATCTTGAGACTTACGGGGCAATTTTGCCCCTTATTTCAGCCGTGATCCTTTTGCGCCCATTTTCTTTTGTGATACAAAATGTGCCACTTTTAACATTTTGGTGCCATTTTTTCTCTTTTGTAAAAAAGGATATTTAAACAGAATTTTACGTACTAATGTACACAAAGAACCGTATAAAGTAAATTAAATACCAAAAAGTAACGATAAACATGTGATAACGACACATGTGATTTCTTATACTTAGATAGTCTATATACATAAAGTTGTGTGTATAATTTTTTTATTTTGTTTTAATGTAAAACACATGTACTTATATCGAGGGGGATTCGTTGCTGATCAGTCGTAGTGAACGGACGTGTTTGTCACAGAGCGGATAGTTAAAACCTATTACGCAATCGCAAAAAAATCTGTACAAAGTCTGGAAGGCCTACATCGTAGTACCTATTACGGGCTAATACATAATAAATAAATTTGCTTAACGGGGATGCCTTCATGTTCCGATGGAGCGGGGTTCCCAAATCTTCCGACTGTCCGTCCGTTGGTCTTGGCCAAAGCCGACCACACAAAAAATGGTGAAAATTTCCCCCCAGGTCTCACAACAGGTGGTACGGTGAGGGGAAAACGACATGACCGACCGTCAAAACGGAAGCACAATGCGCACCGGATAGCGCTCAACGTTTTTTTTTTCTTTCTTATAGTAGAATTTATAATACTTTTAATTTCGTTTACAATGTTTCTTCTCTGTCTTTTACAAATTCAATAATTTTTCTGTTAAAACTAGTATAATTTCTTTCATTTTTTAAATCATTTGTAATCTATCTTCTATCTATATATATAAAAGAGAGTGTCTGTTTGTGGGTTTGTTTGTATGTTTGTTTGTTTGTTCCGTATAGACGCCTAAACGGCTGCACAGATCGGACCAATGGGCGTGGCACCGCCCATATAAGCCAAATTTGGAAGTTTAGATATTTTTCACAATATGTTAGAGAGAGTGTTGTAATTCTGTGTATAAGTATTTGGTGGTAGTCTACTTGATAAGTTTAAAAAGGGGCGGGATCGGACCAATGGGTGTGGGCCCGCCCATATAAGTAAAATTTTTGAATTTAGATATATTGCACAATTTTTTGGCGAGAGTGCTGTAATTTTGTACATATATATCGGGTGGTAGTCTACGTGATTAGTTAAAAAATGGGCGGGATCAGACTAATGGGCGTGAAATAGGGGATCAGACCCATGTAAGCCACATTTTGAAATAGAGATATCTTGCACAATCTGTTTGCGAGAGTCCTGTAATTTTGTGTATATGTGTCTGGTGGAAGCCTACGTGATTGGTCTAAAAATGAGCGGGATCAGACCAAAGGGCGTAGCCCCGCCCATATAACCCAAATTTGAGCTATCTTGCACAATTTAGTAGTGATTAGTTCAAAAATGGGCGGGATCATACTAAGGGGCGTCGCCCCGCCCATGTAAGCCACATTTTGAAATCGAAATATTTTACACAATTTGTTAGCGAGAGTGATGTTATTTTATGTATATGCAGGATCGTGATTAGTTCAAAAATTTACGGGATCGGAAATGTCAATCTGGGGCAACGAAGTGGACCGGGTCCTGCTATATAATATAATTGAAGGACTTTATAAAATAATGTCTTTTGTTTTGCACTGGTGATCGCTGGTTCTTTTCGAAAACTTTGGGCATTCCTCAGATGATTCGGTTGTACATCAACGACATGCCTCATTTTAAAGTTTGAAGCATATATTGTACAGGTGCGTTCCGGTTAAATTTTAATATTAACCTCATCGATTTATTTTGAAGTTTTTGTAGTCGTTCGATTTGTGAGTTTGTTCAACAAGTGTATACAATTGTGGAGCCATATTCGAAATTGTATTATAAATGTTTATTCATTATTAATATTTTATTTCTTATACGTTTAAAAAATCCGATTTTTGCTTTCTTTGAATTTTAATTTGTTATCGATTATGAATCCGATGTATTTGATGATATTAATCTTTGCAAAATAATTTCGTTGTTAATTGTGAATGTATAGTTATTATTTATGTTTATTTCCATTAGTTTAGTTTAGTTTTCTTTTCATTTAATTGCAACTTATTCATTTTTAGCCATGGGTTAATATGATCTATATCATTCATCAGATTTCCCAAACAATCTTCATCCATTCTACCCTCAATAAATATGAGTGTATCATCCGGGTCCATTACGCTTTTACTTTTTGTTATTATTTTCGGCATGTCATTTATATGTATACAATATGAATATTATGGCGCCCAAAACAGATCCTTGAGGTACACCATACTCGTTGTTTATTGTACATGAATTAATATTATTTATTTTAGTTATTTGTCTTCTATTTGTTAAATGTTATTTGTTAATGTTTGTCTAGCAGTAAGAGACGGTCAATCACAGTGAGTGGCAAATTCGAAAACATCCTCCGAGATATTCTACAGGTGGCTCTGAACAAGTTGGCTAGATGGGCCAGAAGCAACTGGTTGGGTGTTAACCCAAACAAGTCATAATTGGTTATCTTTACTTGGATGAATAATGTCCCTCATGTGGACCCTCCTCCTCGGATAAATGGAAGAGATCTAGTCTTTTCTGAAAGTGCAAAATGTTTAGGAATAATTTTGGATAGGAAACTGTCATTCAGACTAAACGTACTGGAACATGTGAAGAAGGCCAACATCGCCCTATATTCCTGCAGGAAGGCTGAAGGGTCGCGGTGGGGCCCCTCTCCTAAAATTGCCCATTGGATATATAGCAGTGGTTCGTCCAATACGGTATTGTGGTATGGTGGACGGCAACTGACAAACTAACCATCACAAACCTGCTATCAAGGTTCATAGAACTGCCTGCCTGTGCATAAGCGGAGCGTTAAGGACTACAGCGACTGAGTCTCTACAAGCCCTTCTCCATATACTACCGATTAATGTTGTGGCGAGAGAAGTTGCAACCAAAGCGGCACTAAGATTAAACTGCCTAGCAATGTGGAGGTACAAGAACTACGGTCACATGAGGATATCAAAGTGTAGTGCTATGGTAAACGACCGAGTGGACTATATATCAACGGTGCGCACCGTTGAGAGGAACTACATCACTATGATACCAGCCAGGGATGAATGGGATGGCAGAATACCCGGATATAGAAACCATCTCCACTTCTATACGGATGGTTCGAAGCTTGATGAAAAGGTTGGCTTCGGAGTACACTGTGAAGAACTTAATTTGGATATAGCTCACAGACTACCAGATACCTTCAGTGTCTATCAAGCCGAAATAATGGCAATATAGTCGCCAAGTGGCTGAGTCGGAACATAGTAATCAACACTGGCGCTGCCATGGATGCCACAAATAGCCCTCGACTGCCGCAGATCTCTTAACGAGATGGCTGAGCAGTTTAATATACACCTCATATGGGTGCCTGGGCATAGGGATATCCCGGGTAACTGCAAAGCCGATGAACTTGCTAGAAAGGGACGACTTTACAAATTCTCGAAGAATTTGCATATATTGGTGCGCCACTATCCACGTGCAAGCTTTGGCTTAGGCAAGAGGCAATCAGGCAGTCCAACGAAAGATGGACAGAAATCGGCACCTGTAGGGTAGCTAGACAAATCTGGCCAAGGTATAACCTGAGAAGGTCAAAATATCTCCTCGCACTAGAAAGGAAAAGATTGTCTACGTTAGTATCAGTTCTGACGGGACACTGCCTGATCGGCGAACACGCCAGAAGATTGGGTATTAACTCCAATGACTTCTGCAGAAGCTGTGGAGATGAGGAAGAAGTGGAGAGCATTGAGCACTTGATATGCGCCTGTCCCGCTTTGAGTAAACGACGATTTGACCTACTGGAGTTGGCCTTTCTAGGCAGCCTAACAGATATTTCCAGTACCAATATTCGTGCTATCGATACATTTGTATGTCAAACAGGTTGGTTTCCATGAAGGGCATTTTAGCCCGTGGTACCACTAGGGACCTAAACTGGTCTATGTGAGCTGAAGAAAAAATAAAAAAAAATAAAACGGCTGCCACCCTAACCTAAACCTAAAAAAAGAGACGGTCAATTGTCTCAAAAGTTCTTATGAAATCCAGGAATAGTGCCATGATTTTGTTTTTGCTCTCTCTTGATTTCCATCTGTTTATTACGTAATTTACTGACGTTTCGCATGATTATTCTTTTCTGAAGCCCGATTGAAATTTAGTTGTATTAACTATTACTGCGATTTAATATTTTTGAAATTTGTTCTTCTTTATTTCTTTTAATTCATCAGTAAACCACTTATAATTTTTCTTCTTTTTAATAGTTCTACTATGAGTTAATTTTAGTATTGTGTTATGAAGGCTCTTATCTAGATTTTCGACCATTTTGTTAACATCAGATTTACATCGACTTATATCCAAAACTGCACTTAATTCCTAAGTAAACATGCGTTTGTCATATTTGAATAATTGAATTTACTCCACTTCTTCTTGTCGAGACTCCTTGTTATACTCATGCAGGATATCAATTTTTTCGTGATCTGCAATTTTTAGTTTGTTACTAACTTTCGATTTATTTTGTTTACTATTAGTTATTCCATAGTCTATCAACGTTTTTGATTTTTTGTTATTCTCGTGTTTTCCATCATTATCTGCTTCATTCCGTTCTCGTTTATTATATTTCGTAATTTTTTTATATGGGTCATATATATATATATGGAGTGTTTATAAGATATGTGATAAGATTAGCGATCGTATCTTTTGGATGAGTGCATATTATGATTTAATACGATTTGTGATAATAGCACTTGAAGGCGTACTTGAAGATATATAAGAAGAAAACTGTGATATTGTAATAACTAGTATTGAAGTGTCAACAGCTGATCTTTAACAGCAGCGCCCCCAGTTGTTCTACCTCGCATTTAACAACATCGCCGCCTATCGACAAATAAATTTTGTGTATTTCTTTTATTAACACCCGCCACTATGGTGCGGAGTTAAACATGGTCCTTCGAACCGGATCAGATCCAGTAACCCTGTTAATTATGTTGTGCGCGATAAACATACATTCAAGGGTCGACGGTGAATTGCGGGTAGGTTCTTGCCACTACGTGGGAAGTCAATTGTCTTCGTCGCTCCACCATTGCTTTCAGCGACGGATGACAAGATGGCAACAGAATAAAAGGCTTCCCGTAAATGCACAGCGGTCGATCCCAACAAAGTTTAACGGCCACAACAACAATTCTCCAAACAAGGAACAGCAGCATCTCTACCAGCCAACAACAACAACAAATAGCTGAGTCATCCAGTTTGGCATTGCACTCGTGCAAGGGGGGCGGTATGTTGAAGTGACAACAGCTGTTCTTCAACAGCAGCGCCCCTACCTTCACTTCAACAACGATGCAGCTGAAATGCATTGCTGCTAACGCCATCATGGTGATGGTAACGCCGCCGTTTTTTAAAAGTTAGTTCTCAACTCACCCGCTTTTGGCACACTGCCAACGCATAGGGCTCACGGCCGAAATAAAATAATAAAATATTAAATAAAATATAAATGTTTTGTGTTTTTATTTTTTTAACTCCCGCCACTCTGGTGCGTAGTTAAACACCTTGTATGTTTGTATAGATTCCGCGTATACCCTTTGATTGTTATATACTTAATCCTAATCGTTGTTTTTTAGACTTAGTTTATTTTCATATACCGGACAATTCCTATCACTTCTGTAATGTTCTTCATTTCATTTTAGGGTCAATGTATTGTTAGCTCTGACCCAGTGGATAATTTTTTTTATTTTCTCCTTGTTACATTCTTTACTTTTGTGTTTTCCGTGGCATTGGAGCATGTTTCACTGTTTCTGCAGTCGGCCGCTTTATGGTTGTAACCTTTACACTTATACCAATCCCACTTATCTTATCACACTTATCCCATCCTATATTCACCTTTCTGCTTCCATTATTTTTAAGTACGAATCATAGTCTGTATTGCTTTTGCGTTATAAAACTTTTCTTTGTTTCAAAAATATCTGTTACTTTTATATTGCTATGTGTCATGAATATATTTTGTGCTCGTATTTTATTTTGTATTTCATTCTCGGTGTATTCTATGTTCACATCAGTAGTTACAATTTTATAATTTATTTCCTTCGGTGTTTTTGTTTCACATTTGTCACTTAACTCATTTAGGTTAGGTTAGGTTGAATAGAGAAGACCTTTAAAAGTCTCATGTGCATGTACATACACTTAAGCCAGTGGTTCGGCCTGTTGTGTGCTCCTTATTTATGATTTTTATACCCACGGGTTACAGAAAATCGGTACTAGACACGTATTTTCTCAGTATCTTCCAGTCATATCCTCTGAGATGAGTCAAGTCTGGCAATATGTCGGAACCGAAATATCGGGATCTTGCATGTGTGGGCATTGACACAGAAAATGTTCCATCGTTTCGATGTTTTCCCTGCATGCCCTGCACTCGTCGTTTTCTGCTAGTCCTATGCGATGAAGATGTGCCTGTAAGCATGAGTGTCCCGTTAGAACACTCATCATCTTACTAATCTCGATCTTGTTTAGTTTCAGAAAACTACTTGTTTTCTTTTCATTTGGGTCACCCCACAATATCGTTGCAGTTGCTCTATGCCACACAGTTTTGTGAGCCATCACTGCCCAGTGCTTCAACTCATCCTTCGTGGCTTTGAAAGGTTTCCAATTTTCCAAGTTTATTACTCGAAGTTCTCTGCCCTTTGAAGCCAAGCTGTTTGCTCGTTCATTTCCAATCACTCCGTTGTGTCCCGGTACCCAGAAAATACGCAGTTGACCATGGACTGAGTAATTATTTATCGTTCTTTTACAGTCTAACACTGTTCTGGATTTGACCCTTTCCGATGTTATTGCTTTGATCGACATTTGGCTATCTGTGAATATGTTGGGATATATAGGCTTTGTGGTATCACTGAGCCAGTTAACACACTTCGTCATTGCTCGAACTTCTTCTTGAAATACTGTGTTATGGTCTGGGAGCCGGAAGTAAAGTTCGACTTCTGGTTAATCAATAAAAAGTCCCAGACCCGTCCTTCCTCCTAGCCTGAACCCATCAGTGTAGCAGCTGGTTCCCACTGGCGCATGAGCTAGTGTTCCGTTTTCCCAGGAGCGTCTGTCTGGCACGAACGAATCACAGGTAGCTGTAAGTCGCACTTCAGGAATGCGGTCGGAGATTTCCGTTTTTTGATTATGACCGACCAGTGATTGTAATATCTTCTGATGCTACGACTTGTGGTCTCGATTTATCCATTCACCCATCACTAGTAGACGTCATGCTGTGAGGGGTGCCTCATACTTTATACGGATATCTATTGGTTGGATGTGCAGTATAGTCTCCAACGCTCTTGTTGGTGCGGTTCTAATTGCCCCGCTTATGCCTAGACAGCACATACGTTGCACTTTTTGCAATGGTATTACGTTGTACTTTTTGTCCACTCATGTTCACCACCCTACAGAGGCGTAGGTTATTATTGGTCTAATCACGCTCATGTAAAGCCAGTGTGTCATATTTAGGCGTAGTCCCAATTTTGAACCTATAGCTCTTCTGCACAACGTCCAACATCTGTGGCCTTTGTAACTCTTTCTTCAAAATGATCTTTCCAGTACAGTTTCTGATCCAAGATTACTCCCAAGTATTTTACCTTTTTAGATATGGCAATATTCTTATCCAGGAATCGAGGCACGGTAAAAGGATGAATCTTCCTTTTCCTTGTAAATAGACATATTTCTGTTTTGTCTTGGTTGACATTTAATCCCGTTGGTTGTGCCCAGTTATATGCTATGTTAAGTGCCTCCTCAGCTCTTCTGTATAGTTGGTTTGGATGTGTGCCCCTTAGAAGTATTATAACGTCGTCTGCATAACAGACTGGTTTAAGTCCTTCATTGGTGAGGGCTTTAAGGAGACTGTATATCGTCGTAACGCATAGGAGAGGCGATAAAATGCCCCCTGAGGTATACCACGATTTAGCTTGTCTCTGATTTTTACGTCATATGACCCACAAATAATCCACCTATTCCTTAGCATATTTTTGATCCAGTTTATCAACGCCCGGTCAACCTGAAACTCGTCTAAGGACTGGATAAGTGTATCGGTCTGAACGTTGTTAAAAGCGCCTCAATGTCTATACAAACGGCAAGTGTGTACATTTCTTCACTGAAGGACTGTTCTATGTGGTGTGCTACCCCATGTAGAGCTGTTTCCACTGATCTTCCTTTAACATATGCGTGTTGCTTGCATTTTAGCTTGTCATCGGCTATCTTACTTTTGACCATGTCGTCAATTATTCGCTCCATTGTTTTTAACAGGAAAGAAGTTAGGCTAATAGGTCCATAAACCTTTGGGATCGTATAACTCGCCTTGCCAGGCTTGGGTATGAAGACCACCCTTGACTCCTGCCAATTTTTTGGGGTATATGCATGAGTTAGGCATGCAGTGAAAACTCCAACCAGATGAGTTGATACCAGATCCACCTCATTCTGAAGAAGCGCTGGAAATATTCCGTCCGGTCCCGCAGCCTTGAAAGTAGAGAAGCTTTTTATTGCTTCTTTAACCATAGCATCCTTAATAGGTACTTGGTGCATCACATTTTCTTCTGTAACGGTTCCTCTGTTGGCCCAGCATTACCATTCGGAAAATGAGTTTTCATCAAAAGCCTTACGATATCATCTATAGTTTCCATCCTTTTACCCGTTTCATGCACCAGTGTTTCGGTTTGGATATGAGTTTTTGAGAGGAGCATTTTTATTTTAGACTCCTCCAGGAGTTACGTTTCGCCAGTCTAATGATTTTAGTGTATTCTTTGAGTCTTCTGTGGTAGTCATCCCAATATACTGATAGCTTTTTATGTCGAGCTCTGTTGTAAAGTCTGCGGACATCCTTGCCAATCGAGGGAATTTGCCCTGTCATCCAGGGTCTCTCATAGGCAGATTTCCTTTCTCGAAACGGGCAACTATCTTCGAATGATTTTACAAGAGCCTCCGTAATCCTCCTCACATTGATATCAATGTCTTCTGTACTTGGATAATCGTGTTTACACACGATGCATGCAGATCTTTGTATACTATATAGTTGCTTTTGTGCGGTTTTATTTTCCGTTACCGGCCACCACACGAGTCCTCCATATGTGAGTATCGGACTGATTATGCTTGTGTACATCCATTGTACCATATTAGGTCTGAGGTCCCAACAGCTGGAGTAGGCCTTGTGGAGACTTAGTCGCTGTAGTCCTTAAGGCTCCGCTTATGGATAGGCAGGCAGTTCTCTGAACATTTGATAACATGTTGGTGATGTTTAGTTTGTCAGCTGCCGTCCACCATATCGGAATGCCGTATAACAGTATTGGACTAACTACTGCTATATATATCCAATGGACGATTTTAGGGGAGTTCCCACCACTACCCTACAGCCTTCCTGCAGGAATATAAGCGACGTTGGATTTCCTTACTCATTCCATTACGTTAAGTGTAAATAACAGTTTCCTATCTTATCTAGAATTATTCCTAAAAATTGTGCACTTTGTAACGACCCTACTCGTGTCCTAACTTCACTTAATCTACTAGCTACATTTTATAACCGGCCGTGCTCAATGAATTGGGATGGTGATCTTGGTTCGAAGAAGGTAGGTACTCTAACGTTACACAAATAAAAAAGGTAGCTAAAACCCTGAATGATGGTGACCATCTCCAAATTCAATGGAGATGCCTCTGTTTATCGCTACCCACCCTACCTTTGTTTTCCTTTGATATTTTGTTGGATAACCCCATGTTCGACGTGCTAACCGCTCGCTAAGCGGTTCGTGGAAATAATAAATTCACTTAACACATTGATACCTCCATTCTAAAACATGTTAAGTTGACTTAGCATATTTTTAGGTAGATTGAATTTTTAATTTCTAAATATTCCAAATTCTATTCAGCCAAAATTTCTGAATAGAATTTTCGCTTCTCCTGAAAAACTACCTTTTTGCACTTAGCATAGTTTAGAATGGAGGTATCGACATGTTTATGTTCAATAAATAAACAATATATTAACTATGAATTCTGGCGGTGTTACAAAAACTGCAATAATTAACAATATTTTGAAATATTACGTGTTAGCGCGAATAAATAGAGTATTTAAACAAATTATACAAAGTAATTGATATAAATCTGAGTTTTACTAATCTATTTTGTGTAATGTCTTGTTATAATAAAAATATTTTTTGATACGGAATAAAAAAATGCTAATTCATACGAAGATGCCCATACGAAATAACCTTTTTGTTTGTTTTTCCCTTTAAAGATAAAATGTAGATAATCTTGTAACAGAAGGAATAGTTTTATATGTTAACGTGTGCAATTCTTATAAACTCACCATAATGAAAGATCCCACGTCGACATCAGGCCTGTTGTCGTTGCCGGATTCTAGTTTATCAATTGTAATTAAAACTGTTCACGGAGATTATTGATAGTGGAAATGAATGATCCAATAAATAATTCTACGATACCTATATGTAGTTTAAAAAACTTGCCAAATTCAAGAAATGAAATTGAGGTCCATCAGTATATTGTTCTGGGAATTCAATCTAATTCGTTATTCTTTCCAATACTTTAATCTGCGTTAAAGGCAGGATTTCATATTTTTAAACATTTTCTTTTGATGGCCACTATCCACGTGCAAGCTTTGGCTTAGGCAAGAGGCAATCAGGCAGTCCAACGAAAGATGGACAGAAATCGGCACCTACAGGGTAGCTAGACAAATCTGGCCAAGGTATGACCTGAGAAGATCAAAATATCTCCTCGCACTAGAGAGGCAAATATTGTCTACGTTAGTATCAGTTCTGACGGGACACTGCGTGATCGGCAATCACGCCAAAAGATTGGGTATTGACTCCAATGACTTCTGCAGAAGCTGTGGAGATGAAGAAGTGGAGAGCATTGAGCACTTACAATGTGACTGCCCCTCTCTGAGTAAACGACGACTGGACATACTGGGGTCGGCCTTTCTAGGCAGCCTAACAGGTCTTTCCAGTACCGACATTCGTACTATCGATAAATTTGTATATCAAACAGGTTGGTTTCGATGAGGGGCATTTCAGCCCGTGGTAACACTAGGGACCTAAACTGGTCTATGTGAGCTTGTAAAAAATGCGGCTGCCACCCTAACCTAAACCAAAACCATCCCTCCATCGATTCGGGATGTATGAAAGCCTGATACAGCCTACATAAATTTTTTCCAGCCTGGGGATAATGTACTTTAACATTTTCTGCATTTCTGCTGGAGTGATGCCGTCTGGTCCAGGTGACTTGAAGGGCTCAAATCTGCTAATAGCCCAGCTTATTCTGTATCTCTCAGTCAACAAGCTAGTGACGCTAGCTCATTGACATTATTTTCAGTAGGGTATGATAGAAGTTGATATTAAGTCTTAAAGCAATACGTATGATGAAGATCGCGCGCGCGATTTCTCGTAGAATTCATTATACTCGGCTTCTCTGCAAGTTCTTATCCTCATCATACGTATAGGGCCTTATCCAAATTTAATTTCCCAAACATTTCAAATATGGTAGTATTAAATCGAAAAACAATATATGTGATGTTGTTAAAAACTTGCAGAAAAGCCGAGTGTAATGAATTCTACGAGCAATCGCGCGCGCGAATTCATTACACTCGGCTTTTCTGCAAGTTCTTATCTTCATTATATGTATAGGGCCTTATCCAAATTTAATTTCCCAAACATTTCAAATATGGTAGTATTAAATCGAAAAATAATAAATGTGATGTAGTTAAGAACTTGCAGAAAAGCGTTTTATAGCGAGCGTTTAAATATAAGCGAGTTCGTTTATATAGACTCCGACGAAAAACAAATGCAGGCGATATGAGTTTGGTTCATTTGAGTCTGTATAAAACCGATCACGACAATTTCTAATATTAATTACAGTTCAAATAAGTGATAAATATACGATGTAAATTAAAAAAAAGAAACAATTCGAATTTAAAGGGGATGCGACGATAAATAGGAACGAAAGGCAAGTAATTCAAGATATATTGGCTTTTGACGAAAATGCACGAACTTGTTGTAGGAAGAGTACCAGTAATTACCCAGCCAAATACAGTATTTTGAGCGAGCAACGATCCTTGCGAATTTCGAAGAAAACCTTCTAGAAGAAATTTATGATGTATGTCAGCTCCTATCAAAATATCTACAGGACGGGAATCAAACAAGCTGGAATCAGCCAAACGAATATTGGGTAAATGTACTTTGAGGTCCGAAGTGACCGAAAAGGAAGGCAGGTTTCCCGAAATGGAAGGAAGGACTATTGCAGTGGTCTCTAGTAGGATAGAAGAGCCTATATTCAATTGACAACTTTTTCCAGAAGTGGCCGAAACTACACCGTTTATTCCAGAAATATTATTAGCGATGGTACGATTTGACGGAAGCTTCAACCGATTTTAAAAGAGCCCTCCGAAGCTGGGTCAATCAACGCCCTAGCAGAATACGAAACACCGTGATGAACAATATTCACGATTGCTGTTCCCAATATGACAGATTTATTCTGCGCGACTTGAAAAGATTGACGAGATGCACATCCAGCCGATGTGGATGGTTCAAGTGGAGGAGCAGAAGGCACATTCGCATTTGCTGTGCTTGCCACTCGAGTCGAATTACTCGGAGTGGTTTCGTCACGAGAAATCGCGCGCGCGATTTCTCGTAGAATTCATTATACTCGGCTTCTCTGCAAGTTCTTATCCTCATCATACGTATAGGGCCTTATCCAAATTTTATTTCCCAAACATTTCAAATATGGTAGTATTAAATCGAAAAACAATATATGTGATGTTGTTAAAAACTTGCAGAAAAGCCGAGTGTAATGAATTCTACGTGCAATCGCGCGCGCGTTCTTATCTTCATCATATGTATAGGGCCTTATCCAAATTTAATTTCCCAAACATTTCAAATATGGTAGTATTAAATCGAAAAATAATATATGTGATGTAGTTAAGAACTTGCAGAAAAGCGTTTTATAGCGAGCGTTTAAATATAAGCGAGTTCGTTTATATAGACTCCGACGAAAAACAAATGCAGGCGATATGAGTTTGGTTCATTTGAGTCTGTATAAAACCGATCACGACAATTTCTAATATTAATTACAGTTCAAATAAGTGATAAATATACGATGTAAATTAAAAAAAAGAAACAATTCGAATTTAAAGGGGATGCGACGATAAATACGAACGAAAGGCAAGTAATTCAAGATATATTGGCTTTTGACGAAAATGCACGAACTTGTTGTAGGAAGAGTACCAGTAATTACCCAACCAAATACAGTATTTTGAGCGAGCAACGATCATTGCGAATTTCGAAGAAAACCTTCTAGAAGAATTTTATGATATATGTCAGCTCCTATCAAAATATCTACAGGACGGGAATCAAACAAGCTGGAATCAGCCAAACGAATATTGGGTAAATGAACTTTGAGGTCCGAAGTGACCGAAAAGGAAGGCAGGTTTCCCGAAATGGAAGGAAGGACTATGGCAGTGGTCTCTAGTAGGATAGAAGAGCCTATATTCAATTGACAACTTTTTCCAGAAGTGGCCGAAACTACACCGTTTATTCCAGAAATGTTATTAGCGATGGTACGATTTGACGGAATCTTCAACCGATGTTTAACTCCGCGCCAGAGTGGCGGGAGTTAAAAAAAGAAAAAACACAAAAATTTCTATATATATTTTCTTTATTTTATTTATTAGGCCGTGAGCCTGGCGGTTTGGCAGTGTGCCATAAGCGGTTGAGTTGTTAACTAACATAATGCAACTCTGACGGCGTTGCCATAACAGAGTTAGGTTTGCGGCGCTGTAATCAAGGAACGGCTCCAAATCTGATGCGGGGGCGATGAAGTCGACTGTCAGCTGTTGTGACTTCAACATACCGCCCCCCTTGCACGAGTGCAATGTGTAGTTGTTGAGTGGTGACGATGCATTTTTGTTGTTGTTGTCTTACATATGCCAATGGATGCTGCTGTTCCTTGTAGTAATAGTTGTTGTAGTGGCCGCAGCATATTTGTTGATTTCGGATGCTGTTTATATAGAGATGTTTGTTTTGTCGTCCGTCACTGGCTCGTGAAGCCTTGTTTCACGTGATGAAACAATGGTGTAGTGACGGAGACTAGGCGTATCAGATAGGGGCTCTATCTATTGTCGTCCGTCGCTGGCTCGTGAAGCCTTGTTTCACGTGATGAAACAATGGTGTAGCGACGGAGACTTAGCGGATAGGAGGAGAGTGTCATGTAATGACAATTTTTTTTATGTGGAGGTTAGAACGCGCACAAACATCACTGGAACAAATTTGGTTACGAAGGACCATGTTTAACTCCGCGCCAGAGTGGCGGGAGTTAAAAAAAGAAAAAACACAAAAATTTCTATATATATTTTCTTTATTTTATTTATTAGGCCGTGAGCCTGGCGGTTTGGCAGTGTGCCATAAGCGGTTGAGTTGTTAACTAACATAATGCAACTCTGACGGCGTTGCCATAACAGAGTTAGGTTTGCGGCGCTGTAATCAAGGAACGGCTCCAAATCTGATGCGGGGGCGATGAAGTCGACTGTCAGCTGTTGTGACTTCAACAACCGATTTTAAAAGAGCCCTCCGAAGCTGGGTCAATCAACGCCCTAGCAGAATACGAAACACCGTGATGAACAGTATTCACGATTGCTGTTCCCAATATGACAGATTTATTCTGCGCGACTTGAAAAGATTGACGAGATGCACATCCAGCCGATGTGGATGGTTCAAGTGGAGGAGCAGAAGGCACATTCGCATTTGCTGTGCTTGCCACTCGAGTCAAATTACTCGGAGTGGTTTCGTCACGATGCAACAACGTGTGATGATTCCTATTGCATTTCAAACCACGACGTTTGCTATCACAATTCTTGATTTCGTGGCCTTGACGCAGGCAATTTACACATAAACGTTGTCGTTTAACTGTGGCGAATCGATCCGAAGGCGTCGAACTTGAAAAACGTGGGCACAAGTAAATTTTATGATTTTGATTAGGGCAAAGAATACAACCCGATGGAGAAGAGCGACAAGATCCCGAAGACGCTGCATTAGAACGAGCATGTATCTTCTTCCCATTTGAGTGCTTTGGAGATTCATCTCCCCTCATACCATGAAGGCACATAGGCGTGCGGATTCTATCAGTCAAGAAGGCATCCAACTCTTTCCACGATGAAAGAGACGATTTATCCTTCACACTTTGTTCCCACAACGTTTGTGTAAGTTTAGGGATCCGTTGGAGGCAAATAAACACTACTATCGGATCCCAATTATCCGACAAAATCTCGTAAATGGACATCGCCGATAGACATCCATTTATGCCGCGCTGGATTGACTTCAATCCTGAACTTGTTTCTTTTTCAAGGACCGGAAGGGAAAACAGGATTTTCAATTGATTATGTACTAGAAGCCGAGGATTGTCGTACGTGTCTTTTAAAGATTTCCACGCGAGAGCGAAACTACGATTTAGTAGTGGAAATTTCGAGACAATCTCGCGAGCTTCTCCAATAGTCTTGCCAACCAAATGACACAAGCGCTCGATGGCACTAAGACGCGAATTGTTTATGTATACGGCCGTTAACACGTCCCTAAATGTGGGCCAAGATAAGAAATCGACCTCAAAAACGTCTATGTCACAGGGCGGAAGCGAAAGATTATGTACGCTGTCACTAGTTAGTTGGTCACTTCCCATGCGCGAGTTCCTATCACAATTTTCAAAACGTAATGCAGTCGGAGAATCGACTTGAGTACCGATTTCACGAGAAGTGTGTGTCGACGTACTCATATTGTTCAAAAAGTCTGTATTTGGTGTGTCCCCGAGAGTTTGTTGTGCCAATGAAACATCAGAGCTACTATTAGTCGAATTGAGGGACAACCTACGAGAGCTATTTTTAAACTGCACCAATTTTCTGTTGATAGCGGACAGACAATTCATATAAGTTTGATGGGACACATCATATTTACTGTCCACCGAGTCGATGTCCGCTTTCCCCGCGTCTTTGGAAGATGACAATTAATCAATACATTTATCTAACATTTCCTGGGTGCCAGTCCACAATTTGTTCAACTCGGAACTGCGAACCTCAAGACCATATACATACATCTATATCCTCATCTTTCAGAAGACGGAAATATGTATCAAACTTTACTAGAGCATGCGAAGCTCTTACAAATAAGTTAAAGGGAGTAAGAGACATTTTTATAGGTATATTAAGAAAATTGAATTCAAAAAACAGCAAAGGCTTTGCGAAAAACTGCAAATGAGATCCCAAGTTATAAATAAACGATCAAACAACGAATAAATCTTCAAACAAATACAAAGATAATTTCAAAAATTACGAATATCCACAAAGATGTTGTAAAAAGTCTAAAAATATTCAATAAATTCTCGCGGTGTACCGAAATATCAATAATTTAAATACCGATTATAGGTTGAGTTTACCGACTGTAGGGTGCCGAAACCCCACCGAAAAAAACCGAATCGAAAACGAAAAAGATCAAAAATTACACTTTTATTTTAAAAAAAAGTCGAATTGACCGAATGTAGGGCACAGTGTCGTATAAGACCGAAAATAATTTATGTATAGTGTTCCTCTATCACTATTTCAAAAAATATCACGATAAAAATATTTAATATATTTTTCACTAAAAGCACGTTTTCCTAGAACCCACTGTAGGTATGAGATCGAAGCAAGTTCGATGCAACCTCGTATGTAGTAGTTATGTTCGATAAGGTTCGAAGCACCACATTCGAGCAATGTTGATTGAATGTATGTACGAGTATGTTGGTTAAACCGAGCCAAGCAAAGGCGACATTAACAATGTACAATGTATGACCCAAACAACGAGTGAAGGGAGTAGCAAGAGGAGAGGTTCTCGTTCGAATTTTTTGTTGTTACACTTAATAGACTCGCATGCAGCCAGCCGAAGGCAATGCAGTTGAAAACCAAAACAAACAATCGAATGTATATATAAACGAGCGACACTAAGTACTACACTCTGCACGACCGAAATGATTTGGAATTATTTTAACAATATAAAGCGAACAAATCAAACCGAAACGATATATCAATGTTTTGTATATGGAATAGAATTATTCCCGATTGATTTTATAGCGTTATTTAACAATATAGCAACGATTGACGACGAGTGGACTGTATATTTTAACTAAAAAACGCGATAGTGTTTTCTAAAGCGGACCAAAATCTTATGTTTTATTTTAAATAAATAAAAACACTCGCGACACTCATTCAGTAGGCTGAATGTACGTTTTCCTTGACGAAAAGCAGCAAAAACCAATTCCACGACGATGTAGGGCAGCTCAAATCCGGTTCGATTGGATCAATGCTTACCCCGGCGGGGCGCAGGGTAGCAAACGACGAGTTTACGTTTACTCCGAGAGTGTTAATAAAAAGAGAGTAGGGAGAAATAAAATACGATTAGTTTCACGTAATAATAGGCAAGGTGCCTGAGGTTTATTGTTGTTTTTGCTGCTTGGAGTGTGGTAGCGAAGTTTACCTTAAATATACTTGTACAGCAAGATGTACTTATTCGAGCGACGGTCCAAGATGGAGAGAGGTGGCGGAGCATGTGTCAAAGAACAAGAAAACGAATCGTTACTCGTTAAAATCTGCAAAGCTAATACTACAAGGATGTAGTAATGAGGAGTAGGCAGATTTTAATGAGTATGTATGCCCGATAAATTGGCCAATATAAACGAAATTCAAAGGAACATTCTAACTTAAACAATTATTATTATTAAACTTTTTTCCTTTGCTAGTACAACCGAACATAAAACAACGAATATTAAATATAACGTAATGTCAAAATAAACTTTACTGCGAATGAAAAACACAAAACCTTGAGTACGAGAAGTACGATTACGGCATACTCAGCCATTTCGTTAAGAGATCAGCGGCACACGGTTGCCAGATCTCTCTAGATTTTATTGAATTGTTGAAATAAATAATTTGAAGTAAAATATTGACATATTCGAAATATTGGATATTCGACACGCTTCAGTCTTATCCCACCTGGTCTCTGCTTGTTTCAAATAGTGATTAAAGATATACTTTTTAACGACCCCCAGAGGAGTTGCTACTGATGTCATCTGGTGGTTGTTAGAAGAGGATCCTGCTGTAACTAGTTCGTCTGCCTTTTCATTCCCCTCATGTCCCATATGATCTGTGATCCAGGTGAGAACTACTTTTGATTCACGACCTAGCTTAGTAAGTTCTTACTTATGTTGTTTTTTAAAGCAAGGAAATCCGCTTGACTATCGACAAATATTCCTATGCGATCTGTTGTATGATTCTGCTGTAGTACATTATATGCAACCTTTATAGCTAGTATCTCCTCCTGAAAAACACCGCAATAATCAGGAAGTTTTATTGAGATTGATATGTGCGCATCCTCGGAGAAGACATCTGACCAACTCCACAACTCATTTTGAAGCCGTCTGTGTATACCATGGTGTCGTGTCCAGAGAATGAAGCCGAGCCAAAATTGGCGGCGGCGGCTGCCATTGAAAATTATAGATCGGCGGCGGCGGCTAGGCGGCTAAGCCGACATAAAATTGACATACGGCGGCTCTATGATAGATATTTTAACATTTAAAATAATAGTTGACAAGTTAAGCTCTGGTATTTATTCCTAAATAATCAGGCATGTCACAGGTTTTGTACGAAATTGGTTCGTTTTCGTTTTTCAAAATCGTATCGTTTTAGTTTTGCTTCTACAGCTCTTGTACGTTTTCATGAAATCGAAAGAAAATGAAAACCGAAAAACACTATCAAAAATATGGCAGAATAGAAATCAGAAACAGCTGATTCAGCCACCGCCGTCAACAATATCGTTTCGACTGATTGGCGGTCGATTCCGTCTACAGGACGTTAAAGCCAAAAGAAAACAATGCCTGAAATTTCAATTGCTGCAGTTGCTGCATTGATGGAAGAAGAGAGAAATATACATTCTGAAACAAAATTACACCGCAGAAGTTTGCGAGATGCATCAGATCCATTGTCCCAAACAAATGGAGTGTAAGTAAATAAGTATATCCATTTAATTGTATATTCGCTTCATTCTTTTTGTTTAGTTTAATAAGCTTTCGTTTCGTTTGAATAAAGAGGCATTTTTAATGGTACTGGAAAAAATTGAACCGTTCCTGAAGAGCTCCACAATACCGGGAATTATTCAATTGGCAACAATTCTTCGTTTTCTTGCTACAGGATCGTACCAAGGTGTTATAGCCAAGGACGTAGAGCTAAGTATGGGAAGAAGCACCGTTTCAGTTATTCTATGGAGAGTTATGAATGCTCTCGAGAGTAATTTCATAAAACTAAGAATGACGCCTGAAGAGAAGACGAACTCAAAATTGCACTTCTTTTCAAAATACCAGATACCCGGCATAATTGGATGCATAGACGGTAGTCACATAAAAATTTCGAAACCCACAGAAGATGAGTCTCTCTATTACAATAGGAAAGGAACATATAGCTTAAACGCAATGATCGTAAGTAATAGCTATTTTCAAAGAAATGAATTAGATATGTGATTACATGTTTTTAGATATGTGATTACAACATGAAAGTAAGAGCTGTGGATGCTTGCAGGCCTGGGTCTTGTCACGACGCATTTATTTGGGGCTTAAGTGGAGCAAGGAAGTATTTTTTAAATGAATACAGAAATGGTGATACGAATTCTCGTCTATTGGGTGATTCTGGCTATGGATTAGAACCGTTCTTAATTACGCCATACAAAGATGTAACCGTCGGAACTATGCAGCACAAATTTAACAAAAAACATACATCAGCTCGTAACATTGTAGAGCGTGTAATTAGCGTAATAAAAAGCCGTTTCAGATGTTTACTGGTAACATTGGTCTATAGCACGAAAAAGGTTATTAAATTAATTATCGTGTGCTGTGCATTGCATAACATCTGCAGAGAATACAACGTTGAACTTGAGGAAACCTATATTTTGAACATCAATGAGGAAATCGAAGTAATGGATGAAATTGATTATGACGTGGGAGATACTTCTCAAAGAAGTCTGTTCAACGCAGGTACTCTTATAAGATACAGTATAGCAAACCAAATTAATTTCTAAAATAAATTTTATTTGTTTAAGTAAAAAGTAAAAAAAAACATGAATTCAATAAGTTTCTTATAATGTCTAACTGTCTAACCGTATTTAATACGAAAAAGGCACATTAATAAATGATATCAAAATAATTTCTACGTTTTTTTTTTGGTTTTATTTGCAATTTTTGGATTTCTCCTTTTCAATGCTCAGTCTTAGTTCCTCGATTTCAATTAGCTTTAGCTTCATTTCAGTTTTCTCGCACAAACTTTTTGGTGCTGCTAGGTTGTGTAGCTGATCATTTTCAGCTTTTTTCCAAAATATTACATAGCCTATCCTTAGGTTGTGTAGCTGATCATTTTCAGCTTTTTTTTCCAAAATATTACATAGCCTATCCAGTTTGTCATTCATAATTTTGGATTCATTTTTGTGTTCCTCCAGATGTCTGCAAATATTTTCTAAATATTTATTTTCTGAAGTCGTCCTTTTGGAGTGCTTGTAGTTTTTGGGACAATGTAAAGGTTGCGTTCTTTTGGAGTGCTTGTAGTTTTTGGGACAATGTTTGAAGATGGAGTACATGGTCTGCTTCTTTTTGGACTTGGCTGACGCGAGGTGACAGAGTTTGATGAATTTGTAAGAGGCTCTGTAGAGCGTGGGGTGCTAGATTTAGCTCTTTTAGAATCGAAAGTGAGTGGGGATCTTGTTCTTCGTCTTTTTGAATGAGTTATAGTGCCAGAGTTTGCTTGTTTTGATGTTGACGCAGAAAAATCTATTTCTTCATTCTCTTTATCACTATCTGATTCTCCATCATTCGAATTACAAAGCATATTCATACTTTGTTCGAAATCCAGCTCGCCAAAAGCTTCTTCCACCATCGATCCCGTCCACAGGAGTGTAAAAGGCACAAATTCTGGCGATTGTTTCCTCCTGATCAGACAAAACATACTGATTATATTCTCCACCACCAGTTTTTTTTCTCTCTCTTGTTGTGATACATCCCTTTCTTTACATTAGCCTTCCAATCCGCCCAGTTTTTTTCCATTCACAAAGACTTTTTGTTGGTGGTCCGGCACAATTTAATTGGTTTGACAATTCTTTCCACAAAGACTCCACAATTCTTTTTTGATTTTTGTTTCGATTTTTAGTTTCAGGGTTGCATTTTCTCTTATTTTTTTATTTTTTGTTTGTTTTATGGTTGCTTTAGAGTGTATAGCACTTCGAAAACCAAAAGTATTAAAATTTTCGTACGAAAAGTTTATTTTTTGATTGAAATTAATACAAGTATTATTCATACTTAAGCCTTAGTTGATTTTTCAACTTTTCTGGAGTTTAAATTACTAAAAACATAAATTTCACTTCAGATTTTGTGAACGTTTTAAACCGAAATTTTTTTTTCGTTTACGTTTTCTGTAGAAGCTAAAAACGTTTTCGATTTCAAAAACGTAAATTCTTGTACGATTTTGCACTCTGTGACATGCCTGAATAGGTGTTTTTAAGTTAATTGTAAGATATTGTGAGGTGAAAAAATCATCGATTCCATGCCGCTAGGCGGCTCTATGATATACTCTATTTTCAAAGTATGCTAAAGCTATGTATAGACGATTGTCAGATCGGACAACTTTATTAACCCGGTTAAAGTGCCGCAAATGTACGGACAATGACAGATTGTTAGGCAAAGGTGAAGACGATTGCAAGAAACCCTTACAATTTCATATATTTAAAATATATTTTGTAAATATTTATATGCAGGATTGCCAATAAAAATATTTTATAGACAGTGGCCAATAAAATGTTTTTCTGACAATGGCGCCATTCGTCTATACATAGCTGAAGTCGAAACAGGTTGTTTCCAGGAGAGGTGAATCGACGTTTTAGTGAAATTTTAAATTTGTGTGGAATCACCTTGTGGTTTAAATAGAATGACCTCTACTATTTTGAGCTTAACTTGATTGATTCTTTAGAATGGAGGTATTTGTATTATTCTTTAATACTCCATTGATTTTTTTCCGAAAATATTTTTATCTCTATATCTACATAATCTAATAATAAATAAAAAATCTTATTATTTCCTTTAAAAAAGAATTTTTATTAGTATTTTTCTATTACTATCAATATTATGATTTTTAAGACATGTTAAGCTCCCGCTTGTGACAATAAACGAATCAAAACGAAAATCACTCACTTCCATATCGTCCACCCAATAAATGAATAGCGTATAATTCATTTGTCGTTTCGAGAAAATCATATTTGAAGTTTTTGTGAAATTAAATCTCGATATTATTATTTTTTAGCGAACAATTTCAAACACCCAATAACCCAATTTGTGGAAGTAGAATTTCACCAGATATGGATCCAATTGCGTAGATTCTTAGAATGCAATAAAAACTAATAGTGTACATGCGTACACATTATTCTTCTATTAAGGGGACGATATATCTGCTATATAGCTATTTGCTTATCAAAAATGTTAATTGTATATATCCATATTTTAAAGTTTTTCTATGGAACGGCGGCTGGGTTTCAGCCGATTTTAGCCGCAAAGATCGGCGGCGGCTCCGGCTGGCAAAAAAAGGTCGGCGGCGGCTAAAATCGGCGGCTCGGCTCGGCGGCTTCATACTCTGGTCGTGTCCCGTCAACGGAATTCCGCTATCCCATTCGGCGACCTGTCATAACGCCCAACGGACATAACGCCCAAAATTTTTTTGGGCCTTATGACCTCTCTAAGTGCGGTCATAACACCCAATTTTGTTTTGGGCCTTATGACGTCTCTAGGTGCGGACACAAGGCCCAAAAAAGAAGGGACATAACGCCCAATTTTTTTTATGACTTTATGACTGCGCCTGTCGCGGTCATATCGCCCAAATATTATTTTGTAATTTTTTCTCTATTATTGTGTAAAATCGAATACTTTTGGGAAAAATGTATTATGATTGTAAAAGAAGTAACGGTTCTATAGTTAATTCAGTTTCAGAAATGCCTTCGATGGTTGTAATTGAAACATTCATTCAGTTGTTTTTGAAACAGTGACGAGAATGGGTAATAACGTTTGAATAACTTTGGGTAGAGGGGGGTGCTGGAATTCTCCTTTTGGCGCTCAACTGATCGCGAGAGTAGAGTAGTTGGAGTCTTCTCAGCTGTAGTGGACTGTAATTGGGGTTGATTGTTAAAGTGTAATTATTCCTCCCGCAACGAGGAATAATTACTCGTAAGAAGCAGAAGAGCGGAAAAAATACAAGAAAAAGACAAGAGTTTTTTTAGTGTATGATTAAAGTTTTATTTATAAGAGACGAGATGCTCACCCTTGTAGTGTTGTCAGCAAAGAGACAGATTACAATTCTCTTTCTAATTAAGAAAACTTGACAGTCCAAGTATAACGTTACTTTCGGACATTCTTTAACTTGGCAATTCAAAAATATAATTTGACATTTTATAATATGGCAAATCTTAATCTATTACAATTCATTCAGAATAATTCATTCTCTTAATCTATGACAATGATTTTGGACAGTACAATTTTAATGACAAACAGTTCAAGTTTGTCCATGCCCCCGGCCTTGCACCTGTGCAACAGGCGATGTAACGCACAAGACCGAGGCCAAGGATATGATAGCCTCCGAAAGAATGCGTTGGTTGGGAGTCGGCTGCATCATAGGCAACGCAGGCTGACGCCGCTGAGGTCCAAATTTTCGTTGCGGCGGTCGTTGATGTGGTTGATTTAGAGGTGGTTGAGGCCACCGGTACGGTTGGTATCGTTGAGGCTGCCGGTGACGAGCGGTTTGCTGACGAGCGGATGTGGGGCGAGTTGCTGGACGACGTGAACCTTGATATGGTGGTTGACGTTGTGATGATTGGTGAGCTGGCGGACTCTGGCGCCTTGGGGGCGATAACTCCGGCCGGTCGGGGAGACTCGATGAGGAACTTGCGGACGGACTTCTTCGGGGGGACCGACTTCTTTGAGTGGAACGACTTCTTCGGGCGGAACGACTTCTTCGGGCGGACGAACTTGGTCGTATGGGCGAGTCCCACCGTATAGGATTCTTCCTCCTCGGATGACGTGGCACCATGGGGGTTGTACGCCGTATCTGGTGTACCAGCTGCTGCTGTCTGTGTGTCGGCTGGGGAGATTGCGGCCGCACTCCAAGCCGGGGCAAAATGCTAGGTCGTTCGGGTCTGGTAGGTGAGGTGGTGCGTTCAGAGGCGGAGCTGTCCCTCAAGGTTTCCGGATGCAGCATTGTGTGATGCCTGGCACCGTACTTTCGGCATGTGAGCGCGGAATGGCAATTGTCCACGGTGTGGCTCTTCGCTAGGCAGTTGCGGCAGTACCGGAATGTCCTGATGACCGAGCGTCGGCTTGAGACCCTCATCAGGACGAACTCCGGACAATACCTCAGTGAATGGCGCTGTTTGCAAAGGACGCACTTGTAAATTTCACGCACTTGGCTTGCCGAAACGTTGTTTCTGTAAGGGAAAAAGTGTTAGTATCTGTATGGAATATGAGGTGCAAGGGAAATGAAATATGAGGTAAGAGATGAGATTAAATATGATGTTTATAAGTTGGAATTTGGTTGACTTAAGAAAGGTAGATAGCATACTTTTACAATTGGCCTAGTAAGTGTACCAGAAGCAGTTTGGATATCAGCGACTCTGATATTTTTATCTGAACCATGATGCGTTTTTACTATTCTTCCGAGACGCCAATCGCTTGGGGGAAGTAAATAATCCATAATCACTACAAGATCTCCAGCTTGTAGATTTTGAGCAGTGTTTTTCCATTTATAACGTTTGTGTAGTGCTTTTAAGTATTCTTCCTTCCATCGTAGGGCAAATTGGTGATGGATCGCTTTTAATTTTAGCCATCTATTAGTGAGGGATATGTTATTGGATATTGGCTCCGGGAACGACAGCCCTTTTAGAAAATGTCCTGGGGTCAAAGCTGTTAAATCTGACGGATCCTCGGATACAGCTGACATTGGTCGTGAATTGAGAACTCCTTCCATTCTGGCCAATACGGTCGCAAATTGTTCAAAGGTAAATCGGTGGGCACCAGCGATTCTTTTAAAGTGGTGTTTGAAGCATTTTACAGCGGACTCCCAAAGTCCACCCATATGTGGTGCATGAGGGGGTATAAATTGCCATTCAAATCCATGAGACGAGTATTTATCAGAAAGATCACTGGCGGTTGTGTGGATGAATTTTGAAAATTCTTTCAGAAGATTTCGGCTTGCCCCGATAAAATTTCTTCCATTGTCAGAAACTACACGACAGGGTAGTACTCGCCTCCCAACGAAACGCGAGAATGCCGCCTCGAAAGCTGCTGAAGATAATTCAGAGCACGGTTCCAAATGAATGGCTTTGACTGAAAAGCATATGAAAATGCATGCGTATCCCTTTATGAGTGGGGATCGCCGTACTGAAGAACATTTCAGTTCGAAAGGTCCAGCGAAATCTATGCCGGTAATATGAAACGGAGGCGTAATCGTACATCTTTCGGGTGGCAAAGGAGCCATTATTTGTGAGCATGGTTTATGTTTGTACAAAAGGCATGGTTTGCACTTATGTATAATGCTTTTGATCCGCGGTTTGAGACGAGAAATATAAAATTCCGTTTGCACCATTCTGCACATTTGTGTGCATCCAGCATGAGCAAGGAAAGTGTGCAAGTGTATAAGAAATAAATGACAGAGACGAGAATTGCCAGGAAGAATGACGGGATATCGCTCATTGTAAGGCAGTGGCGCATCGACCAGTCTTCCATTAACACGTAATACTTGGTTCGAGTCGATAAATGGATTTAAATTCTTTAAGCTGCTTTTATCTGGTAACACTTCGGCCCTAATTAACGTATTGTCATTTTCGAAATATCTTTTTTGAGAGATATCAAGCGGTTTTTCGTGAAATTGACTTCCGATTGTGAAAGTGAAACAGAGGTTGGTCTTTGCAATCTACTGATAACACAGTTATTATAAAAACGAAATATATACGAGATCACTCGTAGTGCTCGCGTATATGAAGAAAATCGGCATAATATATCCGGTTCTTCTGTAATTTCATGAAGTGTTTGTATTTTTGATCGTTCCTCAATTTCTGGTGAAACTAATGGATTTTTCTTAGGCCATTCTGAGGCGGGATTCGTTAACCAACTTGGCCCATTAAACCATAATGGATTTATTGATAGATCTTGCGGTCTACAACCCCTCGTGCCGAGGTCGGCTGGATTATCATGTGTGGGAACATGTCGCCAAATGGAATTGGGAACAAGATCGTGTATTTGAGAGGTTCTGTTTGCGACATACGTTTCCCATGTCCAAGGGGGTTTGGATAGCCACCCGAGGACTATAGAGGAATCTGTCCATAATGTGATACTATCAATTTTTAAATCTAAAGTTGAAGTAACGTAATTAATTAATGTTGCGAGAAGATGTGCTCCATTAAGCTCTAGTCGCGGCAAACATACTGGTTTGAGAGGGGCGACTTTGCTTTTGGCTATTAATAAGTTCGAGAACACAACAGAATTTCCCGTCTGGCATCTTAAATAGACACATGCGCAAAATGCCGCCTGTGACGCATCTGAGAAACCATGTATCTCGATACTATCAGTAGGGCAGTATTGAGCCCATCTAGGAATAGAAATTGCGTCTAGGTGTCCTAGATCAGATACAAGAGCATCCCACTTTTGCTGGGAATCTGCGCTTATATTATCATCCCATCCCAGACCTTCCAGCCAAAGCTGTTGCATCAAACTTTTTGATCTAATAAACAGGAGTGACCCATCCAGCTGGGCTACGATAGATAGGACTTGACGTTTCGTTGTGAACTGATTTTTCTGTATAGTACCAAGCGAGTAAGTAAAAGCGTCAGTCAGTGCATTCCACTTTATACCTAGTGTTTTTGTTGAACTGGCTTCATGTAACCGGAGAAATTCAGAGTCATAAAGATCTTCGGGAGGTAGATGCGAGAGGAGTCTTGGTTCATTTGCAGTCACCTTTTTAAGAGGGAAGCCTGCACTTTTGAGTACTGTTATAAGATCAGTTTGGGCCTTAACCGCTTCTTCGATTGAGAAGCCCCCTGACAAGACATCGTCTACATATGTTTCATTTGTAAGTATTTTTGAAACTTAGGGGTATTGCTTTTCAGAATCTGACGCTAATTGCCGCAATGTGCGCATGGCAAGAAAAGGAGCGCAATTGATACCGAAAGTTACGGTCTTCAACTGAAAATCTTTTACGGATTCTTCCGAATTTGGGCGAAATAGAATTCTTTGATATGCTCTATCATGTGGATGTACCAGAATTTGCCGGTACATTTTCTGGATGTCCCCACTGAAAACATATTGATACTTCCTCCAATTAAGTATTGTAGAGGTTAGATCGGATTGCAATGTGGGCCCTATGTGGAGAACATCATTCAATGAGTTTCCTGATTTAGTTTTTCGAGACGCGTTAAATACTATTCTAACTTTCGTCGTCTTGTGTTCTGGGCGTATTACCGCGTGATGGGGTAAATAGAACGAATTGAAATATCCCTCTGAACTCATTTCACGAGACGAGGTTTCGCCATATTATTCATTGATATATATTCGTTCAAAACAGCGTTATATTGGGATTCCAACTCGGGGTCTCTTGAAAGATTTTTCTCCATGCGTTAATACTGTGCTAGAGCTAAAAATCGAGACGAGCCGAGGCACAATGAATCCGAAAATTCTTTCTTAAATGGCAACCTCACCATATATCGTCCATCTGCTGTACGCGAAGTTGTCTTTACATAGAATTCTTCGCAAAACTCGTCTTCAGCAGAGATGGGTGGAAACTTAGGAATTTCTTCCTGCTCCCAAAATTTGCGTAAAATGTCACAAAGAGAAGATTCTTCGGACTCTACTACATTTGTTGAGAAAGAATTGATGGTCTCAGTTCTCATTGGACCGCTGAGAACCCATCCGAATATTGTGTTATATGCTGACGTATTACCACAAATATTCTTTCGGATGCCTTCTAAATTAATGAATCTTTCTGAATCATTGCCCAAAATCATGTCTATTTGAGACGACTTATTAAAATTTGGGTCTGCTAGATCTAGATCGTCAAGATCTGCAGGATTAGATATTTCAAAGGAGACTGAAGGAATCTTCTTTGTCACCTTAGGTAAAATTATGGCGGAAATTGTAAAACGAATATTCCGGTCTTTCGAGACCATCACCAACTGGCATTCTTTATCAGAGGTTTGTCTCTGTCCACCTATGCCAACTATGTCAAAATGAGATCTGGCAGCGGGAATTTGCAATCTCTTCCGAATTTTTTCGGAGAGAAACGTTCTTTGTGAACCAGGGTCTATCAAGGCTCTAACCGTGAAGAGTTCTCCTTGATGCTCGATTTGAACTAATGCTGTTCTAAGCAGAATCATGTCACTATTTGACGAAAAATTCGCTTGAACATGAGATGTGCGGTTTTGCTGAGAATGTTGCTGGTGGCATATTACGCATGATGTTGCTGGTGGCATATTACGCACGTGCCAACGCTTTTGCATTTGGTTTTAATGTGAGATGACGATAAGCAGTTACAACAAATTTTGTTTTTAAACACGAAATTTGTACGTTGTTGGGCCGTAAGCTTACGGAACTCTGGGCATAGTCGTAGAAGATGGCTTGAATCGCAAAGTGGACAAGAAACGTTGAGGTTTTCTTGTGAATGATACGTCTGAATCTTGCGAGCACTTTGTGGCTGCAGCGAATTTTGAGACGAGCGAGTGTTTTGATATGAGGAAGAATTCCTTTCTTTCGTTGATCTGATACTTGAAATTCGTTCTATGTGATTTTAGCGATTGTTCCCAGAGAGAAAGAGTCTCGTCTGGTAATTTGGTAGAAATTAAGTATAACAGTATTGGGTCCCAACTTGTGGTATCAACCTCGAGATTTTTCAGAGTACATAGACAGTCATTCACTGTGGACTGGATCTTTTGAATTGATTCACTGTCTTCCATAGTGGCTACAGGAATATTAAAAAGAATCTTTAGCTGATTGTCTACCAAGACGCGTTTGTTTTCATAGCGTGTTTTCAAAGCATTCCACGCGAGATCAAAGTTTTCGTCACATAAGGTGTATCTCTTTACTATGGCCCCAGCTCCACCTCGTATTTTATTTCGTAGGTGGTATAGTTTCTGAGCTCGAGTAAGTTTTGGATGGTTTACGTAGACCGCTGTGAACATGTCACGAAATGACGGCCATTCCTCGTAACCTCCTTTAAATATTTCTGTGTCGCATGGGGGAACCTTTATACATGCGGAATTGTCAAGAGACGAGTTTTGAATGGGTTGAATTTGCGGTATGTAAGATGGAATGAGACTGTGTCTGGAACTTTGACGAGCACTTCCACCAGATAGTCTTAAAATATCGAGTATTTGCGATCTCGCGGTGTAATAAGCTTCTGAACTTGCGTTGAAATTAATTTTCGCGTTTTCTCGAAAATCTTTAGTGTTTGTGGTTTTTGGGGAAAGCATTAATGCTTCGTAAGTGGCTTGCAGTTTTGACCATCGACTTTCTAAGTCTTCCCATTTTACTTCCAAAACAGTATCAGTTTGGTCAGAAATATCGCATTGCTCGAACTGAGTACAAAACATGACCAAGTGGTCGCAGTCGAACAAGAATCTGTCATGTTCTGTCGAGATGTGTATAGTGCTATTGGAAGATTTGTCACCTGGGGGCGCTTTGCTACCCACGGTGCCTGCTTTGCTGGTGGATGCCGCAGAGGCTTCTGATGGAGGATCTACGCCCATAATGAAGAATTGAGAATTTTAGGACATTTTTCCGCAAATTGCAGGGACACGCAAAAAAGCCAAACAAGAAGTGTGGGGATGTATTAAGGTTGAGAAATACTGTCTGCAATGTTTTGGATATATGGGACTTTGAAGTCAGTTCTCAATTATTTCATATTGAGCTGCTCTCATATTGTGCCAATTATTGACAGGGTATTTTGTCCAAGGTGCCGATGAGGTTGCTTGGTAGCTTCCGAAACGATATCGTCCACCAACCAGTGACCACCCTTAATACATTTCACACATTTATTATTCTTCTTATTTAAAGAAGGTTTGTTTTTCTGTTTAACAGAAAACAAAAACAACGATCTCGAACTCAATAGTCAAATAACAAAACTATGAAAAGTCACAACAGATCGAATAACAAAAAACAAAAACAATGATGAATGAGGCAGAGTACGGCCGAAAGTTTGTTGTCGCTGTAAGAAGCGACAATAACAACAAATCGTGTGCCTTCCCCGCAAATTGCAGGGACACGCAAAAAAACCAAACAAGAAGTGTGGGGATGTATTAAGGTTGAGAAATACTGTCTGCAATGTTTTGGATATATGGGACTCTGAAGTCAGTTCTCAATTATTTCATATTGAGCTGCTCTCATATTGTGCCAATTATTGACAGGGTATTTTGTCCAAGGTGCCGATGAGGTTGCTTGGTAGCTTCCGAAACGATATCGTCCACCAACCAGTGACCACCCTTAATACATTTCACACATTTCTTATTCTTCTTATTTAAAGAAGGTTTGTTTTTCTGTTTAACAGAAAACAAAAACAACGATCTCGAACTCAATAGTCAAATAACAAAACTATGAAAAGTCACAACAGATCGAATAACAAAAAACAAAAACAATGATGAATGAGGCAGAGTACGGACGAAAGTTTGTTGTCGCTGTAAGAAGCGACAATAACAACAAATCGTGTGCCTTCCCCGCAAATTGCAGGGACAACATTTTTCTCGGTTTATTGAGACGGGCTATTTGAAATAATTCCAATATTTTTTCTCAAAATTTCACTTTTCCATGCACCGAGATTATTTTCACAGTTATTTCAAATTAAATTTGGATTTAAAAAAAATTATTTATTTCCTTTCTTTAAAAAAATTCACTTTTTTCTTTGGTGTGTAGGTGTATGCACTTTGTTCACGGTATTATACACAGAATTCAATTAATAAATGTTCACAGAAAAAATAAAAACTGTATGCTTACAGTTCGCAGAAAATATTTTAAAATTTTCAATTATATCATTTCACTATATCAACAATTTAAATGTAAAAATGTGAAAAATCTTCACTTTTTAGAGCTGTAAAAAAGTTTAAATATTTTTTAAAAAATTTTAAAATATTAAATAATTTCATTTAAAAACATGCGGTTAGTATTTAAATATTTTTGGATAATTTGTTTAATTATTGTATAAATTGCCATCAACAATAATTTAATTTTCATTCGCTCTTTTCATTTCATTTTCCTTTGCTTTAATTCTTGCAATATCATTTCCATTTACTTCATTTCATTTCATTTCATTATTCGTTGTTATCATTATTTAAGAGTATTTGACTTGCATACTCTTTATCTTTTTACTTGCATTTACTCTCTTTTTATTTTGAGTGTACTTGACGAGTGATTGGCATGTAGTTATTCATTTACGCTGTAATTCTTGTTTACTGTATTTCTCACCGACCGCGCTGCTCGCAGCAGTCAGCTCAGTCGAGAGTGATAGCCGCTGGTATGAGTGAGTATGAGTATATGGCTGGTTGAGTGGTGATGATGCCGCTCTTGCTTTGGTCGTTTTGTTTATTTGTACGTTTGGTTATTTTCTTTGGTTGGTTTGATGACCGTTTTGTACACTCAAAAAAATTATTGAGTAAATTATTTTTTTTTGTTTGTTTTAAAAAATTTTTTAAATTTTTTTTCTTTTGTTAATAATGTGAGCGGGGTTAATAGAATAATATGAGAGATTTTACCTTCATATAAATCGAACGATTGAGGTGCCAAAAAATAAAAAAATTAAACCGAAGTGTCAAAATTAAGAGAATCTATTTTCTTTTCTTTCTTCGTATTTGTTTGAGCCGAGCTTTTTTCCTTTTTTATGTGCATGAAATGCGAGTTGGAAGCAAGTTGTACATATATACATAAATGGATATATATGTATATATCCTTCAGTAAATATTTAACATATTTATGTACAACTTTATGTAAATCTTTTATGTAAACTTTTATATACAACTTTATGTAGACTTTTATGTAAAATTTCTATGTAAATTTTTATGTAAAACTGTAGCCGCCATTTTTACATTGCATCGCTTTTTTTAAAATTTTCACTTAACAGGGTTTTTTGGCAATTTTTTCTCTTATTTTCAAAAAAAACACGCTGTTTTTGGCGGACAGACATCCAGTGGATTTTTACACCGTTTTCACGGACGGACACCACTTTTACTGCACTAATTTTTGTCACACTTTTTAAATTTTTGGCACTTCCTCAAACTGTTTAGCACTTTTGAACATTTTCTTACTTTTCTTTTATTTTTCCTCCTTTATTCGTGAAGGTTTTTTATCTTTGTTTATTCGTTTTTTGACGATTTACAACGTACTTGTTGCAAACACAATTTTATATAATTTTAATAATTTTTTCCGCATTTTTTACGGACGGACACCACTTTTATTTCAACTTATAAACTTTATTTTCATTTTTCTTCGTTTCTTTTAGCACACTTGTTAACGAACTTTTTTGGCATTTACTTCGATTTTTTCTCGCGTTTTTATTTATTTCTTGTGTTTGCAACTTTCTGTTTCTTTTATTTATGCAAATAAGAAAATGTTTGCACTTACCGGTACCGTAGAGACAACTAATTTATGCAGAGAGAGAGAGAGTTTAGATATTACCTCATGTTGTCGATGATGGTTTCTTTTGAGTGCTTCTTGTGTTGTCGTCTGGATGTACGGCAACGGAGGACCATGAATAACTTTGGGTAGAGGGGGGTGCTGGAATTCTCCTTTTGGCGCTCAACTGATCGCGAGAGTAGAGTAGTTGGAGTCTTATCAGCTGTAGTGGACTGTAATTGGGGTTGATTGTTAAAGTGTAATTTTTCCTCCCGCAACGAGGAATCATTACTCGTAAGAAGCAGAAGAGCGGAAAAAATACAAGAGTTTTTTTAGTGTATGATTAAAGTTTTATTTATAAGAGACGAGATGCTCACCCTTGTAGTGTTGTCAGCAAAGAGACAGATTACAATTCTTTTTCTAATTAAGAAAACTGGACAGTTCAAGTATAACGTTACTTTCGGACATACTTTAACTTGGCAATTCAAAAATATAATTTGACATTTTATAATATGGCAAATCTTAATCTATAACAATTCATTCAGGATAATTCATTCTCTTAATCTATTACAATGATTTCGGACAGTACAATTTTAATGACAAACAGTTCAAGTTTGTCCAAAGTTGAATTTCAGTTTGTTGGGGGTGCTCGCAGAAACTGCGAATTAGTTTATACCGAATGCAAATGCAAAAGGAAAACCCTACATATAGAAGCATTGGCATTATTTTCAATTGGTTATGATATATGTTGATATTAAGTCTTAAAGCAATACGTATGATAAAGATAAAAACTTGCAGAAAAGCCGAGTGTAAAGAATTCTACAAGAAATCGCGCGCACGCGATTTTTAACTACATCACATATATTATTTTTCGTTTAATACTACCATATTTGAAATGTTTGGGAAATTAAATTTGGATAAGGCCCTATACATATGATGAAGATAAGAACTTGCAGAAAAGCCGAGTGTAATGAATTCTACGAGAAATCGCACGCGCTATTTATTGTAGAATTCTTTGCACTCGGCTTTTCTGCAAGTTCTTATATTTACCAATCGCGCGCGCGATTTCTCGTAGAACTTGCTAAGCTAGGTCGTGAATCAAAAGTAGTTCTCACCTGGATCACAGGTCATATGGGACATGAGGTGAATGAAAAGGCAGACGAACTAGTTACAGCAGGATCCTCTTCTAACAACCACCAGATGGTGGTCTGGGGGTCGTTAAAAAGTATATCTTTAATCACTATTTGAAACAAGCAGAGACCAGGTGGGATAAGACTGAAGCGTGTCGAATATCCAATATTTCGAATATGTCAATATTTTACTTCAAATTATTTATTTCAACAATTCAATAAAATCTAGAGAGATCTGGCAACCGTGTGCCGCTGATCTCTTAACGAAATGGCTGAGCAATTTAATATACACTTTATATGGGTGCCTGGGCATAGGGATATCCTGGGGAATAGCAAAGCTGATGAACTTGCTAGGAAAGGGACGACATTACAAATTCTCGAAGAATTTGCATATATTAGAGCGCCACATGTTACTTTTTATAAAGTATTAAGTATACTTATCGGCGTTTTGTGGTCGAGAGAGGTTGTTGGAAAGGGGCTGGGGGGAGGTGAGTATGCCGTACTCGTACTTCTCGTACTCAACGTTTTGTGTTTTTCATTCGCAGTAAAGTTTATTTTGACATTACGTTATATTTAATATTCGTTGTTTTATGTTCGGTTGTACTAGCAAAGGAAAAAAGTTTAATAATAATAATTGTTTAAGTTAGAATGTTCCTTTGAATTTCGTTTATATCACTGATTTCTTTCGGTGCATATATTGGCCAATTTATCGGGCATACATACTCATTAAAATCTGTCTACTCCTCATTACTACATCCTTGTAGTATTAGCTTTGCAGACTTTAACGAGTAACGATTCGTTTTCTTGTTCATTGACACTTGCTCCGCCACCTCTCTCCATCTTGGACCGTCGCTCGAATAAGTACATCTTGCTGTACAAGTATATTTAAGGTAAACTTCGTTACCACACTCCAAGCAGCAAAAACAAACGTGAAACTAATCGTATTTTATTTCTCCATACTCTCTTTTTATTAACACTCTCGGAGTAAACGTAAACTCGTCGTTTGCTCCCCTACGCCCCGCCGGCATAAGCATTGATCCAATCGAACCGGATTTGAGCTACCCTACATCGTCGTGGAGATGGTTTTAGCTGCTTTTCGTCAAGGAAAACGTACATTTAGTAGGCTAGTGAGTGTCGCGAGTGTTTTTATTTATTTAAAATAAAACAAAAGATTTTGGTCCGCTTTCGAAAACCCTATCGCGTTTTTTAGTTAAAATATACAGTCCACTCGTCGTCAATCGTTGCTATCTAGATTTGGAAGGGTGGGTGAGTGATATTTTTAATAATAAGTTTATATTTATTTACACTAACGCACATTTTTTTGAACGCCATGAATGATTTCGGCTCATTCTATTGGTGAGATTGTCAGTGACGATTCTTATATTAAGAGATTTTGCTGGGTCCCAGGCTACTTAAATATGGGGTTCTTTAATGCTCAGTCATTAAAACCTAGCAATTTATCTTCTAAGTTTGATGAGGTCAATAATTTACTAAGCAGTGGACATTTACACATTATCGGGGTATCAGAAACATGGCTAAAATCTTACGTGCCTAACAAAGCAGTCAGTATCTCGGGGTACAGGCTTTTTAGGAACGATCGATCCGGAATGCGAGGCGGAGGTGTTGTCCTTTATGTTTCATGCAATCTCAAAGCAAAAATATTAACATCCATGTCTGATCAATCCTGCGAATCTTTTTTTCTACATATTACTTCAGCAAGCCGCAGTTTTGTTGTAGGAATAGTTTATTTACCTAGGGGAAACATAGAAGCTTTAGAGTGCCACATCGCTGACATTATTAAAAAAATTTCCAGACATAATTATCTTGGGTGATTTTAACTGTGATATATCTAATTTAAGAAAATTTTCGTCTCTTAAGCTTATGTTAACTCGTTGTAATTTGTCTGTACTCCATAATAACATGCCCACTCATTTTGACCGATTCCAGAATTCTAGCTCTATTATAGACTACTCCTTAGTCAGTAATCCTTCTTCTGTCATGCGCAGCAGTCAGTTCAACTTCCCCGCTCTTAATTCAAATCATGCTTTTATGCTAATGCAATATAAGGTACGCACTAACAATGAGCTCGTTTACAGAACTTACCGTGATTATAGCTCGATCAATTTCGATAGTTTACTGAACGAAATATATTCTTCCAACTTCTTCCCTATTTATACGACTAACGATTCTGATGTGCAATTATCTTTTTTGAACGATATACTTTCCCTCTATTATAACCATGTTCCTGAGAGAACTAATGTAATAACGTACGGTCAACCTAAATGGTATAATAACAGAGAAGTCAAAGAGGCGATTATTAGTAGAGACCTAGCTTTTCGAGCTGTTATTGATAACGACTGTGATAGAAACCGTAATATTTACAAAATGTATAGATCTATAGCCCGAAGTACAATAAGACGTATTAAACGTTCTTATGGGCTTCGTATTTTTAATGGCACAACAGATCCTAGAGAATTGTGGTCTAGAATTAGATCGACAGGTGGACTTGATTCTGATAACCTCTGTGATAATAACTGTGATATAGATCCTAATTTAATAAATACTCATTTTACATCTGTTTCGTCCATTTATGTTCCTAGTTTTAATACTGACATATTTTCCGATTCGCGTAATGATAGTCTTTACTTTAGGAACTTCGATCTAGTCGATTTACACAGTGCAATATTTAGAATTAAGTCCAATGCTTTAGGTACTGATGGCATTCCTATTAGATTTATTAAGATAATTTTTCCCCACATTCAGCAACACATTCTACACATTTTCAATACTATTTTAATGACAAGTAAATTCCCGTTGGCTTGGAAGTTAGTAAGAGTAAAAAAGGAACTTGTGGTTTGAATTGTGCCGATTATCGTCCAATCTCTATTTTGCCAGCTTTATCGAAGGCTTTCGAATTACTAATTAAAGACCAGTTAATGAATCATTTATATCACTTTTCTCTTGTAGATTCTTGTCAATCGGGTTTCAGAAAGCATCACAGTACTACCTCACTGATGATTAAACTTACTGATGATATTAGACGTGCCACTGATAGAGGATATCCCGGTAGCCTTGCTGCTCTGGATCTAAGCAAAGGGTTCTATACTGGGCCCGGTGTTGTTTATGTTGTATGTGAACGATGTTTGTCATTGTATTCGACATGCTGATTTAGCTATATATGCCGATGATCTTCAACTTTTTAGTGCATGTAGCTCTGGTACAATGACTGATTGCATTTCCGATCTGGATGGTGACATATGTCGAATCTGTGAGTGGGCTCGGCATAATAAGCTAACAATTAATGTTAATAAGACTAAATTTATGGTTTTTAATGGTTTACGCAATCAAAATGTTGAGTACAATATATTGGTACAAAACAATTCCATCACTTCTTCTAACTCAATTACATCTCTCGGGTTTGAAATTGACCACAACCTTCACTTCTCTTCGCACATAGCGCATATCTGCTCTAAATTAAAACTAATACTTAAAAAATTATATAGCCTTAACGTAATTTTACCCACACAAATAAAGTATATGCTGGCTCATTCGTTACTCATGCCTCGTGTACTATATGGTGCTGAGGTATATATGGGAACGAATAGAACAAATATTACTAAGCTTACCTCATGTTTTCATGGTGTTTTGAGGTATGTGTATGGTGGGAGCTGCAGACGTGATTACTCACATTTCAGTTCGCAGTTCTTGGGTTGCTCATTGGAGCATTTTCTGCAAAGTAGAAGTCTTTATTTCTTCTTCAATTTGCTAAAACATGGCCAACCATTATATCTGCTTCCTTATTTTCACATCTTGAATTCCACTAGAAATTCTCAAATTCTTATAGAAAATTTCGCTCATACTATATTTGAAAGATCTTTTGTAATCCGTGTTGCAAGACTATGGAACTCGTTACCTCCTAACATTCAAAATTTTTCTGTTTGTCCTCAGACATTTAAAAATAAATTATTGGCTTATTTTCATGAACAGCGCCTGTAAAATATGATTTTTAACATCGTTTCGTTTGTTACTGACAATTACTTTTCACCGTTCCATATCAAATTGTCTTTTAGTATTATTGTTTAAAAAATGTGTGTCATTAGTTTTGTAAGTTCGCTTCTTTTTTTAATAATTGTTATTAATTTATTATTTTGAACTAATTTAATGTATATCTATCAACATATAGCCCCTATGGGATCGGTTGGATTAAATGAAAATAAATAAAATAAATAAATATTGTTAAAAAACGCTATCAAATCAATCGGGAATAATTCTATTCCATATACAAAAAATTCGAACGAGAACCTCTCCTCTTGCTACTCCCTTCACTCGTTGTTTGGGTCATACATTGTACATTGTTAATGTCGCCTTTGCTTGGCTCGGTTTAACCAACATACTCGTACATACATTCAATCAGCATTGCTCGAATGTGGTGCTTCGAACCATATCGAACATAACTACTACATACGAGGTTGCATCGAACTTGCTTCGATCTCATACCTACAGTGGGTTCTAGGAAAACGTGCTTTTAGTGAAAAATATATTAAATATTTTTATCGTGATATTTTTTGAAATAGTGATAGAGGTACACTATACATAAATTATTTTCGGTCTTATACGACACTGTGCCCTACATTCGGTCAATTCGACTTTTTTTTTTAAATAAAAGTGTAATTTTTGATCTTTTTCGTTTTCGATTCGGTTGTTTGTCTCTTTCGGTGGGGTTTCGGCACATGATCAACGTGCACCCTACAGTCGGTAAACTCAACCTATAATCGGCATTTAAATTATTGATATTTCGGTACACCGCGAGAATTTATTGAATATTTTTAGACTTTTTACAACATCTTTGTGGATTTTCGTAATTTTTGAAATTATCTTTGTATTTGTTTGAAGATTTATTCGTTGTTTGGTCGTTTATTTATAACTTGGGATTTCATTTGCAGTTTTTCGCAAAGCCTTTGCTGTTTTTTAAATTAAATTTCTTAATATACCTATAAAAATGTCTCTTACTCCCCTTGACTTATTTGTAAGAGCTTCCGATGCTCTAGTCAAGTTTGATACATATTTCCGTCTTCTGAAAGATGAGGATATAGATGTATGTATATGGTCTTGAGGTTCGCAGTTCCGAGTTGAACAAATTGTGGACTGGCACCCAGGAAATGTTCGATAAATGTATTGATTACTTGTCATCTTCCAAAGACGCGGGGAAAGCGGACACCGACTCGGTGGACAGTAAATATGATGTGTCCCATCAAACTTATATGAATTGTCTGTCCGCTATCAACAGAAAATTGGTGCAGTTTAAAAATAGCTCTCGTAGGTTGTCCCTCAATTCGACTAATAGTAGCTCTGATGTTTCATTGGCACAACAAACTCTCGGGGACACGCCAAATACAGACTTTTTGAACAATATGAGTACGTCGACACACACTTCTCGTGAAATCGGTACTCAAGTCGATTCTCCGACTGCATTACGTTTTGAAAATTGTGATAGGAACTCGCGCATGGGAAGTGACCAACTAACTAGTGACAGCGTACATAATCTTTCGCTTCCGCCCTGTGACATAGACGTTTTTGAGGGCGATTTCTTATCTTGGCCCACATTTAGGGACTTGTTAACGGCCGTATACATAAACAATTCGCGTCTTAGTGCCATCTCCAATAGTCTTGGTTGGCAAGACTATTGGAGAAGCTCGCGAGATTGTCTCGAAATTTCCACTACTAAATCGTAGTTTCGCTCTCGCGTGGAAATCTTTAAAAGACACGTACGACAATCCTCGGCTTCTAGTACATAATCAATTGAAAATTCTGTTTTCCCTTCCGGTCCTTGAAAAAGAAACAAGTTCAGGATTGAAGTCAATCCAGCGTGGCATAAATGGATGTCTATCGGCGATGTCCATTTACGAGATTTTGACTGATAATTGGGATCCGATAGTAGTGTTTATTTGCCTCCAAAGGATACCTAAACTTACACAAACGTTGTTGGAACAAAGTGTGAAGGATAAATCGTCTCTTTCATCGTGGAAAGAGTTGGATGCCTTCTTGACTGATAGAATCCGCACGCTTATGTGCCTTCATGGTATGAGGGGAGATGAATCTCCAAAGCACTCAAATGGGAAGAAGATCCATGCTCGTTCTAATGCAGCGTCTTCGGGATCTTGTCGTTCTTCTCCATCGGGTTGTATTCTTTGCCCTAATCAAAATCATAAAATTTACTCGTGCCCACGTTTTTCAAGTTCGACGCCTTCGGATCGATTCGCCACAGTCAAACGACAACGTTTATGTGTAAATTGCCTGCGTTAAGGCCACGAAATCAAGAATTGTGATAGCAAACGTCGTGGTTTGAAATGCAATAGGAATCATCACACGTTGTTGCATCGCGACAAAACCACTCCAAGTAATTCGACTCGAGTGGCAAGCACAGCAAATGCGAATGTGCCTTCTGCTCCTCCACTTGAACCATCCACATCGGCTGGATGTGCATCTCGTCAATCTTTTCAAGTCGCGCAGAATAAATCTGTCATATTCGGAACAGCAATCGTGAATATTGTTCATCACGGTGTTTCGTATTCTGCTAGGGCGTTGATTGACCCAGCTTCGGAGGGCTCTTTTATATCGGACAGTCTTCAAAATCGGTTGAAGCTTCCGTCAAATCGTACCATCGCTAATAATATTTCTGGAATAAGCGGTGTAGTTTCGGCCACTTCTGGAAAAAGTTGCCAAATGAATATAGGCTCTTCTATTGATTCCTCTATCCTACTAGAGACCACTGCCATAGTCCTTCCTTTCATTTCGGGAAACCTGCCTTCCTTTTCGGTCACTTCGGACCTCAAAGTACCTTTACCCAATATTCGTTTGGCTGATTCCAACTTGTTTGATTCCCGTCCTGTAGATATTTTGATAGGAGCTGACATATATCCTAAAATTCTTCTAGAAGGTTTTCTTCGAAATTCTGAAATTGGTTCATACGTTCATACGAAATACTGTATTTGGTTGGGTAATTACTGGTACTCTTCCTACCTAACAAGTTCGTGCATTTTCGTCAAAAGCCAATATATCTTGAATTACTTGCCTTTCGTTCGTATTTATAGTCGCATCTTCTTTAAATTCGAATTGTTTCTTTTTTTTAATTTACATCGTATATTTATCACTTATTTTAACTGTAATTAATATTAGAAATTGTCGTGATCGGGTTTATACAGACTCAAATGAACCAAACTCATATCGCCTGCATTTGTTTTTCGTCGAAGTTTATATAAACGAACTCGCTTATATTTCTTATATTAATTTAATTAATTATTAATACTATTTATTAATTTTATACTATTATTATTAATTTAATACTAGTTCCAGTTGTAACTTCGTTCGTGCGTGGGGGTCCCTAATGGCCCTCACTCGCGGTCTCTAATGACCCGTCACAGGCTCCTTAATGGTCCTGTCCTTTTGTGGGAGTCTTTGTGGCCCTCACTCGTGGTCTCTAATGACCCGTCACAGGCTCCTTAATGGTCCTGTCCTTTTGTGGGAGTCTTTGTGGCCCTCACTCGTGGTCTCTTATGACCCGTCACAGGCTTATTAATGGTCCTGTCCTTTTGTGGGAGTTCTTGTGGCTCTCGCTCGGAGTCTCTAATGGCACCGTCACAGGGTCCCTAATGGTCCTGTGCTATCGCGGGGTCCGTAATGGCCCATTCGTTTGCAGTCCCTCATGACCATTAAATTCGCGTGGTATATATATGTGTTGGCCCATCCGCTTGCGGTCCCTAATGACCTTTCCTTTTCGCGGGGTCCCTAATGACCCATCCGGTTGCGGTCCCTAATAACCATTCCATTCGCGGGGCCCATATATATATACTACATATACATACATATATATATACATATCGAAAAAATTATTTGAAAAAAAAAGACCAAAAAAAAATTATTTATACTTAGTTGCAGCATCCCCTCGATGTTGCAAGGTGGCCGGAATGTTTAAGTTAGAATGTTCCTTTGAATTTCGTCTATATCATTGATTTCTTTCGGTGCATATACTGGCCAATCTATCGGGCATACATATCTGCATACTCCTCATTACTACATCCTCGTAGTATTAGCTTTGCAGATATTAACGAGTAACGATTCGATTTCTTATTCATTGACACTTGCTCCGCCACCTCTCTCCACCTTGGACCGTCGCTCGACACACATCGCTCGTTTAAGTACATCTTTCTGTACATAATAAATTAAGGTAAATCATCGTTACCACACTTAGCAGCAAAAACATCAATAAACCTTTGGCACCTCGGCCAAATACTTTATATTAAAATTCGGCGTAAACAATAATAATAATTTCACAACTTATTTCTTCCTTTCAAAAGGGCAGAATGTTAGAATGTCAGAAGAAGCAGCAAAGACAATAAGTATAAGTATTGAAAAACGTACGTGTGTGAGCGTAAACAGAAGTTCAAAAGAGAATAAGTCGAGAAGTTACTTAAAAAAAAAGTATCTTGTAAATAGTGTCGTGTGCGCCTTAAGGGGTTAAGCTATTGGCGCCATCTGGAGTGAATTTTGGCACCGAGAAAATACATTGCAACTATGCTGTTTTTCCTTGTCTGGACTGCAACATGGTTATTTCTCATGGTAAACATACCAATAAAAAAATAAATAATGAAGATTGACTGGAAAGGAACCGAGCCAAAATGCGAGTTTTTTAATATAAAGATCTTTCTTTTTGGACGAGAATTTCTGGGCAGACGGAGGTGCGACCATCAGCAAAAACAAAAATCCCCCTTAAACAAACCAGTGGTTTTATGCTAATAAAAAGGGCAATCATCAAAGTTTGACAGCAAATTTTATTAAATCAAAGTGGTTTGCATTTTTATAAAATTGCTTTTAATGACCAAACCCCTACAAAGTTGTGGATCTAAACCAAAAGAACAATATCAAATTTCACAAACTGAAATATCGAATTTTGAAACTTAAAATCAAGATGAATTAAAAGTTTATGAACATTTATTTTTTTTAAAAGAAAAACGTAACCGAATACAAAAAAAAACAACTAAAAAACAAATTAAGCACCGTCCTCCTCCTCTGCCGCAACGTGTGATTTACCAGCCAGTCCTTGGAGGCGATCTGCACCAATCCATCAGGTGGTGCTGAGGTATTCTATCAATTCTGTTCTGAGACAGTGACAAAATACTGACCACTGACGGACAGACGGACGCCAAATACTTCTGAAAATAAAAAGAAAAGGAAAACTTAATATATTGTCCATTGTTAAGGCAGGGTAGACATTTTTGAAGGCAACTTTTAGCAGGGTTTTTTCCCGTTTGAACTTACCTACGAACAGGTTGAGCTCCTCCTCCTTCGCGTCCCCCATCTTAAATGTCCCCCCTTTAGCCTAAGTAAGGTGACATTAAAAACAAAGGAAAACTAAAATAACGAAACGAAAACGAACCTTTTTATTTTAAGAACTATACTTTTGTACATACAAACTCATACTTACGGACAGACAACTACGGACGGACATCAGGAAGACAACATTACCTCCCCTCTCGAGAATACGGTTCGCCATCCTGGCCCCTGAGCCAAAAAGGTATTTTAGACAAAGGCAATTGAAAATAAAAGAAGAGGAAAATACATGGATGAAAACGTATTATAACAGAAGAAATTAGTCTTGGAATACTTACATCTCCGGCTACATTGTCGTCAAAATCTGTAAAGAAAGAAAAATAAAAAATTGTTTTTATTTAAATTTATTTAAATAATATATTGAGAATAGCGCAGAATCATTATATTTAAATAACACATGTTTTGTTTGCAGTTTACTTAAATGAATCAATAAAAACAGGAAATTGTAAACAATTGTAAATCTTTTGGGTTAATGGCTAAAATGTAAGCCTAGAAAGGGATAGGAAGGTAACAACACCTCAGAGCGGTAGGTATGGGGCAACCTGCAAAATCATTGGTGTTGCCAAGGTGGAACTTGAGGTTTCAGCGGGAGGGACACCCGGTAACAACATCCGGGATTTATCTAGTGATTTTGGATGGGAAGAAATTGTCAGCTGATCTTTTCGACCCTTTTTCTTTTTTTTACAAGTCTGGCATGTTTTACTTTTTTTTTGATACTGTCAGAAATGCTCTTTGTCAGAAAAAAACCCCCCCACCCGGCGAGCTTAGTCGCGCTAAAAGCCATCATGCCCGCCACTCTGACAAAGGGGAAAAACAGACACAAAATTTTACATTTTATGACCTGAAGACAGTACAAAATGGCGCCCAACAACATGGGGCTCGAAAAGAAGGGTATAGTTTTGGCAAATAAGTACTGGAAGACAGGGGGAAACAAATGAGGTTATGTAGGTCCCGTTCGAGGCAGGTTTAGGAATCCTCCACGGTTGCCACATAAACCAAATGGGTGAATCTTGTCTGTTGTATGGAGAGTTCTCGCCAACTGTGATCCAGAATAGTTTCGTTATTTTATCAGAATCAGTGGGAAAAGCTAAAGAAGTCGGATTAACTTTCCATACAACATTTGTCCACTTAGGGTTTTATTAGTCAGTACCTAGTACTATTCCTATGTTAAGAGCCTGACCCGATTGTAATGGCTTAAGGTGGGACTATGTTTTTTCAGCTTGAAAAAATTCCACAAAATGTTATTTCAAGTTGAAAAATGGAACGCTTTTTTACAAAGTCGCATCGCATTTTTGAAGTGTGTGTGTCAACAAAAAAACACGAGTTAACATTCTAATCAATAAACAATTAAATGAAATAATGCCGACTTATAAATAGTTAATTTAAATTGCAAAAAGGAAATATTGTTGAAGATCATTGTGCTGCTATACATAAATTATTTATTTTGTGTTGATTCGATGGCGATGCTTGTGAGGCATCAGAAGGCAGGTTACAAATAACAAAATAATTTCCTACTGTTGTACGAATATAAATAAATAAAATGATGTTTTGATGAACCGAAAATATAGTTTATTATTATTTTTAAGGATTTACAATATATTTGTTGACATATATAAATTAAACTTCCATCCATAAACGGAATTTCTTTTGCCAACTCCTATGGCTGGCAAGAACTCACTATTTTCTTTATAACCATTTAAAAACGAGATCACAGGCACTGCCTAATTCCATTGTTCTACTGCTTCGGTAGCGTTAGCCGTCCACAAAGTTTTTCAAGGCTTTTTGTCACGATTGTTCTAAACATACAAACGTAAATGTACATATGTAATTACAAGACAATTTCCACATTATTACATATAGTTACATGTCCTTCCAGTGTTTTGCACATTTTTTGCTTTGATATCCAATCGGAATGTCACTCTTCTCGTTTATTCCATGTACATAATTATTTTCCGACCTTTGCATTAGTTTTCTTTATTTCAGATAATTTAATTCAGTATTCGTTATTAGGAAATTTTATTGCTAATATTTACAACAGTTGAATTTCTCGCGGACAAATGTGAATATAAATAAAAAGGAGTACAATGCTGGCGGCTTCAATTTGTTGCTGCGTTCAATTAATTTGTATCGGCGGAAAATGTCAATTTCTCACGTTGAAAAAATATAGTACCACAAATGAAAAAAATTCACTCATATTTTCACAACTTTGTTTTTTTGTATGGGATTTCAGCGTGAAACTGGAACATAGTACCGTGCTTTAGGAGTCATTGTCGCCGAGCAGTACTGCCATAGGAAAAGAAGGCCTGAGGATTTAAACATATTCAAATTTAGCTCTCCTGATGGGTTACTACATCACTTACCTGGTTCTTCTGGGGATGGTTACTGGAGAAAAGTTTTGTGGCAGCAGGATCCAACTCCGGGTCCGTAAGAGCAAACTCAGTTGGTCCACATCAGAGAGAGTTAATATGTGTATTATATTTGCCATGAAATATACCTACAGAAATAAACATACATTAAAATCAATCATCCAAAATCATTAAGAATCGAATGCGATTTTCGTGTACGTACCTGTGCTGTGAAGAGTTGTTACCTGTAAACCCTATATCAGACCTAGAAGGAAAACGTATATTAGTTTCTTGGTGGATTTCAGGTTCCTGTTATCAAATAGAAGTACATTATAATTTAGGTTAGTATTGAAGTGAAGTTTAGATCAAGTATAAGTCTTTGTCTTTATCTAATGGACTTAATTATCCTATTTCTTCGACAGTCCACGTTGGCATCGATTGAAATACTCGAGACTCTAGGAAAAAAATACAATCTGAAAGAGTTTGGCAGGGAATGGTTTTGACCAGACAAGAAATTAGGTTACTAGCCGACGGACCTAATAGTTTTATTATGTCTACAACTGCGTCCTCGACATTGACTTCGGACACTATCACCGCTGGTGGGAGTACCGATACGACCGAATATTCGGCAGTCATGACGCATGTTGTAACGGCTACAGATACTATGACTTCCACGGTTGCATCCACTCCGAACGAGACATCAGCAAGCTCAGAGGAACTCAACAACACCATGGTATCACTAGATTTCACCAGCATGACGGCTCTAAATATCAGGCGCGACTTTCGGCAGGAAAATCCAGGCACGTTGCGGTTCCGGGAGAACGGCAGCCAAGGAGAAAATATGCAATAATTAGTGACCACCATAGGACTTGCTCAGGCACAAATAATGCGAGTGTATGAGGAAATCAAGCAATTGAGGCAGGAACCAACGCGGATACCGACCTACGCCCAACCAAGTCTACCACAATTTGTCGGGTACATGCCGATGCCATCACCACCGATGTCTAGGGAGGCAGGTCAAACTGCTGAAGAGCAGATTCCATTAGTACCACCACCTCCAGGTTTTAGGGAGAATCCGGAGAGGATTACACCACCGGGAACGAACTACGGTATTCCCATTGCGAGTGCTCAACCAGCGAGTACAACATCAAATCCACTGTGGAACTATTTCTATCAAGCTCAAGGCCCGTCACCTGTCTATGGCTACCCAGTGCAGCAAGTAGCACAGCCAAAATGTGGGGTATCACGTTTGATGGGACAGAGAAGACAATGGATGCCGAGGATTTCATATTCAGAGTTGAAGCCTTGCGACAAGATCATAGCTACTCCGTGGCAGAACTGATGAAAGACTTCCATTAGTTGTTAGAGGGTGATGCCCATGATTGGTATTGGTAACACCGTCGACTAGCTCCCTTTACGTCATGGCCAGAGTTGAAAGAATCTTTTTGAAGCCAGTTCCGAAGATTTGAAAATGAATTACAAATCCAGAAGAAAATTATGGATCGGCGACAACAACCTCAGGAGTCGTTTGAGGAGTTTTTTAATGCAGTTGTCAAACTGAGAAACCAGCAAAGATACTCAGAGCAAGACCTCGTAGAGATTATGAAAGGGAATTTGAAATCTCAGCTTGCCGCCCTGATATTCCCGATTTAGATGTTCGGACTAAGTCACTTCAGACACGAAGTGAAAAGAGCTGAAGCCATGCTAGCCAGTCAACGGCAGAATTTTCAACATCGTTCCTTGCCCAAAGTACACGAAGTAGAGAGGGATGAGAGAGCTACTTTAGATAGGGATGTGGATGCCCTGAGTTCAAGTAGTCGTTACACTTGCTGGAACTGTCGGAAGATAGGTCATAGTTTCATAGACTGTCCCGTTCCAGTGAACAGGGTTTTATGTTTCAAGTGTGGTAGAGAAGGCGTCGTGAGCAGAGAATGAAGCCGAGCCAAAATTGGCGGCGGCGGCTGCCATTGAAAATTACAGATCGGCGGCGGCGGCTAAGCCGACATAAAATTTACATACGACGGCTCTATGATGGACATTTTAACATTTAAAATAATTGTTGAAAAGTTTTTATGTTAATTGTAAGATTTTGTGAGGTGAAAAAATCATCGATTCCATACCGCTAAGCTCTATGATACACTCTATTTTCAAAGTATGCTAAAGCTATGTTTAGACGATTGTCAGATCGGACAACTTTATCAACCCTGTTAAAGTGTCGCAAATGTACGGACAGTGACAGATTTTTAGGCAAAGGTGAAGACGATTGCGAGAAACCCTTACAATTTCATATATTTAAAATATATTTTGTAAATATTTATATGCAGGATTGCCAATACAAATATTTTATAGACAGTGGCCAATAAAATGTTGGCGCCGTTGTCACATGCATAAACTTCGCAGATATTACAATCTGCAAATTATCTCACAATGACTTTTCTGCCAACGTTGCAAGACAAAAATTGTATGTTCACACGGTTGTACGTTCACAGGGTTGCATTTTACCGCCATTCATCTATATATAGCTTAAGTCGAAACAGGTTCTTTCCAGGAGAGGCGAATCGACGTTTTAGTGAAATTTTAAATTTGTGTGGATTACGTTGTGGTTTAAATAGAATGACCTCTACTGTTGTGAGCTTAACTTGATAGATTCTTTAGAATGGAGGTATTAATTTATATGTTATATTATTCTTTAATACTCCATAGTAACCAACACTGGCGTTGTCATTTACTCGGACAGCCAGGCTGCCATCAATTCTCTGGAGGCCACATCCCTAAATTCACAAATAGCCCTCGACTGCCGCAGACCTCTTAACGAGATGGCTGAGCAGTTTAATATACACCTCATATGGGTGCCTGGGCATAGGGATATCCCGGGGAACTGCAAAGCCGATGAACTTGCTAGGAAAGGGACGACTTTACAAATTCTCAAAGAATTTGCATATATTGGTGCGCCACTATCCACGTGCAAGCTTTGGATAAGGCAAGAGGCAATGAGGCAGTCCAACGATGGATGGACACAAATCGGCACCTGTAGGGTAGCTAGACAAATCTGGCCAAGGTATGACCTGAAAAGGTCAAAATATCTCCTCGCACTGGAAAGGAAAAGATTATCTACGTTAGTATCAGTTCTGACGGGACACTGCCTGATCGGCGAACACGCCAGAAGATTGGGTATTAACTCCAATGACTTCTGCAGAAGCTGTGGAGATGAGGAAGAAGTGGAGAGCATTGAGCAATTGCTATGCGACTGTCCCGCTTTGAGTAAACGACGACTGGACCTACTGGGGTCGGCCTTTCTAGGCAGCCTAACTGATCTTTCCAGTACCAATATTCGTGCTATCGATACATTTGTATATCAAACAGGATGAAGGGCATTTTAGCCCGTGGTGCCACTAGGGACCTAAACTGGTCTATGTGAGCTGAAGAAATAAAAAAAAGAAAACGGCTGCCACCCTAACCTAAACCTAATACTCCATTGATTTTTCTCCGAAAATATGGAAAATATATTTTTATCTCTATATGTACATAATCTAATAATAAATCTTATTTTTTCCTTTAAACAAGAATTTTTATAATTATTTTTCTATTTCTATCAATATTATGAAAATCACTCACATCCATATCGTCCACCCAATAAATGAATAGTGTATAATTTATTTGTCGTTTCGAGAAAATCATATTTGAAGTTTTTGTGAAATTGAAACTCGATATTATTATTTATTAATGAACAATTTCAAAAACCCAATAACCCAATTTGTGGAAGTGGAATTTCACCAGATGTAGAACCAATTGCGTAGATTCTTAGAATGCAATAAAAAATAATAGTGTATATGCGTACACATTATTCTTCTATTAAGGGGGCGATATATCTGCTATATAGCTATGTATTTGCTTATCAAAAATGTAAATTGTATCTATCCATATTTTAAAGTTTTCACATGGAACGGCGGCTGTGTTTCAGCCGATTATAGCCGCAAAGATCGGCGGCGGCTACGGCTTGTGAAAAATGGTCGGCGGCGGCTAAAATCGGCGGCTCGGCTCGGCGTAGGTACTGACTAATAAAACCACTTAGGGTTTTATTAGTCAGTACCTAGTACTATTCCTATGTTAAGAGCCTGACCCGATTGTAATGGCTTAAGGTGGGACTATGTTTTTTCAGCTTGAAAAAATTCCACAAAATGTTATTTCAAGTTGAAAAATGGAACGCTTTTTTACAAAGTCGCATCGCATTTTTGAAGTGTGTGTGTCAACAAAAAAACACGAGTTAACATTCTAATCAATAAACAATTAAATGAAATAATGCCGACTTATAAATAGTTAATTTAAATTGCAGAAAGGAAATATTGTTGAAGATCATTGTGCTGCTATACATAAATTATTTATTTTGTGTTGATTCGATGGCGATGCTTGTGAGGCATCAGAAGGCAGGTTACAAATAACAAAATAATTTCCTACTGTTGTACGAATATAAATAAATAAAATGATGTTTTGATGAACCGAAAATATAGTTTATTATTATTTTTAAGGATTTACAATATATTTGTTGACATATATAAATTAAACTTCCATCCATAAACGGAATTTCTTTTGCCAACTCCTATGGCTGGCAAGAACTCACTATTTTCTTTATAACCATTTAAAAACGAGATCACAGGCACTGCCTAATTCCATTGTTCTACTGCTTCGGTAGCGTTAGCCGTCCACAAAGTTTTTCAAGGCTTTTTGTCACGATTGTTCTAAACATACAAACGTAAATGTACATATGTAATTACAAGACAATTTCCACATTATTACATATAGTTACATGTCCTTCCAGTGTTTTGCACATTTTTTGCTTTGATATCCAATCGGAATGTCACTCTTCTCGTTTATTCCATGTACATAATTATTTTCCGACCTTTGCATTAGTTTTCTTTATTTCAGATAATTTAATTCAGTATTCGTTATTAGGAAATTTTATTGCTAATATTTACAACAGTTGAATTTCTCGCGGACAAATGTGAATATAAATAAAAAGGAGTACAATGCTGGCGGCTTCAATTTGTTGCTGCGTTCAATTAATTTGTATCGGCGGAAAATGTCAATTTCTCACGTTGAAAAAATATAGTACCACAAATGAAAAAAATTCACTCATATTTTCACAACTTTGTTTTTTTGTATGGGATTTCAGCGTGAAACTGGAACATAGTACCGTGCTTTAGGAGTCATTGTCGCCGAGCAGTACTGCCATAGGAAAAGAAGGCCTGAGGATTTAAACATATTCGAATTTAGCTCTCCTGATGGGTTACTACATCACTTACCTGGTTCTTCTGGGGATGGTTACTGGAGAAAAGTTTTGTGGCAGCAGGATCCAACTCCGGGTCCGTAAGAGCAAACTCAGTTGGTCCACATCAGAGAGAGTTAATATGTGTATTATATTTGCCATGAAATATACCTACAGAAATAAACATACATTAAAATCAATCATCCAAAATCATTAAGAATCGAATGCGATTTTCGTGTACGTACCTGTGCTGTGAAGAGTTGTTACCTGTAAACCCTATATCAGACCTAGAAGGAAAACGTATATTAGTTTCTTGGTGGATTTCAGGTTCCTGTTATCAAATAGAAGTACATTATAATTTAGGTTAGTATTGAAGTGAAGTTTAGATCAAGTATAAGTCTTTGTCTTTATCTAATGGACTTAATTATCCTATTTCTTCGACAGTCCACGTTGGCATCGATTGAAATACTCGAGACTCTAGGAAAAAAATATAATCTGAAAGAGTTTGGCAGGGAATGGTTTTGACCAGACAAGAAATTAGGTTACTAGCCGACGGACCTAATAGTTTTATTATGTCTACAACTGCGTCCTCGACATTGACTTCGGACACTATCACCGCTGGTGGGAGTACCGATACGACCGAATATTCGGCAGTCATGACGCATGTTGTAACGGCTACAGATACTATGACTTCCACGGTTGCATCCACTCCGAACGAGACATCAGCAAGCTCAGAGGAACTCAACAACACCATGGTATCACTAGATTTCACCAGCATGACGGCTCTAAATATCAGGCGCGACTTTCGGCAGGAAAATCCAGGCACGTTGCGGTTCCGGGAGAACGGCAGCCAAGGAGAAAATATGCAATAATTAGTGACCACCATAGGACTTGCTCAGGCACAAATAATGCGAGTGTATGAGGAAATCAAGCAATTGAGGCAGGAACCAACGCGGATACCGACCTACGCCCAACCAAGTCTACCACAATTTGTCGGGTACATGCCGATGCCATCACCACCGATGTCTAGGGAGGCAGGTCAAACTGCTGAAGAGCAGATTCCATTAGTACCACCACCTCCAGGTTTTAGGGAGAATCCGGAGAGGATTACACCACCGGGAACGAACTACGGTATTCCCATTGCGAGTGCTCAACCAGCGAGTACAACATCAAATCCACTGTGGAACTATTTCTATCAAGCTCAAGGCCCGTCACCTGTCTATGGCTACCCAGTGCAGCAAGTAGCACAGCCAAAATGTGGGGTATCACGTTTGATGGGACAGAGAAGACAATGGATGCCGAGGATTTCATATTCAGAGTTGAAGCCTTGCGACAAGATCATAGCTACTCCGTGGCAGAACTGATGAAAGACTTCCATTAGTTGTTAGAGGGTGATGCCCATGATTGGTATTGGTAACACCGTCGACTAGCTCCCTTTACGTCATGGCCAGAGTTGAAAGAATCTTTTTGAAGCCAGTTCCGAAGATTTGAAAATGAATTACAAATCCAGAAGAAAATTATGGATCGGCGACAACAACCTCAGGAGTCGTTTGAGGAGTTTTTTAATGCAGTTGTCAAACTGAGAAACCAGCAAAGATACTCAGAGCAAGACCTCGTAGAGATTATGAAAGGGAATTTGAAATCTCAGCTTGCCGCCCTGATATTCCCGATTTAGATGTTCGGACTAAGTCACTTCAGACACGAAGTGAAAAGAGCTGAAGCCATGCTAGCCAGTCAACGGCAGAATTTTCAACATCGTTCCTTGCCCAAAGTACACGAAGTAGAGAGGGATGAGAGAGCTACTTTAGATAGGGATGTGGATGCCCTGAGTTCAAGTAGTCGTTACACTTGCTGGAACTGTCGGAAGATAGGTCATAGTTTCATAGACTGTCCCGTTCCAGTGAACAGGGTTTTATGTTTCAAGTGTGGTAGAGAAGGCGTCGTGAGCAGAGAATGAAGCCGAGCCAAAATTGGCGGCGGCGGCTGCCATTGAAAATTACAGATCGGCGGCGGCGGCTAAGCCGACATAAAATTTACATACGACGGCTCTATGATGGACATTTTAACATTTAAAATAATTGTTGAAAAGTTTTTATGTTAATTGTAAGATTTTGTGAGGTGAAAAAATCATCGATTCCATACCGCTAAGCTCTATGATACACTCTATTTTCAAAGTATGCTAAAGCTATGTTTAGACGATTGTCAGATCGGACAACTTTATCAACCCTGTTAAAGTGTCGCAAATGTACGGACAGTGACAGATTTTTAGGCAAAGGTGAAGACGATTGCGAGAAACCCTTACAATTTCATATATTTAAAATATATTTTGTAAATATTTATATGCAGGATTGCCAATACAAATATTTTATAGACAGTGGCCAATAAAATGTTGGCGCCGTTGTCACATGCATAAACTTCGCAGATATTACAATCTGCAAATTATCTCACAATGACTTTTCTGCCAACGTTGCAAGACAAAAATTGTATGTTCACACGGTTGTACGTTCACAGGGTTGCATTTTACCGCCATTCATCTATATATAGCTTAAGTCGAAACAGGTTCTTTCCAGGAGAGGCGAATCGACGTTTTAGTGAAATTTTAAATTTGTGTGGATTACTTTGTGGTTTAAATAGAATGACCTCTACTGTTGTGAGCTTAACTTGATAGATTCTTTAGAATGGAGGTATTAATTTATATGTTATATTATTCTTTAATACTCCATAGTAACCAACACTGGCGTTGTCATTTACTCGGACAGCCAGGCTGCCATCAATTCTCTGGAGGCCACATCCCTAAATTCACAAATAGCCCTCGACTGCCGCAGACCTCTTAACGAGATGGCTGAGCAGTTTAATATACACCTCATATGGGTGCCTGGGCATAGGGATATCCCGGGGAACTGCAAAGCCGATGAACTTGCTAGGAAAGGGACGACTTTACAAATTCTCAAAGAATTTGCATATATTGGTGCGCCACTATCCACGTGCAAGCTTTGGATAAGGCAAGAGGCAATGAGGCAGTCCAACGATGGATGGACACAAATCGGCACCTGTAGGGTAGCTAGACAAATCTGGCCAAGGTATGACCTGAAAAGGTCAAAATATCTCCTCGCACTGGAAAGGAAAAGATTATCTACGTTAGTATCAGTTCTGACGGGACACTGCCTGATCGGCGAACACGCCAGAAGATTGGGTATTAACTCCAATGACTTCTGCAGAAGCTGTGGAGATGAGGAAGAAGTGGAGAGCATTGAGCAATTGCTATGCGACTGTCCCGCTTTGAGTAAACGACGACTGGACCTACTGGGGTCGGCCTTTCTAGGCAGCCTAACTGATCTTTCCAGTACCAATATTCGTGCTATCGATACATTTGTATATCAAACAGGATGAAGGGCATTTTAGCCCGTGGTGCCACTAGGGACCTAAACTGGTCTATGTGAGCTGAAGAAATAAAAAAAAGAAAACGGCTGCCACCCTAACCTAAACCTAATACTCCATTGATTTTTCTCCGAAAATATGGAAAATATATTTTTATCTCTATATGTACATAATCTAATAATAAATCTTATTTTTTCCTTTAAACAAGAATTTTTATAATTATTTTTCTATTTCTATCAATATTATGAAAATCACTCACATCCATATCGTCCACCCAATAAATGAATAGTGTATAATTTATTTGTCGTTTCGAGAAAATCATATTTAAAGTTTTTGTGAAATTGAAACTCGATATTATTATTTATTAATGAACAATTTCAAAAACCCAATAACCCAATTTGTGGAAGTGGAATTTCACCAGATGTAGAACCAATTGCGTAGATTCTTAGAATGCAATAAAAAATAATAGTGTATATGCGTACACATTATTCTTCTATTAAGGGGGCGATATATCTGCTATATAGCTATGTATTTGCTTATCAAAAATGTAAATTGTATCTATCCATATTTTAAAGTTTTCACATGGAACGGCGGCTGTGTTTCAGCCGATTATAGCCGCAAAGATCGGCGGCGGCTACGGCTTGTGAAAAATGGTCGGCGGCGGCTAAAATCGGCGGCTCGGCTCGGCGGCTTCATACTCTGGTCGTGAGTCCGAAATGTCCTAAATGTCAGGGAAACTTGCCAGCGAGCGTGACTCGAATTGGGGAGACACGCTCGACTCAGACCGAACACCAATAGAAATAGAAAATTCAATCTCCGACCACGCCGAACCGAATATCGTTCCGATAAAGGTGTTAACGAATTTCAATCGAGAGCCGCCTCAGGACGTTCTTAAAAAAATGCGAGTGTTGAAACCCTTACACATCAGGAAGTTAGCATATGAGGAAGCTCGACAGAGGATTTTTGGGTTGAAATCTGGTAAGGTGAAAAGAGCTAGAGAGAGATATAGTCATCGAAGAAAACTTCGTAAAGAAATAGCATCTGATTCGAGATTTTACACTCGTATAAAAATAAATGGTGAGGAAATAGAAGGTCTTTTAGATAGCGGCGCTAGGTTTAGGTAAAGATTGTGAAAGATTTATTAAGAAAGCTGGACTAGAAATTCAAAGTTTTTTTCTTTTATCAAGACAGCCGATGGAAGTCCACATCGTATCATAAGTAGAGTGCGTAGCACCATAGATTTCAATTGAAGGTCCCAGCCTATCACATTTTACTTAGTTCCTACACTAAGTCGGCAACTGTTTTTGGGCGTGGACTTTATGCGCGCGTTTTCGTTGTTCGCCCAGGTTGAGAGTTTGGCCACAAACAATATAGACTCTGCGAGGAAGCCAACAGCTGTATAAATGATGACCCGAAGGTTCACCAGTTATCAGATCCACAACGAAAGTGTCTGGAAATGATAATAGCAAGGTTTCCTTGTTATACCAAAAATGGCTTAGGCCGAACCACGTCTGAAGTACACACGATAGACACACGTGATGCAGTTCCATTAAAAAGTAGGCATTATCCTGTGTCCCCAGCCGTGCAGAAATTAATGTGCTGGATAGTATGTTGGCCTTGGGAGTCATTGAGCAAAGCAACACTCCGTGGAGCCATCCGGTTACTTTAGTCCGGAAAGGCGAAAAGAATCGACTCTGTTTGGACGCGCGCGCGCTCAATGCCCTCACGGTCAAAGACGCCTATCCTCTCCCACACATCGAAGGATTATTAAGTCGGTTAGGGGATACTTATTTTATATCGAGTGTCGATCTGAAGGACGCCTTCTGGCAGATACCTTTAGAAATGTCCAGTAGAGAAAAAACCGCATTCACGGTGCCGGGGAGACCACTCTACCATTTTACGGTCATGCCTTTTGGGTTGTGCAACGCGGCCCAAAGGTTATGCCGTCTAATGGATAGAGTGATCCCTTCAGCACTACGTGATCGAGTGTTTGTCTATCTGGACGATCTTTTAATTGTATCTCCAGACTTCGATACACACTTGGAACTGCTGAATCGTGTCGCTGTTCTGTTGGCTGATGCAGGATTGACAATAAATGTCGCGAAGTCCAAGTTCTGCTTCAAAGAGCTGCGGTACTTGGGCTATATTGTTGGTGGAGGGGAACTGAAACTGATCTGGCAAAGGTCGAAACGATCGCTAAATATTCCTATCCCAAAACTGCGAAGCAAGTGAGGAGTTTCACGGGTGCTACAGGTTGGTATCGAAGGTTTATTGCCGACTATGCTTCCATAGCAGCCCCAATCTTCGACACCTTGAAAAAAGGAAAGAACTTCCAGTTCACCGAAGATGCGAAGGTCGCTTTCGACAAACTTAAGAACGCCTTGATCACTAGCCCCATTCTAACGCATCCGAATTTTGAAAAACATTTTTATGTGCAGAGTGATGCTTCTGATGTTGGCATAGGTGCTGTCTTATTTCAGAAAGACGACGACGGGGAAGAGCATCCAATTGCGTATTTTTCGCAAAAGCTGTCCTCATCACAAAGGAACTACTCGGTAACGGAGCGAGAATGTTTGGCCGTGGTCATGGCAATCAAAAAGTTTCGTCCATACATCGAGTTGATGCCATTTACGGTAATCACAGACCACAGTAGCCTGAAATGGTTGATGTCCCACAAAGACCTTAGTGGAAGACTGGCGAGGTGGAGCCTCCATCTCCAGTCATTCAGTTTTAGCGTAGAGCATAGGCAAGGGAAACAAAATGTGGTACTTGACACCCTATCGAGGTACGACATGGAAGAGATATCCTCGAATTTAGACAGTTTAATCGACCTGAGTTCGGAGGCTTTTAAATCAGAACAATATGTTGAGCTTATAGCGAAAGTGGAAGAAAATGCAGATCAACTCCCAGACATTCGAGTAGTAGATGGATATGTATATAAGCGAACCTCACACTATGATGGTACGGTCCTGGGCGAAGATTTGGAGCAAATCTAAATCGCGCGATTTTTTTAAAATAATTTTTCATTTTTCCTTTAATTTTATTTCTTTCCTCTGACACCGACATTGTCCTGATCCGATAAAAATAAGGAAGATATCGAGGATATATCTCCAAAATTTCAGGCGGCCCGTAACCCGGGAAGTATGGAACGCAGTCAAAAAAAGTAATTACTATATTTTATTCAGAATGAAATTAGCTACCAATGTTGTAAATTTTGGCCTGATCCGATGAAAAATAAGGAAGATATTGAAGAATATGCCTCCAAAATTTCGGGGGCCCGTAACTCGGGATGTATGGACCGCAGCCAAAAAAAGTGCTTAATATATTTTATTCAGAATCAAATTAGCTACCTATGTTGTAAATTTTGGCCTGATCCGATGAAAAATATGAAAGATATTGAAGAATATGTCTCCAAAATTTCGGGGGCCCGTAACTCTGGAAGTATGGACCGCAGCCATCTCCTCGTTTGAGAGGAGACAAAAACATTTTAGGAAAATCACAAATTTAATTTATTGATATTTTTGAGAACTATTTTTTTTTTGTAAAAGTTGGCTTAAATCTAGTTTTACAACAAAAAAAAAATAGTTCTCAAAAATATCAATAAATTAAATTTGTGATTTTCCTAAAATGTTTTTGTCTCCTCTCAAACGAATTTATAATTATTTTCTTATTGATTTCTACATTTGTCCCTCCGCGTTTGTTTTGATTTGAATTCATTTTTTACTAAATCATTCTCCTTTTTGCTGTCATTCCAAATTCGCGTTGTTTTCTTTTCGCAACATTTTCTTGCACTGATTTCCAGTGATTCTTCCAGTTTTCGATATTCTTCATTCCCGAAAATGGCTGGTATCCGCCAAAACCATGCGTTATTGAATGGGTGCATTTGGTTACATATCTACGTTCATGCACCGCTATCATTCAGCAATGCACGTACTCATCACACACACACACTCAGAAATTTGTCAAACACATTTTATTTTTCATTCAATTATGTTTTTGTTGTTAATTTTTCACACATCCACTCACTTTATTTTTTCCTTCTGTTAGCTTTCTCCCATTTAATTTTCGGTTTATTCATATTATTAATTTTTTTATCGAGTTAACGAAGGCCCCCTCCCCCAGAGCGTTCATGTACTTTTTGTTACACATAAATCTCATAATTTTTTTTCGCACACGTACTTTTACATTTTTGTTACACATAAATTTGATTTTATTTCTCACACGTACCATCAGTTTTCACTTCAGTTAATTAATTAGTTTTTACGAAGTTCTTTATTTTACCATACTCACCCTTTTCGGTTCTAATTACCTGCTCCAAAAAATCCGTCCGCTCCATTCAATGTTCCGCTTCTTTTAATTTACTGATCCGAGTCGATTTATTCACTGTGAACGCCGTCCATACGATTGTCAGCTGGTTGGTACGTACCAAGTCTGCATTTACATGATACTTTTTTTTTTAAGTATTAAGCATACTTATCGGCGTTTTGTGGGCGAGAGAGGCAGTCGGAAACGGGGGGAAAAAGTATGCCGTACTCGTACTTATCGTACTCATCGCTTTGTGTTTTTCGTTCGCACTTGGAAACAACAACAATTCACACAGGAAAAGCCGAAACAAAACAAATGAAAATAAGTTAAGTATTGAAAAAAAAGTACGCGTGTGAACGTAAATACTTTTTCAAAAGAGAATAAGCCGATAAGTTACTTAAAAAAAGTACCATGTAAATGGGGACCAACTACCGATTGTCGGATTCATCGATTTGTCAAAATGCGAACGTCAGCGTTCAGCGTCGCCAGCGGGTAGTTAGTTCAAATTTTTGGGGAAAACAGTTGAAAATGTTTGAATAATAACTGCATGGGGCCGAAAATATTTGTTATACTCGCACGTAGTATACAGTAAAATAATAGTACAACAACAAATATTATACGGTGATGACTGGTTGTGTAAGTCGCACGACTTATCGCCAGGTCTTCTTTTTGGTCGAGAATTTCTGGGCAGACGGAGGTGCGACCATCAGCAAAAACAAAAATCCCCCTTAAACAAACCAGTGGTTTTATGCTAATAAAAAGGGCAATCATCAAAGTTTGACAGAAAATTTTATTAAATCAAAGTGGTTTACATTTTTATAAAATTGCTTTTAATGACCAAACCCCTACAAAGTTGTGGATCTAAACCAAAAGAACAATATCAAATTTCACAAACTGAAATATCGAATTTTGAAACTTAAAATCAAGAAGAATTAAAAGTTTATGAACATTTACTTTTTTTTGAAAAAAAAACGTAACCAAATACAAAAAAACAACTCAAAAACAAATTAAGCACCGCCTTCCTCCTCTGCCGCAACGTGTGATTTACCAGCCAGTCCTTGGAGGCGATCTGCACCAATCCATCAGGTGGTGATGAGGTATTCTATCAATTCTGTCCTGAGACAGTGACAATATACTGACCACTGACGGACAGACGGACGTCCAAATACTTCTGAAAATAAAAAGAAAAGGAAAACTTAATAAATTGTCCATTGTTAAGGCAGGGTAGACATTTTTGAAGGCAACTTTTAGCAGGGTTTTTTTCCCTTTTGAACTTACCTACGAACAGGTTGAGCTCCTCCTCCTTCGCGTCCCCCCTTTAGCCTAAGTAAGGTGACCTTAAAAAAAGGAAAAATAAAATAACGAAACGAAAACGAACCTTTTTATTTTAAGAACTATACTTTTGTACATACAAACTCATACTTACGGACAGACATCAGGAAGACAACATTACCTCCCCTCTCGAGAATCCGGTTCGCCATCCTGGCCCCTGAGTCAAAAAGGTCTTTCAGATAAAGACAATTGAAAATAAAAGAAGAGGAAAATACATGGATGAAAACGTATTATAACAGAAGAAATTAGTCTTGGAATACTTACGTCACCGGCTACATTGTCGTCAAAACCTGTAAAGAAAGAAAAATGAAAATAAAAAATTGTTTTTATTTAAATAATATATTGAGAATAGCGCAATAAAAACAGGAAATTGTAAACAATTGTAAACACTTTTAGGTTAATGGCTAAAATGTAAGCCTAAAAAGGGATAGGAAGGTAACAACACCTCAGAGCGGTAGGTATGGGGCAACCTGCAAAATCATTGGTGTTACCAAGGTGGAACTTGTGGTTCCAGCGGGAGGGACACCCGGTAACAACAACATCCGGGATTTATCTAGTGATTTTGGATGGGAAGAAATTGTCAGCTGATCTTTTCGACCCTTTTTCTATTTTTTCATTTTTTACAAGTCTGGCATGTTTTAATTTTTTTTATACTGTCAGAAATGCTCTTTGTCAGAAAAACCCCCAACCGGCGAGCTTAGTCGCGCTAAAAGCCATCATGCCAGCCACTCTGACAAAGGGGAAAACAGACACAAAGTTTTACATTTTATGACCTGAAGACAGTACAATAGGGACAAAATAAACTTCACTGCGAATGAAAAACACAAAACGTTGAATACGAGTACGACATACTCCACAATGTTGCTTCAATCTAACAAAAAACACCAAACTTTCAAACGTCAAAATCATTTGTTTCCAAAATACAAAAAAAAAACGATTGAAGACCGGTATTAACGTAAAGGTAAGTACACACGATTTACAGATCGGACAATATTGCCAGAAAAATGCAACTCTGTAAATTTACAACTGTGTGAACATAAAATTTTTGTTTTGCAACGTTAGCAGAAAAGTCATTGCGAGATAAGTTGCAGATTGTTATATGTGCGAAGTTTATGCATGTGACAACCAGAGAACGAAGCCAGCCAGGTTTTAGCCGATAAGCCGCCGAAGGCGATATTTTTTTGTTGAGCCACGCCGCCGCCGATAGGTCGGCTAAAATTGGCTTTAAATCGCCGCCGTTCTCATCGCTTCATACCGGCTTAAAATCGCCGCCGTTGTAATTTTTTAATTACGCCTTTCATTTATATACGACCAAACTCGTACATGTTTGTGTATATACATATGTATTAAAATTTATGTGTGCATGTATATGGTGTATTTTTATGTAAAAAGTTTCACTTCCATGCAGCTAAAATCATTTCTAGTTGCGTATTGAACCAGTCATAAGCTAGTTGCAATGTGACTTATGCAAACCCATTCGCATCTCTGCCAGCAAAAACGATTATCTGAGCTGCTTTACGAGCAAGTACTCGCTTGGTGGAGGCAGAGTAAATGTCTCTCCCACCACCATTCTCTTGTACTCTCAAATATAGTAATAACGGAACTAGATATTAACTAGAGCTGAATTGTAAACAAATGAAATAGTTGGGTGCCTATGATAAGCCAATGTTAAAATCGATAGTTCGTTATATGAAAAAAGGACAGATATGTTACTAGTTTGAAGTAAAAAGCAAATAGTATATTTCTATATACAAACTAGTCATTTTGGCTGCAGGGTTGCTTTAAACTTCTTTACACATTCGACACGTATAATACATATATAAATATATATGTAAATAGATATATCGTTTAAAATACTATCAGGTATTTCCCAATTACAACTCGAATTAAAATTTTAAACGTTTAAAAGAGACTAAAAAAAGTTGTATGTTTTGTATGCATCATTGTGATATTTTTTATACATTGTGATATTTATGTATACAAATAATATATGTACATACATTTAATAACAAAAGAATGTTAAATACACTCAACACGAACGGATGAAAAATGGAATGGAAGAAGTTGAAGGCTACTTAGTTTTGAATTCTTTAACACTTTCCTGAACCAATTCGGATCATTTTTTCAATATCACGATTTATCGCGAGAAATCTAAGAAATAATCCTTTAGGCTATGAAAGAAAAGAGGTTGAACCACATATTATGGCATAACTAGAGAACCATTTCTCCTAATTGGTTCCGGGAAAAAAATCAAATTAAGTATTCAACTTCCTACAATACAATTTTCTATCCGTTCAGCGGTTTCCACAATATCTTACAAAACATTGCGAAAAAATCCTATTTTTTTGAAAATTTTAATAATTTTTAAATAAAGACCTCATAAAAACGCACTACTGTTATATTTTTTTGATTTTTTAGTAAAGTCTGATCGGTAATGAATAAAATGAGACCATTCCGAAGAAAATCGATGTATAATATAAAATGTTGTAGCGAGGAAAACAATTCCACTTTCTTGAAATTCGAAAATTTGCTCTAATTTCTACAAAATAGATTTTAGCAAACAAAAATGTTTTTCCCTTTATTAATAACAAAAACGAAACCAAAATTTTACACTTAGCCAAATCCCAAAATCGTGTCGACCGGTGGAATTGAAAATAATCGGTATTTAATATCAAAAATTTACAAATACAAATTTAATATTGTATATGTGTATATCAGCATTAAGCTTTGTGTTAAAGTTTTACTATAACAAAAAATAACTATTTTTATAAAAAAGAAAAAATGTAGAAAACTATTTTATCTTTGTGTTTACTTTTTTCGATCAATGAACTAGTAAACGTATTAGGCAAATTTAAGAGAGAATTTACAAAATGTCTTTTCCTTTACCAGTTTTTACTCGACAAGTGAAAGTAGTAACATTCAAAATATTTTGGAAGGCATATAAAATAAACTTCAAATAGAAGAATTCTTTCAGATCTTTCGAGATTTGTAAACTTCAAATAGAAGAATTCTTTCAGATCTTTCGAGATTTGTCAGATATACGTTTGTACAGCAAACATGTTTAATTTCAGACAATTTTTTAATTATTTCTCTTTTGCTCGATTTAATTATTAAGGGAAAAATCTGTGCTCATACTTCCAACTAAGTTGTACAATAAATGTGTATCTGTTACGTTGCACAATAAATCGTAAGCCGAAATCAAGCTGAAAAGCCGCCGCCGCCGACCATTTTTGGACAAGCCGCCGCCGCCGACAATTTTGCCTCGGCTTCGTTCTCTGGTGACAACTGCGCCATTGTCAGAAAAACATTTTATTGGCAACACTGTCTATAAAGTATTTTTATTGGCAACCCTGCATATAAATATTTACAATTTATATTGCAGAGAACGAAGCCATCCAGGTTTTAGCCGATAAGCCGCCGAAGGCGATTTTTTTTTTTTGTTGAGCCACGTCGCCGCCTTTAGTTCGGCTAAAATTGGCTTTAAATCGCCGCCGTTCTCATCGGCTTAAAATCGCCGTCGTTGTAATTTTTTAATTACGCCTTTCATCTAGAGAAACATTTCTCCTAATTGGTTCCGGAAAAAAATCAAATTAACAGCCTGTTTCTTTATGTCGAACGAAAAAAAAGAAACCAAAATTTTACACTTAGCCAAATCCCAAAATCGCGTCGACCGGTGGAATTGAAAATAATCGGTATGTATTATCAAAAATTTACAAATATTAATTTAATATTGTATTGCATTACAGTATGTGTATTTTTAATTGGCATATTCATTTGTTGAACTTAGCCTATTCACAGAAAAATGTAAGTGTTGTATGATAGTTTATATGTATATATACTTTTATAATTATTGACATATTCGGTTTATATGTATAATCTTTCCAACTATTTCTATTTCGTGCAATATATCTCAACTCGTTAATCGATTTGGATGTCTCGTTTTGAATTGTTCGCTTCCACGTTATCTTCGGGCGACCTCTACTTCTTGTGCCTTGTGGGTTCCATGACAGTGCAGCATGTGGTATATCCGTAGGATCTTTTCTGAGTGTATGTCCCAACCATCCATATTTTCTTAGCCGAATATCTTTCGCAATGCCAGCCTGTTTTGTTTTTTGCCATAGTTGCTCGTTACTTATGGTATTTGGCCACCATATTCTGAGTATGGTTCTTAGGCATCTGTTCATGAATGTTTGTATTTTGTTTGTGGTAAAATTTGTCACAAGCCATGTTTCGCAACCATAGAGCAAAACAGTTTTCACGCAGCTATTAAATATTAAGATTTTAGTTCGCAGTCGAATGTTATTACTGCGCCAAATATTATTAAGCATTGCGAATGCATTCCGGGCTTTGCGAATTTGCTGCCAAGGTATTCAAATTCGTCGACATTTTGTAAATCCTGTCCGTTTAAACATATATTTGTGTTGGCCGTTGGATTGATGCTCATACACTTGGACTTTGCGATGTTAATTTTAAATCCTACTTTTATTGCTTCTTCAGAAAGGCTACTTACTTTGTTCTGCATATCGTCTCGTCTGACTGCTAGCAGTGCTACATCGTCCGCATATGCGAGTTCCGTAAGTTTATCCGTTAGCCTCCAGCTAATGCCTGCTTGTCGACAACTGGTGGCTTCGAAAACAATATCTAGCGCTGTAATAAAAAGCAACGGAGAAAGTGCGCATTCCTGTTTCACGCCGCTCTTGGTGGTGAAGGCATCGCTTAGACTTCCTGCGTGAAGTACTCGAGAAACGCACTCGAGAAACGCAACAGCTACGAAGGACAATATGTGTATATGAACTGTTTATTTTGAAAGTGGCGTAAACGTCATTCTGCTTTACTCGATTCAACATTAGAAAAATGGGGTTAATAAAACTAGAATGCGAAAATTTTCACTTGCTATAGAAACATTTAAGTCGTGAGATGACCTGTATGTAAATAATATATATCTATTATTCACATAGCCTGTTAACGATAATACTTTTGTGTCGTGTGCGTTCTAGTTTTCAAATTGTATGGCAATTTAACGGCCATTTGATAAAAAAAAGTAGGGAAATTGCAAACAGCTGTTTGGCCAAAAATCTCTATTGTCAGCTGACATCTGGCGGTCTATACAAAAGTGTCAGCTGACAGATTAGGAGGAGGAGGTAGGAAATAAAGGAAGAAGATGGACTTTCATGGCCAAAATGGGAGATATTTTCTTTCCTTTTTGGATTTGGACTTTTCACCGGCCGGACGCAGTGGCTCTTCCCGAAAAGCTTACCAACTAAATTAATGTAAATCTTACAAACTAAATTAAAGTAAATCTTACAAGCTAAACTAAAGCAAAGCTTACAAGCTAAATTAAAGTGAAGCTTACAGACTAGACTAAAGTAAAGTTTACAATCAAAATAAATTAAAGTTTACAAACTGAAATAAAGTGAAATCTACAAACTAAAATCAAAAAGTTTGTAACCCGAGCACAGTACAAAAATGGCGCCCAACGTGGGGCCCGAACCCACGACCCTGAGATTAAGAGTCTCACGCTCTACCGACTGAGCTAGCCGGGCATGCGAAGGGTATCCCACAGTTACTCCTTGACGATTAACTTTTAAACTCCGGACCGACAGACGGACAGTCATATATATCTATATTTGTGTACCGATAGAAGAACAAAAAGGAACAGTGGTTAGTTTTTTTTTGTTAGGCTCAAGCAATTAGTTGTTTTTTTTCTGTTTACTTACCTTTTTGGGTAGAATCAACGGTCTAGGATTGAGCTCAGGACTAGGTCAGGGCATTGCTTTTTCATTAAGGTTCAGGGTTAGCCAAAACTAATTGTTCGCCCCTCCTGAAAAACAGAATAAAAGAAACCATAAATTTAAAGATCTTTAATGATAAAACAAATAGAGAAATAAGACCAAATATACATATAGACAAATTTACACGTACCCAAAAATACTAGGACAGACAGAAACAGACAGAAGTAACTTTTTGGGCCCCCATAACCGTACGATGGCGTCATCAATAGCCCCGTAGCCTCAATATATTTCCTGCTTCCTGAATCCTCACCTAACCTATAAGAAAGAAGAAGAAAAGGTCATACTTACCTTCACACCGGCCGCAGCGAAACCTGAAAGAAAAATAAAAAAACAAAGATAGAGTTATTAACTGGATCAAATTTAAATGAATAGAATCACATTTGAAATTAATTGGAATAAAAAATTATAAAATAAAATGAATTTAGAATTAAGATAGGTTAAATTAAATCTAAAACTTATTGAATTAAAGAGATTTAATAGAATTTAATTTGAAATGAAGTAAAAGTAATGTTAAAGTAAAATGAAATAAATCTAATTTTAAATTAACTAGAACTAAATTTTATAAAAAAAAATGTATTAAAGCTTGGAGGGATTTGAAAATGAAATGGAATAAATGTGTTTTGAGCTTGTGAAATCGAAAATTTTGAAAATGCATTTGGCTTTGAGCCTTTTCTGAGGTGGTAGGGAAGGGGTAGATAGGGGTAAGAAAAGGGTCGATCATGGGATACCTAAACAGATACATATGTAGGTATCAAGGTGGAATCTGATGCCGATTCCAGTGGGAGGGCCAAGTCTTGGCATAAGACCAGCCAAGTGTCGAATAGGTTCCCATAAGTGTACATTGTCTGAGATTTCGTGAGTGTCTTCGTCTGTTGTCCCTTCCTTTTTGCTTCTTTCCTTTTCTTATCAAACTTATTTCGGGTACCCTAATTCCTTCAATGTTATGTCGATACGTCCGGTATGAATTTATTTTTTTGTCGCTGTGTAACCTCCACGACGCCGGCAAGAATACCACCCCGATCCGACGAGCCATAGCCGCGCGAACGCCAGCATACCGGCAACGCCGGCGAAGTGGAACTAAGAAGAAGAACTAAAAAAAAAGTTTGTAACCTGAGCAGAGTACATTTGGTTCAAAAACAGAATGGCGTTTACGCCACTTTCAAAAAAAGGAGTTCATATCAGAATTAAGCTTTGTGTTCAAAATGTGTTCAAGTTTAACCAAAGATATGAATACCAAGATACAACGGTATCCATTCACAACGAATTCTTCACAACTAGTTCATAGATGGCGTTCTGCTGGCATAAATAAACAACAGGGTAGCCATTACACATGAATTCAAATATTTGGTGTTGCCGGCTATCAAATTTGAACATTTTACTGGAGAAAATGAAATGTATGTGCATATGTAAAATGAAAAAAGTTTGCAGACAGAAAAATAATGTTTTGTAGAAAAGTCGATGTTTTTGATATGCATGGAATGTTTTAAACATTATATATGTTTGACTAAATTTTATCTACGTTTTATTTTAAAATTAATAAATTAATGATGGTCCACTGCCCATTGGGAGCAGTAGCAATAATATTAAAACAATCCTATAATCCGTCAGTGTTTTTAATTTTATATTTTGGACCTTTAGATAATTCCAAACAATCGGAAAACGCTAATCTCAAAAAAGAAGCTATTCTTAAAAAAAAGTGTAAATATTCTACCGGTTTTTTGTTTTCCTTCATCAGGCTTCTCTTCCAAAAGTTTGCCGTCCATTTCTTCTGCTTCCTTGGACATATCGTCGCTTGGATGACCAACCGACGTAACTGACCATTTTTCAGAAATTGAGTTAAGGCCGCCATTCGATTTGTCTAGTCAAAGTACTACGTGTGTATACATTTTGTGCATATATATATTACCGTTTTCTCAAAAAACGGTAAATGATTTTAGACGTAACTCACACAATGCCAAAAAAAATTTTCACCAAGAGACGTAAGTTCAATACGTCACTTAATATTTCGTTTTTCCGAAATGTTTGTTCATTATTGCAAAATGTTATGGAGTACTTGCTGGACCCAGCCCACTCGTTGCCCATTTTTGGACCGATTGCGTTCGAAACGGGATCACGGTCCAGTCCCAATCATCAGATAACGATAGTAGCAATCTCGATAATCCATTCGTAGGTAGGAACAGTAGGAATCACTAAGAAAATAATAAAATGCGCGGGGCCACGCCTCCTCAATAAATAACTAATATAGCCTATGTCACCCGCTAGGATAATCTAAAGATTACAGTATTTATCCCTATTCCGTTATGTGCCTCTAAATGCCATTAAACTACAGCTGTACACCATTTAATCGTTTTTGCATCACAGTGCCACTATAAGTATGTATTAAGAGAAAAACATACTGTATATTCCAAAAGCTAAATTCGTACCCTTAGCCCTACTCTACCATATTTAACCCTTTTTGCCATATCGTACCATATTTTACCATTTTTGCACTACGGTACCATATTTAACCCTTTTTGCCACACTGTGTCATATTTAACACATTTTTGACCCGCTGCACAAATTTAATTTTTTTCTCCCACTGTACCATATTTAACACTTTTTGCCCCACTGTGACATATTTACCACATTTTTGACCCACAGAAAACAGAAACGGAAAAACTGCTCTCCTGAACAATTTTGCAAATGTCAGTTACTGCAGTTGGTCATCCAAGCAACGATATTAGACGTTGAAATTTCTGAAATATGTAATTTTATTACAAAAATTAAAAATACTTCACTGAAATGAAAATCTGATCAGAAAATCATTTAAATGCAGCGGTTGAAAATACTAGAATTATTTTACATAAAATATTCCAAATAACTTGGGGAGTTTCTGAGATAATTTTGGGCGTGAAATATAAAATTGTCTAGCGTCAACTCTGGTTAAAATGGATACACAGAAAAGGTACCTATCGACATCTATTTTACATTTTTAACAACGTGCAACGACATCTCTTGGAAATTGTGAACAATTTATTGTTGTATCTTGGTATTTATATCTTTGGTTTAACTATAACAAAAAATAAATATTTTTTATAAAAAAGAAAAAATTTGGAAGACTAATTTAACTTTGTGTTAACTTTTTTCGATCAACGAACTAGTAAAAGTATTAGGCAAATTTAAGAGAGAATTTACAAAATGTCTTTTCCTTAACCAGTTTTTACTCGACGAGTGAAAGTAGTAACATTCAAAATATTTTGGAAGGCATATAAAATAAACTTCAAATAGAAGAAGTCTTTCAGATCTTTCTAGATTTGTCAGATATACGTTTGTACAGCAAACATGTTTAATGTCAGGCCATTTTTTAATTATTTCTCTTTTGCTCGATTTAGTTTTTAAGGGAAACATCTATTTTACACTGTACTCATACTTCCAACTAAGTTGTACAATAAATGTGTATCTGTTATGTTGCACAATAAATCGTAAGCCGAAAAGCCGCTGCTGCCGACCCATTTTTGGACAAGCCGCCGCCGCCGACAATTTTGCCTCGGCTTCGTTCTCTGGTATATTGTAAATATATGAAATTGTAGTGTTTTCTTGCAATCGTCTGTACTGTCAATTCACCTTTGCCTAACAATTCGTCATTGTCCGTACATTTGCAGAACATTAACAGGGTTGATAACGTTTGCCGATCTAGCAATCGTCTATACTGAAGGTAAGTACACACGATTTGCAGATCGGACAATATTGCCAGAAAAATGACGGAAAAATGCAACCCTGTGAATTTACAACCGTGTGAACACACAAGTTTTCTTTTGCAACGTTAGAAGAAAAGTCATTGAGAGATAATTTGCAGATTGTTATATGTGCGAAGGTTATGCATGTGACAACGGCGCCATTGCCAGAAAAACATTTTATTGCCAATCCTGCATATAAATATTTACAAAATATATTGTAAATATGTACATATATGAAATTGTAATGTTTTCTTGTAATCGTTTGAACTATCAATTCACCTTTACCTAACAATCTGTCATTGTCCGTACATTTGATGAATTTTAACAGGGTTGATAACGTTTGCCGATCTGGCAATCGTCTATACTAAAGGTAAGTACACACGATTTACAGATCGGACAACATTGCCAGACAAATGGCGTAAAAATGCAACCCTGTGAATTTACAACCGTGTGAACATACAATTTTTGTTTTGCAACGTTAGCAGAAAAGTCATTGCGTGATAAAAAATTTTAGATTGTTATATGTGCGAAGTTTATGCATGTGACAACGGCGCCATTGCCAGAAAACATTTTATTTGCAACACTGTCTATAATGCATTTTTATTGGCAATCCTGCATATAAATATTTACAAAATATATTGTAAATATATGAAATTGTAATGTTTTCTTGCAATCGTCTGAACTGTCAATTCACCTTTGCCTGACAATCTGTCATTGTCTGTATATTTGCAGCACCTTAACAGGGTTGATAACGTCTGCCGATCTGGCAATCGTCTATACTCAGCTTAAGCTTAAGCCTTCGAGGGAAAAGTGTCCACAGTGCGGAAACATTAAGGCCAATACTAAAGGCCCAGTTAGGCAAACTTAACCGTAACGCCCCCGTAGCGTAACGAATCAGCTGATTCAATCTGTCATATGGAAATCAGTGTAAACGATTAGCCAACGGAAACGAAACGTAAACGGACGGCTGAATCTGTTGAAATCAGAATTGGACGTTCCGTTTACGTACAATTTGACAACAGCTGATACTACATGTTGTTTACAATTACAATTGTATGTTCGACGAGACAAGTAAAAAAAATAATTTATTAATTATTTGTTGTTTAAAAGTGCAAATAAACATGAAAGACGAATATTTGATTTCATTGGTGTAGTCGCACGAGTTCTTATACAATAAATATAATCCAGCATGTAGGATATCTGAAAAAAAGCGAGAAGCTTGGAAGCTAATTGGCAAGGAGCTGGGCGTTACAGGTGAGTTTTATGAAGATCGCGGCTGACTCCATTAAAAATTAAATTTATAATCTGCTTCAGGATTCTTTTGACGACAGTACGAGACAATCATTGCGCTAATCTTCTTCATTGTGGGTTAATGTGACAGCAATATAAGCGTCTCTACAAACGTGGACTTATTTATAGATAGAGATTGGATTTGGCTGAGTCCCTCTTCAATGGAAATATACATAAGTATAGGGTTTTCCATTAAGGACATAAGGATTTTATATATTAATAAAACACAGAATATTTAAGATATACAGTTCAAATTTATTACAGGTGTAGTGCAAATGTTACATTTTAAGAATGAAATTCAATTTCGGTCATATGACCACCACGAGCCCGTCAACAGCGATGTATTCTTTGGACCCAATTTTCCACCACTCCTGTTCACATTTCGACCGGAACGTTGCCAATTTCGCGTTGGATGTTGTCTCTAAGCTCGTCTAAAGTTGTTGACTTAGACCAAAGATATTCCTCAGGGGAAACGCCGCATCGCCAATAAAAAAATGAGGAAAGGCTTCAGAGGATGCTGACGATGCTTACTAGGAGGTACAGGTACTGTACCTAAAATAACTGATTGGCCAAACGGATAGTACTGGAATATAGCTGTATTTAATTCAAATTAAGAAATTTAAATTGTTTGTATTAAAATAGAATATAAATAAATTGAAGCCATCGTGTTGGCTGCCATAACTTCCAACATTAACTGATATGAATGTATAGTTAGCATCGCAGATTCCCACACAATTCGGCATATCCCACATTCGTTGAAAATCATTGGCAATGTGTTTGTACTGCTGTGTATTTTGTTCACTTAAATAAATCGGCGAAAGCAAGCGCCACAAAACTTCACTGCATTCTAAAATAATATATCGAATTGTTGTTTTCCCCAGCTTGTGACTCCATGCAATCGATTGTATGGGACAACCGTGACCCAAATATCTACAATTTTAAAGAATAGAATGGTATTATTATATTTCCCAACTTGGAATCATAGGATAAAGCAATATTTGACATACAATGGTGTTATTGCTAGTCTCTCTGCCGGTCTAATCCGTTGCTTCGGCGTAGTTAAGTTAAAACTGACATAGGCATTCTAGTGTCCGGCTTTCGCCCAGTCATTGTTTATAGGACGTCCACTCCATCTTCTAATTCGACGCTATTTTCTTGATTACTTTTATTGTAAATTCTGCACAGATTTAAAAAACACAAATTTATAAACATTCTTTTTAACTTCATTTTTAATAAACCTAAACAAAAAGAAACAAAAGACATACGACTCGTTTTCTCAACGTCGGCTAATCGCTCAAAAGGGCAGCGTTACGGCAACGTTAAAGATAAATTACGGTTACGTATGCCTAACCCGGCCTTAAGATGTGTTCCGTGGATGGATGTAAATACATATGTATGTATGTGTACTTTCGAGAATCATATTCTGTTTGGCATTCACTCAGCTGCTTGTGTCAAAAAAAATACAAAAGACAAACCGTTCATGCAAACACTACGTTAATCAGGTTAATAGGGTGCATATTTGATTCATACATTTGTATTTAAACATATAAATATATCATAACTATTGGTTCATCGGTGCGTAAAATGTTTACAGTCAATAGTATGTGCGTATGACCTTTACATTTGTTAAACTTTTTGGTAAGTGACAGATTTTTGTGTAGTGACTGTGTAAAGGTAATACATGGATATCCAAAAAATAACGACAGCAATGTACTTGTCCTTTAATTTTGCTTGTGCTGGACATTTGGAGGATAATGTTTAACACATTGTGTACGATGATGAGACTGACTGGTATTTACTGCTACCGGCTGGAGTGGAGTGCATTATATACATACATACATAACACAATGTTGCACCAGAATTACTCTTGGGAAGCTTTTCTTATGCTATGTATTATTTACAATCCTCTGCCTTTTTTTACTATCTGGAGAATTTAAGGAGAACCCTACCTTTAACTGCTAACGGAAAATATGGACAAATTGATCTGCCTACACGTATATGTTCACTTTATTTTAACGTGACACCAACATTATTCGGGTGACAATGTTTGAGATATAAGTAGTGCGTGGAGATGCATCAGATTACCGGTTATGGGATATAATTCAATTGACCCTGCAATTCATACGATAAATCACATATTGTATGAATTACCTAGAATGTTTATTCAATTGCACAATCTAGCCTTCTGACATCGACAGAGCGCATTCAAAATGTTGTAAATTTTATCAAGTCAACCAATCTATAGTTATGACCGATTATGCACGATTTATGATATAAAGGAAATCTATACAAATTTTTACAATAGTACACAAAGCTGCACTGTGCAGTGCACTGTTGAAATAGTGAATGTTGAAAGTTATTATTTTTACATACCAATTAGTATCAGGATTATTAATGTTTTTCCCCAGTTACCACATGATCAACGTATTCAACTCTTCTTTGTTTTTTTCCTGTGGCATCGCGTTTTCGAGATATTTAACCACAAAGTTTTTATTAAATTCAGACATAATTTTAGTTTAGAAGGACTCGGAATAGATGGTCCAAGTCAGGAAGTATTTCTCATAAAACACGCAACAACCACGCACATCCCTTACCCCTGAAAATCCCCCGCCAAAAATAATGATACATCAATGGTCGTAGAAAACAATGGATTTTTTGGATAATGTATTCGACAAAAATATTCCTTGTAAAAAAACTACATATATGTCTCGTGGTTTTTTATATATGTACCTATATCGTATTTATCCACAAACCTTGATGGGTAACACAGGTTTAGTAAAATCGGGAACAACTTTTAGGCTTCGGAAGAGATGTTTCATATAAGACAAAAGAATAAATGACACATTTCAGAAGGTATTTCTCCCAAAGCAACCTATACCCCTGCTCTTCGCCTTACCCCAGAAAATCCATAATCCTGTTAAAGATTATGATAAAAGAAATCAAAATTCCATAATATGATTTTGTAGTAAAACAATATAATATTGCCTACAGGCAACATTGGCCATGAAAGCGTTAATTTAAGGTCTTTGACAGATTTCTCAATATCTGCTAATCTAAGTGTACTTGGTTGAGAAATTATTTCATCTATCACAGGCGAATAGACTGTAGTTGTACCTATGTTGAATATAAAAACGGATTCAGGGTAGTTTACGAAAGCATTTACATTCTCTTCGCATATTTTTTGTAGTTTTCCAGAGATTAATCTGTTTTCTGTAGTTTACGAAATCATTTACTTTTTCTTCGCATATTTTTTTGTAGTGTTCCGACTAATCTGTTTTCTGGGTTGGATCCAAAGATTGCCAGTATTTTTTAGATCACTTTCCTCAGCTGATTTCAATCTCTTCTGACATTGGGGAGTGGTACTGTTGCCACTCTCTCTTAAGCTTCTTTTCTCATTGATTAACGCTTGAATGTTTGTTGGGTTAATCGAATTTGAATTAGCTCTTTTGAAAGCGTTTTTTCGAGTAGCCACTTTAACAGCACTGTTTACAAAATCGGTGAATAGATTTACCGCGTTTACAATTTCATCCATTGTTCGTAATGATACACCATCGGATAGGTATGAACTTACGGTTTTTTTTTATATTTCAACCAGTTGGTCTCCATTTACATGTTACTTTTTTTTAAGTAATAAGTATACTTATGGGCGTTTTGTGGGCAAGAGAGGAAAGGGAGGGAAAAAAGTATGCCGTACTCGTACTTGTCGTACTCAACATTTTGTGTTTTTCATTCGAACTTGGAAACAACAACAATTCACACTGGAAAAGCCGAAACAAAAAATGAAAATAAGTATAAGTATTGAAAAAAGTGCGTGTGAACGTAAACACAAGTTCAAAAGAGTGTATAAGATACTTAAAAAAATGTATTGTGTGAATAGGGACTTGGTATACTTATTGGGCAAATTGGTAAACCCAATATCAGTGTCAAAATGGTTGGCGAATGATCCGATGACAGATAAAGTCTTCATGTCTTATATTTTTTATTGTAGTGAAATCAATATGGTCTGGCGTTTGTTTTATTCATGTCTGAGGGCCAATATGTTGGGTGGACGCCCAAAGCACCATCCAAGTAAGCTGATGTTATGGCCTTTAGTAGTTGTGGGAGTGGCCGATTGTTTTTTTAAAAACCACTATTTGCAACATCTACCTATTTAAATAAAAACAAGTAAGAGAGTTTCAGTCTAGTAAACCGACCAAGGTTAGGTTAGGTTAAAGGACACGTAGTACACGACCAATTGGCGTGCACTACTCCACTCGGAGACCTAAAGGTCCATTGTTAGTCCTATAAAGAATTAAAGATTTGGAGAAACAGTAGAAAAAGTGATAGATTGAAAAATGAGAGGGGGTGGAGGGGGCCCAATAATAAGTGAGAAGAGCGGAAAAAGAAATGTTGAATTAAAAGAGGAGAGGCAGATGGATGAGCGGTTGTCATCCCCAGCCACTTCAGGCAGCTAATATAATTGAGGATGCTGACGATTTTTTGCGATGACAGAGCTTCGAGATCTTCGATCGTAAAGTCACCTAGGTAGCAGTGTCTTCTAGAAAGAAAAGGACATTGGCAAAGAAGGTGTTCGATCGTTTCAAGTTCCTCTTCGTCTGTACAGAGACGACAGTAGTCTTCTGTATCCCGTAGCCACTTTGATGTAAACGCTCTAACGTTACAGTGGCCTGTGAAAACGCCCACTAACAGGCGTAAATCCCTCTTTGTGAGGTTCAGTAAGTCCCTTGTTCTGGTCAGAGAGACCTAGCGATTTTACAGTCCGGTCTGGCTAACCAATTCTGGTTAACTTGATCCCTTAGAAGCGCTCTGTCATGCCGAATAACTCACACATAGGTGGATACAGTGATGACACCGCACTAGTGGTTTCCATCGCTGACCCATTCCTTGCGAGCTCATCAGCCTTCTCGTTTCCGTTGATGTCACAGTGTCCTGGGACCAGGCAGAGCTTGATGTTAACTGTTAATTTTTGGATTTCTAATATGCAACCATTCACTAACTTGGATTTAATGACGTTGGAGTTCAGTGCCTTCGGAGCAGCTTGACTATCAACATAGATAGTTTTGTTTTTACCCTGCCTGGAGAAAACCTCGCTGATTAAACGCAAGGTAACCAGGATGAAAGGCACTGCAGGTGTCTGGCAATTTGTAAGATCTGCTAATGCTAAGAGATTCACTAAAGATGCCAGCCCCCGTTCCCACATCCATCTTTGATCCATCTGTGTAAATAGCGTGACCACGAAAGGGGAGATTAGGCCAACGTCGCCTAATATCCCCGCAAAAAGGCTGTAGGGTCGCGGTGGGGCCTCTCTCCTAAAATCGTCCACTGGATATATGTATATAGCATTGTGGTATGGTGGACGGCAACTGACAAACTAACCATCACCAACCTACTAACAAAGGTTCAGAGAACAGCCTGCCTGGGCATAAGCGGAGCCTTAAGGACTACAGCGACCGAGTCTCTACAAACCCTACTCCATATACTGCCGATTAATATTGTGGCGAGAGAAGTTGCCACCAAAGCGGCAATAAGATTAAACTACCTATCAATGTTGAGGTACAAAAACTACGGTCACATGAGGATATCAAAGTGTAGTGCTATGGTAACCGACCGAGTGGACTATATACGAACGGTGTACATCTTCGAGAGAAATTACATCACTATGATTCCCGCCAGAGATGAATGGGTTGGAAGAATACCAGGTAATAGAAACCATCTCCACTTTTACACGGATGGTTCGAAGCTTGATGAAAAGGTTGGCTTCGGAGTACACTGTGCACAGCTTAGATTGGATATAGCTCACAGACTACCAAATACCTGCAGTGTCTATCAAGCCGAAATAATGGTAATATGGGAAGTAGCCAAGTGGCTGAGTCAACATAGTAACAAACACTGGCGTTGTAATTTACTCGGACAGCCAGGCTGCCATCAATTCTCTGGATGCAACATCCCTAAATTCACAAACAGCCCTCGACTGCCGCAGATCTCTTAGCGAGATGGCTGAGCAGTTTAATATACACCTCATATGGGTGACTGGGCATAGGGATATCCCGGGGAACTGCAAAGCCGATGAACGTGCTAGGAAAGGGACGACTTTCCAAATTCTCGAAGAATTTGCATATATTGGTGCGCCAATACCCACGTGCAAGCTTTGGCTTAGGCAAGAGACAATCAGGCAGTCCAACGAAAGATGGACAGAAATCGGCACCTGCAGGGTAGCTAGACAAATCTGGCCAAGGTATGACCTGAGAAGATCAAAATATCTCCTCGCACTAGAGAGGCAAAGATTGTCTACGTTAGTATCAGTTCTGACGGGACATTGCTTGATCGGCGAACACGCCAAAAGGGTGGGTATTGACTCAAATGACTTCTGCAGAAGCTGTAGAGAGCATTGAGCACTTACAATGCGACTGCCCCGCTCTGAGTAAACGACGACTGGACAACTGGGGTCGGCTTTTCTAGGCAGCCTAACAGATCTTTCCAGTATCGATATTCGTACTATCGACAAATTTGTACATCAAACAGGTTGGTTTCGATGAGGGGCATTTCAGCCCGTGGTAACACTAGGGACCTAAACCGGTCCTTGTGAGCTTGTATAAAAAATACGGCTGCCACCCTCACCTAAACCTAGCTGGTGTCTATATGCAGTTGCTTTCCACCATACTACTGAACAGGTGAGGATGGGACGCACAATCGCGGTGTAAATCCAGTGGATAGTACTTGGGCGGAGCCCCCAGCTTTTACCTATGGAACCTCTGCAGGAGTAGATTGCATTCAGCCCCTTTTTGACTCTTTCCTTGGTGTTGCTTTTCCAGTTTAATAATTAGCCTCTGGGGACAGTTTCAACTCCACCCCTTCGAGAATGGGTTTATGGAAATCTTCTATCTTATTTTTCCTAGTGAATAGCACTAACTCTGTCTTAGTTGGATAATTTCCTAGCCCGTTCGCCGTTGCCCATCTAGACAGGTTGAGAGGAATTTGCCTCCAACCATGATAACCACATCGTCGGCATATGCGACAACTTTCACTCGTGTCTTTCTCGAATGATTTGAGTATCTCGTTTATGACTAGAAGCCACAGGAGAGGAGATAGAACCCCTCCCTGTGGTGTACCTCTAGTCACTGACTTCCTAATGGAACCCTCTGCTGGAGTTGAGTTGATGATACTGCCTTTCAGCATTGTGTCAATCCAGTCAACCAGCAGAGGGGATGTGCTCACATTCAACAAAGATTCGTGTATGGATTCCAAATTCACATTATTAAGAGCCCCTTCAGGTTATTTTCAATGTAGCCAACCACGTCATGAAGAGCACTGTCAACTGAGCGGCCTTTGATGTAGGCATGTTGACAGTTACTGATTAATGACGGTTGTAAACTACCCCTAATATAGGTGTCAATAAGTCTTTCCAACGCTTTTAAAACAAACGATGGGCGTGGAGTGGTTGGGTTTTCCCGCTTTGGGAATGAAAACCACCTTGACCTCACGCCATTTTGAGGGTATATAATTCCTAAGTAGGCATTGCCTAAAAATCAGCGAAGGCATATCAATTGCTATTGGCCCTGCATTCTGTAGCATGGCTGGTGATATGCCATCAGGTCCGGCAGACTTAAAGGGTTCGAAGGAGCTAATAGCCCACAGAATTTTCTTGTCGGTTACTAAGTCATTTGCCACAGTGGACGCGCTTTCATCACAATGTGGTGCAGTTGATCTAGTACTGACATTGGGAAATTCCTCCTGGACTACGTTCGAACACCCGGGAAAGTGTGTCATCGCTAAAAGGTCCAGAGTTTCTGAGCTGGACTCAGTCCAAGTCCCATCTTCTTTCTTAATGCTACCCAGCGCCTTTGGATCTTTTGATAGCAATCGTCGGAATCTGGAGGACTCGTTCACACCTTCTATACTTTCACAGAAGTTGGCCCAAGAGACTCGCTTAGCTTTTTTTTACCTCATTCTTGTACTGTTTGGAAGATTCCTTATAGCAATCCCAATCTGCACTCAACTTGGTTTTGTTGGCTTTATTATACAGTCTCCTTGCATTCTGCCTCAAACTACGAAGGTCTTTGGTCCACCATGAAGGTTGAGACCTCTTACCCGGGTACGTAAGGGGACATGATTCCTCAAAGATAACTACCAAGGCACAAGGTTGCTGATCATTCGCAGTGAACGGACGTGTTTATCACATAGCGGATAGTTACCAGTACCTATTACGCAATAGCAAAAATCTGTACAAAGTCCATAAGGCCTACATCGTAGTACCTATTACGGTCTAATACAGACAAAATAAAAATAAATTCTATTGACGGGGATGCCTTCGTGTTCCGATGGAGCGCGGTTCCCCAATCGTCCGACTGTCCGTCCGTTGGTTTTGACCAAAGCCGACCACACCAAAAATGGTGAAAATCTCCCCCAAGTACTCACAACAGCAAGTTACCATATTCAGGGTAAAAATAATGTACCTGTGGTCCGAGAACGAATTCTCCTTGGACACTCTCCATCCTGAAAGAACATTATTATCAAGATTAGTCAAGGTTATGTCTATTACCTCCGATCTATTTTTGACCTGAAAAGTGGGATGTAACCAACGTTACAAATCTTTAGACCAGAATTTAAAATAAAATCATAAAGTGACTCACCTCGAGTGTTAATATTAGAGCTTCGACATAGAGAGTTGTTGTTGTAGCAGCTTGGAGACGCTGAGTTGATAATCCTTAAGTCTATTTCTATTACAGACTTCGTTCCGGCATACATCCGATTATCGGAAACCTTATGTTGTTTTATCTACTCAATGTTGTCCAGTTGTTAATTAACATTCGTCTGTTAATTTCAGGGAATGGATGTTATTTGAGTATTACTGTTTCTATTCTCCACTAGAAGCGCTGCATTTCTGTTAATAGTCGTCATGGTGTTAAGTCTATTTTCAGCTTCCCTGTTGACTTGGGTGATCAGATGTTGTTGTAGTGGTAGTGCGACCGGTGAGTTATTTTAAGCTGCTAGAGTTATGATGAAAACATGAAATGTTGATGTTAAATTTTGCCAGTGCCCTGGCTGGGAATTGAACCCAGCACCTTCGGAGTCCAAGTCTATTGCACTAACCACTGAGCTACAGAAGGCCACTCATAGAGAGCCGAAATAAAAGAGCTTTACTCTCCCCTGATGCCATCCTGCATCGTTGCAGACTGGTGGTTTGCCCGGCATTTCTCTTCGGACATCGAGGTAATGAGCCATAATGGCAGATTGCACATGGCTCCATTTGTCCTTGAGGATGGATCCATCCTCACTAATTCTGTCTATAACAGCCATCACTAGACTCTCCTTCGCAACTTCATTGAAGGGCTTGGTGAGTGTCCTGTTGATGGTGACATTAGGGCCTCTTGCCTTTTTCGAAGGCAGGGGTTCATCAGGTGTTCTGATTCTTTTGACTTTATTAGCCGTTAACACAGCTGAATTTGTGGTTCTTTCAGCCGGCTAATTGACCTTAGAAGCATCTATGACGCCTTTATCCCAGGTAAGTGACTTTTTGTTTTTCGGTAAGAGCCGAAACCTCAACAGCCTCCAACTTCGTCAAAACTCTGAGCAATATCCGGTGCTCATTGTGGGTTGGGAGTACTGGGGGAAAATGTTCATCATTTTTGGTGTGTCGGCTTTGGCCAAGACCAACGGACGGACAGTCGAACGATTGGGGAAACCCGCTCCATCGGAGCTTGAAGGCATCCCCGTCAAGAGAATTATTAATTTTTTATCTGTATTAGCCCGTAATAGGTACTACGATGTAGGCCTTCCAGACTTTGTACAGATTTTTTTTGCGATTGCGTAATAGGTACTGCGTAATAGATTTTAACTATCCGCTCTGTGCTAAACACGTCCGTTCACTACGACTGATCAGCAACGACTGGTTGACACTTCGTTAACTAAAAATATTGTAAACAAACAAACAACAAAAAAAAGTAAATTTCAATCACAAAAATTCTATTTATATCCTACACCGCACTGTGGTACAGGGTATTACAAGTTTGATTTGTGGAAGATGTTTGTAACACCTAGAAATACTACAGCTTGACCCACCTTACAGTATACCGATCGAATCACTAGCTGAGTCGATTTAACCGTGTCTTTCCGTCTGTCTAAAGTTGTCCGCAGAGTCCAGGTCTCAATTTTATTCCGATCGTGCTGAAATTTTGCAGTTAGTAGTCTTTCGTACCTGGAAAGAAGCCTATTGAATTTGACATTTTAGCACTATAGAAGCTGTATTTTAAATCCAATTGTTTTGAAATTTTGCATGGTAGACTTTCTTGATCATTGTACCTAAATTGCTCAATTTGAAGAAAATCGGTTCAGATTTATATATAGCTCTCATACATATGTTTCGTCCGATTTGGTCCATTGGACCTATAAACGCTGTAGTTTACATCCAATCGTTTCGAAATTTAGTATGGTAGATTTTCTTAATACATGGACCAACACCGCCGAATTTTAAGAAAATCATTCATATTTAGCTATAGCCCCCATATATATATTTCGTCCGATTTGGCCAATTAGTCCTATAGAAGCTGTATTTTACACCCAATTGTTTTGTAATTTAGCATGATAAAGTTTATTTATCTATGGATCAACCTCGCCGAATTGTTTTGTCCGATATGGCCATTTTGCCCCATTGTTCAGAATATTTAATAGCGACTTATGTAGATTAATTTTGGCTAAAATGTTTAAAAGCAGTTACAAATAGGTAAAATAGATCTCGCTATCATTTTTTTTATGGGCATTTTAATTTTTGAAAAAATTAAAAAAAATAGTTTTTGTATTTTACGAAATTTGTAATTACGAGTACTCTCGAACGGCTGAACCGATTTTTGCAAAGTTTACTTTGTTTTAAAGAGGACACAAAGCGCCATTTGATTTTCTTCAAATTTCCACAGAATATTCGTCGCACTCTCACAAATCCAGAACAGTAAAAAATATTTGTGAGACTCAATATTTGTAAAAGTTATGGACGAAATACCAGGACTAGTCTGACAATTTTCGTATGTTTTTGCAAAACACTGCACAGTGTTACGAATTCAAAAAGGGGAAATAATTCGACAGTTTCTTAACCAAACAACAGATTGCGACCAAGGTTAGGTTATGTTATAAGAGGATGACATTAGAGCTTGTCTAATGCCTTAAACTGGGCCATGTTTGATCCATTGTTATTCCTCATGTTTTTTTTTGTTTCTTCTCTTCCGATTTCCTTTGTATTTGAGTTCTCTCTGCGGGACGCAATTCAACCTCATGGAAGCTTGGATGTCTTCCAGTATCATGGGCGCCATTTTGAAGCCCTGATGAAAGCCAATATTCTTGCTGGGTCGTAGCCTCGGATTTCCGTTAATGTCTGAAAATAAAAAGAGCGGAGTATCTAGTATCTTCTTTTGCTTAGGGTGGGACACTGACATCTACATAAATCATCATTTTTAACGAACGTTCCCAACGCAACCACTCTTACCCGCCCCTTCCGACCGAGGGGGCCACATCCCCATGACGTAGGGATTGCGTACACACCATGATCCGGACCATGGCGGGTTAATAGTAGAGGGTGGAAATACCAGCTACAGAAAAATTTCAACAGCCGGCACATGCAAACAATAAAATTAGTCTACTTACACATTTAAAAAAGATATTATTCTAGATCTAACTACATCAATTTCTACATCAATGTCAATAACTTCATATAAAGTGTTAAAATCCATGCACATTCTACGAATGGGCTCTGCCGAAGCATAATTTGTACGTTGAAAATCAATATGTAATAATTGGTAATATCTGGAAGGTCTACAAGGTACATTGAATCCAATCCTAGACAAAATAAAATTAGAATGCACATCACCATTTATAACTTTCAGCACCATGGTTGTGTTCAGCATAATACGTCTACTCTTGAGAGTAGGCAGTCTTATCAAACTCAACCTGCTAGTATAGGGTAGAAGACTAAAATCACTATTCCAATGAAGATGTCTTAAAGCGAATAATAAAAATTGTTTTTGAACCGATTCAATGTTATCAACGTAAGTCCCGTACTGGGGGTCCCACACTACGGACCCATATTCTAGAATAGGTCTAACTAGTGACGTATACAACTGCCTAGTTACATATGGATCTACGAATTCTTTCGCCCATCGCTTTATGAAACCAAGCACGCCATAAGCTTTATTCACCATTGTAATTATGTGATTATTGAAATTGAGTTTAGGATCCATAAATATACCAAGATCCACAAAGGATTCAACAGTATCTAAATTGGAACCATGAAGACTAAAACTGGATGGAATCGCCCTCGACCTAGAGAAACACATATGTTTACATTTCTTAAGATTGAGGTCCATGCAATTTATATCACACCAATTTCCAAAATTAATCAAATCATTTTGAAGGAGCATTGAATCTTCAGATGTGTTATAAGAATAAAATATCTTAACATCATCTGCATACATCAGTAAATTTGAACTAGAAATTGAATCTGGTAAATCGTTGATGAATAGCAGAAATAGAATGGGGCCAATATGGCTACCTTGGGGAACCCCAGATGGAACCAAGATCGGATCAGAGCAGGATATACCAAATTTCACAATCTGAATACGACTATCAAGATAAGTCGATATCCAACGCAATAAGTTGTTACTAAGACCAATAAGATCAAGCTTATGTATCAAGAGTTTGTGATCGACTCTATCGAAAGCTTTACTAAAATCTGTATAAATCACGTCTGTCTGATTACCAAGAACAAACTCGTTTATAACCTGAGAAGAGAATTGCACCAAATTTGTCACAGTTGAAAGACCTTTACGAAATCCATGTTGGAATGGACTTAGAATAGACGATACTTTATGAGATATAATCTCAGTAACCATTTTCCCAAAAAGTTTTGGAATTATACTTAATTTTGCGATTCCACGATAATTCCCCACATCAGTGAGGCTTCCAGATTTATGAAGAGGGGTTAAGTAAGATTTTCTCCAAATGGATGGGAAATAGCCATAACGAAGTATTAAAGGAAGGGTAAGACTTTGAGCACAATTTTTGAGGATTATACTAGGTACGCCATCAGGACCAACACTATTAGAAGAATTTAGCTTGACCAAACTCGAAAATACAAATGGAAAATCAAAATAAGGTATGCTAAACTGATTCAATGAAGGAATATTGTAAGGGTAGGGGACGTCTAATTGTCTCTGTTGATGAGAATAGGTTGATGTAAAGAATTTTGCAAAAGCATTGGCGATTGATTGGTCACCACAGAATTCCTCACTATCCATTCTAACCATAGAAGGCCTTGGATTAGATCTACGTTTCATATTTACAAAATCATAGAAAGATTTAGGATTATACTTAAAATTGAGGGCTAAGTTCTCTAAATAGATTTCATAACATCTGCTAGATTCAATATTAAATTGAGATTATGATACTTTGCATAATCGGTCTCCGAACCCGATTTTTTAAATTTTTTAAATAGTCTGCTCTTCAAGTTCTTAATAGCAGTCAAAGCAGGAGAATACCATGGTGGTCTATTAGAATTTTTAACACGAATCTTCGGAACAGATTGTTGAAAACAATTATTCAATATGGTATAAAACTGCTCAATAGCTGAGTCAATGTGAGTTGAATCATCAATCCCAATCAACGTCGAGGAGCATAGCATTAAGCAAATCAAAATTTGTTCTTTTGAAACAAAAAACTGCACCCTCATCATTTGGGGTGTGTACACAGGGAGTGTCCACCATATCATACGTCATGGAAATACCCAGCGTAGGGTGGTAATTATCCTCCGGTATAGAAATTGGAGAAATTCTGTAAACATCGAATAATTGGGAATTATCAACAAATACTAAATCTAGTAATTTATCAATTGAGTTAGGAATCCCATTAATCTGGAATAGATCGAGATCAGAAAAACGCCTGACAACATCGCAGGTCCACTCAAAAGAGCTTGATGAAGAATTTAGGGGAATAAATGCCTCAGTATCGGGCAATGAAAGCCAGGAAACGGAGGGTAAGTTAAAATCACCTAGAATTATAATTCGATCAAAATCTCTCAACATCGAAACCACTCTGCCGATAGCCGATAAGTGGTTATCATAAACAGATAATTCCGAGTTTGGAGGGATGTAAGAGCAACTGACGAATAATTTGGTTTTCCCCACATTAATAGAGACAACAATGAATTCGATGTCGTTAGTTATGTCAACAAAGACACGTTCTGATGAAAACGAACTAACTACAGCGATAAGGACACCACCCCCAATTTTATAAGGACGATCTTTTCTGTATACTACGTATTTATTAGATAAAATTTCCGAATCAAACACACCAGGTTTCAACCAAGTTTCGGTGAAAGACAAAACAGTGAAATCGAAGTCAAAGCTATCAGCAAATAAGCTGATTAATTTGGTATTAAGCCCTCTTACATTCTGATAAGCTATGACCAGAGAGTTTATTAGTTTTTTGGCAGGTTAGAATGCCTCGCAGGTAACCGTGCCAGATTATCTACCCTATCCACAAATTCTTTTACAAACGCCTTTGGAGGCCAAAAATTGGGATCTATCAACTTATCAAAGATTTCAGGTTGAACAATAACCTTAAATGATAATCTGGTAGCGGTTGAAGGCAATCTCATCTTGACTGTCTTCAAATAAAATTCACCATCAATCTTGGATCTAATATAGTCGTCTAAATCCTCAGAGGACGTATCCAAGGCAAAACGTGAAATGAAAACTACTTTCTTGACTGGCACCACAGTCAGAGTTTTCGCTTTCCTATTTGCCCTTTGCGTCGTATTCCTAGTAGGAGGTGGCGGAACAACAACTTGCGGAAACACAAGGGGGGGGGAACCACAGGGAGCATTGGAATTACCTCCTGCGAAGTCCCAGCAGGAGCAGTTAATGGAACTGCCCTCTCAACAGGATTAGATGTAACTGTTGGAGTTGAGGGCGTGTCCGGCTTTTTTGGACCAGAAACATTAGGCTGATCAATGTTTAACTTCTTCGTCAGCCTTTTTCGTTTTTGTCCAGAAGAAGCCGGCGTACTAGCATACTCTTCGAGGTTAGGGTAATTTTTTTATCAAAGCAGTGAAGTTCATGAACCGCATGTAGACATTGAAAATGTCTTGGTTCAGATCATTCACCTCAGACGTATACGATTTAACAAAATTGTAAAATTCAATATTTATTTTTCTACATTTAATGCAGCACCAATGAAGACCATTTTTATCACCATACAACGCATCAACCACCCTAGCAGTCACGCCAGCGCACTTGGCATGCCATAAGTTAGTGCATAGCCAGAACTCAATTAATGTTTCCTTGTCGGAAGTAATTTTACAGTTTACCGATTTGCATGCCATTTTTAGGTTGGGTTTAAATACACCGAAACTGACAAATAACACCAAAGCAGTAAATCAAATCAAAAATAATAGTTAATAAAAACCCTCTACTATTTTATAATGAGGAGCAAAAATATTTCCCCACAAACAGACAAAATACGATACACTCACGAATGTTTAACTCCGAACAGAAAATACCACTATCTGTGCCTTCAATCATTTTTCAGCCATAATAAAGGAGATATCACTCCACCTTGTGTCAGGCCTCTTTTTGCTAACGCTATTCTTGTGTGACCGCTCATTTCAGAGGTTTCATGCCCCATTCGCTTTACTATGCTGAATTTTCCCGGCTTTCGGGATGAAATCTACCTTTTGCCAAGATGCTGGAACATATGCCTTACCTAGACAGGCTCTAAATATTGATGTAAGGGTGTTACCTAAGATGTCCCATGATTTTTGCAGCAGACATGGGTATATACCATCCGCTCCCGGCGACTTATATGGGCCAAAACTATCGATAGCCCATTTGACTCTGGACAGTGTGACGACTTTATTAATTTCAAGGTTAACATGCGAATTATCCTTGGATGTATCTTTGTCTAGAGCTTTCCCTAACTCGAAGCCTGGAAAGTGTTTGCGTAGTAGGAGGTCGATTGTTTCTCCTGGTGAACTAGTCCATTCACCATCTTCTTTCTGTAGATTCCCATCAAAGTGCTGTTGCTTTGATAGCATTTTCCGCAACCTTTATGTTTGAAAGTTCCTCTATTAATCTGACAAAATCAATCCTTTTAGCCCTCCTTGTTTCTCTTTTATATTCCTTTAAACTAGTTTTGTATTCATCCAAAGATTCGACTGTATCAGCGTTCGTGGCTATATTGTATAAATTCCTTGCTTTATTTGTCAGTTCCTTTAGATCAATATTCCACCAGGGTTTGTGTTTCTCGCTTTGCTTCTTGGACATGATTTCTCATAAGAGGTTATTAGACTCTTTTTTATTTTTTGAACAGCTTTGTCAATTTCCTCTGTATCTTGGTAACATTACATGTGGTGGGAGCCTTATTTTTGAGGCTTCTACCGAATTTGCCCAGTTAGTTCTCTTGGGTTCCTAAATATTTCTGCTTCAGCGACATTTCGCGCTAATTTAAATTCAATGCATTTATGGTCAGAAAAACTGATTTCTTTGGACACCTTCCAGTCTTTGATAGCAGATTTTGTGGATCTATTACCGAACTTAAGGTCAAGTACCTCTTTTCTGATTCTTGTTTGAAAAGTAGCATCCGTGCCTATATTGTGGATTATCAATAGTTTTTCCAGGAGGAATTCCATTAGAGAGTTTCCCCTGGGACTGGTATCCGTACTGCCCCATAGAATGTTATGAGCGTTTGCATCACATCCCACTATAAAATCGCTTTTTTTGTCCTGACAGTAGCTTATCAGGTCTCTAACCATTAGTGGAGGTGGTTCTATTATATCATTGTGTGGAAAGTAAGCCGATGCTATTAAGTACTGTCTTGCATCTATATTTATAATCATGGCCGTTAGGTCTGTATTTGATAACTGATTTAGAATAAAGCAGTTCATGTTCTTTTTGATTATGATGCAAGTTCTCTTTTTGTTACTAATTCCAAAGCATAAATTGTAGTCTTTATCTGCCAGGCCATTAATTTGATTCCGTCTTATCCAAGGTTCTTGGATCAAGTCGACGTTTATTTTGTATCTGTGCAGATGGAGGATAAGATTAATTGAAGCCAGTTCACAATGATGGAGGTTTACTTGAATAAATTTCACCATCGATTACTTACTGGATTAGCTTTTATTCATTCCTTCGCCTCTATAATGGGCCTGGCTATAACACTGGTTACCCCAACGCTGACTCTATAGCCTATCCTTTCAAGTTTCTCAATAGTCTCGGTTAGGTTGAAGAGAGGTGACGTTTAAACGTCTCATGTCCGTGGACATATACTTAAGCCGGTGGTTCGGCCTGTTGTGCGCTCCTTATTTATGATCTTTTTGTACCTCAACAGTTACAGAAAATCGGTAGTAGACACGAATTTTCTCAGTATCTTCCAGTCATATCCTCTGAGATGAGTCAAGTATGGTTATATGTCGGGTAGTTGCTAGTGTTTTGTGCTACTAGCATTTGTAATAACCGGTCTTTTGGCATGAGGGCGGTAATAAAGATTCTAACGCACGGTTACTTCTTTAATTCTTCCAGTACCAGCTTTTTAGGAGTAGTAGTGTTCTGCCTGTTAAAAGTGGTGTACCGCAGGGGTCAGTACTGGGCCCTCTACTTTTCATAATCTTTATTAATGACCTTTTCTCCCAGTTACAGGATTGGTGTGTACCATACGCCTTTACTGATGATATTCAGCTGTTTTTTAAAGGTGACTGTCGGTGCTCAATAGTTCTGCAGTCTAAAATTGACTTGGTTTTGGAAACTCTGCATGCGTGGATGTTGCTTAACAAGCTTAATGTAAATCCATTAAAATCGAAAGCCCTATTTTTTTCCTCCAGCGTCCATAACAATATCCACGTTAGATACAATGGTATAGATATTGAATTTGTCCGTGAGTTACAGTGCTTGGGTGTCAAGCTAGACGATAAATTGAGTTTTGGACAGAATATTAATATGCTAATTTCTAGAATAAATTTTTCGCTAAAAAATCTTTATGGTACCGATTTGTCTTTGCCTCTTTTTGTTAAAGAGAGGCTGGCACATGGTTTGCTATTACCCACAGTTCTATACTGTTTAGAAGTGTATTCTGGCACTATACAGGGTAACATGCATTTAGTACATCTGGCGGTAAATAGGGTGACGCCCTATGTAACGAAATTGTTGGGCTGTAATTTTGATGCATTTGTAAATTTACGCTTAGTTCTGTTTTTTTATAAACTGATTAAAAGTCAGTCTCCTCTTTTTTTGTGCCAATCGATGGTGTTTTGCCATTCAACTAGGAGAAATCAATTGCTTATTCCTAGGGTTGTCCACCTAATGAATGAATCGTTTCTAGTAAGAGTAGCACGACTTTACAATTCATTACCCAATGACATGAAAAATTTTAGCATTTCGCTCCCTACACTCTTCAATAGGCTACTTCACCACTTTCATAACATTTTTATTTGTTGTTATGCAAAATTGCGCTTAATTAAAACTACGTAAAAAATCTTTAAATAATGTTTTTATACCCTCACTTTAGTGTGACGAGGGTATATATCATTTGCTACGAAAAAAAGTGTAACACATCGAAGGAGTGATCTAAGACCCTAAGTATGTTCGGCGGATATTCGTTTTGGGTCATTTTAAGACGAATGAGCAATGTCCGTCCGTCTGTCTGTCTGTCTGTCTGTCTGTCTGTCTGTCTGTCTGTGTGTCTGCTGGCTGGTGCGCACGATAACTCTCGAAAGGAGTAACCGATTGACTTCAAATTTGGTACGTGGTAATATTTTTTTCTATCTCCGGCTAAGTTCGAAGATGGGCCATATTGGTCCACTCCTTCTAGTACCTCCCCCACAAAGTGTTAACATGTTGTGAAATATTGAATCTTTAATAACTGCTATACTACTTATTCTAATCTTCTGAAATTCCACACATAGCATTAGTTTATTAGTCGCTATCAACTCGAGAAAAATGGGCCATGTTGCTACGCCCCTTTTGGTACCTCCCACACAAATGCACCATTTTGCACCAAAAGTTAACAGCTTATAACATTAATACCAGTGCATAAAAATACTTGAAATTTTGTACAGTGTAATGCTTTCATAGTGCCTACAGTCCAGTGAAAAATGGGTGTCATATTCACGCCCCTTTTGGTACCTCTTACACAAAGGTACCATTTTGCACCAAAAGATAACAGCTTATAACATTAATACCAGTGTATAAAAATACTTGAAATTTTTTACAGTGTAATGCTTTTATAGTGTATTTTGCACTGTGAAAAATGGACGCTATTTCCACGCCCCTTTTTGTACCTCCCACACAAAGGTACCATTTTGCACAAAAAGTTAAGAGCTCACAGCATGAGTACCAATGCCCGAAAATGCAACAACATTTTGCACAGTGTAACGCTTTTGAAGTCCCTATAGCCCTGTAAAAAATGGCCGTTATCACCACGCCCCTTTTTGTACCTCCCACACAAATTGGCCAAATCATACCAAAATTTAATATTTCATAACGTTAATATACCAGTGCAAAAAACGTTTATAATTCGGCGCAGTGTAATGTATTTAAAGAATCTACTATTCAGTGAAAAATAGGTGTATTTGTTAAAAACATTCCGGTACCTCCCATACAAATTGACAGAATAATTCGTTTAATATTCCATATTACATTACTCACAAAGTGAGGGTATACCTTAGTCGGTTTACCCGACTGAAACTTTCTTACTTGTTATTTTATGGAACACTATACATTTTTCCTTATATTAGGATTTTACTTATGTTTGTTTCGCAAACTGAGTAGCTATTTAGTTATCCTAAATACTTTTCTGTATACCCAATCTGTATTTATATTATTTATTCCTTATATATTAATTAGGTTTAAACAAATCAACATATCATTATTTACCAATGAGTAGTTTTTTACCCTTGGTTAAAAAGCTTAGTTATATGCATATTGTAATTTATGTTTAATTGGCCAGACGGCTTTGAATTACAAGTTTGTATGAAATAAATGAATGAAATGAAATGAAAAAATTCGCACATTCCCATAAAGCTCTCCAGCCAGTTAAGGGTGGCTTGAGTTTTGCACTGTAGAATCTTGAAACCCTGATTCGTTTGAATATTTCCAAAGTACGGGGTCTCTGCGGTTCCCTCACGAATTTTCTCCGTTACCTCGAAGAGCAATTTTCCTTCCAACCGTTTCCAGTTTTATTCTGCGATCCTATTTCTCTTGTGGACTCCACGTTACTTGGAATCAAGGTTATACGGCACATCATCTACCGGAACTGATTACCCATCGGTTTTCTCGGCGGGGGTTTGAGATGGACCGACGAGCACGGCTTATCTGTCTCATCTCTTAGACACTGTGCCTTTCCAGCATTGGCTAGAGAAACACAGTTAGTAGGATCAAAGTTATTTTTTTCATTAGTAAGAATTATACCTGTTCTATCGCAATCCAATATCTCATTGTTAGTCTGTTGCCATTTCGCAATTGTATTCTTTGCTTTACGATACCTTCGCTTCTCGTCCTCTGTAAGCTTACTCTCCCCTTTAGCAGACAGTTCTGCCTCATTTTAAAGGCCTCCTTCACCTTTAGGAAGAAGAAACTATCTGTTGAGGACAGATCTTCAGAGTGAGTCTCGCCAGACGTCGCTTCTAGAGTGAGTCAGTGGTTCGGTGACATTAGTCCATTTCTTAAGCTCGTGTTCTTCAACTATCTTTCTTGCAAGGACTAGCCGCTTGCCATAGCTTTCATTTAGGTTAACCTTTTTACCTAATCTACTGATGCTCAGACGCGCGTTTTTTACCGAGTTCTTCGACGCGGTAGAGGAGGCGGTAGACTCTGAATCAGCCATGATATCGGCTATCATTTACTGGCTGCATTTGTCACTCATCATTTTGCTTTTTTATCTATCTAAGTTGAGAAATGTTTTATAGTGAAGTCTACTCTAAAAATAATCTTGTTATACCCTCACTTTAGTGTGACGAGGGTATACGAGTATATCATCTGCTACGGACAAAAAGTGTAACACATCGAAAGAGTGACCTAAGACTGGCTGGAGCGCACGATAACTCTCGAAAGGAGTAACGGATTGAATTCAAATTTGGTATGGGATAATATTTAATAATAATATTTTTTCTATCTCAGGCTAAGTTGGAAGATGGGCCATATCGGTCCACTTCTTCTAGTAACTCCCTCACAAAGGGTTAAAATTTAGTGAAATATTGATTATCTAATAACTTATATACTACTTATCCGAATCCTCTGTAATTCAATACATATTAATAGTTTATCAGTCGCTATCAACACGAGAAAAATGGGTGAAGGGGCACCGCCGCGGCGTTATTACCATGCCCCTTTTGGTACCTCCCACACAAAGTGGTAAAATTATACAAAAATTTAATAGATCATAACGTAAATATATGAGTGCACATAAACGCTTATAATTCGGCATAGTGCAATATATTCAAAGTATTTACTGTTCAGCGAAAAATAAGTGTATTTGATAAACCCCTTCTGGTACCTCCCACACAAATTGACACATTAATTCGTGTAATATTCCATATACATTACTCACAACGTGAGAGTATATGTACCTTAGTCGGTTTACCCGACTGGATCTTCTTACATGTTTTCTTTTCTATTTATAAAAAGACGACTATAGGTGTTAAACGTGCCTTTACGCTACGTAACGATACGTAACCACTAACTAAATAGCGTACACTAATTACGATTGAAAAATCAGTATCCTCAATTATATTAGTTGCCCGAAGTGGCTGGGGATGACTACCGCTCATCCATCTGCCTAAACGGCATTGTCTATTGCAAGAACTTTTCTGTCCTCTCCTCTTTTAATTCAACATTTCTTTTTTCGGCTCTTCTCACTCCTTATTGGGGCCCCCCTCCACCACCTCTTTCAATTTTTCAATGTATTATTAATTCTACTGTTTCTCCAAATCTTTAATTCTTTATAGGACTAACACAATGGACCTTTCGGTCTCCGAGTGGAGTAGTGCACGCCAATTGGTAGTGCACTACGCGTCCTGTAACCTAACCTAATCTAATTACCCCCCGTCAAACACATATTCTGAAACCTTCGAACAAACACATATGCCTGGCCATGCATTTGAATGGCAAATATATCGAGCCCTTAGCGCGGAATTATCGTAAGCGACATTTTCTGAAATTTTTTTTGTTGTTGTTGCATTTAAAATTTTATGGGCTGATACATAAATAAAAATTGTGAAAAAGTCAAAATTGTTAGCGTTTATATAAAAAAATGTGGCTAAGATTTTATCGTAAGTCGCTGCTCACATTTTCAAAGAAATCAATTTTATCGTAAGCGACAGTTTATGGCAAAACCAGTAAGTGACTAGTGTCAGATAATGTAAGAGATATTTATAAATCTTCTAGGTAAGTCTATCAATATATTGATGCAATAATAAGTCTACTTTTAAACACTCGGCCATAGAATGAAGTGTTCGTCTGTTGGTTGAGAGTTCGATAGGTTCCGAACGAAATAAACTAAGAGGTTCGAAGTTCCCAGATATTTGTTTTATATACATATTTATTTATCGATCCAGAAGAAATATGTTTACCCACAGTAGCTCTAAATTATTGCCTTTTTGGAGAACACAAAGCCTTTTTGTATGATTTTTACCTTATAAACAATAATTTAATTACTTCTTTTAATATTCGTATATTAAGCCAAATACTATATAAATGGGTTTGGTATCATTTCCCTATTATTGTGGGTAAACGTTAACATTTATTTAATTCAAATAGTGGCAAATTTGACAAAGAAACATAATAAAGGGTTTTACAACAAGAGGTGTTATTTTGGTATTCAAAGAAAAATGCAATTTTTTTGAGATACATGATCGGATGTTTTATTTCATAATAAAGAGGAAGGTATACCGTTAATAATGAAAAACAACATCAGCCAAATGGCCACCACGACCACGCTTACATGACCATATCCTTTTCATGAAATTTTTCATAACCAAAGCAAAGTGGCTGCCTCGATAGCCTCACGAATTCTATCTTTGAGGTCTTGAATCGACGCTGGGCTGTTGGCGTATTATTACCTTATCTTTCATGTGGCCCCAAAGGAAGAAGTCGCAAGGTGTTAAATCACAACATCTCGGTGGCCAATTGTGATCACTTCTTCGAGAGATAACACGGTCCGGAAACTTTGCCCGTAACAGAGCAATGGTTTCGTTGCTTGTGTGACACGTAGCGCCGTCTTGTTGAAAGTAAACGTTGTCCAGATCAATACCACCCAACTCCGACCATAAAAAATCATTAATCATCCCATCCTCATTTTCGAAAAAGTAAGGTCCAATGACCCCGCCGGACCATAAACCGCACCAAACAGTCACACGTTGAGGATGGAGAGGCTTCTCAACAATAACTCTTGCGTTTTCCGAGCCCCAGATGCGACAATTTTGCTTGTTGACGTAGCCACCGAGGAGGAAATGGAATTCATCAGTCAAGATGATTTTTGAATTTTAATAATTTCAATCCGTTGTTAAATCGTGTATCGTTCCATTTTTAGTAGTTTCCACTTGTCAAAAAATAAAAGCTTCAAAAGTGACAGCTACCGAAATACCGGGTGATTCAAAATAACACCTCTTGTTGGAAAATAGTGATGAAAATGGGCACCTTGCCCACAATTCTATAGAGTTAAAGAGTAAAAACAGTTCAGTTTATGTAAGCAAACATAATTTAAAACGTAACGGTTTTGTTTACTTGCTTATATGTCACATAGTTGCATGTTCATCGTATATTTAAACTCATTGAACATAGCCAGTAATTTGTCTATGACAAACTTCATAGTAATGCATGAAAAGTAATTGTAAATGTTTTTGAGTGGTGTGAAAAACGTGGCAAATTGACAACGTGAGTTTATTTTGTGATAGCTGCGCAGGAAAAAATCGCTACAGAGCAGTATTATCTGTAATTCAATTTTTTTAAAACTTCAGTTTTCGTTAAGAACGTTAACATAACATTTTTACTTCCCGGTCATACAATGACGGCAGTTGATTCTATACACTCTACAATTGAATCATGTTGTAAAGGAAGAACAATTTGGACACATTTCTGAGTGGCCGACCATAATTACAAATTCCCGCACGATACCGAAGTGCTATGAAAGTATTTTACTAATCATTTAGATTTTAAGGACTGGAATTCATTTTCTAGAGCATTTCTACCGCCAAACATTAAAATAAAATGTAATTGTTTGAGATCGGCACATTTCGAAAAACTGGGATTTTGCGCACAGTTTAAATATGGATATTTTGCAGAAAGTAGGGTGGATGACTGGATATTAATTTAATTATTCGTTCAAAGAAAAATTCAATGATCGTTGCCAATGGGCCAAACCGACTCTACCCTGAACAACTAAAAATTTCAGTGGAGAAACACAGAGATTTAAGAAGACTATGTGAGAAAGAAATAAATCCCAAACGATATTTATTCGTTCAAAGAAAAATTCAATGATCGTTGCCAATGGGCCAAACCGACTCTACCCTGAACAACTAAAAATTTCAGTGGAGAAACACAGAGATTTAAGAAGACTATGTGAGAAAGAAATAAATCCCAAACGATACCAACTTGAGTATTTGAATATGAAAAGTGATGATCAAATCAAAGACAAATTGGCTGAAAGCGACAACGAAGATATCATATTACCTAAAAACTCTTATATCAAATTTAACTATTAATCATAGGAATTCAAATGTGTCGAAAATAGTTAGTTATTAACGATTTGAATTACTTAACTGTTTATTTTCCCCTTATAAAAGTAGTGTTATCTATTCTATTATGTTGTTTTAATAAATTTTTTAGAATAAAAAGTGTGTTTTTACTAAAATGTTGAGGTTTAAGCGGAAAAAACTTATATCGTAAGCGCCATAGTTTTTTCAGTATTTGTAGCCGCAAGTACAATATTTGTATCGCAAGCGCCAAAAGTACCGTATGATGTAAACAAATGATCAATTTTTAATAATAATTCGTTGGGTACGGCGAAATTGAAACATTTTGCATTAAAACATATTTATTTTATGCAAATATTTCAAAATAATCAATAAAAACCTTCTCCTGTAAAATGTGTGTTTTGGCGCTTGCGATCATTCCGCGCTAAGGGCTCGATATGCCTGGCCATGCATACGTTGTCATGCATTTGAATGGCAAAAAGGGTACCGTAACTTTGAATTTCTAAGTATGTTCGTATATTATTTTGGTCTTTAGACTAAGTGTAAACAAGTTTTATTTTTTATTATTATTTTTTATTCATTTTGTGGAATGCATGAAAAACGAGTATAATTAGTGTACTAGGCCCGCTTTGTTGGTTAGGGAACATGTTGCTGGGAATATTCAACGGCCTTCCAAAGAAGGATTTAATGGCCAAACGGATTGAATGTTGTCCCAAAATATGGTTGTTGTTCATGCGATTTTCAGTATTAGCAAGCACCAATTGTTTACTCAGCGTGTTCAAGAACAATCGTCGCTTCTCTTTTCTGGTTCCTTCTATATTTTCATTGCATATGGTGTAAGCGGCTAATCAAATGACGTCTATCATGTTGCAAAAAATGCTAATGGCCAACGTCTGGTTGACCGTTTTGTGGAGTAATGCGTTAGCATTTGGTCCATTGTATCAACGCCGGTCTTTGTTGAATTGTAAAATAATATAGCTTCCGGTTATTTTGCTACGCCTTCAATTTTCTTGGTGTAGTGCACAGTGGATAGTAGATTTACTGCTTTGTTCTTCTTTGGAACGTAGCTGCACAGTGATATAGAAACCGAACACAGATGAAAGCACTGGCCGTTTGCCGTCTTTTTTCACTTCTTTGGGAAGACACCTTTTGTTGGATCTAATAGTGCCAACGTATGCTAGTCCAATCGACGAAAGACGTCTAATGTTTTAAAAAAGTTATCAGCAATAATAGTTCTGCCTTGGCTTGTCTCTCGTTGTTCTCCCTCCTTACCAGTGTACAGTTTTCCTTGCAACGGATATTTGGTTTTCGCATCGCATTCCCACCATACTTTTATGCCATACTTTGCGGGCTTTGATGGGATGTATTGCGTGAACTTTGTGCGCCCACGGTATGGAAATAGCTGCCCATCGATGGTTACACTTTCATATGGTTCAAAATTACTGGCAAGATTGTTATTCAAGAAGTCCCATATGTCGCGAATGGGAGCAGCTTTGTAGGTTTGTTGACGAAATGCGCGCGTACGACTATCGTCAAATCGAATACAGCGCATCAAAGTAACAAATCGTCTATATGACATGGCTGCTCGGAATATTGGAAGTGCATCAGTTTGCCACATCAATCTTGAGAGCTGCATAGTATTATGACTAGAGTGATCAAAAAACCGGTTTTTTAGAAAAAATAAAAAACCGGTGGATGGTTTATTTAAGTTATAAAAAAACCGGTGGACGGTTTTTTCTTCGAAGAAAACCGGGGAAACCGGTAGAACCGGTTTTTTTCTGCATAACAAAACAGTATGAAAATTGCCGTTTGAAAAACATTTTCCTTTTTAATAACAAAAAAGGCGATCAGGAATCTTGCACCAAATTTAGTCCTGTTGGATAGTAGTTATGAGTTGGATTGTGATGAATATTGTCATTTGAGTCAAACGATCCTTTTATCTCATACTTATATCTAATTAGCTATTGTATTTAGAAACATTTTCCAAAAGTGTTATCGATAGTCTTTTCTTCAACCTTTTAAAAAAATTAGCAAATATATTTTCATTACTTTTTTGCAAAATTAAACTTTTTTGAAATTTTGGTAAAAACCTATGTTTTAATTTTTGATTTTTTTGCTCAAAAGAAAGCTTAGATAATTTCCTTTAAAAGCTTTGTGACCTATTAATGGGATGGGACCTGTTGATCTATCAAAATAAATATAAACCTCTGAAAAAAAATTTACGTTCAACCAAACATTTTAGCATTTCAGGTGGGAAAAACAACCGTTTGACAAAAATGTCAATATTTGACACCCTCCAACTCGGAAAGTCCTTAACCAATCTCGTTGGAATTGTGTCTCATAACTACTATCTGATCAGGCTACTTGGTGCAATATTCATCCCGACAGTAGACATCCCTTTTAAAAATTAACCCACTTGACATGAAATTCCCCTTATGTACTTCAGTCAAGAAAATATTAATATTTCGGGGTATTAAATAGAATATTTAATAGAGGTACTAAATCTTTATACATATATATTTTATATACACACTTTAGTGCAGGTGGGTATATACGAGTATATAAATATATAAGAGTATACACTAGTCGGTTTACCCAATTGAAATTTTCTTACTTGTTTTTGTTTCGGTTTGGAAGTGGGAGAATGCGTTTACTTTTCACATAACTTCTGCGCGTATGAATCATTTATTTTCTTTAAATTTTTGTAATTTGTATAGAAATTCGTGAATGTCTTCGTATTCTAGCAAATTTGCCGAGTCTTTTTAGGCCATATAAGGAGATCTTTCATATTATTATCTTAATTTGTGATATTTTGTATATAAAAAAAAAATAAATTCTGACTGAATAAGTTGTAAATAATTTTTAATATTTTAGTGATAATAAAAAAACCGGAAAGCCGGTGGAAACAAACGAAAAAAACCGGTTGCACCGGTTGTTCGAAATTCATGATTTTGAGAAAAACCGGGGACGGTGGAAGCAAAAAACCGGTGGGCCGGTTTATTTAGACCGGTTTTGATCACTCTAATTATGACTGACACCAAAAGCCAATAGTATCCCAATAAAAGCGCCATGCTCAACACTTGTCATATCAACCCATACTCGTGGTGTGAAGTTTGCATGTAACTTTTTCTCCATATTTATTTATTTATGTTACGATGATGAACGTAATATTCGGTGAAAAGAAAAGCTTGAACACCTCAACCGGAGTGGTCAGGTTTGTTTTTGGTCCACCTCCGAAACGCATGATGTTGTGCTGATGGAATCTCACTGTAGCGGGTTCAGTTGTACTCCACTTGGTACCATATTTTCCTAGCAAAAAACTGTCTGCAGCTTGAGTTGGTACATTCTCACTTTCTTCTTCGGATTATTCATCGCTGTCGAATATTTCATTTGCTTCAATTTCAAATTCATATTCAATGTCCGAGGCGTAATCTTCGGGCACAAAATCTGTGTTTTCACCGCTTTGGTCTTCAAATAAATCTAGTTCTTCGTCTGCTTCTGTGTGAAGTGCGAAATCACGCTGTAACGCTGATGATAGTTGTTGTTGGAAATTATCAGTGAGCCTGCCTGTACGCAAGCGCGTATTGTACACAAATTCGAAATCCTCTTTCATAATAATAGTAATAATTTCACTTTAGTTTCCGCACAAAAAATTTTATTTCGGACTGTCGATGTCAAAAAATCTGCATTGAATTCACAGAAAAACAACCCAAAATGTGTATAATAATAATTTATTGCATACAAATTGTATAGGAGTCTGGCCAGGCATATGTATATGGGACTTTTTTCTTTTGCAGTTTTCGTCGTGTTGGAACGATATTTTTTTTTTGTGCAGATAGGAGGCCAATAATATTTTAGGCGGCTGCCGGGAAATACAGGTATCTACCTAAACTAGAAGTATGTTTAATTAACGCTCAAACACGAAATATGCCTGCCCAGAACCATGTGTTTGTCCAAGGGTTAAAGAGTTGCCAACTCGGTATATACCAATTACCAACTACTCCAACGGAGGAATGTAACTTCCATTCCGTTCCTATATGTAAAAAACATTTGTTTTCCAACTTACAACAATATTCTTTTTTAACTAATACCACACAACAACAAAGACCTGTTCGGTAGATGAAGAAACTTGGCATGGTAGATGAAGAGGTGTTGGCGAAGTTAAGTTTTATATTTGGGCCCTCTATGTCAGACAGAGGGCCTCAAAGTTGACCACATCTGGTGAAGAAAATGCTCATGCGCGTGTAACTCGTGTTTCTCTACCGATCTACAAAGAAACTTTTTACACCTAAGAATTATCTCGTATAGTTACCGTGATATCTGCAATTGAAAATTGTATTTTTCATTTTTTCCCTTACCGTGTGCTAGTATTTTGTAAATATAGGAGCACAATATGCACCGATTTCATCCGTACCAACGTGGTGCAATAAAATTTCCTATATGACGAAAAAAATTGGTTCGATGTACTCAATAGTACAAAAGTTATGACCACTTGAAGTTCTACAAAGGCAAAAAGGTTACATAGGACTTACAGCCAAATCAATACGTAATAGGTCTGCTGCAGCCTGCTCCAATGGCGATTAATATGGTTGATGGCGATGTGATGTTAAGGTTTGCTTTAAAATGAATCTGCACTCTTTGCCATGCACCAAGATGATTCATCGAAGGTGGACATTGGCCACAGTGATCAAACGCTTCAAATGAACTATACGATGTTTCTGCAATTTTTCACGAGAGTGCAAACCCAGGAACTCGGTTGACATGTAAGAAGACCTTTTACTTCGATGGCACTCTCCATGATACAATAATAGAAGGTAAAATCACTTGCCCAACAACAAAACTGGGATACAACCCTGTACATTATTTTCGTACAATAGCTTGTCAAAATAGGCAGCCGACTCGAACAGCTGACCAACAATTGGTTGTCAAATAAATTTTTTATTTGAAATTTGATTTTCTTTGAAAATGATAATTTTTTCTAATATTTCAAACTTCCGTGCAATTGCCCTTTAAAGTAAATCTGGTGACTGCAATTTTATTCAATATAACAAGTTTTCTCTTGTATTGGGATACACACACAATGTAAGTTTTGTCTTTAAGGAACGATTATTTCTAGTGGCTCACCCTCACTATGTTGTAGGTTTAATTTTTGTAGATCTTCCCGTAATCCTCAACTATTGCTACCACGTTTTATATCGACAGTTGCCGAAAGATCGTTTGTAGTAAGGGTTGCTCGAATATGGAACCATTTTCCGGGGTATTTGCGTAATTTCTCATTTACTCCGCATGTATTCAGTTGTAAATGTCTTGAATACTTGGCCGGTGGCCTATAATTCTGTGTGTTCTGTTTACAGGGTCGATTACTTCAAACTTTTTTTTTTTTCCTTCTTCTTTAATGGCTGGGGAGCCATAGTTTTAATTTTAGTCAATTTTCTATCACTGAATGTTTTGTAATATTCATGATGGTCGCTACTTTTACTCGGTAAAATCTCCGAATAAAATCTAGCAAAGAAATAATTTTAATATAACTCTCTCTTCTCAGTTTACTCCCTAGTTTCACTAGTATGAATCTTTTAACTAGCGTAATTTAGGGGATAAATTTGTTTTGTGTAGAGAGTGTTATTTTATTTACATTCAGAAATATATTTTCCTTAGGTTAATTCTTTCTATCGTTATTTATCATTTTTTATTTTTACTATACATAATAATGTAAATATATCGAATTGTGTGCAGCTATGTTATTATAGTTTTAACTTTTGTTATATCTGAATTGTATCTTTCAAGGTGGATCACTTGAGTGTAGATCTTATTATTTAATTTGAAATTTGTATAAAGATAATATAAGATTATTGGCCATATTGGCTTATTTATATTACTATTATAAATAAATGAAAAGAAAATGAAATGAAACTATAAAATTTAAATAATTTCCTTATGTTAATCTCGGAAGGATAGTGTCATTATCCTTCATGGCACCCAGATGTTTTTGCTGTTACAGTATTGAGTAGCATTGATGATGGATGGCATATTATACAATACTGCCCGGTCGAGCTTTCCAACGATTTTACTTCTTTGGAATACATTTTTTAAAAGGTTTGTCTCTTCAGAGCTTGTCCTTACAAATGAGTGGCGAGAGGCATAAGCTGAATGCGGCCATACGTGTCACACATATAACCCACATCAGTAAAAAGGCAGAACAGAAAAAGTGGAGCAGTGAATGCATAAAATGGAAGACGGCCGGCCTCTCGTGCAATGGAATTAACTCAAAATGCCGACAGCAAGATCCTTTTGGGCAGAATGGGCCTCCGGATGACGTAGAGGACTCTGGGTTGAAGAGCTACTCCTCATGTTAAAACCAATGTTCAGGTTGTATTTATTTTCTAGTAAGGAAATAAGTTTTTCATGTTATAAGAAAATACATACTCGTACATATCGAGCCCTAACCGCCCAAAAAACTTAACCGACAAAATTATCGATTTTTGTTTTTCGATAAAAATCGATTAAGTAAAATAATTCCCACCACCTGTAAAAAAGTCAAAACAAAAATAACTCAAGCAACATTTACTTTTTGTTTACAAATTTGGTGACCGCGGTGTGTTGCTTAAGTTAAATTTTCATTCTGAAATTAATTTGAACAACGTTAGAAAAGTAATAATTTTTTTGTTGATTGTTTGGTAATATCTAATAAAATGACATCTGGTGAAAGAAAGGTAACTATGTTTTTGTTGATTATGAAAATTTCGTCGAGATTGGCCATGTTAGTGATGTGTCTAATAAGAAACAAATGCAAATATAATTTTATTTTAATTTGCCAACGAAAAGGGATCTTGTTCCGTATAGCAGCAGCGACACCGACCTTGACATTGAAGAAGAAATGTGTGTAGGAAAGAGGGGATACAAAGCGCCTAAAACTGTACCTAAAAGAGCGAAAAAAGCGAAATACCGCAGTTAAACCGAATCCATGTATCCATAACAATTGTGGAAGAAACTGCAGCTCCAATTTCAGTGAGGAGGACAGGGAGTTAATAAACGAGCATTTCTGGGGCATGGGCAGCAGCAATAGACAAAAAGACTGGCTGCATTCGTGTATTAAACGCAAACCTGTTGCCAGAAGAATATCTGAAAGTGGAAAAAGACAATTTACCTATGAGTACAAAATAAATTACAACCTCAAAAATATTGAAGTTTGTCAACAATTTTTACTTCAAACTCTAAACATATCCCAACAAGTGCTAAGAACCATCAGAAATATTAAAAATATAATAAATGTCGGTGATAATAAAACGAAAGCTAAGCCTCATAACAAGTCGGATGAATCAAAAATACTGCTATTAAAATCTTTTATTGAAAGTTTGCCTGCAGTCCCGTCGCATTATTGCAGAAATAAAAGTAATAAGCTGTATATTTCAAGTGAATTTCGAAACATTTCTGGTTTATATAAGGCCTATACCCAACATTTAATAAGTATCCATAAGGAATCGTCTCAATTGTCCCTAAGAGTTTTTCGTTCAGTTTTTAAAAATAACTTCAATGTTGGTTTTCACTTGCCAAAAAAGGACAAATGCGTTATATGTGAAAGCTACAAAAATTTGGACGACTCAGAAAAAAGAACTATGGAGCTGTCTGAAAAATACAAAAATCATATAAAGGACAAAGAAAAGTGTAAAAAAATATTTTTGGAGGAACAGGCACTAAGCAAAACTAATTCATCGGTTTTATGCGCTAGCTTTGATCTACAAAAAGTCTTAAATACACCCTATGGAAAAAGTGTAACATTATTTTATTCAAGAAAATACTCATACTACAACGAAAGTGTATATGAAAATGGTACTAAAAATGGATATTGTTTTTTGTGGGGAGAGACTGACGGAAAAAGAGGATGCAATGAAATTTCAACGGTTTTGTTCCAATATTTGACGCTTGTTGACCAGAGAGGAACCTGTTCATCGATAAGCCTTTACTGCGACAGCTGTGCGGGACAAAACCGAAAAAGAGCTGTTGCTTTCCGCTTTGAAATTTTTTCTTGAAACGGCTGTTTTTATCAAGAAGATAAAAATTACATACTTATTACCTGGACATACAATGATGCCTGTGGACTCCATTCACAGCACTATTGAGTCGTTTATCCGTGATCTCCAATGCAAGAACTCGACCCTCTGGTTATGAATGTGTTTTGATGAATAATGGAGACTTTAAAGATTGGAAATCATTTTCGCAAGTACTGTTTCCTAGTTCAACTAAAATGTCATTTCAAACTCTACGCTCTGTCATATTTGAAAAAGACAGTTCAATTATCATACTTAAGTACGGTTATTTTGAAGATTCTGAAACAACAAAAATCGATCTCAGCACGATTTCACGCTCAAAACGCAATTTACACATATCAACAAATGGGCCAATTCCTGCATATAAGGGTTTGTTAAACATTTCATCTGCTAAATACAATGATTTAAAAATGCTTTGTGATAAAAATACAATTCATAAAAAATTCCACAGCGAGTATTTAAGCCTATTACACGCAGATACTGTTAAAGACAGATTGCTAGAAACAGATGAAGAGGACACTAAAGAATAAACATTATTAATTTGAATTTAATTGAATGAATTAAATTTTTTTATTATATTTAATATTAATGAATTTCCTTAGTTCACATTTCCAAAATACATTACAAAAGTATGCTGGTACATATTTCTATGCAATTTTGTTTTTTAACATAACCAACACAAGTACATCGCTTCAGCTTGTTACAATGACAGCGAAAAAAACTTAACTTACAAAAATCTTACTTATTTTTAACTTATTTTTAAAAAGCTACAAATACAACGATTAATACTAATTGATTACTCCAAAAAAACTTAACTTGAAAAGTTCATGTTAATACCTGCACTGAGTGTAGAGAAAACTAAAAAAACCTTCTCCTGAAAAATTTACTTTTTGTTGGTTAAGTTTTTTTCGCTGTTAGGGCTCGATATGTACATGGACCATTTATTAAAAAATATGATGAACGAATAATGTAAAAAGTGAACGTATTATATATATTTTTTAATTTAATAACAAAGTTTGTCGTTGATACAAATAATAAGTTGTTAGCTGCAACATTGTTCAAGCTACATCTGTTGAATTGTCCATCAATTATTCAGTTTTATGAAAATGGGTGTTGTCTTCCGCCTAGTTTACCATTTGTTGATGAACAAAATTGAACAAACAAGAGTTCCAAGAACGTCCAATTCAAATCGAAAAAGTAGCTGTTTGATGTGGATTTGGGGCTTACCAACTTCTTTTGAGCTGAATTGGATGATATGGACACTAACATGTGGTTCCAACAGGACGGCGCCATAGCCATACAACTCATGCTACATGGCATCGTCATTTCACGAGGAGGTGATGTGAACTGGCCTCCGAGATCGTGCGATGTGACTCAATTAGAATTTTTTGTGGAGTTTTGTTAAGTGGCACGTCTATGAGAACAATCTACAAATCATAACAGCCAACACAACCCTTGACATCGGTAAAATTCAGCTTGTCTCATGCGCCAAAGTCATGGAAAATTCGAAATTACGGATTCGCGACTCTGCGAAACCGTGGCATACATTTGCAAGAAATTATATTCCATTTATAATGACATCGATAGGACTTTAAAACGAAATTAATAAAGTTATGTGATATCACACATACACACTTTGCTTTATTTACATTTAAATATAGGAAATGTTAAATACAATTTACATTATTTTTAATTTGCGTGAATTTTGTTTGATTGTACACTATTTTTTAAAACGCTCCCAACAACAAAATGTAAACAAACAATCAAACGTCATCCATGAGTTTGACAGTTCATTGAGCTCTGAAAAAATGGCGAGAAAATCAGCTGTTCGCTGTACGCTACCTTGTTCAATATACCTTGGCACTCTCTTGCCATTTTTCTGATGGCGGAAAGCAGGCTTGCCAGTTTTTTTAGTGCCGAATCCCCAAATTTTTATTTTTTATCCCCTAAATACACGTTTTTGGTATTAAAAGTTTGATCATTTCTGCCAATGGACTAAATAATTGATAAATTACATCAACGAGTTAATACCAGCGATTCCAGTTCTTTAAAATCGAGTTGGACCAGCAGAATCCTGTTACTAGTAAACATTACTCCAAAATTAGCTTAAATTGTTCGTAATGTCGTCTGGGAAGCATTTTATAAAACGCATTTGGCTTCAATTGATTTATAAATATCTATAGAAATACGTATTGGCAATTACTACAGGTTGTCTATTTAAGTCGTACTCTAATACACTGCGAGTCAAGCTACTTTTTGTAGGAACATTTTCTAAAAAAATATAGATTTAACAGAAAATGCCAATTTTAACACAAATAAAGATATGTAATTATAAAAAATGGCAATCCCCGCCAAATCCCCGGATCCCCAAACCAAAAAATATATTCGCGAAGAAAAATCCCCAAATTGGGGATAAATCCCCTAAACTGGCAGCGCTGGCGGGAAGTCGAGAGATAGGTGACAAGAGTTTTGCTGTCTCGTGCAGCGGAGCGTGAGGAGAGCAGCAAATACATAGCGTAGAAGAGCATGAAGGTAACGAAATGTATATTCGATTGGGCACCGCCACCACCGGCATCTTCGTGGAATCAACGATCCCAGACGAAATGCAAGAGTAGTAGCTTAAGATCGCGTATGCTATTCGTTTAGGAAATGTCACAGCGTTGGGTGCCTGTAGCTAGCAGAGATGGCTTTTCAGGAGAGGGGGAGTACCAAAAATCTCACATGTTGATGCAAATGAATGAGTTTATATCAGACCATCCATCCTACATGATTCTATGAAGCCCATGATTCTATCAATATCGAGGGATGATAGCGATTCCAGATTTGTATCATGTAATCACCTAGGTAGCGATGTCTTCGTCTTGAAAAAGACGGACATTGACGATTCGATTGTCTCCAGTTCCTCCTTAGTAGTCTGCAGAATCACTCTGCTACCTTGATGTTAAAGATCTAATATTACAATGGCCAGTCAACGTGGTTGTCATTAAGCGAATGTCCCTCTTTGTAAGGTTAAGAAGATCTCTGGTCCTAGATTTTGATATGGCTGGCCATAGAGATTTAGTGATTTTACAGTCAGATCTGCTCGACCATTTCTGGTTTGGCAGGTCTTTGTAGAAACTCTATGTTACTGAAGAATTCGCATAAGGGGGATATAGTGATGGCTCAACCCTTGCAGCGTCCATCGCTGATCCATTTCGCGCGAGTTCGTCAGCCTTCTCGTTTCCCGCGAAATCACAGTGTCCGGGGACCCAGCACAGTCTGATTCTGTCTGACAATTGCTGTAGTTCCAATCGGCACTCATTAACCACCTTTGACTTTATAGTGGTTGACTTCAGTCGATTTGTCGTCGATTTATCAAGCTGAGGGCTTGCAGTATAGCAAAGATCTCTGCCTGGAAAACGCTGCAGGTGTCGGCTAACCTGTAGGACATATGTATGCCAAGAGATTCGCTGAAAATTCCTGCCCCTGTGCCCTCATCCATCTTTGAACCAACAGTGTATATTGCATGGCCCTCCAAAGAATGTTGCCGCATGACCAGTCTGTTCTGGGCGGATCATTATGTCGAGATTTGAGTAGAAATTCTGAACTGGTGACAAATAGTCTGTCGGTTCTGCCAGAGCCCTTAGATCAGGCATTCTTGATGCTTCAATGAGAATGGCCGTGTGGCCCCAATCCGCGTTACGCCACACACGAGCTTCTCGGAAAGACAAAAAGACCTACAGAATGTAGGTTCTCTCTTGTGCTCTTTTTCGCACTAACTAACTTTTTAAGCTGATATTTAACTTCTTTCGCCTTCCACCATAACTTCACGCCATTTGGAGGGAATAAAATTTATTTTTTTTATTTTTATTTTATTTATTTATTCAATATCAATACAAAGAAAGCCAAAAAGGCCAATTATACATGTATTGTAAGATAATCAACTATGTACAGCATTAATAAACTTATTAAACTAAAATGTATTATTATGAATTATAAAATAGTTCACAAAAATAATTAAAGATTTAAAAATGGCTCCCCAGCCATATGAATAGAAGAAAAGTGTGTTTAAAAAAGACCCTAAAACAGCTAGGACATGCGTAGAGTTACAAGTTAGTATTACGGAAGAGTGCCGTTATAGTAATCAATAATGTGTCTTTTATATGTAGTATAAGAGTAAGAAAACACTTTCAGTCGGTTAGGAAGGCAGTTCCAACTACGGTAGACTCTAACCAAAAATGAAAATTCAAGAGCTGTAGAATGAATAAGGGGGGCATCAATATGAACATTACGCGTTGAATTAATAAATGAAAATTCATTCACCAAGATTTCAGGCTTTCCTGTTTTCATTAACTTATAAAAATGTAGTAAAATACGAGAGTTTAAATAATCCCTAAAAGTACACCCTAAAAATACTAGGGTAAGTTCAGTTACACGCTCATGATCTTGTATTTTCAAATCGAAATCATAACGTACAATTATTCTTAGAATCCTTTCAACGTTATTAATGTTATAGGTCCAAGTCCCAGAAAAAACTTCTTACATGCCTTGGTGTGTAAGCTTTCAAAGAGTATAGTCTTCTTAATGTAATACATACTTTGTTACTTATTGAATTATATGGTTATCAAACTTAAGATTATTATCAAGTATCACATCAAGGCATTTAATAGCATCAACGAAACATCATCTGGTTATTGATAACAATTCTAGGATGTGAAACATTAATGTATTAGTTGCTAAAATGAGTTCATATTTAGTTCTTGGACTAAATGAAAACGAATTGTTATTGTCAATAAAATCATCCAAATTCAACATTCCATAATCATTTGGGTTTTGATTATTTAAAAAAGTCATAGCAATTATTCAATATCAGCTTCATTAATTTCGCATTCGTTACGACCAATACACCCCAGCTTACGTAATCTGCCCAACATCTGAGAATTATTCGCAGAAGAAAATAGCTTTTTTCCATAATCCCATCGAACTTTTCTAATCACGGATTTGGTTTTATTTCTTTTGCGACAGTAATCTTTTCAATTTTCAGTTGTGCGGTTTCTAAGATAAGTTCCATAAGCTTGATCTCTCAATTTCCTAGCCTGAGATATCTCTCTTGAATTCATCCAATTATAGTCATTTCTCACGGCTCTAGTTCTAGATGTGGGTACGATAATGTGAAGGTTATTAATTGCATCGTTAAGCATGGATAATTGCACATCAACATCATTAGTATAAAAATTGAATTCAACTGCATTTGACCGAAGTGATTATAAAGATCATCAAAATTGACACGACTATAGTCTTTGTATTCTACCCAATTTTGATTAAGTTGGGGAACAAACTCTATGGAAACAAAAATGAAACTATGGTGAGATGAGAATAGTGGGAATTGTAGTTGACCATTTAGAGCTAGACCAGAAGGTTGGCTTAACAAGAAGTAATCTAATAGTGAAGTAGAATTATTCGGAAGGTTAAAGTGAGTAGGCAAAGAGTTGTGGACGCATTGTAGACCACATCTTGAAATCAAGGATCGAAAGTGATAAGACTTAAGAGGGTCGAAAAGGTTGTAATTGGATTGGAATTTGGAAATTAATATTGGAATTTGAAGGACACAAACTTTGGGCATTGATGTGACCAATATTTAAATTTCCAGTGAAAGGAGAGAGGTAATTCTTTAAAGAACAATTGTCTCTAGCTATAGGACCTAGATTATAGTTATGGGTCATTGTATTTTAACCAATATTCATATTTAGGGGGGAGCCAATAATTAATTATAACAATATCTATATATATAAAAATGAAAAAATGTTTGTATGTATGTATGTATTTTATAGATGTTTAAACCAATGGACCGATTTTAAAATTTTTCTTTTGTTTGAAAGCTATTTGGTCTGAAATGGTTTTGGAAAAAAAAATTGCAAATAGTGGGCGGGGAAAATGTGGGCGTGGCAAATCGTTTGTTTGTGTGTTTGTTCCACTGCAGTTCTGCTGGCAGTCTACGTCAGTGGTCCAAAAATGGACGGGATCGGAAATATGGGGCAACGAAGTGGACCGAGTCCAGCTAGAGTTTTATAAAAATAAATTTTAACATTTTTAAAATGCAATATAAATTCATTATTAGTGGTTTCCACTTGATTGATAATTAAAAGTATTAAGTGAAAATGAATGAGATCAAAGGATATGGAATAACAATAAGTCAGTAACTATTAAGTATGTGAAGAGTTCGTTTTAAACAAGTCAATACATTCCTGATAACTCAGAATTTTGATTTCATTGTTAATCATAACTACTTTTATTTTGAGAGTTTCTCGGTTAATTAAACTGTATCCTTTTATTTTGTTCTCGTTCTTATATTTCCAGCAAACTCTTTGTAATTTGCTGGCTAGTGTGGAGTAGTTGTCATTCAAATAAACTCGGTTCTCATTATTACCGCCAAGAACATCAGAAACTTTAAGCGATTTATACTTAAAATAAGCGGACATCAATTTATCTCGCTTGTAAATATCACTAAATTGCATTAGAACTGCATGACCATTCTTTATATACATACTTTATGTATGTCTGGAGGGGTAATATCAACTTTCAAGTGTGCGCACAAAAACACAACCACATCATTCAGATTATTCAGCTTATCAGAAAGGCCAGTTATTATAATATCCGATCTGTTTTGACGGTGTTGTAAGGCATGGTTAAACATCTCTAGCTCCATAAATTTAGCTTTGTTTGACATGTCATTAGAAATTACAAGATTTTTGCAGTTTGCTACATCTTTCCTCATTTCTTCAATACTTTTATTAAGTTCAGCTCGTATTTCACGGACGAAAGACTTGAATTTAGCTTTAATTTCCTCATTCTCTCTCTTCATTTCATTGGTATGTACTCTGAGACTTTCCTAAATGTTGGCAAATTCTTTCCGCATCTCGGTTTTAAAGGCAATGTCCGAATTATCCGGTGGGTTTTCCATGCAACGCGTACAAGTATACGCTAAGTTGCGATTTTTATCTAGAATGCTAAATAATGCCTTAGAAACATTGTCACAATCGGCATGGAGCCATGTATCGCATGTCCTGCAAAGTAAGCATTTGCTTCCAGTGGTTTCCAGATTGCAAATTCCGCAAGAAAAGGTATTTTTGAGTAAATTTGTAAAAAAACAATCAACAGAACAGCAGAAGTTTATTTTGTTATTGTTATTCTAGCATGTAATGATCAGTTGGATTCTTAAAAGAATACAAGGCCAAGTACAAGAGTATGCGGCGGCAAAAACGGCGGCATAAAACAAAAATAGTGGCGGCGGTGGTATTTTATGAAAACGAAAGTGTAACAAATGTCGGAGTCAAGCGATCCGCTTCAGCAACTACAGCAGTTCAATGAGAAATGATCGACAGCAGCGGCTTGAACAATTAAAAAAAAACTGGAATATTTCTCTGCTTTGTAGTTATAAACGATGGCAAAAAGTTTAAAACAACAAAGAGCACACCAATGCAGACTTTGTAAATGAAGAATTATTCTCCTTTAGACAAGGATACTCAGAAAAACTTCATGTGTCCGGTGATAACAATTTTGTATTTAGTATGTATAGCACTGAACGAGTTCACTTGTACACCGCAAAGATGACTTTTAATTTTCAATCAAGAGGGGTTATTTAATACGTCTACCACAACATAGCGTTTCCAACTCAGGAGGCCCTCCCTAAATATCATTAAAAGTAAGCATATCGCTCTTGACCCTGCGTTTTGTAGCATGGCCGGTGATATGCCATATGGTCCAGTCGATTTAAAGGGTTCATCGTACTGTGATTCTCTGTGTTCTGTACCGTTATTAGGACATGTATCCCGACCAGGTTCGAATACCCGGGGAACTGTGTCGTTGCCAGGAGGTCCAGGGTATCAGAGCTAGACTCAGTCCAGCTTCCATCTTCCTTTTTGATGCTACCAAGCGTCTTGGGGTCTTCTGATAGCAGTCTTCGAAATCTGGAGGACTCGTTTACCCCTTCTATGCTTTCACAGAAATTTACCCAGGAGACGCGTTTCGCCCGTTGTTGGATCATTACCAAAGTTGGATTATTACCAATATTGTAAATCTTTAGCCCAGAATTCAAATCAAGTCATAAAGTGACTCATATCTAGTGTTGATGTTTGTACTTCCCCATATAAAGTGATGCGCGTTTGCGTCACATCCTAGGATCATCCTTGTCTTCCGATGATTCTCATGCACGAGCTTGCGCACTGACTAATTTGGCCGGTTGTTTTCCTCGTATGGCAGATCGATTGATGAGAGTAGGAATGGTTGGGTGTGTCTATTCTCTAACCCCACCGTCGTCAGATCTCAATTGCTGTAATTATACTGAAGGATTAAGTTGAGATTCTTTCTACCTCCAATACATGTTCTCACCTTGTCCTCCGAAGGAGGAGAGTATGTTATGTATTTTTTATTGCCCAAACCAGTCACCTTATTCGTAACGATATAGGGTTCATGAATTAGAACAATATCTACTTTAAGAGTTTGAGAGGGCGCGAAGAACTTCGTACGAGGCAGCTATAGAGTGGTGCAGATTAATCTACTAATCTAAACGAACTAGTTCTACTTTGCCGTTTGGAGTCGGAAATGACAGTGGCCAAAACCGTATCTTAGCTTGCCCCCTCTCCCTCGTATGTACTCTTCGGTTTTTTTGTCGATGGTACCCTTCACGATCAGCCCACCACTCTCAGCACAGTCTTTGGCCGAGAGGATTGTCCACTCGACAGTGCTGAGACCGGCATTCAGCTTCGCGAGCAGTTTCAGCATGTTCAGCTGATCTAAATCAGTCGGGAACCACGCAGTCGCCGTCGTTCGAAGACGTAACGCGGTCTGTGGGATCACTTTTATTTTTACGTTCGGCCAGGGGTCTTAAACAATCTCAATTGCATAACGAAGGAAGTTCAAAGACTCCTCGTTGGCACATTTGATCAGTTTGACGACCTCTATCCACTGCGTTTCATCAAAGAGCACCTCACTGCTGCTTCACCTATCCGAAAGCATAAGGTTGAGTAGCTTTGACTCTAACAGACTCCAGTTAGAGGGGCTGATTTTCCCATCTGTATCAGCCAGATCTACTATTGCCACATGCCACTCAGAAATTGCTTGGGAAAGGGGAACTGGTTTCCATCCTTTGGGTTTGGATCAGTGGGTGCTTTACGACCAGTTGCGACTGACCACTAGTAAGGGTCGGTCCCCATACAAAAAAAAATGTTGCGCCAGTCACCCCCTAGTTTTGAAGATTGTCTAGAGACAATTCCGGGGCAACACAAATTTTTTTTCTGTGCACCCTACATGACGCCCTTTTAATTTTATTATCCTGCGTCCGATCGTAACGGGATGCATATCGTTGTTCGAGTTTTGGCAAGGGCTATATTTTGGCCATATGTCACTTTTGACTCCGAAGTCAAATTCGATAAGTGACCTCTGTCATCTCGTTTTCTACCCCACTAAGTGGGGAATATTTTGAAACGTTAATAAAGGTCTTTAAAAATAATGAAACTTTTGCTTTTGAAGTACCCTCTATTATTCATAAACAAAAAATTTATATTAGTTTTAAAATTACAAAATACATGCAGAGATCAAATTACACAATCTACTTTGGCGTCGTTTTCTGTCCCTCTATCAACGCCCTCACCTTCTTTTTTTGGAAAATATATGTATACCCAATCCGCTTTTCATCTATATCCTTACATGCTGATTCATTAACAATCTGCACAAAACATTCTTATTTTGAGAATGGCACATAACATTAAATTAAAATTAATTAATATAGAGTTGAAGCTAACATAAGCCCCTAAAAATCAAGAGAAAGTGCAACTTTAAGAGAAGTCTGAGAATCAAATACAAAGAGAGAAGGAGATGCAACACAGCATTACCCTGATTGCTGTTTCGTGTGCATTAACTTCGACCTTCCGAAATTACCAGCGAAAACAATTGTGATCTTAATTTTGGACATAATTTCTAGTTTTTACTTGTACTGTACATTCAATATATATTAATGAAAAAAAATAAAAATCGTAAAAGGAAAAAATATTTATTTCAAAGTCCTTTACTTTATAGGGGATAGTTACCAGTACCTATTACGCAATAGCAAAAATTTGTACAAAGTCTGTAAGGCCTACATCGTAGTACCTATTACGGTCTAATACAGACAAAATAAAAATAAATTCTCTTGACGGGGATGCCTTCGTGTTCCGATGGAGCGCGGTTCCCCAATCGTCCGACTGTCCGTCCGTTGGTCTTGGCCAAAGCCGACCACACCAAAAATGGTGAAAATCTCCCCCAAGTACTCACAACAGGTGGTGCGGTGAGGGGAAAACGTCATGTCCGACCGTCAAAACGGAAGCACAATGAGCATCGTGTAGCGCTCAGAGTTTTGACGAAGTTGGAGGCTGTTGAGGTTTCGGCTCTTACCGAAAAACAAAAAGAGTCACTTACCTGGGCTAAAGGCGTCATAGATGCTTCTAAGGCCAATGAGTCGGCTGAAAGAGCCACAAATTCAGCTGTGTTACCGGCTAATAAAGTAAAACGAATCAGATCACCTGATGAACCCCTGCCTTCGAAAAAGGCAAGAGGCCCTAATGTCACCATCAACAGGACACTGACCAAGCCCTTCAATGAAGTGGCGAAGGAGAGTCTAGTGATGGCTGTTATAGACAGAAGTAGTGAGGATGGATCCATCCTCAAGGACAAATGGAGTCATGTACAATCAGCCATTATGGCTCACTACCTCGATGTCCGTAGAGAAATGCCGGGCAAACCACCAATCTGCAACGATGCAGGATGGCATCAGGGGAGAGTAAAGCTCTTATATTTCGGTGATGCCAGATCAGTAGACCTGTATAAGGCTGCTCTGAGTCGAGCGGGTGAGGTGTGGCCGGGTGCCCAGTTGGATGTTGTCGAAAAAAACAACATCCCTAGTCACCCTAGAGCCATCACCTGGGTTACAGAAGAGCCCTCCAACCCGGCTGAAATCTTAGAAATAATAAAAGATTCCAATCCTGGTCTGCCGGCCCATAATTGGAGAATCAGCAAGGTGGGTGAGGCGGATGGTAAAAAGCGGCAGGTCAATCTTATCCTAAACGCTGAATCCACCTCCCATATACAAGGTGCGAGTGCAACCCTACAATATGGCTTCGAGACTATAGTCTTGAAGCTATACAAGCAGGATATAGCTCCCACTGCAGAAGGTGAGTCGTCCACCGTGGCACTTCCTGGAAGTGCGGAGGTACCCACGCCTATTATTTCTGGTGACTCCAACTCTAACAGATGATCTGTAACGTCCTTCTCTGAGGACAAAAGCTCTACTTCGGACACAGAGAGGCTGAGGGGAGTCTCCGGACTCTTTGACGCATCTGGCGGGGACATGCTTCTCGACGATACGGACGAAGAGTTCGATAACACCCTTGTCGGGGTGGATGTTAATCTGTCAATTACCAATGATGGTAAGAATTCTACAGATTAACCTCCATCACGCTAAAGCAGCCTCAGCGGCTCTATTGCTGCGCCTGTCCAGGCGCAGTAGACATCGTCCTGATACAGGAGCCCTACGTAGTGGGAGGAAGGGTGTGCGGTATTAGGACACCCAACTTTAAACTGCTTGTGGCCAACTGTGAAGGCACTCCAAGAACCTGCATTTTGGCCAGGAAAGATCAAAGTATCTTTCTCCTGACTAATTTAAGTGGTAAAGACCAAACAGCTGCTAGCCTGGAGATCGGTAATCTCATATATTGGGTGGTCTCCAGCTACTTGCCTTATGAATCTGTAGTACCGACTGCTCTATTCAGGGAAGTAGTAGAAGAAGCAACGTCTGACGAGATCGAGCTGATTATTGGCGCAGACACGAACGCTCATCATACTATCTGGGGTAGTACGGATATAAACAATAGGGGTGATTCGCTTCTTGACTTTATTCTAACTACCAACCTTAGTATTTGTAACATAGGTAATAAACCGACCTTTACAATTAAAGACAGACAGGAGGTACTCGACGTAACGTTTGCTACTGACCGGCTGTCAGACAAAATTATTGGGTGGAATGTACTGGACGACCACTCATTCTCAGATCACCATTATATTGAGTTCAAACTCGCGGAAAAAGCGCCTAAACCTGCCGTCCACAGAAATGTAAGGAAGACAAAGTGGCACCTGTATGAGAAGAATTTCAAGAAAGTCCTCAACTCTAAACTTCTGTACGAACCGAATGACAAAGCCGGTCTGGATAATCTGGTCGATCATATCACCACATCATTCAATAGTTCCCTTGAAGAAGCCTGTCCGAAAACAAGGTACAAGGGTAAAACTAAACCCCAATGGTGGACTTCTGAGCTAACGGCTATGAAAAAGACCTGCAACAAGCTATTCAATAAGGCTAAATCTACTGGGGTCGCTAATGATTGGGATGCCTATAAAGAGCAACTCAAGATCTATAAGAAGGAGCTTAGAAAGGCGCAAAGGCGCTCTTGGTATACCTTCTGTGGTGAAGTGGAAAAGGTCTCCGACGCCGCTAGGCTGAGGAAGATATTATCTGCTTCACCCTGTACAGTGGGATATTTACAGGATGAGGCAAATAACTGGACCAAAAACAGCGAGCAGTCGCTCAATGTACTGTTCGACACACATTTCCCGGGCAACTCTGTAACAGAACCCGAGGATCAGCAGGACCAACAAGAGTGCGAGTGGACTGCGAGCGTCGCTGGCTTGTTGACTGAGAGATCCAGAATAAGCTGGGCTATTAATAGCTTTGAGCCCTTCAAGTCACCTGGACCAGACGGCATCACTCCAGCAGAAATGCAGAAAATGTTGAAATACATTATCCCCTGGCTGGAGAAAATTTATGTAGGCTGTATCAGGCTTTCATATATCCCGAATCGATGGAGGGATACCAAAGTGGTATTCATACCAAAAGCGGGGAAGATATCACACACTAGGCCAAAAGACTTCAGACCAATTAGCCTATCCTCCTTCCTATTGAAAGGTCTGGAAAGACTTTTAGATTATTTCATTAGGGAAAACCTGGATACAAAACTCCTGTCAGTGAACCAACATGCTTACAATAAGGGGAAGTCTACAGAATCAGCCCTGCACGAACTTGTGAGCACTATCGAATCGTCCCTGCATTTCAAGGAATTCAACATGGTGGCATTTCTTGACATAGAAGGGGCTTTTAACAACATTCACTCAGATGCAATAATTGCGGCACTGTCACATCTTAATGTTAACTCTAGTTTGATTAGACTAATTCAAAGTCTGCTCAACAGAAGACGCATAACAGCATGTCTTGGGTCCACAACTCTAACAAGGTTTGTAAACAGAGGGACCCCACAAGGAGGAGTACTGTTTCCACTAATTTGGAACCTAGCGGTGAATGAAATCCTGCTAGATCTAGAACGGTGTGGCTGCAAGGTCGTGGCATATGCGGACGACGTTGCAATCGCAGTGAGTGGCAAATTCGAAAACGTCCTCCGAGACATTCTACAGGTGGCTCTGAACAAATTGGCTAGATGGGCCAGAAGCAGCGGTTTGGGCATAAACCCAAACAAGACAGATTTGGTTCTCTTTACTAGGATGAATAAAGTCCCATATGTGCACCCTCCACCTCGGATAAATGGAACAGATCTAGTCTTTTCTGAAAATGCAAAATTTTTAGGAATAATTCTAGATAGGAAACTGTTATTTAGACTTAATGTATTGGAACGTGTAAGGAAGGCTAACGTCGCCTTATATTCCTGCAAAAAGGCTGTAGGGTCGCGGTGGGGCCTCTCCTAAAATCGTCCACTGGATATATATAGCAGTAGTTCGTCCTATACTGCTATACGGCATTGTGGTATGGTGGACGGCAACTGACAAACTAACCATCACCAACCTACTAACAAAGGTTCAGAGAACTGCCTGCCTGAGCATAAGCGGAGCCTTAAGGACTACAGCGACCGAGTCTCTACAAGCCCTACTCCATATACTGCCGATTAATACCGTGGCGAGAGAACTTGCAACCAAAGCGGCAATAAGATTAAACTGCCTATCAATGTGGCGGAACAAAAACTACGGTCACTTGAGGATGTCAAAGTGTAGCGCTATGGTAACCGACCGAGTGGACTATATACCAACTGTGTACACCTTCGAGAGAAATTACATCACTATGATTCCCGCCAGAGATGAATGAGTTGGAAGAATACCAGGTAATAGAAACCATATCCACTTTTACACGGATGGTTCGAAGCTTGATGGAAAGGTTGGCTTCGGAGTACACTGTGCAGAGCCTAGTTTGGATATAGTTCACAGACTACCAGATACCTGCAATGTCTATCAAGCCGAAATAATGGCAATATGGGAAGTAGCCAAGTGGCTGAGTCGCAGCATAGTAACCAACACTGGCGTTGTCATTTACTCGGACAGCCAGGCTGCCATCATTTCTCTGGAGGCAACATCCCTAAATTCACAAACAGGCCTCGACTGCCGCAGATCTCTTAACGATATAGATGAGCAGTTTGATATACACCTCATATGGGTGCCTGGGCATAGGGATATTCCGGAGAACAGCAAAGTCGATTAACTTGCTAGGAAAGGGACGACATTACAAATTCTCGAAGAATTTGCATTTATTGGTGCGCCAATATCCACGTGAAAGCCGTGGCTTAGGCAAGAGGACATTAGGCAGTCCAACGAAAGGTGGACAGAAATCGGCACCTGCCGATCAAAAGAGAAGATCAAAATATCTCCTCGCACTAGAGAGGCAAAGATTGTCTACGTTAGTATCAGTTCTGACGGGACACTGCTTGATCGGCGAACACGCCAAAAGATTGGGTATTGAGTCTACTGACTTCTGCAGAAGCTGTGGAGATGAGGAAGAAGTGGAGAGCATTGAGGACTTGCTATGCGACTGCGCCGCTCTGAGTAAACGTCGACTGGACATACTGGGGTCGGCTTTTCTAGGCAGCCTAACAGATCTTTCCGGTACCGATATTCGTACTATCGATAAATTTGTATATCAAACAGGTTGGTTTCGATGAGGGACATTTCAGCCCGTGGTAACACTAGGGACCTAAACTGGTCTATGTGATCATGTATAAAAAAAAATAATACGGCTGCCACCCTAACCTAAAGCTAATCGCGTCTGGACAAAGTGTGACCAATGTTATCTTACCAATAGCCTTTGTAATCCTATCTTCAGTTTGCAGCGACCCTGCTTCAGAGGGTCAGCTTGGCATATTACATCACTTTTCCTTCTCTGTCGCAATTGGAGGAGCTGAATTCCCCGGTACCACAAGTGGCGTAGGAGTTGCAGCATCCACCGCTGTAGAGAGAGGTAGAGGTCCAATCAGGGACGATTTTTTCGCTATTTGGGGATAACGCAGTTCGTGGCGATGTATCGTTTTCCAGTTGGATTTGTTCACTCATTTCTCTCACCGCTATATCTCGCGTTGGAATAATAAGTTCACTACGACTGATCGTTGCTGATCAGTCGTAGTGAACGGACGTGTTTAGCACAGAGCGGATAGTTAAAATCTATTACGCAGTACCTATTACGCAATCGCAAAAACAAAACAAAATCTGTACAAAGTCTGGAAGGCCTACATCGTAGTACCTATTACGGGCTAATACAGAAAAAAAAATCATTTGCAGGGATGCCTTCGCGTTCCGATGGAGCGGGGTTCCCCAATCGTCCTACTGTCCGTCCGTTGGTCTTGGCCAAAGCCGACCACACCAAACATGGTGTGGTCGGCTCACAACAGGTGGTACGGTGAGGGGAAAACGTCATGTCCGACCGTCAAAATGGAAACACAATGAGCACCGGATAGCGCTCAGAGTTCTGACGAAGTTGGAGGCTGTTGAGGTTTCGGCTCTTACCGAAAAACAAACGGAGTCATTTACCTGGGCTAAAGGCGTCTTAGATGCTTCTAAGGCCAATCAGCCGGCTGAAAGAGCCACAAATTCAGCTGTGTTAACGGCTAATAAAGTCAAAAGAATCAGATCACCTGATGAACCCCTGCCCTCGAAAAAGGCAAGAGGCCCAAATGTCACTATCAACAGGACACTCACCAAGCCCTTCAATGAAGTGGCGAAGGAGAGTCTAGTGATGGCCGTTATAGACAGAAGTAGTGAGGATGGATCCATCCTCAAGGACAAATGGAGTCATGTGCAATCAGCCATTATGGCTCATTACCTCGATGTCCGTAGAGAGATGCCGGGCACACCACCAATCTGCAACGATGCAGGATGGCATCAGGGGAGAGTAAAGCTCTTACATTTCGGTGATGCCAGATCAGTAGACCTGTATAAGGCTGCTCTGAGTCGAGCGGGTGAGGTGTGGCCGGGTGCCCAGTTGGATATTGTCGAAAAAAACAACATCCCTAGTCACCCTAGAGCCATCACCTGGGTTACAGAAGAGCCCTCCAACCCGGCTGACATATTAGAAATAATAAAAGATTCCAATCCTGGTCTGCCCGCCCATAATTGGAGAATCAGCAAGGTGGGTGAGGCGGATGGTAAAAAGCGGCAGGTCAATTTGATCCTTAACGCTGAATCCACCTCCCATATACAACGTGCAAGTGCAACCCTACAGTATGGCTTCGAGACTATAGTCTTGAAGGTATACAAGCAGGATATAGTTCCCACAGCGGAAGGTGAGTCGTCCACCGCGGTTGATACACAGCTTTCTGGAAGTGCGGAGGTATCCACGCCCATTATTTCGGGTAACTCCAACTCTAACAGAAGATCTGTAACGTCCTACTCTGAGGACGAAAGCTCTACTTCTGACACAGAGGGGCTGAGGGGAGTCTCCGGACTCTTTGACGCATCTGGCGGGGACACACTTCTCGATGATACGGACGAAGAGTTCGATAACACCCTTGTCGGGGTGGAAGTTAATCTGTCAATTACCAATGATGGTAAGAATTTTACAGATTAACCTCCATCACGCTAAAGTAGCCTCAGCGGCTCTATTGCTGCGCCTGTCCACAGGTGCAGTAGACATCGTCCTGATACAGGAGCCCTACGCAGTGGGAGGAAGGGTGTGCGGTATCAGGACACCCAACTTTTAACTGCTTGTGGCCAACTGTGAAGGCACTCCAAGAACCTGCATTTTGGCCAGGAAAGATCTAAGCATCTTTCTCCTGGCTAATTTAAGTGGTAAAGACCAAACATCTGCTAGTCTGGAGATCGGTAATCGCATATATTGGGTGGTCTCCAGTTACTTGCTTCATGAAGCTGTAGTACCGACTGCTCTATTCAGGGAAGTAGTAGAAGAAGCAACATCTGACGAGGTCGAGCTGATTGTTGGCGCAGACACGAACGCTCATCATACTATCTGGGGTAGTACGGATATAAACAATAGGTGTGATTCGCTTCTTGACTTTATTCTAACTACCAACCTAAGTATTTGTAACATAGGTAATAAACCGACCTTTACCATTAAAGACAGACAAGAAGTACTCGACGTAACGTTTGCTACTGACCGGCTGTCAGACAAAATTATTGGGTGGTATGTACTGGACGACCACTCATTCTCAGATCACCATTATATTGAGTTCAAACTCGCTGAAAAAGCGCCTGAACCTGCCGTCCACAGAAATGTGAGAGAGACAAAGTGGCACTTGTATGAAAAGAATTTCAAGAAAGTCCTCAACTCCAAACTTCTGTACGAACCGAATGACAAAGCCGATCTAGATCATCTGGTCGAGCATATCACCACATCATTCAATAGTTCCCTTGAAGAAGCCTGTCCAAAAACAAGGTACAAGGGTAAAACTAAACCCCAATGGTGGACTTCTGAGCTAACGGCTATGAAAAAGACCTGCAACAAGGTATTCAACAAGGCTAAATCTACAGGGGTCGCTAATTTTCTTTCTTTCTTTCTCTTGGTATACCTTCTGTGGCGAAGTGGAAAAGGTCTCCGACGCCGCAAGGCTGAGGAAAATATTATCAGCTTCACCCTGTACAGTGGGTTACTTGCAGGATGAGGCAAATAATTGGACCAAAAACAGCGAGCAGTCGCTCAATGTACTGCTCGACACACATTTCCCGGGGAACTCTCTAACAGAACCAGAGGATCAGCAGGACCAACAAGAGTGCGAGTGGACTGCGAGCGTCGCTGGCTTGTTGACTGAGAGATCCAGAATAAGCTGGGCTATTAATAGCTTTGAGCCCTTCAAGTCACCTGGACCAGACGGCATCACTCCAGCAGAAATGCAGAATATGTTGAAATACATTATCCCCTGGCTGGAGAAAATTTATGTAGGCTGTATCAGGCTTTCATATATCCCGAATCGATGGAGGGATACCAAAGTGGTATTCATACCAAAAGCGGGGAAGATGTCACACACTAGGCCAAAAGACTTCAGACCAATTAGCCTATCCTCCTTCCTATTGAAATGTCTGGAAAGACTTTTAGATTATTTCATTAGGGAAAACCTGGATACAAAACTCCTGTCAGTGAACCAACATGCTTACAACAGAGCCTAGTTTGGATATAGTTCACAGACTACCAGATACCTGCAATGTCTATCAAGCCTAAATAATGGCAATATGGGAAGTAGCCAAGTGGCTGAGTCGCAACATAGTAACCAACACTGGCGTTGTCATTTACTCGGACAGCCAGGCTGCCATCATTTCTCTGGAGCCAACATCCCTAAATTCACAAACAGGCCTCGACTGCCGCAGATCTCTTAACGATATAGATGAGCAGTTTGATATACACCTCATATGGGTGCATGGGCATAGGGATATTCCGGAGAACAGCAAAGTCGATTAACTTGCTAGGAAAGGGACGACATTACAAATTCTCGAAGAATTTGCATTTATTGGTGCGCCAATATCCACGTGAAAGCCGTGGCTTAGGCAAGAGGACATTAGGCAGTCCAACGAAAGGTGGACAGAAATCGGCACCTGCCGATCAAAAGAGAAGATCAAAATATCTCCTCGCACTAGAGAGGCAAAGATTGTCTACGTTAGTATCAGTTCTGACGGGACACTGCTTGATCGGCGAACACGCCAAAAGATTGGGTATTGAGTCTACTGACTTCTGCAGAAGCTGTGGAGATGAGGAAGAAGTGGAGAGCATTGAGCACTTGCTATGCGACTGCGCCGCTCTGAGTAAACGTCGACTGGACATACTGGGGTCGGCTTTTCTAGGCAGCCTAACAGATCTTTCCGGTACCGATATTCGTACTATCGATAAATTTGTATATCAAACAGGTTGGTTTCGATGAGGGACATTTCAGCCCGTGGTAACACTAGGGACCTAAACTGGTCTATGTGATCATGTATAAAAAAAATAATACGGTTACCACCCTAACCTAAAGCTAATCGCGTCTGGACAAAGTGTGACCAATGTTATCTTACCAATAGCCTTTGTTATCCTATCTTCAGTTTGCAGCGACCCTGCTTCAGAGGGTCAGCTTGGCATATTACATCGCTTTTCCTTCTCTGTCGCAATTGGAGGAGCTGAATTCCCCGGTACCACAAGTGGCGTAGGAGTTGCAGCATCCACCGCTGTAGATAGAGGTAGAGGTCCAATCAGGGACGATTTCTTCGCTATTTGGGGATAACGCAGTTCGTGGCGATGTATCGTTTTCCAGTTGGATTTGTTCACTCATTTCTCTCACCGCTATATCTCGCGTTGGAATAATAAGTTCACTACGACTGATCGTTGCTGATCAGTCGTAGTGAACGGACGTGTTTAGCACAGAGCGGATAGTTAAAATCTATTACGCAGTACCTATTACGCAATCGCAAAAACAAAACAAAATCTGTACAAAGTCTGGAAGGCCTACATCGTAGTACCTATTACGGGCTAATACAGAAAAAAAAATCATTTGCGGGGATGCCTTCGCGTTCCGATGGAGCGGGGTTCCCCAATCGTCCTACTGTCCGTCCGTTGGTCTTGGCCAAAGCCGACCACACCAAACATGGTGTGGTCGGCTCACATCAGGTGGTACGGTGAGGGGAAAACGTCATGTCCGACCGTCAAAATGGAAACACAATGAGCACCGGATAGCGCTCAGAGTTCTGACGAAGTTGGAGGCTGTTGAGGTTTCGGCTCTTACCGAAAAACAAAAAGAGTCATTTACCTGGGCTAAAGGCGTCTTAGATGCTTCTAAGGCCAATCAGCCGGCTGAAAGAGCCACAAATTCAGCTGTGTTAACGGCTAATAAAGTCAAAAGAATCAGATCACCTGAACCCCTGCCCTCGAAAAAGGCAAGAGGCCCAAATGTCACTATCAACAGGACACTCACCAAGCCCTTCAATGAAGTGGCGAAGGAGAGTCTAGTGATGGCCATTATAGACAGAAGTAGTGAGGATGGATCCATCCTCAAGGACAAATGGAGTCATGTGCAATCAGCCATTATGGCTCATTACCTCGATGTCCGTAGCGAGATGCCGGGCACACCACCAATCTGCAACGATGCAGGATGGCATCAGGGGAGAGTAAAGCTCTTACATTTCGGTGATGCCAGATCAGTAGACCTGTATAAGGCTGCTCTGAGTCGAGCGGGTGAGGTGTGGCCGGGTGCCCAGTTGGATATTGTCGAAAAAAACAACATCCCTAGTCACCCTAGAGCCATCACCTGGGTTACAGAAGAGCCCTCCAACCCGGCTGACATATTAGAAATAATAAAAGATTCCAATCCTGGTCTGCCCGCCCATAATTGGAGAATCAGCAAGGTGGGTGAGGCGGATGGTAAAACGCGGCAGGTCAATTTGATCCTTAACGCTGAATCCACCTCCCATATACAACGTGCAAGTGCAACCCTACAGTATGGCTTCGAGACTATAGTCTTGAAGGTATACAAGCAGGATATAGTTCCCACAGCGGAAGGTGAGTCGTCCACCGCGGTTGATACACAGCTTTCTGGAAGTGCGGAGGTATCCACGCCCATTATTTCGGGTGACTCCAACTCTAACAGAAGATCTGTAACGTCCTACTCTGAGGACGAAAGCTCTACTTCTGACACAGAGGGGCTGAGGGGAGTCTCCGGACTCTTTGACGCATCTGGCGGGGACACGCTTCACGATGATACGGACGAAGAGTTCGATAACACCCTTGTCGGGGTGGAAGTTAATCTGTCAATTACCAATGATGGTAAGAATTTTACAGATTAACCTCCATCACGCTAAAGTAGCCTCAGCGGCTCTATTGCTGCGCCTGTCCACAGGTGCAGTAGACATCGTCCTGATACAGGAGCCCTACGCAGTGGGAGGAAGGGTGTGCGGTATCAGGACACCCAACTTTTAACTGCTTGTGGCCAACTGTGAAGGCACTCCAAGCACCTGCATTTTGGCCAGGAAAGATCTAAGCATCTTTCTCCTGGCTAATTTAAGTGGTAAAGACCAAACATCTGCTAGTCTGAAGATCGGTAATCGCATATATTGGGTGGTCTCCAGTTACTTGCTTCATGAAGCTGTAGTACCGACTGCTCTATTCAGGGAAGTAGTAGAAGAAGCAACATCTGACGAGGTCGAGCTGATTGTTGGCGCAGACACGAACGCTCATCATACTATCTGGGGTAGTACGGATATAAACAATAGGTGTGATTCGCTTCTTGACTTTATTCTAACTACCAACCTAAGTATTTGTAATATAGGTAATAAACCGACCTTTACCATTAAAGACAGACAAGAAGTACTCGACGTAACGTTTGCTACTGACCGGCTGTCAGACAAAATTATTGGGTGGTATGTACTGGACGACCACTCATTCTCAGATCACCATTATATTGAGTTCAAACTCGCTGAAAAAGCGCCTGAACCTGCCGTCCACAGAAATGTGAGAGAGACAAAGTGGCACTTGTATGAAAAGAATTTCAAGAAAGTCCTCAACTCCAAACTTCTGTACGAACCGAATGACAAAGCCGATCTAGATCATCTGGTCGAGCATATCACCACATCATTCAATAGTTCCCTTGAAGAAGCCTGTCCAAAAACAAGGTACAAGGGTAAAACTAAACCCCAATGGTGGACTTCTGAGCTAACGGCTATGAAAAAGACCTGCAACAAGCTATTCAACAAGGCTAAATCTACAGGGGTCGCTAATGTTTCTTTCTTTCTTTCTCTTGGTATACCTTCTGTGGCGAAGTGGAAAAGGTCTCCGACGCCGCAAGGCTGAGGAAAATATTATCAGCTTCACCCTGTACAGTGGGTTACTTGCAGGATGAGGCAAATAATTGGACCAAAAACAGCGAGCAGTCGCTCAATGTACTGCTCGACACACATTTCCCGACCGTCAAAATGGAAACACAATGAGCACCGGATAGCGCTCAGAGTTCTGACGAAGTTGGAGGCTGTTGAGGTTTCGGCTCTTACCGAAAAACAAAAAGAGTCATTTACCTGGGCTAAAGGCGTCTTAGATGCTTCTAAGGCCAATCAGCCGGCTGAAAGAGCCACAAATTCAGCTGTGTTAACGGCTAATAAAGTCAAAAGAATCAGATCACCTGAACCCCTGCCCTCGAAAAAGGCAAGAGGCCCAAATGTCACTATCAACAGGACACTCACCAAGCCCTTCAATGAAGTGGCGAAGGAGAGTCTAGTGATGGCCATTATAGACAGAAGTAGTGAGGATGGATCCATCCTCAAGGACAAATGGAGTCATGTGCAATCAGCCATTATGGCTCATTACCTCGATGTCCGTAGAGAGATGCCGGGCACACCACCAATCTGCAACGATGCAGGATGGCATCAGGGGAGAGTAAAGCTCTTACATTTCGGTGATGCCAGATCAGTAGACCTGTATAAGGCTGCTCTGAGTCGAGCGGGTGAGGTGTGGCCGGGTGCCCAGTTGGATATTGTCGAAAAAAACAACATCCCTAGTCACCCTAGAGCCATCACCTGGGTTACAGAAGAGCCCTCCAACCCGGCTGACATATTAGAAATAATAAAAGATTCCAATCCTGGTCTGCCCGCCCATAATTGGAGAATCAGCAAGGTGGGTGAGGCGGATGGTAAAAAGCGGCAGGTCAATTTGATCCTTAACGCTGAATCCACCTCCCATATACAACGTGCAAGTGCAACCCTACAGTATGGCTTCGAGACTATAGTCTTGAAGGTATACAAGCAGGATATAGTTCCCACAGCGGAAGGTGAGTCGTCCACCGCGGTTGATACACAGCTTTCTGGAAGTGCGGAGGTATCCACGCCCATTATTTCGGGTGACTCCAACTCTAACAGAAGATCTGTAACGTCCTACTCTGAGGACGAAAGCTCTACTTCTGACACAGAGGGGCTGAGGGGAGTCTCCGGACTCTTTGACGCATCTGGCGGGGACACGCTTCTCGATGATACGGACGAAGAGTTCGATAACACCCTTGTCGGGGTGGAAGTTAATCTGTCAATTACCAATGATGGTAAGAATTTTACAGATTAACCTCCATCACGCTAAAGTAGCCTCAGCGGCTCTATTGCTGCGCCTGTCCACAGGTGCAGTAGACATCGTCCTGATACAGGAGCCCTACGCAGTGGGAGGAAGGGTGTGCGGTATCAGGACACCCAACTTTTAACTGCTTGTGGCCAACTGTGAAGGCACTCCAAGAACCTGCATTTTGGCCAGGAAAGATCTAAGCATCTTTCTCCTGGCTAATTTAAGTGGTAAAGACCAAACATCTGCTAGTCTGAAGATCGGTAATCGCATATATTGGGTGGTCTCCAGTTACTTGCTTCATGAAGCTGTAGTACCGACTGCTCTATTCAGGGAAGTAGTAGAAGAAGCAACATCTGACGAGGTCGAGCTGATTGTTGGCGCAGACACGAACGCTCATCATACTATCTGGGGTAGTACGGATATAAACAATAGGTGTGATTCGCTTCTTGACTTTATTCTAACTACCAACCTAAGTATTTGTAACATAGGTAATAAACCGACCTTTACCATTAAAGACAGACAAGAAGTACTCGACGTAACGTTTGCTACTGACCGGCTGTCAGACAAAATTATTGGGTGGTATGTACTGGACGACCACTCATTCTCAGATCACCATTATATTGAGTTCAAACTCGCTGAAAAAGCGCCTGAACCTGCCGTCCACAGAAATGTGAGAGAGACAAAGTGGCACTTGTATGAAAAGAATTTCAAGAAAGTCCTCAACTCCAAACTTCTGTACGAACCGAATGACAAAGCCGATCTAGATCATCTGGTCGAGCATATCACCACATCATACAATAGTTCCCTTGAAGAAGCCTGTCCAAAAACAAGGTACAAGGGTAAAACTAAACCCCAATGGTGGACTTCTGAGCTAACGGCTATGAAAAAGACCTGCAACAAGCTATTCAACAAGGCTAAATCTACAGGGGTCGCTAATGTTTCTTTCTTTCTTTCTCTTGGTATACCTTCTGTGGCGAAGTGGAAAAGGTCTCCGACGCCGCAAGGCTGAGGAAAATATTATCAGCTTCACCCTGTACAGTGGGTTACTTGCAGGATGAGGCAAATAATTGGACCAAAAACAGCGAGCAGTCGCTCAATGTACTGTTCGACACACATTTCCCGGGGAACTCTCTAACAGAACCAGAGGATCAGCAGGACCAACAAGAGTGCGAGTGGACTGCGAGCGTCGCTGGCTTGTTGACTGAGAGATCCAGAATAAGCTGGGCTATTAATAGCTTTGAGCCCTTCAAGTCACCTGGACCAGACGGCATCACTCCAGCAGAAATGCAGAATATGTTGAAATACATTATCCCCTGGCTGGAGAAAATTTATGTAGGCTGTATCAGGCTTTCATATATCCCGAATCGATGGAGGGATACCAAAGTGGTATTCATACCAAAAGCGGGGAAGATATCACACACTAGGCCAAAAGACTTCAGACCAATTAGCCTATCCTCCTTCCTATTGAAATGTCTGGAAAGACTTTTAGATTATTTCATTAGGGAAAACCTGGATACAAAACTCCTGTCAGTGAACCAACATGCTTACAACAGAGCCTAGTTTGGATATAGTTCACAGACTACCAGATACCTGCAATGTCTATCAAGCCGAAATAATGGCAATATGGGAAGTAGCCAAGTGGCTGAGTCGCAACATAGTAACCAACACTGGCGTTGTCATTTACTCGGACAGCCAGGCTGCCATCATTTCTCTGGAGGCAACATCCCTAAATTCACAAACAGGCCTCGACTGCCGCAGATCTCTTAACGATATAGATGAGCAGTTTGATATACACCTCATATGGGTGCCTGGGCATAGGGATATTCCGGAGAACAGCAAAGTCGATTAACTTGTCGAGAATTTGCATTTATTGGTGCGCCAATATCCACGTGAAAGCCGTGGCTTAGGCAAGAGGACATTAGGCAGTCCAACGAAAGGTGGACAGAAATCGGCACCTGCCGATCAAAAGAGAAGATCAAAATATCTCCTCGCACTAGAGAGGCAAAGATTGTCTACGTTAGTATCAGTTCTGACGGGACACTGCTTGATCGGCGAACACGCCAAAAGATTGGGTATTGAGTCTACTGACTTCTGCAGAAGCTGTGGAGATGAGGAAGAAGTGGAGAGCATTGAGCACTTGCTATGCGACTGCGCCGCTCTGAGTAAACGTCGACTGGACATACTGGGGTCGGCTTTTCTAGGCAGCCTAACAGATCTTTCCGGTACCGATATTCGTACTATCGATAAATTTGTATATCAAACAGGTTGGTTTCGATGAGGGACATTTCAGCCCGTGGTAACACTAGGGACCAGAGTATGAAGCCGCCGAGCCGAGCCGCCGATTTTAGCCGCCGCCGACCATTTTTCACAAGCCGTAGCCGCCGCCGATCTTTGCGGCTATAATCGGCTGAAACACAGCCGCCGTTCCATGTGAAAACTTTAAAATATGGATAGATACAATTTACATTTTTGATAAGCAAATACATAGCTATATAGCAGATATATCGTCCCCTTAATAGAAGAATAATGTGTACGCATATACACTATTATTTTTTATTGCATTCTAAGAATCTACGCAATTGGTTCTACATCTGGTGAAATTCCACTTCCACAAATTGGGTTATTGGGTTTTTGAAATTGTTCATTAATAAATAATAATATCGAGTTTCAATTTCACAAAAACTTCAAATATGATTTTCTCGAAACGACAAATAAATTATACACTATTCATTTATTGGGTGGACGATATGGATGTGAGTGATTTTCATAATATTGATAGAAATAGAAAAATAATTATAAAAATTCTTGTTTAAAGGAAAAAATAAGATTTATTATTAGATTATGTACATATAGAGATAAAAATATATTTTCCATATTTTCGGAGAAAAATCAATGGAGTATTAGGTTTAGGTTAGGGTGGCAGCCGTTTTCTTTTTTTTATTTCTTCAGCTCACATAGACCAGTTTAGGTCCCTAGTGGCACCACGGGCTAAAATGCCCTTCATCCTGTTTGATATACAAATGTATCGATAGCACGAATATTGGTACTGGAAAGATCAGTTAGGCTGCCTAGAAAGGCCGACCCCAGTAGGTCCAGTCGTCGTTTACTCAAAGCGGGACAGTCGCATAGCAATTGCTCAATGCTCTCCACTTCTTCCTCATCTCCACAGCTTCTGCAGAAGTCATTGGAGTTAATACCCAATCTTCTGGCGTGTTCGCCGATCAGGCAGTGTCCCGTCAGAACTGATACTAACGTAGATAATCTTTTCCTTTCCAGTGCGAGGAGATATTTTGACCTTTTCAGGTCATACCTTGGCCAGATTTGTCTAGCTACCCTACAGGTGCCGATTTGTGTCCATCCATCGTTGGACTGCCTCATTGCCTCTTGCCTTATCCAAAGCTTGCACGTGGATAGTGGCGCACCAATATATGCAAATTCTTTGAGAATTTGTAAAGTCGTCCCTTTCCTAGCAAGTTCATCGGCTTTGCAGTTCCCCGGGATATCCCTATGCCCAGGCACCCATATGAGGTGTATATTAAACTGCTCAGCCATCTCGTTAAGAGGTCTGCGGCAGTCGAGGGCTATTTGTGAATTTAGGGATGTGGCCTCCAGAGAATTGATGGCAGCCTGGCTGTCCGAGTAAATGACAACGCCAGTGTTGGTTACTATGGAGTATTAAAGAATAATATAACATATAAATTAATACCTCCAATCTAAAGAATCTATCAAGTTAAGCTCACAACAGTAGAGGTCATTCTATTTAAACCACAAAGTAATCCACACAAATTTAAAATTTCACTAAAACGTCGATTCGCCTCTCCTGGAAAGAACCTGTTTCGACTTAAGCTATATATAGATGAATGGCGGTAAAATGCAACCCTGTGAACGTACAACCGTGTGAACATACAATTTTTGTCTTGCAACGTTGGCAGAAAAGTCATTGTGAGATAATTTGCAGATTGTAATATCTGCGAAGTTTATGCATGTGACAACGGCGCCAACATTTTATTGGCCACTGTCTATAAAATATTTGTATTGGCAATCCTGCATATAAATATTTACAAAATATATTTTAAATATATGAAATTGTAAGGGTTTCTCGCAATCGTCTTCACCTTTGCCTAAAAATCTGTCACTGTCCGTACATTTGCGACACTTTAACAGGGTTGATAAAGTTGTCCGATCTGACAATCGTCTAAACATAGCTTTAGCATACTTTGAAAATAGAGTGTATCATAGAGCTTAGCGGTATGGAATCGATGATTTTTTCACCTCACAAAATCTTACAATTAACATAAAAACTTTTCAACAATTATTTTAAATGTTAAAATGTCCATCATAGAGCCGTCGTATGTAAATTTTATGTCGGCTTAGCCGCCTAGCCGCCGCCGCCGATCTGTAATTTTCAATGGCAGCCGCCGCCGCCAATTTTGGCTCGGCTTCATTCTCTGCTAGGGACCTAAACTGGTCTATGTGATCATGTATAAAAAAAAATAATACGGCTGCCACCCTAACCTAAAGCTAATCGCGTCTGGACAAAGTGTGACCAATGTTATCTTACCAATAGCCTTTGTTATCCTATCTTCAGTTTGCAGCGACCCTGCTTCAGGGGGTCAGCTTGGCATATTACATCGCTTTTCCTTCTCTGTCGCAATTGGAGGAGCTGAATTCCCCGGTACCACAAGTGGCGTAGGAGTTGCAGCATCCACCGCTGTAGATAGAGGTAGAGGTCCAATCAGGGACGATTTCTTCGCTATTTGGGGATAACGCAGTTCGTGGCGATGTATCGTTTTCCAGTTGGATTTGTTCACTCATTTCTCTCACCGCTATATCTCGCGTTGGAATAATAAGTGAACGGACGTGTTTAGCACAGAGCGGATAGTTAAAATCTATTACGCAGTACCTATTACGCAATCGCAAAAACAAAACAAAATCTGTACAAAGTCTGGAAGGCCTACATCGTAGTACCTATTACGGGCTAATACAGAAAAAAAATTCATTTGCGGGGATGCCTTCGCGTTCCGATGGAGCGGGGTTCCCCAATCGTCCTACTGTCCGTCCGTTGGTCTTGGCCAAAGCCGACCACACCAAACATGGTGTGGTCGGCTCACAACAGGTGGTACGGTGAGGGGAAAACGTCATGTCCGACCGTCAAAATGGAAACACAATGAGCACCGGATAGCGCTCAGAGTTCTGACGAAGTTGGAGGCTGTTGAGGTTTCGGCTCTTACCGAAAAACAAAAAGAGTCATTTACCTGGGCTAAAGGCGTCTTAGATGCTTCTAAGGCCAATCAGCCGGCTGAAAGAGCCACAAATTCAGCTGTGTTAACGGCTAATAAAGTCAAAAGAATCAGATCACCTGAACCCCTGCCCTCGAAAAAGGCAAGAGGCCCAAATGTCACTATCAACAGGACACTCACCAAGCCCTTCATTGAAGTGGCGAAGGAGAGTCTAGTGATGGCCATTATAGACAGAAGTAGTGAGGATGGATCCATCCTCAAGGACAAATGGAGTCATGTGCAATCAGCCATTATGGCTCATTACCTCGATGTCCGTAGAGAGATGCCGGGCACACCACCAATCTGCAACGATGCAGGATGGCATCAGGGGAGAGTAAAGCTCTTACATTTCGGTGATGCCAGATCAGTAGACCTGTATAAGGCTGCTCTGAGTCGAGCGGGTGAGGTGTGGCCGGGTGCCCAGTTGGATATTGTCGAAAAAAACAACATCCCTAGTCACCCTAGAGCCATCACCTGGGTTACAGAAGAGCCCTCCAACCCGGCTGACATATTAGAAATAATAAAAGATTCCAATCCTGGTCTGCCCGCCCATAATTGGAGAATCAGCAAGGTGGGTGAGGCGGATGGTAAAAAGCGGCAGGTCAATTTGATCCTTAACGCTGAATCCACCTCCCATATACAACGTGCAAGTGCAACCCTACAGTATGGCTTCGAGACTATAGTCTTGAAGGTATACAAGCAGGATATAGTTCCCACAGCGGAAGGTGAGTCGTCCACCGCGGTTGATACACAGCTTTCTGGAAGTGCGGAGGTATCCACGCCCATTATTTCGGGTGACTCCAACTCTAACAGAAGATCTGTAACGTCCTACTCTGAGGACGAAAGCTCTACTTCTGACACAGAGGGGCTGAGGGGAGTCTCCGGACTCTTTGACGCATCTGGCGGGGACACGCTTCTCGATGATACGGACGAAGAGTTCGATAACACCCTTGTCGGGGTGGAAGTTAATCTGTCAATTACCAATGATGGTAAGAATTTTACAGATTAACCTCCATTACGCTAAAGTAGCCTCAACGGCTCTATTGCTGCGCCTGTCCACAGGTGCAGTAGACATCGTCCTGATACAGGAGCCCTACGCAGTGGGAGGAAGGGTGTGCGGTATCAGGACACCCAACTTTTAACTGCTTGTGGCCAACTGTGAAGGCACTCCAAGAACCTGCATTTTGGCCAGGAAAGATCTAAGCATCTTTCTCCTGGCTAATTTAAGTGGTAAAGACCAAACATCTGCTAGTCTGGAGATCGGTAATCGCATATATTGGGTGGTCTCCAGTTACTTGCTTCATGAAGCTGTAGTACCGACTGCTCTATTCAGGGAAGTAGTAGAAGAAGCAACATCTGACGAGGTCGAGCTGATTGTTGGCGCAGACACGAACGCTCATCATACTATCTGGGGTAGTACGGATATAAACAATAGGTGTGATTCGCTTCTTGACTTTATTCTAACTACCAACCTAAGTATTTGTAACATAGGTAATAAACCGACCTTTACCATTAAAGACAGACAAGAAGTACTCGACGTAACGTTTGCTACTGACCGGCTGTCAGACAAAATTATTGGGTGGTATGTACTGGACGACCACTCATTCTCAGATCACCATTATATTGAGTTCAAACTCGCTGAAAAAGCGCCTGAACCTGCCGTCCACAGAAATGTGAGAGAGACAAAGTGGCACTTGTATGAAAAGAATTTCAAGAAAGTCCTCAACTCCAAACTTCTGTACGAACCGAATGACAAAGCCGATCTAGATCATCTGGTCGAGCATATCACCACATCATTCAATAGTTCCCTTGAAGAAGCCTGTCCAAAAACAAGGTACAAGGGTAAAACTAAACCCCAATGGTGGACTTCTGAGCTAACGGCTATGAAAAAGACCTGCAACAAGCTATTCAACAAGGCTAAATCTACAGGGGTCGCTAATGTTTCTTTCTTTCTTTCTCTTGGTATACCTTCTGTGGCGAAGTGGAAAAGGTCTCCGACGCCGCAAGGCTGAGGAAAATATTATCAGCTTCACCCTGTACAGTGGGTTACTTGCAGGATGAGGCAAATAATTGGACCAAAAACAGCGAGCAGTCGCTCAATGTACTGCTCGACACACATTTCCCGGGGAACTCTCTAACAGAACCAGAGGATCAGCAGGACCAACAAGAGTGCGAGTGGACTGCGAGCGTCGCTGGCTTGTTGACTGAGAGATCCATAATAAGCTGGGCTATTAATAGCTTTGAGCCCTTCAAGTCACCTGGACCAGACGGCATCACTCCAGCAGAAATGCAGAATATGTTGAAATACATTATCCCCTGGCTGGAGAAAATTTATGTAGGCTGTATCAGGCTTTCATATATCCCGAATCGATGGAGGGATACCAAAGTGGTATTCATACCAAAAGTGGTATTCATACCAAAGGGAAGATATCACACACTAGGCCAAAAGACTTCAGACCAATTAGCCTATCCTCCTTCCTATTGAAAGGTCTGGAAAGACTTTTAGATTATTTCATTAGGGAAAACCTGGATACAAAACTCCTGTCAGTGAACCAACATGCTTACAATAAGGGGAAGTCTACAGAATCAGCCCTGCACGAACTTTTGAGCACTATCGAATCGTCCCTGCATTTCAAGGAATTCACCATGGTGGCATTTCTTGACATAGAAGGGGCTTTTAACAACATTCACTCAGATGCAATGATTGCGGCACTGTCACATCTTAATGTTAACTCTAGTTTGATTAGACTAATTCAAAATCTGCTCAACAGAAGACGCATAACAGCATGTCTTGGGTCCACAACTCTAACAAGGTTTGTAAACAGAGGGACCCCACAAGGAGGAGTACTGTCTCCACTAATTTGGAACCTAGCGGTGAATGAAATCCTGCTAGATCTAGAACGGTGTGGCTGCAAGGTCGTGGCATATGCGGACGACGTTGCAATCGCAGTGAGTGGCAAATTCGAAAACGTCCTCCGAGACATTCTACAGGTGGCTCTGAACAAATTGGCTGGATGGGCCAGAAGCAGCGGTTTGGGCATAAACCCAAACAAGACAGATTTGGTTCTCTTTACTAGGATGAATAAAGTCCCACATGTGCACCCTCCACCTCGGATAAATGGAACAGATCTAGTCTTTTCTGAAAATGCAAAATTTTTAGGAATAATTCTAGATAGGAAACTGTTATTTAGACTTAATGTATTGGAACGTGTAAGGAAGGCTAACGTCGCCTTATATTCCTGCAAAAAGGCTGTAGGGTCGCGGTGGGGCCTCTCCTAAAATCGTCCACTGGATATATATAGCAGTAGTTCGTCCTATACTGCTATACGGCATTGTGGTATGGTGGACGGCAACTGACAAACTAACCATCACCAACCTACTAACAAAGGTTCAGAGAACTGCCTGCCTGAGCATAAGCGGAGACTTAAGGACTACAGCGACCGAGTCTCTACAAGCCCTACTCCATATACTGCCGATTAATATCGTGGCGAGAGAACTTGCAACCAAAGCGGCAATAAGATTAAACTGCCTATCAATGTGGAGGTACAAAAACAACGGTCACATGAGAATATCAAAGTGTAGTGCTATGGTAACCGACCGAGTGGACTATATACCAACGGTGTACACCTTCGAGAGAAATTACATCACTAGATTCCCGCGAGAGATGAATGGGTTGGAAGAAAACCAGGTAATAGAAACCATCTCCACTTTTACACGGATGGTTCGAAGCTTGATGAAAAGGTTGGCTTCGGAGTACACTGTGCAGAGCTTAGATTGGATATAGCTCACAGACTACCAGATACCTGCAGTGTCTATCAAGCCGAAATAATGGCAATATGGGAAGTAGCCAAGTGGCTGAGTCGCAACATAGTAACCAACACTGGCGTTGTCATTTACTCGGACAGCCAGGCTGCCATCATTTCTCTGGAGGTAACATCCCTAAATTCACAAACAGCCCTCGACTGCCGCAGATCTCTTAACGAGATGGCTGAGCAGTTTAACATACACCTCATATGGGTGCCTGGGCATAAGGATATCCCGGGGAACTGCAAAGCCGATGAACTTGCTAGGAAAGGGACGACATTACAAATTCTCGAAGAATTTGCATATATTGGTGCGCCACTATCCACGTGCAAGCTTTGGCTTAGGCAAGAGGCAATCGGGCAGTCCAACGAAAGATGGACAGAAATCGGCACCTGCAGAGTAGCTAGACAAATCTGGCCAAGGTATGACCTGAGAAGATCAAAATATCTCTACTGGGGTCGGCTTTTCTAGGCATCCTAACAGATCTTTCCAGTACCGATATACGTAATATCGACAAATTTGTATATCAAACAGGTTGGTTTCGATGAGGGGCATTTCAGCCCGTGGTAACACTAGGGACCTAAACTGGTCTATGTGAGCTTGTTTAAAAAAATACGGCTGCCACCCTAACCTAAACCTAAACCTAAAGAAGTAAAAAAGTAATTAAGTAAATATGTAAATAGGCAAATAAGTAAATAAGTAAATAAGTAAATAAATAAATAAGTAAATAAGTAAATAAGTAATTAAGTAAATAAGTAAATAAGTAAACAAGTAAATAAGTAAATAAGTTAATAAGTTAATAAGTAAATAAGTAAATAAGTAAATAAGTAAATAAGTAAATAAGTAAATAAGTAAATAAGTAAATAAGTAAATAAGTAAATAAGTAAATAAGTAAATAAGTAAATAAGTAAATAAGTAAATAAGTAAATAAGTAAATAAGTAAATAAGTAAATAAGTAAATAAGTAAATAAGTAAATAAGTAAATAAGTAAATAAGTAAATAAGTAAATAAGTAAATAAGTAAATAAGTAAATAAGTAAATAAGTAAATAAGTAAATAAGTAAATAAGTAAATAAGTAAATAAGTAAATAAGTAAATAAGTAAATAAGTAAATAAGTAAATAAGTAAATAAGTAAATAAGTAAATAAGTAAATAAGTAAATAAGTAAATAAGTAAATAAGTAAATAAGTAAATAAGTAAATAAGTAAATAAGTAAATAAGTATATAAGTAAATAAGTAAATAAGTAAATAAGTAAATAAGTAAATAAGTAAATGAGTATATGAGTAAATAAGTAAATAAATAAATTTTACATAAAAAAATGTAAATAAGTAACTAAGTAAAGAAGTAAATAAGTAAATAGGTCAGTCGCCGCCTGTCGTAGCGAACGGACGTGTTATCGCAGAGCGGATAGTTTTTAACCTATTACACAATACCTATTCACCTACCTACTACGCAACCACGTGGTTTGTTGTTTTTAAAGCGTAGGTTGAATTGGATGCATTGGTCTCTGGACAGAAATTTCTGAGCTCAGTCTGGAAGGCCTATATCGACGTACCTATTACGGGCTAATACTGGCTATGGGGGTATCTCCCTCAACCAATTTATGCTTAAACCAAAAAATACGAAGGAGAATACGGCGCAGGGGAGGGAAAACCCAGTGCCGGCGACAAGCGTTGATTCACTCACGAGTCATGTGTCGTCATTATCGCACAATCGTGAGCATGCAACTTCTACGAGCTTTGGTGCCTTGGATCCCGTAGTCGAAAATGAAACAAGAGCACATCCAGCTGCAGGCAAAACAATTGATAAGACAGATGAAGCAGAACCCAGCTGGGGCTCTAAGCAACCCCAGCCTTTAAAAGTCAGTGGGGACTCTGAATCATTAAATGAAAACAATATCACTATTGTTGCTAACTCGAAGAGACTCTCAGGGGCACAAAGAAGGAAACTGAATAAGTTGAACCGACAGAACCTATTACGGGATGAACCTGACAATTCTACCTCCAACACAAACATGGAAGCCGCTAAAAGAGTCAGGTTTCCCGAAGAACATAGCGCTGTGACTAAGAAGAAATGGGGCTCGCCGTCTTCCAGTAATTCGGAGAAGCCTAACGTAACCACACAAAATGAAGTCTCTAGTCTGGGTCCTTCGATCGTGGGCGGTATAGTTGATCCAGTAACGCAGGTCAAGTCAACCAAATCATCCGTTAAGGATGAGGCTTTAAACAAAAAGACTACAGACTTTAAACAAAAAGACTCAATTGGCCATAAAGAAGGGTAAGAAGCCACCATCTTATTCTAATATAGCTAAACAACATTTTCGAGACGATCTATGCTATGCCATAATTGATAGCAGCAGTGCATCTGGCAGAATCCCCGAAGACCAAAAGAGTAATTTCGAAGATTTGGTCTATACGATGGTAGCGGAGTACGTCCTCGAATCTGAGGATGAAGCACCAATCGAAGTAATGAGTTGCAAGTTTGAGAGGGGTGTTTTGATGCTAAGGCTGGCATCACAACGCTGCGCTGGTGTCCTCGTAAAACTTGTGGATAGCTTTCCCTCACCTTGGGACGGCGCAAAGGTAAAATTGGTAAGGAAAAGCGACATTCCTGAACTCATAAAAACGACCCTATATGTTAAGGGATGTCCCAGTAAGTTCTCATCAGAGTACATTCTCGACATCAGTGGCAAACAGAATTCAAAACTTTCCGTGAGAAAGAAACTTTCCTTCTATAGGAAGGGTGATACCGACCGTACTCTACTCGTGTAGGCCATAGACCCAGAATCCAAGAACAATCTTGTCATGGCGAAGGGCATGGCGTACCTCTTGATCTGGACAGTCTTTTTCAAAATTGGAAAGGTCCCGATTGGCAGGACAGATGAACCGAGTCCAAATATACTGTCTGAAGATGCAAACACTTGTAGTGAACGGAAGGAGACAAGTGAGACACTGCCAAAAACTGATGTGGAGGTAGTCAATAACACCACCAGTTCACCAATAGTACCGCCACTTTTGCAGGAAGTTCCCAGCAAAGGTGGTGATCAAAATAAAAAGATCCACAAAACGATTCAAAACAATGAGGGAGCGACAAAAAATAACACCGCCTCCCAAAATTGTCGACTGGAAGATGGTGTAATAGGTAGGGAACGAAAGGAGGAGATTGACCCACTACCAAATAATGAGGGAGTGCCACCAGATAGGATAGACTCCCAAAAGAAACTTTTACTGGAAAGACAATGATTGAGGTCAGGAAGGGTGATACCGACCGTACTCTACTCGTGTAGGCCATAGACCCAGAATCCAAGAACAATCTTGTCATGGCGAAGGGCATGGCGTACCTCTTGATCTGGACAGTCTTTTTCAAAATTGGAAAGGTCCCGATTGGCAGGACAGATGAACCGAGTCCAAATATACTGTCTGAAGATGCAAACACTTGTAGTGAACGGAAGGAGACAAGTGAGACACTGCCAAAAACTGATGTGGAGGTAGTCAATAACACCACCAGTTCACCAATAGTACCGCCACTTTTGCAGGAAGTTCCCAGCAAAGGTGGTGATCAAAATAAAAAGATCCACAAAACGATTCAAAACAATGAGGGAGCGACAAAAAATAACACCGCCTCCCAAAATTGTCGACTGGAAGATGGTGTAATAGGTAGGGAACGAAAGGAGGAGATTGACCCACTACCAAATAATGAGGGAGTGCCACCAGATAGGATAGACTCCCAAAAGAAACTTTTACTGGAAAGACAATGATTGAGGTCATCCAGATAAACCTCCACCGGAGCGAGACAGCATCCAACGCTCTGATGGACATCATAAATAAAGGCAGGGTTCATATTGCTTTGATCCAGGAACCATGGACAACTAGCAACAAGGTTACTGGATTAAACCATGTGAACTATAACCTTTTCTACGCTAACACAGGTACTCGTCCAAGGACTTGTATTTTGTGCCATAAAAACTTATGTTTTATTTTCTCTCCAGCGTTGTCAACAGCGGACGCAACGGTGCTGAGGAAAGGTAATGGAAATATGTACCTGGCGTCAATATATCTGCCATTCGATGTGCCGACATTGTCACCTACGTCGGAATTACAACGTCTGGTGAGGGAATCCAAACACACAAGTAATGAGTTGTTAACTGGGTGTAACGCCAACTCCCATCATATCGCTTGGGGTAGTACTAACACCAATAAAAGGGGACACGACCTTATAGAATTTTTTAATACAAATGACCTCATAACTCTTAACATAGGAAACACTGCAACCTTTGTTAACAACATTAGGGAAGAAGTATTAGATATAACGATATGTTCAGAAAATCTTATTGATGAGATCCATGAGTGGAGGGTTTCGGATGAACACTCCTATTCGGACCACCGTTATATAAGATTTAAAATTGCACGGCCACCGCCAAACCCAATAAGTTTCCAAAAGACTCAAAGAATACAATAAAATCATTAGATCGGGGAAACGTAACTCCTGGAGGCTTTTCTGTGAGCAGGTAGAAAGCGTTAACAGCATGTCTAAAATGAAAAAGTTCCTCTCAAAAACTCATGTCCAACCCGAAACACTGGTGGATGACACGGGTAAAAGGATGGAAACTATAGAGGATACCGTAAGGCTATTGATGAAAACTCATTTTCCGACTGGTAATGCTGGACCAACAGAGGCACAGTTACAGAATAAAAATGTATTGCATTAAGTATCTATTACGGATATAACAGATGGCATGGTTAAAGAAGCGGTAAAAAGTTTCTCTCCCTTTGGGACCGGATGGAATATTTCCAGCACTTCTGCAGAAGGAGGTGGATCTGGTATCAACTCATCTGGCTGGAGTATTCACTGCATGCCTAACCCATTCTTATACCCCAAAAAACTGGCAGGAATCAAGGGTAGTCTTAATATCAAAAGCCTGGCAAAGCGAGTTATGCGACCCCAAAGTTATACGACCCCTTATCGACCCATTAGCCTAACTTCTTTCCTGTTAAAAACAATGGAGCGAATAATTGATGACATGGCCAAAAGTAAAATAGCGGATGACAGGCTACAATTCAAACAACACGCCTATGTCAAAGGAAGGTCAGTGGAAACAGCTCTGCATGAGGTAGTGCACCACATAGAAGGGTCCTTCAGTAAATAAATGTATACACTTGCTGTACAGACCGATACACTTATCCAGTCCTTAGACTAGTTTCAGGTTGACCGGGCGCTAAAAGACTGGATCAACAATATGCTAAGGAATAGGTGGATTATTTGTGGGTCATATGACGTAAAAATTAGAGACAAGGTAAACCGTGGTATACCTCAGGGGAGCATTACGACGATACACAGTCTCCTCAAAGCCCTCACCAATGAAGGACTTAAACCAGTCTGTTATGCAGACGACGTTGTAATACTTCTAAGGGGCTTTCATCCAAATCTATTATGCAGAAGAGATGAGGAGGCACTTAACATAGCATATAACTGGGCACATCCAAGGGGATTAAATGTCAACCCAGACAAAATAGAAATATGTCTATTTACAAGGAAAATGAAGATTCATCCTTTTACCGTGCCTCGATTCCTGGATAAAAATATTGACATATCTAAAAAGGTAAAATACTTGGGAGTAATCTTGAATCTGAAACAGTACTCGAAAGATCACATTGAAGAAAGAGTTACAAAGGCCCACAGATGTTGGTCGTTGTGCAGAAGAGCTATAGTGTCACTTGTTTAACAAATTCTGGTTTGAGCAGAGAGAATACGTCCGTTTGCTATGAGAGTTAGCTTTGATCTGATAAATAAAGAAATTGATAAATAAAGAAACAAATAAATAGAGAAATAAATAATAATTATAATTTTCTATGATATTTATCCAAATATTAGCAAGGGGTCTATGTTGGTATTGTATGTGTGCTTTACTATTTTCATCAGGATGACTGTTAAAAAATACATATAAATACATGAAAACCCCGACATTTTGCATCACTGAAAACCGTTATTTCAAATATAAAAACAGTTTCTACCAACAAGAAAGAGGTCTACCCATGAGATCATCAGCGTCTCAGACGCACTGTACAAGCGAGCATCACCAACCGGCTAGAGAGAGTGAGTGTTCTACAATGTGGCGGCAATTACAACAAAAGGCTTTCACTGAAAATGCTACATATTCTAAACACACTAACAACACATCGCATCAACCACGAGACGGACACAGAGAATTTGGCACACAACTATAGAAATCTAATAAGAAAAATAAAACAAGTGAAATAACAATGATAGAATTCAGTATGACAACAGACAACAACGAAGGGAGTGCATACTCATTTTCTACGGATAATTTTAAGGTTTTTTGTAGTTTTATTTTCGTAAGTTTAAGACGAAATATTGAATGAAACTAATAAAAAAACCCAAAAAATACCAACATAGACCTCGAGCTCATTTTTGGATAAATATCATATAAAATTAAAAACACAGGTCGAATATACAAAATTACACTCTCAAATCTAATAATCATACCCGTGGCAATATTAAGAATTGCTCTCACGTCACGTCCTCGATTGCAGGACATTAAAGGGGGCCAATCGTTTCAATCTCCTCTTCGTCTTATCTTATCACATGCGACAGTAGCCTATGAAGAAAAAGCTACCATAGTATATTCCGTAAAGAGATCCTTCAATCATCATGCAGTGCAGCTTCGGCGGATTTGGTCGGATGAGCCATTGCAGAAATCTATCCAGGATTTATCTTGAGTCTTTCTCAACTATATTTTATACTGATTGAATTCTTCCTTATAGATATCCCAGTCCTGTCTTCCTCAACATAACTAATTGAAACAACCACCATGGCGGTCGTTGCAATTTAGGGTTGCTTTGACCGGTTCCACAGTTTCTTGTATATTATTTCAGGTCTTGTTGAATGTGGTCTATTCATTATTATCTGGTAGAGTAGAGTATTTTGAATCCCCTCCTTTATCGTTCTAGTACACCTTAAGCCGGATTTTGCTGAATTCGTATGACACTAGACTCGGCATTCAACATAAATACTGCGATCCTCCGAGACCAAACCTCCTCATCCAATCGGTCGGTCGATTGGATTAGGCGGTGGCAGTTAGAAAACCGGATTGCAGGCCTTCAGCATTTTAGTGATGGATTCCGCTTCGGATGGTATGGGATCTCCTCCCAGCTCGCACCCAGTCAAATTTCACCAATATTCTTCAAAACGCAGCTGCAGCCATCAAATTAGCGCATATTACTGATCCGTATTAGTTTTGTTTATGTATGGCCCTATGTTCCATGTAGGAATTTAAGAAATAAATATATTAGTTTTGTGCGGCGTTGGTACCAGCCGGCGCACAGTGGCCTAAAATGGAAAAAAATGGACATAATTCTGCCATTTCAAAACCACTTATCGTATGGCAATGAAATTTTAGGTGTGTATAGAAGTGTTAGAGAGTTTAAGTTCGGGACTTGGGCCCACTATCTCATACAGGGGCGGAGCTACAGGGCCCTAAAGTTGACCACCTCGGGTATACACAATTTTCATCGGCTTCTAACTTTTGTGGATACTCCTAGACTAGACCTACAATAAACATTTTATAGGTTGAAGATATCTTGAATAGTTTCCGAGATATGTGGATTTTAAATTTGAATTCTTAATTTTTTCGCCGACTTTGCCTTGGAGTTTAGCCAATATCTCAGTCAAAAGTTTACCGATTTTGTTTGCGTGTTTTGTTTTTTATGGATTGCCAATAAAATTTACAATATCATGAAAAAAAGAATCGATAAGATATGTGAAGAAATAAGAAAGTTATGGCCTTATAAAGTCAAATTTTTGAAAAAATTTCATTTTTGGAGATTTTTTGGCGAAAAAATTCCAATTCGTATTAAGGTCTTGTCGAAAAAGTTTGTTACACAAAGTATATCAAATTTATACTCATTTCTCTGTTAGAGAAAATCCGAAGTCAAAATTTTAATTGGTGTGGTTGCCCTTCTCCGATTTGGACCTTTTTTTTACATAAATTTCAAAAGTTTGATCGATTTTCTCCAATCGCAAAGCTAAATTGTTAAATTTTTCTTTTTATTTATTTGTATTAGGGTATAACAAAATCGACTGCAAAGGGAATCCCGAGCGCGGCTTTTCATATCGAAGATATAGGACTAAAAGTAAAAATCCCATTTTTGGGGATTTTTGATGTATTTTTTGGGAATTGAGGGATTTTCCATTAGAAATTTCCACATGTTGCGTTTAATTATTATTTCTAATATCAAAATAAAGAACTTTAAAAAAAATCATCGAAATATATACATTTTTAAGAATTTTATGTCGTATTTACGTTTCTGTCTATATGGAATTTTTTTTTAATTTTTCCCTACCTTCTTGTACTTATTATTATATCAGTCAATATGCACTGATTTCTTGTAGATCACATGTTTTTATCAAACAACAATAAAATTTAGTAAGATTTACCTTTCAGAAAATATTGCTTTGTGGCACTATTTCTAGGAAACCCTTAATCATTGACAGGGATAACCAGTAAGGAAAGGCAGAAAGTCGGGCGGGGCCGACTATATAATTCCCTACCCCTCCCTAACAATGCGATAAGGGTCATTGCGATAATAATTGGTAAATGGGTAGGAACATATTATCTAATTCTGAAACTGATAATATCTAAATTAAGCAATATTCGTTCCTAAATTGAGACATCTTACTGGAAAATTTTAATTATCGGCAGTAAAGTACAACTTCTATAGCGCTTTGAAACCAAATCAGAAGGAACATATATATGGAGGTTATATATAAATCTGAACCGATTTTCCCTGAATACTCATTCATGATCGGATATAAAATACAGTCGCCACAGCGCTTACATGTCAAATCGGGGGTAATATATATATGGGGGCTATATCTAAATCTGAACCAATTTTCTTCGAATTTGGCAGTATTCCTTCGAGTAATAAGAAACCTCTTTCTGCCGAATTTTGAACTGATCGGATATAAAATACAGTTTCTACAGCGCTTACATGTCAAATCGGGGTAACATATATATGGGGGCTATATCTAATTCTGAACCGATTTTCTCCGAATTTGGCAGTATTCCTTCATGTGGAAAGAAACCTCTTTTTAATTTAATTTATTTTCCATCATAGTAACCGAGCCTATATGGCCTTTTACAGTTACAAAAAACAACAATATGTAGACTACTCAAAAATCTTAAATATCTAAATAAATAAAATGACTAAATTATAAAATAAAACAGAAAACAATAGAAAGAGTAGTAAACAACCAAGTAAACAATTTTCTCCTAACTTTCACAGTATATATAAACAGTTATAGAGCATCTAACAATAAGAAAAACTACTCACACACTGTGAGAAAAAAAAATTTACAAAAATCAACTTAATTTCATAAAAAAAACATACGTACAAGCTTAACAATTTAATGCAATAAATAATAAAAATAATTAAAAAAAACTATAAAATTTAAAGAAAATACTAAATCAAATTACGAGGCGACTGAAAAAAAAAATATTGAGTTATAATAAACATCCCTACTACTCGCGCAAAAAAAAAACTACTCTGACAGGCTATATCATCCAATTAGGCAATAGAAAAAATAATAAACAAGAAAAAAAAAATCAAAAATCATGAAGCTGAGCATATCAAAGAGCTTATATTTATATGTATGCAACGAAAAACTGAAAGTTCTAAGCGATACCGGTAGATGGTTGTAAATGCGTGCCACTCTCACAAGAAATGACCTATCTAAGGTAGCAGTTAACCTCGGCATAACAATTTGGGTATTTCTTGTTGATCTACCAAAGCTAAAAAGATCCAACATAAATCGCGGCGTTTGCAACTTATGCACTTTATAGAAGTGCAACAAAATTCGTATTTTGATGTAGTTAGGAAATGAGCACCCAAGAAAATCGGCTACATATTGGGAAATGTGATCATACCACTTCACAGTATAAACATTTTAGCCGAATTTCGCACTTATCGGATATAAAAGAGCATTTTTACAGCGCTTACATGTCAAATCGGGGGTAACGTATACAGGGTGGCTGATATGTAATGCAACAAAGTAAAGCGCTATATTTTTTAAATTTTTTTTAAATTTTATTGTTCAAAAGCAAAAAATGTCGGAAATAACATAATATTTTAGAAACAGTTTAGATTTGTTCGAATTGGCCACCTTTGGCACGAATTATGGCCTTCAAACGGCCGACAAAGCCATCACACGCTGTACGAAAGTGGCTCTGCGGTATTTTGGCCCATTCCCGACGAAGCGCCGTCTTGAGATGATCGATACTTTTGTATTTTTTAGTGCGAACCTTACTCTCTAAAATACCCCAGGCGCAAAAGTCCAACGGATTGAGATCCGGAGATCTTGGTGGCCATTGTGCGGTTTGTGTTTTTTTTTTTGGTTTTAGTTGAAATTTTTGGATTTCTCCTTTTCAATGCTCAGTCTTAGTTCCTAGATTTCAATTAGCTTTAGCTTCATTTCATTTTTCTCGCACAAACTTTTTTGTACTGCCAGGTTGTGTAGCTGATCATTTTCAGCTTTTTTTTTCCAAAATATTACATAGCCTATCCAGTTTGTCATTCATAATTTTGGATTCATTTTTGTGTTCCTGCAGATGTCTGCAAATATTTCCTAAATATTTATTTTCTTCAGACAGAAGGCTACTGAAGTCCGGTTTTGGTGGTTGGGGATCTTGTTCTTCGTCTTTTTGAATGAGTTATAGTGCCAGAGTTTTCTTGTTTTGATGTTGACGCAGAAAAATCAATTTCTTAATTCTCTTTATCACTATCTGATTCTCCATCATTCGAATTACAAAGCATATTCATACTTTGTTCGAAATCCAGATCGCCAAAGCTTCTTCCACTATCGATTCCGTCTACAGGAGTGTAAAAGGCATAAATTCTGGCGATTGTTTCCTCCTGTTCAGACAAAACATACGGATTATATTCTCCACCACCAGTTTTTTTATTCTCTCTCTTGTTGTGAGACATCCTTTTCTTTACATTAGCCTTCCAATCCGCCCAGTTTTTTCCATTCACAAAGACTTTTTGTTGGTGGTCCGGCACAATTTAATTGGTTTGACAATTCTTTCCACAAAGACTCCACAGCCACCTTGTCTCCTTTAACATACTTGCCCCTTTAAATATATAACAATTATTATTATTAATTAAGTTTAGGTTAGGTTAGGTTAGGTTGAAGAGAGGAGACGTTTAAACGTCTCATGTCCATGGACATACACTTAAGCCAGTGGTTCGGCCTGTTGTGCGCTCCTTATTGGGCTGAACCACTGGCTTAAGTGTATGTCCATGGAATTAAGTTTAACAATAAAATAAAAACTTACATTTCATTGGTCGAATCTTCTTTTTTGATTTTTGTTTCTTTTTTTTAGTTTCAGGGTTGCATTTTCTCTTATTTTTTTATTTTTTGTTTGTTTTATGGTTGCTTTAGAGAGTATAGCACTTCGAAGGCCAAAAGTATTAAAATTTTCGTACGAAAAGTTTATTTTTTGATTGAAATTAATACAAGTATTATTTATACTTAATCCTTAGTAGATTTTTCAACTTTTCTGGAGTTTAAATTACTAAAAACATAAATTTCACTTCAGATTTTGTGAACGTTTTAAATCGATTTTTTTTTCGTTTACGTTTTCTGTAGAAGCTAAAAACGTTTTCGATTTCAAAAACGTAAATTCTTGTACGATTTTGCACTCTGTGACATGCCTGAATATACAGTTTTTACAGCGCTTACATATCAAATCGAGGGTAACATATACGTGGGTATATGGGGGCTATATCTAAATCTGAACCGAATTTAACAGTATGTATTCATATAATAAGAAACCTCTTTCTGCCGAATTTCATACTGATCGAATATAAAATAAAGTTTTTACAGCGCTTACATGTCAAATCGGGGCTAACATGGGGGCTATATCTAAATCTGAACCGATTTTAACCAAATTCAATAGGGATCGTCCTTGGGCCAAAAAAAATATGTGTAAAGTTTCGTCGAGATCGGACCATAATTGCGACCTGTACTTTGATTACAAGAATACATGCACAGACAGACGGACTGACAGACAGACGGACATAGCTAAATCAACTCAGAAAATGATTCTTAGTCGATCGGTATAATAAACGATGTGTTTATTTCGGCTCCTTTTGGGTGTTACAAACAAATGCACAAAGTTATAATACCCTGTACCACAGTGTGGTGTAGGGTATAATTAAAAAAAATATTTTGCATATTGACAGAAACGCAAATACGGCATAAAATTCTTAAAAATGTATATATTTCGATGATTTTTTTTAAAGTTCTTTATTTTGATATTAGAAATAATAATCAAACGCAACATGTGGAAATTTCTAATGGAAAATCCCTCAATTCCCAAAAAATACATCAAAAATCCCTAAAAATGGGATTTTTACTTTTAGTCCTATATCTTCGATATGAAAAGCCACGCTCGGGATTCCCTTTGTAGTCGATTTTGTTATACCCTAATAAAAAGAAAAATTTAACGATTTAGCTTCGCGATTGCAGAAAATCGATCAAACTTTTGAAATTTATGTAAAAAAAGGTCCTTTAAAATCAGTATAAATTTGATATACTTTGTGTAACAAACTTTTTCTACAAGACCTAAATACGAATAGGAATTTTTTTGACAAAAAATCTCCAAAAATTAAATTTTTCAAAAATATGACTTTATAGGGCCATAACTTTCTTATTTCTTCACATATCTTATCGATTCTTTTTCCATGATATTGTAAATTTTATTGGCAATCCATAAAAAAACACGCAAACAAAATCGGTAAACTTTTGACTGAGATATTGGCTAAACTCCAAGGCAAAAAAAAAATGTCACTAAAACCGTACACTCCATTCAAAAGTTAGAAGCCGATGGAAATTTTGTATACCCGAGGTGGTCAACCTGTAGCTCCGCCCCTGTATGAGATAGGGGGCCCAAGTTCCGAACTTAAACTCTCTAACACCTCTTGTATACACACCTAAAATTTCATCGCCATACGATAAGTGGTTTTGAAATGGCAGAATTATGTCCATTTTTTCCATTTTAGCCCACTGTGCGGCGTCATCGGTAGTCGGGCCGGAAAGATCCTTGAGAACGTCAAAGAATACAGTACAGTGATTTATTGCAAAGGCAGCCACCAAACACAGTATACGGTAACCCACGACTGCGAACCCAGAAGCCCAATGACCATTGTGCACTACGTGAAAGCGGTCTACCATTACACCCCAAATACATATACATATGTGGTTGGCAACGTAAAATGGGAATTTTTTTTAAATTTGTACTATTAAATAATAATTGTTCAAGTTAATTGAAATAATAATAAGTTGAGAACAAACGTTTCTAATATACATATGTATACATATTTACACATATTTAACGCCCATTCTTTTTTACAATCTAAAGAATACTCGTATGTATGTATGTATGATTTGGTTGGTAACAAGTTATTTTTTTGTGGACAATGGGGTAACTCTTACAGGTTATTGCATACATCCAAAAGAAATTTTATACACAGGATATTAATATTGGTAGTGCGCATGCTTAAAATTTGTATACATATATAACAATATTCGATTATAACGTTAATATCTGTAAACTAATTGGAGTTTTTCTTTAATGAATTTTAATCGAATGTATTCGTAATAAAATCGATGGTTTATAAACGGGTTTGAAGAATTTACATTGAAGCTATTTTCAAGATAAAATATAATTATTTGTCGTTCGAAAAACACTTTGTACAATGGGTTGTTTAAGTAGCAAAGACCGTTTGACTAAGGAAGACATGGAATTTTTAAAATCGCACACTCGTTATGACGAATCCACTATTAAGGAGTGGTACAAAGGATTTAAGGTAAATAATTATATACACACATTGTCGTAATAACATATTTATTTTATAGCAAGATTGTCCAAATGGGAGACTGACTCCTGCTAAATTTGTTGATATGTACAAGATGTTTTTTCCATCTGGAAATGCTGAAGAATTTTGTGACCACGTTTTTCGCACATTTGATATGGATAAAAATGGATACATTGATTTTAAGGTAATTTCATTCACAGTATTTAATTATAGATATTTTGCCATATGATTTAATATATTTAAATACGGAGGCATATCTATTTGTGTGAATTTTTATTAAAGTTGTGTTTAAAAAATGTGTAGCTAGATGTGGATGTATGTTAAAAGTGTTGTGGTTTAATTTCAAGTTAAAATAAATTTACCAACAACAATGCCAAAAACAACATGAATGATCGAGTGAAAAATAATGTGTTTGGCTTGAGATGTATCTTATTTGAAAGTGTTACCGAGTAAAATTTAAATTACTTGCATATTATAATTATAATTAAAAACAAGTGAACCGTAAATAGTAATACATTTGATAAAACTACCTAGCCTCCAATGATTGCTTGATTGTTGAATGCCAAGGTTCTTTTCTTATTTTATTTATACTTTTTTTAAAGAGATCGAATATATTTGCTGTTAATGAAGGTTTGAGGAACGCTTTAGCAGTGTTAAAGCGTTCTTCAAACCTTCATTAAATTTTTATGAATAAGGGCCTAATTGTGTTAGGTAAATACTAAAAATTATTTGCTGTTATATGAGTGAGTATTTTTTTTAATTTAGAATTTTTAAATTAGATTTTTTATTTTTCAAAATAAATTAAAAATTTAATTTGAATAATGAAAAGCTCATTTACAAATAAATATTGGGATTGTTGTTTGCTACGATGGATGGTTTCAAAACTATAAATATAGATTGAATGGGATAAAACGTACCCTTTGATGCATGCGTAAGTTTTTATAGTAATAACTGCCCAGCCATAGAAATACCATCTTCAAAGCGTTGTGAAAGCACTGTGCACCGTCAAGACACGGTGGAAGAAAGTGCTGTAAAAGCGTCAAAATGATAAGCCGATATACGGTGTGACGCCGCTATTTTACAACGCTTTTGAAACGCTATAAAAGCAAAATGTATGACTTGATCACGAAGTCGTAATTAATTTCACATGTTTATTTCAAAAAATCGTTTATTTCGGAATCGTGCCTAACTTTTTGCGGGAAAAGTTTTTCCACATGAATTTCATAGAAAATCATTTAATATATTAAACTTAAATGATTGGAAAGCCACAAAATTCAATTTTTTTAATGTATGCTCGTGACGTTATTTTAATAAATATTATTAAGTGTGAGTTTTTTGGTCTTGTACATTGTTTGTAGAATACTGTCCTCTAATGAACTAGCTACCACAAAAGCAGAGTGTGCTGAACAAATTCTGAAGACATTTGTCGAGCTTGTACCAACTATTTTTGGGCCCAATTCTCAAACGAGGAATGTAAATAGCACAATTAATATCGCTGATGATGCCATTAGCTTATTTATTACAGTTTTCGGCTTTTGATTTCGAAAACAGTCTCGGTTATATAAAATCTATGGTAAAATCTTTACCCAATCTGTGGTAATATCAAATATTTTATTGGAAAAATTTTGGAATCCGCGAATCTAAATAAATTCTCATTTGTTAATATTAATTATTTAAAAATTTCTACAATACACACAATATAAATCGGCATTTATTCCGTGAGATGAAAATACTGTTGATTCAAATATTAGAATGGTGGGAGTTAAATGTTTGCATATTTATTGTTATGGTAAATACATTTACTTTATTTATATAGTACTAGATGGCCCGGCGAATTTCGTTCCGCCCAAATTCGTTAATGTAATGAAAATATTAATACGAACATGCTTGTGGTTGTTGTTATAGCAGCTTGGGGACGCTGAGTTGATTATCCTTAAGTCTATTTTTATTACAGACTGATATATCCGATTATGGCGGGTACCTTATGTTGTTTTCATCTACTCAATGTTGTCCGGTTGTAAATTAACACTCGTCTGTTAATTTCAGGGAATGGATGTTATTTTACCTTTTCTATTCTCCACTAGAAGCGCTTCATTTCTGTTAATAGTCGTCATGGTGTTATGTCTATTTTTAGCTTCCCTATATATGTCTATTTTTAGCTTTAGTGGTAGAGAAACTCGAATTATGATGAAAACAATGATATGTTGATGTAAAGTTTTTCCAGTGCCCTGGCTGGGAATTGAACCCAGCACCTTCGGGATCCAAGTCTAATGCACTAACCACTGAGCTACCGAAGGCCACGAACATGCTCATGCTGCTTCCTGTAATTCGGTCAATTTAAATTCTGTGTACTGTACTAAACACAGTGGGATGGGAATAACGAAAGTTTATTACAATGTTGATGTACATACATCTACCCACACTCTAATTATAATGCTGTCAAAAGTATAAAATACAAACTTTAAGATGATTGCAATGGTTATTCTTTTTTCAGTATTCAGTTACGCGCTTGCTAATTCGATACAACTCGAAAAAATAATATTTTTTGTATGGATGGCACCACACTTGTGAAAATCGAAAGATCTGTTCTCGAGTTATGATGTAGTGTTGGCCATACCACGCATCTTTGCCCAAACCTAAATTTTCCTAAATATTGCACTTCCTTGGTCCAATACGAACTCGTCAAGCCCAAAATCGTGAAAAACGAAAGATCCGTTCTCGAGTTATGAGATTATGTTGGTTGTGACGCGCTCATTTGAGAGGGTCAATTTTTGTTGTGTAGTACCACATATTTACATTTAGATTTAGGTTTGTTTCTTGAAGGAGTTTTCTGAAAGCATTAAAATAACATTCACGTTTTTGATAGCGCGAGAACTGACCACTGACCAAAATCCTATTCTGTGAAAAGTCCGGGGTTTATGAATCTATCCATATTTCATCTGTGTAGCTCTTACAGGAGACTCAGCGGCCAAGTGTTCAAAACTCACTTGGCGGAAAATCGAAGTAGTCTATCTGTTCACCAAGTTTCAAGAAAATCAGTTCAGCCAAACGATTTTATAATATTAATAAGAAAATGGGATATAGAAGAAAATTTTATTTTGTCTTTGACACTTGTAAATAGATTTTTGAAAAATCCATATACACTTTGTTTGATCAGTAATAAGACCAGAGTTACACGAATCGACTTGTAGCTGCAACTTTTTTGAATTCTCTTTTGGAGTCCCTGTGTAAATTCATGTACCCAATTTACACGGTGCGACTTGTCCCTTCTACTTTATTAATGTAATTTAAAGCCAATTAAAGATAATCGTTCCTGATCAGTCGTAGTGAACGGACGTGTTTATCACGGAGCGGATAGTTAAAACCTATTACGCAATTGCAAAAAAAAATCTGTACAAAGTCGGGAAGGCCTGCATCGTAGTACCTATTACGGGCCTATACAGACAAAAAATAAATAATTTCGCTTGACGGGGATGCCTTCGTGTTCCGATGGAGCGGGGTTCCCCAATCGTCCTACTGTCCGCCCGTTGGTCTTGGCCAAAGCCGAACACACCGATAACCCCTGCTTTCAAAAAGGCAAGAGGCCCTAATGTCACCATCAACAGGACACTCAAGCCCTTCAATGAAGTGGCGAAGGAGAGTATAGTGATGGCTGTTACAGACAGAAGTAGTGAGGATGGATCCATCCTAAAGGACAAATGGAGCCATGCGCAATCAGCCATTATGGCTCATTCCTCGATGTCCGTAGAGAAATGTCAGGCAACCCACCAATCTGCAACGAAGCAGGATGGCATCAGGGGAGAGTAAAGCTCTTATACTTAGGTGATGCCAGATAAGTAAATCTGTATAAAGCTGCTCTGAGTCGAGCGGGTGAGGTGAGCAACATCCCTAGTCACCCTAAAGCCATCACCTGGGTTACAAAATTACTCTCCAACCCTGCTGATATATTAGAGATAATAAAAGATTCCAATACTGGTCTGCCGACCCATAATTAAAGCATTAGCAAGGTGGGTGAGGCGGATAGTAAAAAGCGGCAGCGGATCCTTAACGCTGAATCCACCTCCCATATACAACGTGCAAGCGTAACCCTTCAATATGGTTTCGAGACTATAGTCTTGAAGGTATACAAGCAGGATATAGCTCCCACTGCGGAAGGTGAGTCGTCCACAGTGATAGATACACGGCTTTCTGGAAGTTCGGGGGGAACCTCGCCCATTATTTCTGGTGACTCCAACTATAACAGGAGATTTGTAACGTTCTTCTCTGAGGACGAAAGCTCTACATCGCACTTAGGAGCTGAGGGGAGTTTCCGGACTCTTGGACGCATCTGGCGGGAACATGCTTCTCGATGATACGGACGAAGAGTTCGATAACACCCTTGTCGGCGTGGATGCTAATCTGTCGATTACCAATAATGGCAAGAATTTTACAGATTAACCTCCATCACGCTAAAGCAGCCTCAGCGGCTCTATTGCTGCGCCTGTCCACAGGTGCAGTAGTCATCGTCCTGATACAGGAGCCCTACGCAGTGGGAGGAAGGGTGTGTGGAATCAGGACACCCAACTTTAAACTGCTTGTGTCCATCTGTGAAGATACTCCTTAGATCTTGTCCAGGAAAGATCTAAGTTCATTTCTTCTGGCTAATTTAAGTGGTAAAAACCAAACTGCTGCTAGTCTGGAGATCGGTAATCGCATATATTGGGTGGTCTCCAGTTACTTCCCTTTTGAAGCTGTAGTACCGACAGCTCTCTTCAGGGAAGTTAGAAAAGAAGCAACGTCTGACGAGCTCGAGCTGATTATTGGCGCAGCCACCTATGAGAAGAATTTTAAAAAAGTCCGCAACTCTTAACTTTTGTGTGAACCTGGATAATCCCGTCGAGCATATCACCACGTCATTCACTAGTTCCCTTAAAGAAGCCTGTCCAAAAACAAGGTACAAGGGTAAAACTAAACCCCAATGGTGGACTTCCGAGCTAACGGCTATGAAAAAGTCCTACAACAAGCTATTCAACAAGGCTAAATCTACTGGGGACGCTAATGTTTGGGATGCCTATAAAGAGCAACTCAAGATCTATAAGAAGGAGCTTAGAAAGGTGCAAAGACGCTCTCGGTATTCCTTCTGTGGCGAAGTGGAAAAGGTCTCCGACGCCGCAAGGCTGAGGAAGATACTATCAGCTTCACCCTGTACAGTGGGTTACTTGCAGGATGAGGTAAATAACTGGACAAAAAACAACGAGCAGTCGCTTAATGTACTGCTCGACACACATTTCCCCCGGAACAGCAGGAGAACCCGAAGATCAGCAGGACCAACATGAATGCGAGTGGACTGCGAGCGTCAGTAGCTTGTTGTCTGAGAGATCCAGAATAAGCTGGGATATTAACAGCTTTGAGCCCTTCAAATCACCTGGACCAGACGGCATCACTCCATCAGAAATTCAGGAAATGAAACTGTATCTGGCTTTTATACATCCCGAATCGATGGAGGGACACCAAAGTAGTATTCATACCCAAAGCGGGAAAAATATCGCACACTAGGCCGAAAGACTTCAGACCAATTAGCATATCCGCCTTCCTATTAAAAGGTCAGGAAAGACTTTTAGATTATTTCATTAGGGAAAATCTGGATACAAAACTCCTGTCGGGGAACCAATATACTTACAATAAGAGAAAGTCTACAGAATCAGCCCTGCACGAACTTGTGAGCACCATCGAATCGTCTCCACATTTCAAGGAATTCACCATGGTGGCATTTATTGACATTGAAGGAGCTTTGAACAACATTCACTCAACTGCGGTAATTGCGGCACTGTCACATCTAAAGGTAAACTCTAGCTTGATTAGACTTATAGAAAGGCTGCTCACTAGAAGACGCATAACAGCGTGTCTTGGGTGCACAACTCTAACAAGAACTCTAACTGTTCAGACTTAACGCACTGGAACGTGTAAGGAAGGCCAACGACGCCTTATATTCCTGCAGGAAGGCTGCAGGGTCGCGGTGGGGCCTCTCTCCTGAAATCGTCCATTGGATATATATAGCAGTAGTTCGTCCAATACTGTTAAACGGCACTGTGGTATGGGGAACGCAACGGACAAACTAACCATCACCAACCTACTCTCAAAGGTTCAGAGAACTGCATGCCTGCGCATAAGCGGATCCTTAAGGACTACAGCGACTGAGTCTCTACAAGCTCTACTCCATATACTACCGATTTATATTGTGGCGAGAGAACTTGCAACCAGAGCGGCTCTAAGATTAAACTGCCTATCAATGTGGAGGTACAAGAACTACGGTCACATGAGGATATCAAAGTGTAGTGCTATGGTAACGGACCGAGTGGACTTTATAGCAACGGTGTACACCTTCGAGAGGAACTACATTACTATGATACCAGCTAGAGATGAATGGGTTGGCAGAATACCAGGTAATAAAAACCACTCCACTTCTATGCGGATGGTGCGAAGCTTGATGAAAAGGTTGGAGTACACTGTGAAGAGCTTAGTTTGGATATATCTCAGATACTACCAGATACCTGCAGTGTCTATCAAGCCGAAATAATGGCAATATGGGAAGTTGCCAAGTGACTGAGTCAGGCTGCCATCATTTCTCTGGAGGCCACATCCCTAAATTCACAAACAGCCATCGACTGCCGAAGATCTCTATTAAAGAGATGTCTGAGCAGTTTAATATACACCTCATATGGGTGCCTGGGCATATGGATATACCAGGGAACCGCAAAGCCGATGAACTTGCTAGGAAAGGGAGGACATTACAAATTCTCGAAAAATTTGCATATATTCGCCCTTATTCCAGTTGGCGTCGTCGACGTCGTCACATCATTTTCGTCATATCTATGAAGTTGTAGCTGTGTCATCTTTACGCCAAAACGAATGTTTTTGGTATCCATGAACTAACAAAAACGCTTTTTACATCTTAAAAATATTTAAAAAAAATTTCAAAATTTATGAAGTCGTCAATCTAAACAGTGTCGACTAAGAATCGACGACGCCAACTGGAATAAGGGCGATTGGTGCGCCACTATCCACGTGGAAGCTTTGGCTTAGACAAGAGGCAATCAGGCAGTCCAACGAAAGATGGACAGAAATCGGCACCTGTAGGGAGGGTCAAAATTTCTCCTCGCACTAGAGAGAAAAAGATTGTCTACGTTAGTATCAGTTCTGACGGGACACTGCCTGATCGGCGAACACGCCAGAAGATTGGGTATGGACTCCAATGACTTCTGCAGATGCTGCGGAGATGAGAAAGAAGTGGAGAGTATTGAGCACTTGCTACGCGACTGTCCCGCTTTGAGTAAACGACGACTGGACATACTGGGGTCGACCTTTCTAGGCAGTCTAACAGATCTTTCCGGTACCGATATTCGAGCTGACAAGAAAAAAAACGGCTGCCACCTTAACCTAAACCTAAGGTAATTTACTATTCTTCAAAAATAACTGGTTTATGCTAATAATTTGACTGTAAGTTCGATACTTAAAGTTTGACCCCTGGCTGGTCATGTAATTGTTTATTTTGCATCTCCTTGAAGATCGGTATATACAGATTCATTTATAGATTCCTAACTCCTTAGTGATTTTTGAAAAATGGAAAATAGTTTTGGTCACTGCTGCACTGACCACAGTTCAAATCGTGTGAATGTGAATAGTACTTGGACTTAGAGTGGTCAAGAGGTTAAAAACGCGTTGTGGGGAAACAAATGCTTAATATGCTTCGTTTGTTCCAAATTTCGATATAATCTGTTTAGTCATGATAGTAAAAATCATATCACATAATTCAACTCCAGATCACCTGCATACAGATCGACCACACCCAAAATTAGCTAAATTTTTGTTCAATATGTTATTTTAAAAAAATTTTTGCTCGCGGTTTTTTATTGAAATATGTAATTAAAGAATTAAACTTTGTAATATTTCAATAGGTTAGGTTGAAGAGAGGAGACGTTTAAACGTCTCATGTTCATGGACATACACTTAAGCCAGTGGTTCGGCCTGTTGTGCGCTCCTTATTTATGATCTTTTTATACCTCACGAGTTACAGAAAATCGGTACTAGACACGAATTTTCTCAGTATATTCCAGTCATATTCTCTGAGATGAGTCAAGTCTGGTAATATGTCGGACCCGAAATGTTGGGATTTTGCATGTGTGAAAGCCGGGCAGTGACACAGAAAATGTTCCATCGTTTCGATGTTTTCTCTGCATGCCCTGCATTCGTCGTTTCCTGCTAGTCCTATGCGATGAAGATGTGCTTGTAAGCTTGAGTGTCCGGTTAGAACACTCATCATCTTACTAATATCGATCTTGTTTAGTTTCAGAAGACTTCTTGTTTTCTTTTCATTTGGGTCAACCCACAGTATCTTTGCAGTTGCTCCTACTGTTGCGCTATTCCACACAGTTTTATGAGCCATCACTGCCCAGTGCTACAACTCATGTTTCGTGGCTTCGAAAGGTTTCCAATTTTCCAAGTTTATTACTCGAAGTTCTCTGCCCTTTGAAGCCAAGCTGTTTGCCCGTTCATTTCCAGTCACTCCGTTGTGTCCTGGTACCCAGCAAATACGCAATTGACCATGGGCGGAGTAATCATTTATCGTTCATTTACAGTCCAACACAGTTCTGGATTTTACCCTTTCCGATGTTATTGCTTTAATCGCCATTTGGCTATCTGTGAAGATGTTGGCATATTTAGGCTTTGTCGTGTTACTGAGCCAGTTCACACACTCCGTGATTGCTCGAACTTCTGCTTGAAATACCGTGTTATGGTCAGGGAGGCGGAAGTGAAGTTCGACTTCTGGTTCATCAATAAAAAGTCCCAGACCCGTCCTTCCTCCTCGCTTGGACCCATCCGTGTAGCAGCTGGTTCCCACTGGCACACGGGCCAAAGTTCCATTTTCCCAGGAGCGTCTGTCTGGCACAAACGTATCACAGGTAGCTGTAAGCCGCACTTCAGGAATGCGGTCCGAGATTTCTGGCGTTTGAATGTGACCAACTAGATATTCTAAAATCTTCTGATGGTACGACTTGTGGTCTCGATTTATCCATTCACCCATCACTTGTAGACGTCTTGCTGTGAGGGCTGCCTCATACTTTATACGGATGTCTATTGGTTGGATGTGCAGTATAGTCTCCAACGCTTTTGTTGGTGTAGTTCTAAATGCCCCGCTTATGACTAGACAGCACATACGTTGAATTTTTTGCAAAGGTATTAAGTTGCACTTCTTGTCCATTGATGTCCACCACACTACACAGGCGTAGGTGATTATTGGTCTAATCACGCTCATGTAAAGCCAGTGAGTCATATTCGGACGTAGTCCCCATTTTAAACCTATAGCTCTTCTGCACAACGACCAACATCTGTGTGCCTATTTCAATAAGTACTTCGTTGTTGATTTATATGTTCAATATGTTTGTAAAACATTTTCACGATACTTCACTTCAATAAAAACATTTGAACTCAATATAGTACGGCGAGAAGCTTAGAATTCGACACCTCCGAATAATTAGTTCTGCAAGCTCAATGCATATTCCAAGTCAACGCCGCACTGTGGTTCAGAATTGATTTTTACTGGCCAAAAGTCAAATTTTTTGTCATCGCCGATTTCTAAAATTGTAATGCCATTTAGTAGCAAACATATTGAGACTAGGGTAGCCAAAAAATTAGATCAAAATATTTGTGTTTTTTTTCGAACGGTACCAACGCATCCACTCTTACCCGCCCATTCCGACCGAGCGGGCCACATCCCCATGACGTAGGGATTGCGTACACACCATGATCCGGACCATGGCGGGTAAATAGTAGAGGGTGGAAATACCAGCTACAGACAAATTTCAACAGCCGGCAGATGCAAAAATTCAAAAGTATTTCTATGTGTGAGAGTTATATTGGTTGAGATCCGCTCAGGTAGAGGGTCATACAACAATATTTGTGGTTTTGTATTTATGAGGTTTCTATTCAGTTCCGCCTTTTAGGAGCATGGACATCCCAGTCGTATATACAGGTAGTAAAATTATATGTACGCAATACAAAGTAGTACGCGGCAGTCTTGAAAATATTGGGTTTCTACGTTCGAAGCAAACTATATGTCAGCTACAGGTACTGCAACTTATGAACCTTAAACCCCGAATGTATGAATGAATTTCTTATTAATAAATTAGTGTAATTCAGCGCCTTAAAGAGATAAGTCGATTTTCTGAAAAATATTACAAACTTATATTTTGAAGTATGAGTAAAAGGCAAAAAACTTTTCAATGTGTAAATTACACCGACAATTTCTGCTACATCTGCGGAAAATATGTAATTAAAAAAATCGACGTGCGTTTAGTAAAATAATAGAAGAAATGTATGTGTAATATTTTGGTATACGAGTTAAAAATATGAACGAACCGTGGACAACTAGTATTTTGTGTAATTCGTGCGGTAAGTACTTTACAATTAATGTTTTGTGGAATAAAACGTTTTAATTCTAGACTTCACGTGCAATTTGGAATGCCCATGATTTGGACACAACCATTCATTCACGATACGGACTGCTATTTTTGTCTAAGTAAACAGATTGGAGTAGGAAGAAGCATTCGCTGGAATTACGCTGAAGCAAAATCTGTCACTTTGCCAGTTGCACATTCGGAAACAATACCAATTCCCAAGTGTCCAAGTATAGCTAACAGCCTAATTACGGAAACATCATCAAGTTCAACTGAGTACTCAACTCTGAGCGATTCAAGTATGAGTCAGAAGTCATCGCTTTTAACTCAGTTTCAACTCATTGATCTAGTGAGAGATTTGGAACTGACCAAAGATAAGGCAGAACTACTTACATCTGGGATGAAACAGTACAATATTTTGGCCCCAGATGTTAACATATCATATTATGGAGTCCGTGATATACCTTACAAACAATTTTATACAACTGTGTATAACAGATGCTTTTGCAAGGACATTCCCGGATTGTTCCAGGAACTAAATCAAACATACAATTCAAAGGAATGGCGGTTATTTGTTGACAGCAGTAAATAAAGTTTGAAAGCAGTAATTTTACACAACGGAAATCAGAAACCGTCGATTCCCATTGCTCATGCTGTCAACACTAAGGAATCATACGGAACAATGGATAAATTGATAAAATACTTAAAATATGAACATGACTGGAAAATTTGTTGCGATTTAAAAGTATGCCCGCGAAGAAGAAAGAAATACAGAAGAAAGAAATGGCCAACAAAAAACACATTACATTGGGTGAAAATAACATAAAATACACACCTCTCGTCCAAAAAGAAAACATTATTTTGCCACCACTGCATATTAAGCTGGGGCTCTTTAAAAATTTTGTAAAAGCCTTAAGGAAAGATGGCTCTCATATTTAAAAAGTTTATTTCTTTCCTTTCAAAACAATCGAAGAAGGCGTTTTTGATGGGCCTAAAATAAGGAAACTGATGAAAGGTGTAAATTTCGAATCATATTTGACGTCGGATGAAATTGCAGCATGGAGGTCGTTTAAGCTTGTGGTTTCAAATTTCTTTGGATCCAATAAAAGCCCGCTATATGAAACAATGATTAATGATTTGTTAAAAAAATTATGAATTGGTAAGAAATATATTTTTCTATATTTATGTATATAACACATATGTATGTATTTTTCTAACTTATTTTTCGCTTTCGCAACAGGTGTAAATGTGTCCCTAAAAATTCATTTCTTGCATTCTCATTTAAAATTTTTCACCGAGAATCTTGGCGACGTAAGCCACGAACATGGCGAAAGGTTTCACGAAGAAATGAAGCCCTTCGAGCGGCGTTACCAAGGGCACTGGGATGAAAGAATGATGGGAGATTATATTTGGTTCCTCATTAGAAAAACCGATTCCGAAATCGACAAACGTCAACAAAGAATTCTCAATTACTTCTAATGAAACTTGTACATGTAAATAAACTCAAATGTACGTAATATAAAAAATAAAATTAATAAATAAAATCGCTTTTAAAGAGAAATTAACCAAAAGGGCTATAATTTCTACATTTATCCATAGATTTTTATCAAGTAGGCATTATGTTCTTCGCTAGGATGCAAACTTTTAAAAAATAAAATATATTTTTTTAGTTATTTCCAACATTTATAGCCCACATTAATAGCTTCAATTTAACGTATAAGTCGACTTCATCGGGCATATACTCTAAAAATTATAGTGCAAATACTAAGGGTACCTCGACGATAATGGTATTTTTAATAAAAAAAAATTCTAAAATAAATTTATCCATAAAAAATGTTGGGTTTTGATTTTATATAACAGTATGCCACAATCTATACAAAAAAAATCATTTTTAGGTCTGGGACACAAAAAAATTATTTTTTGTTGCATAGTGTTAACAAGAACAAAGTCACAGTTGAGAGACTTTATCGAAATACATGTTGGTGGAATGGACTAAGAATAGACTATGCTTTATGAGATAAAAGCTCAGTAACCATTTTCTCAAAAAGTTTTGGAATTATACATAATTTTGCGATTCCACGATAATTCGCCACATCAGTGAGACTTTCAGATTTATGAAGAGGGGTTAAGTAAGATGTTCTCCAAATGGATGGGAAATAGCCATATTTTAACAAAATATTAAATAGCAATGTAAGCGGAATAGCAAGAGTTTGAGCACAATATTTGAAGATTATACTAGTTACACCTTCGGGACCAACACTATTAGAAGATTTAAGCTTGACCAAACTCGAAAATACAAATGGGAAATTAAAATAAGGTTTGCTCAACTGATTCAATGAAGGAGTATTGTAAGGGTAGGAGTCGTCTAGTTGTCTCTGTTGATGATAATAAGATGATGTAAAAATTTTTCCAAAAGCATTGGCGATTGATTGGTCACCTCAGAATTCCTCACTATCCATTGTAACCATAGAAGGTATTGGACTAGATCTACGTTTCATATTTACGAAATCATAGAAAGATTTAGGATTGGACTTAAAATTGAGGGCTAACCTCACTAAGTAGATTCCATAACATCTTCTAGATTCAATATAAATTGAGATCTGGCAATAGCATACTTCGCACAATCGGTCTCCGAACCCGATTTTTTAAATAGTCTGCTCTTCAAGTTCTTGATAGCAGCCAAAGCAGGAGAATACCATCGTGGCCTATTAGAATTTTTAACACGAATTCGGAATAGATTGTTGCAATCAATTATTCAATACGTTATAAAATTGCTCAATAGCTGTGTCAATGTGAGTTAGATGATCACAACTGCAGATACAATTCAAATCAACGTCGAGGAGCAGAGTATTAAGCAAATCAAAATTAGTTCTTTTAAAACAAAAAACTGCACCCTCATCACGTCCACCATGTCATACGTCATGGAAATACCCAGCGTAGGGTGGTAATTATCCTCCGGTATAGAAAATGGAGAAATTCTGTAAACATCGAATAATTGGGAATTATCAACAAATACTAAATCAAGTAATTTATCAATTAATTGAGTTGGAAATACCACTAATCTGGAATAGATCGAGATCAGAAAAACGCCTGACTACATCGCAGGTCCACTCAAAAGATGTTGATGAAGAATTTAGGGGAATAAATGCCTCAGTATCGGGCAATGAAAGCCAAGAAACGGAGGGTAAGTTAAAATCACCTAGAATGATAATTCGATCAACATCTCTCAACATCGAAACAACTCTGTCGATAACAGATAATTCCGAGTTTGGAGGGATGTAAGAGCAACTAACGAGTAATTTGGTTTTCCCTAAATTAACAGAGACAACAATGATTAGTTATGTCAAGATATATATGTTCAGACGACAACGAACTAACTACAGCGATGAGTACACCACCACCAATTTTATTAAGACGATCTTTTCTGTATATCACGTATTCATAAGATAAAATTTCCGAATCAAATATATTTATTATTGTGGGCGTGGTGTGCTGCTGAAAACAAATATTTTATGTAATTTTGAAAAATCTTAATTTTTGTAGAAGGAAATTGTCATTTATCGCTAACTATTATCGATAGATAATTAATGTTTGTTTGTTACGTAGGTAGGTACTATATTTTTGTCAAATTTGGATTTTAGTAGAATGAAACTTTTTAGCATCAAGAGACTTCAAGAAGATTTTGGTACCAGAAGAAAGGTGAAAGCCCCGAGCAACCTGTAGAACACCTTTTTAATTTTAATGAAATTACTCGGGAAAAAATTGATTGTTCTTTTTATTTTAACTGTTCATATGACCATGTTGTAGGTACACCAAGCCAAGTTGTGTGTGTTTTTTATGACATATTTACCGTATTTATGACATCTTAACCCTTTTTACGTTTTTTGGGTAGTTTTTTTAAGTTTATCCTACTTATGAACAGAGTATGCTACTATACATGTAAGAAAAGGATTAAATCCAGTGGTATTCGAATACAAACTCAGTTGCAAAATTATATCCAAGCAGAAGCAATAAAATTTTAGAATATTAAAAAATGGAGAACTTCAGCTATAAAGAATTCTCCGAAGAGTATTTTAGCAACAAAAAGAAGGAAGAAGAATGTTTTAAGTTAAGTTCAAAGCTAAGTAAATTCCTCAAGCATCGAAATACAATTAGAACTGCAACATAAAGCAAATATTTTCATCAACAACTCAACTAAGCGCTACAAACAAGTTGGATGGAGTAAACATAAATTTTATCAGACCTTTGCAATATGGTTAGAGGGTGAACTTAGTGTCCAAGTATCTTCAGAAAGTAAAAATCAAAACAATTCTGGGAGACAACCAAAATCACTCGGCAACTGTAACGATAGATCTAAAAGGCGGAAACGTAGGGATATCAATGAAGAAATCGGTTGTGAAACTATTGCAGAAAGCAACAGTCGCCGCCAGTTGTAGCGAACGGACGTGTTATTTCAGAGCGGATAGTTTTTTCAACCTATTCACCTACCTACTACGCAACCACAAGGTGTGTTGTTCTTAAAGTGGGGGTTGAATTTGTTGCATCGGTCTCAGGACAGACATTTTGGAAGTAGTCTGGAAGGCCAACATCGACGTACTTATTACGGGCAAATACTGGCTATGGGGGTCTCTCTCAAAAATTTATGATTAACCCTGATGAAGTAAATGATATTACGGTGCAGGGAAAAATAAATCGAGTACCTCGCGAGTCACGTGTCGTCGTTATCAAACAATCTTGAGCAAGTAACTTCTACGGGGTTGAGTGCCTCGGATCCCGTAGTCGAAACAGATACAAGAGCACATCTAGCCTTTGGCAAAATAAACGATGAGGAAGATAAAGAGCTAGTAGGAACTCAGACTCGTGAGTCATCAAGTGATAACAATATTACTATTGTTGAAAATCGGAAAAGACTGTCAGGGGCACAAAGAAGGAAACTGAAAATGAACCGGCAGAATACATTACAGGATGCTTAGTGGTTAGTACGTTAGACTTGGATCCCGAAGGAGCTGGGTTCAACTCCCAGCCATGGCACCGGAAAAATTTCACATCAACATTTCATGTTTTCATCATGATTCTAGTTTCTGCAGCTAAAAATAAATCAACGGTCGCACTACCACTACAACAACATTTGATCACTCAAGTCAACAGGGAAGCTAAAAATAGACATAACAACATGACGACTATTAACAGAAATGTAGCGCTTCTAGTGGAGAATAGAAACGGCAACACTCAAATAACATCCATTCCCTGATATTAACAGACGAATGTTAATTTACAACCGGACAACATTGAGTGGATGAAAACAGCATAAGGTTCCCGCGATAATCGGATATATGCCGGAACGAAGTCTGTAATAGAAATAGACTTAAGGATTATCAACTCAGCGTCTCCAAGCTGCTACAACAACAACAACAGGATGAATCTGACTCTTCTACATCTACTAAAAGAGTCAGATCTCCCGAAGAGCATAGCGATGCGAAATCAATTAAGAAGAAAAAAGCTCACCGACACCCAGCACTTCGGAGAAACCCATTCAATCTACCAAAAAAGGAGTTTCTAGTCAGAATCCGTTAATGGTGGGAGGTGAAGTTGATCCTGTTGTTGAGAAGGTGAGCAAGTCCACCAAACCATCCATAAAGGAGGGGGCCTCAAACAAAAAGACTCATTCTAAAGGAAAAAGCAAGGTGGCTATAAAAAAATAGTAAGGTAGCACCACCTTACTCCCAAATAGCCAAAAAACATATCCAGGACGAACTACACTATGCCATAATTGATAGTAGTAGTGCGTCTGGCAGGATTCCCGAAGAGCAAAAGAGTATCTTCGAAGATTTGTTCTACACAAAGGTATTGAACCACATTCTCGAATCTAATGATGGACCAACAATCCAAGTAATGAGTTGCACGGTTGAGAGGGGTGTTTTGATGCTGAAATTGGCATCACAATGCTGTGTCGACGTCGCAAAGCTGAAACTGGTAAGGGACGTCGCAAAGCTGAAACTGGTAAGGAAAAGCGACATCCCTGTACTCATAAAAACATCTTTCTATGTCAGAGGATGGGCAAGTAAGGTACCGTCAGAGCGCATACTCAGCGTCATTGGCAAACAAGATTCGAACGTTAAAGTAGGGAAGTGGGAAGTCTTCCACAGGAAAAATGATCCCGATGGTTCTCTCCTGGTGGTAGGCATAGACCCGTATTCCAGGGATAGCCTTGTCAAGACAAAAGGCATGGCATTTTTCGGGATTTGGAAAATCTTCTTTAAGATTGGAAAAACCCCCATTGGCAGGACAGTTAAATCGAGCCCAAACACGAACGTACAGCCTGCAGTGGCAAACGAAAATAGTGAACAGAAAGAAGCGAGTGAGACAATTCCAAAAAGTGAGGTGGAAGTGGTCGATAACATCGCCAAATTGCCGATAACATCATCAATTTTGCAGAAAGTTCCCAGCAAAGGTGGTGATAAGGTTATGAAGAGGGGCACAAAAACTCAAATCAAAGAGGGAGCGACAAAAAACAACACCGCCTTCCAAGAAGTGGTCGATAACATTAGCAAATTTCCGATAATATCACCAATTTTGCAGAATGTTCCCAGCAATAGTGGTGATAGGAATAGGTACATAAAGAATCAAAACAAAGGGGGAACGACAAAAGGTAACACCGCCTCTCAAAGAGGTCTACTTGAAGAGTGTGTAATAGGTAGTAAACGAAAGGAGGAGAAAGACTCACTACCAAATAAGGAGGGAGTGCAACCAGATAGGATAGACGACTCCCAAAGGAAACTTTTACTGGAAAGACAATGATTGAGGTCATCCAGATAATCCTCCACCGGAGAAAAACGGCATCCATTGCTCTGATGGACATAATGAATAAAGGCAGGGTTCATGTTGCTCTGGTCCAGGAACCGTCGACTACTAGTAACAAGGTTACTGGATTAAACCATATGAACTACAATCTTTTCTACGCTAACACAGGTACTCGTCCAAGGACTTGTATTCTGTGGCGCCCGGAAGTTGGACCCCAAGAAAATGCAACCCCAAATTGAAAATGAAAGTGCGCCCCAAATTTGGGGCCTATTTTCTTTAAAGTAAATAGGCCCAAAAGAAAACAGCATGAAATGACAATAAACCCCAAAAAAACTAAGAAATTTTCTCTTCCTAAATCTGGGAAGTACACATTAATACACGTATACAAACATATTTTCTAATTATAAACTATTCCTGTGCGGTCTATTCCTCTGCGGCCTCTGTTTAAGACTTTCTCCTATGGACAGGATCCAAAGTTGACAACGTGGAGCAAATCTTTTATGCGTAGCCTCTCCTGTTTCTAAATTAATAGATGAAAATAAGCCCCAAAAAGCAGACAAGAAATGAAAGTAAACCCCAAAAAGCAGTCACAAAATGAAATTAAGCCCCAAATAAAATTGTTGTTGTTTGATGTTATTTTTTGGGGCCCATATTCATAAAAATAGTGGGGTATATTTTCCTGGGGCCCAATTTCATTCCGCCGTATTCTGTGCCATAAAAACTTATGCTATCTTTTCTCTCCAGAGGCAAGGTAATGGAAGTATGTACCTGGCGTCAGTATACCTGCCATTCGATGCGCCGGCATTGCCACCTACGTCTGAATTACAACGTCTGGCAAGGGAATCCAAAAATACAAGTAATGTGTTACTAGCTGGTTGTGATGCCAACTCACACCATATTGCTTGGGGTAGTACTGACACCAATAAAAGGGGACAAGCCCTTATAGAATTTTTGAATACTAACGATCTCCTAACTCTCAACATAGGGAACAAGGCGACCTTTGTTAACAAAATGAGGGAAGAAGTATTAGATATAACGATATGCTCAGAAAACCTCATTGATGAGATCCATGAGTGGAGGGTTTCGGATGAACACTCCTATTCGGACCACCGGTATATAAGGTTTAAAATTGCACGGCCACCGCCTGACCCAATAAGTTTCCGTTATAAGGCTAAAACCGACTGGACCCAATTCGGCAATCTACTTAGGAATCGATTGGGCCAGCCTAAACACGATTATCCAAGTACAGAAGACATTGATATCAATGTGAGGAGGATTACGGGGGCTCTTGTAAAATCATTCGAAGATAGTTGCCCGCTTCGAGAAATGAAATCTGCCTATGAGAAACCCTGGATGACAGGACAAATTCGCTCGATTGGCAAGGATGTCCGCAGACTTTACAACAGAGCTCGACTTAAAAAGCTATCAGTATATTGGGATGACTACCACAGAAGACTCAAAGAATACACTAAAATCATTAGACTGGCGAAACGTAACTCCTGGAGGCTTTTCTGGGAGCAGGCGTTAACAGCATGTCTAAAATAAAAAAGTTCCTCTCAAAAACTCATATCCAAACCGAAACACTGATGGATGAAACGGGTAAAAGTATGGAAACTATAGATGATATCGTAAGGCTTTTGATGAAAACTCATTTTCGGAATGGTAATGCTGGGCCAACAGAGGAACCGTTACAGAAGAAAATGTGATGCACCAAGTACCTATTAAGGATGCTATGGTTAAAGAAGCAATAAAAAGCTTCTCTACTTTCAAGGCTGAGGGACCGGACGGAATATTTCCAGCGCTTCTTCAGAATCTGGTATCAACTCATCTGGTTGGAGTTTTCACTGCATGCCTAACTAGGCATATACCCCAAAAAATTGGCAGAAATCAAAGGTGGTCTTCATACCAAGCCTGGCAAGGCGAGTTATTCGATCCCAAAGGTTTATGGACCTATTAGCCTAACTTCTTTCCTGTTAAAAACAATGGAGCGAATAATTGACGACATGGTCAAAAGTAAGATAGCCGATGACAAGCTAAAATGCAAGCAACACGCATATGTTAAAGGAAGATCAGTGGAAACAGCTCTACATGGGGTAGCACACCACATAGAACAGTCCTTCAGTGAAGAAATGTACACACTTGCCGTTTGTATAGACATTGAGAGCGCTTTTAACAACGTTCAGACCGATACACTTATCCAGTCCTTAGACGAGTTTCATGTTGACCGGGCGTTGATAAGCTGGATCAACAATATGCTACGGAATAGGTGGATTACTTGTGGGTCATATGACGTAAATCAGTGACAAGGTAAATCGTGGTATACCTCAGGGGGCATTTTATCGCCTCTCCTATGGGTTACGACGATACACAGTCTCCTTAAAGCCCTCACAAACGAAGGACTTAAACCAGTCTGTTATGCAGACGACGTTATAATACGTCTAAGGGGCACACATCCAAACCAACTATGCACTTAACATAGCATATAACTGGGCACAACCAAGGGGATTAAATGTCAACCCAGACAAAACAGAAATATGTCTATTTACAAGGAAAAGGAAGATTCATCCTTTTACCGTGGCTCGATTCCTGGATAAGAATATTGCCATATCTAAAAAGGTAAAATACTTGGGAGTAATCTTGGATCAGAAACTGTACTGGAAAGATCATATTGAAGAAAGAGTTACAAAGGCCCACAGATGTTGGTCGTTGTGCAGAAGAGCTATAGGTTCAAAATGGAGACTACGTCCAAATATGACACACTGGCTTTACATGAGCGTGATTAGACCAATAATAACCTACGCCTCTGTAGGGTGGTGAACATCGGTGGACAAAAAGTACAACGTAATACCATTGCAAAAAGTGCAACGTGCTGTCTAGGCATAAGCGGGGCAATTAGAACCGCAATATTTATTTTTCTACATTTAATGCAGCACCAATGAAGACCATTTTTATCACCATACAACGCATCAACCACCCTAGCAGTCACGCCAGCGCACTTGGCATGCCATAAGTTAGTGCATAGCCAGAACTCAATTAATGTTTCCTTGTCGGAAGTAATTTTACAGTTTACCGATTTGCATGCCATTTTTAGGTTGGGTTTAAATACACCGAAACTGACAAATAACACCAAAGCAGTAAATCAAATCAAAAATAATAGTTAATAAAAACCCTCTACTATTTTATAATGAGGAGCAAAAATATTTCCCCACAAACAGACAAAATACGATACACTCACGAATGTTTAACTCCGAACAGAAAATACCACTATCTGTGCCTTCAATCATTTTTCAGCCATAATAAAGGAGATATCACTCCACCTTGTGTCAGGCCTCTTTTTGCTAACGCTATTCTTGTGTGACCGCTCATTTCAGAGGTTTCATGCCCCATTCGCTTTACTATGCTGAATTTTCCCGGCTTTCGGGATGAAATCTACCTTTTGCCAAGATGCTGGAACATATGCCTTACCTAGACAGGCTCTAAATATTGATGTAAGGGTGTTACCTAAGATGTCCCATGATTTTTGCAGCAGACATGGGTATATACCATCCGCTCCCGGCGACTTATATGGGCCAAAACTATCGATAGCCCATTTGACTCTGGACAGTGTGACGACTTTATTAATTTCAAGGTTAACATGCGAATTATCCTTGGATGTATCTTTGTCTAGAGCTTTCCCTAACTCGAAGCCTGGAAAGTGTTTGCGTAGTAGGAGGTCGATTGTTTCTCCTGGTGAACTAGTCCATTCACCATCTTCTTTCTGTAGATTCCCATCAAAGTGCTGTTGCTTTGATAGCATTTTCCGCAACCTTTATGTTTGAAAGTTCCTCTATTAATCTGACAAAATCAATCCTTTTAGCCCTCCTTGTTTCTCTTTTATATTCCTTTAAACTAGTTTTGTATTCATCCAAAGATTCGACTGTATCAGCGTTCGTGGCTATATTGTATAAATTCCTTGCTTTATTTGTCAGTTCCTTTAGATCAATATTCCACCAGGGTTTGTGTTTCTCGCTTTGCTTCTTGGACATGATTTCTCATAAGAGGTTATTAGACTCTTTTTTATTTTTTGAACAGCTTTGTCAATTTCCTCTGTATCTTGGTAACATTACATGTGGTGGGAGCCTTATTTTTGAGGCTTCTACCGAATTTGCCCAGTTAGTTCTCTTGGGTTCCTAAATATTTCTGCTTCAGCGACATTTCGCGCTAATTTAAATTCAATGCATTTATGGTCAGAAAAACTGATTTCTTTGGACACCTTCCAGTCTTTGATAGCAGATTTTGTGGATCTATTACCGAACTTAAGGTCAAGTACCTCTTTTCTGATTCTTGTTTGAAAAGTAGCATCCGTGCCTATATTGTGGATTATCAATAGTTTTTCCAGGAGGAATTCCATTAGAGAGTTTCCCCTGGGACTGGTATCCGTACTGCCCCATAGAATGTTATGAGCGTTTGCATCACATCCCACTATAAAATCGCTTTTTTTGTCCTGACAGTAGCTTATCAGGTCTCTAACCATTAGTGGAGGTGGTTCTATTATATCATTGTGTGGAAAGTAAGCCGATGCTATTAAGTACTGTCTTGCATCTATATTTATAATCATGGCCGTTAGGTCTGTATTTGATAACTGATTTAGAATAAAGCAGTTCATGTTCTTTTTGATTATGATGCAAGTTCTCTTTTTGTTACTAATTCCAAAGCATAAATTGTAGTCTTTATCTGCCAGGCCATTAATTTGATTCCGTCTTATCCAAGGTTCTTGGATCAAGTCGACGTTTATTTTGTATCTGTGCAGATGGAGGATAAGATTAATTGAAGCCAGTTCACAATGATGGAGGTTTACTTGAATAAATTTCACCATCGATTACTTACTGGATTAGCTTTTATTCATTCCTTCGCCTCTATAATGGGCCTGGCTATAACACTGGTTACCCCAACGCTGACTCTATAGCCTATCCTTTCAAGTTTCTCAATAGTCTCGGTTAGGTTGAAGAGAGGTGACGTTTAAACGTCTCATGTCCGTGGACATATACTTAAGCCGGTGGTTCGGCCTGTTGTGCGCTCCTTATTTATGATCTTTTTGTACCTCAACAGTTACAGAAAATCGGTAGTAGACACGAATTTTCTCAGTATCTTCCAGTCATATCCTCTGAGATGAGTCAAGTATGGTTATATGTCGGGTAGTTGCTAGTGTTTTGTGCTACTAGCATTTGTAATAACCGGTCTTTTGGCATGAGGGCGGTAATAAAGATTCTAACGCACGGTTACTTCTTTAATTCTTCCAGTACCAGCTTTTTAGGAGTAGTAGTGTTCTGCCTGTTAAAAGTGGTGTACCGCAGGGGTCAGTACTGGGCCCTCTACTTTTCATAATCTTTATTAATGACCTTTTCTCCCAGTTACAGGATTGGTGTGTACCATACGCCTTTACTGATGATATTCAGCTGTTTTTTAAAGGTGACTGTCGGTGCTCAATAGTTCTGCAGTCTAAAATTGACTTGGTTTTGGAAACTCTGCATGCGTGGATGTTGCTTAACAAGCTTAATGTAAATCCATTAAAATCGAAAGCCCTATTTTTTTCCTCCAGCGTCCATAACAATATCCACGTTAGATACAATGGTATAGATATTGAATTTGTCCGTGAGTTACAGTGCTTGGGTGTCAAGCTAGACGATAAATTGAGTTTTGGACAGAATATTAATATGCTAATTTCTAGAATAAATTTTTCGCTAAAAAATCTTTATGGTACCGATTTGTCTTTGCCTCTTTTTGTTAAAGAGAGGCTGGCACATGGTTTGCTATTACCCACAGTTCTATACTGTTTAGAAGTGTATTCTGGCACTATACAGGGTAACATGCATTTAGTACATCTGGCGGTAAATAGGGTGACGCCCTATGTAACGAAATTGTTGGGCTGTAATTTTGATGCATTTGTAAATTTACGCTTAGTTCTGTTTTTTTATAAACTGATTAAAAGTCAGTCTCCTCTTTTTTTGTGCCAATCGATGGTGTTTTGCCATTCAACTAGGAGAAATCAATTGCTTATTCCTAGGGTTGTCCACCTAATGAATGAATCGTTTCTAGTAAGAGTAGCACGACTTTACAATTCATTACCCAATGACATGAAAAATTTTAGCATTTCGCTCCCTACACTCTTCAATAGGCTACTTCACCACTTTCATAACATTTTTATTTGTTGTTATGCAAAATTGCGCTTAATTAAAACTACGTAAAAAATCTTTAAATAATGTTTTTATACCCTCACTTTAGTGTGACGAGGGTATATATCATTTGCTACGAAAAAAAGTGTAACACATCGAAGGAGTGATCTAAGACCCTAAGTATGTTCGGCGGATATTCGTTTTGGGTCATTTTAAGACGAATGAGCAATGTCCGTCCGTCTGTCTGTCTGTCTGTCTGTCTGTCTGTCTGTCTGTCTGTGTGTCTGCTGGCTGGTGCGCACGATAACTCTCGAAAGGAGTAACCGATTGACTTCAAATTTGGTACGTGGTAATATTTTTTTCTATCTCCGGCTAAGTTCGAAGATGGGCCATATTGGTCCACTCCTTCTAGTACCTCCCCCACAAAGTGTTAACATGTTGTGAAATATTGAATCTTTAATAACTGCTATACTACTTATTCTAATCTTCTGAAATTCCACACATAGCATTAGTTTATTAGTCGCTATCAACTCGAGAAAAATGGGCCATGTTGCTACGCCCCTTTTGGTACCTCCCACACAAATGCACCATTTTGCACCAAAAGTTAACAGCTTATAACATTAATACCAGTGCATAAAAATACTTGAAATTTTGTACAGTGTAATGCTTTCATAGTGCCTACAGTCCAGTGAAAAATGGGTGTCATATTCACGCCCCTTTTGGTACCTCTTACACAAAGGTACCATTTTGCACCAAAAGATAACAGCTTATAACATTAATACCAGTGTATAAAAATACTTGAAATTTTTTACAGTGTAATGCTTTTATAGTGTATTTTGCACTGTGAAAAATGGACGCTATTTCCACGCCCCTTTTTGTACCTCCCACACAAAGGTACCATTTTGCACAAAAAGTTAAGAGCTCACAGCATGAGTACCAATGCCCGAAAATGCAACAACATTTTGCACAGTGTAACGCTTTTGAAGTCCCTATAGCCCTGTAAAAAATGGCCGTTATCACCACGCCCCTTTTTGTACCTCCCACACAAATTGGCCAAATCATACCAAAATTTAATATTTCATAACGTTAATATACCAGTGCAAAAAACGTTTATAATTCGGCGCAGTGTAATGTATTTAAAGAATCTACTATTCAGTGAAAAATAGGTGTATTTGTTAAAAACATTCCGGTACCTCCCATACAAATTGACAGAATAATTCGTTTAATATTCCATATTACATTACTCACAAAGTGAGGGTATACCTTAGTCGGTTTACCCGACTGAAACTTTCTTACTTGTTATTTTATGGAACACTATACATTTTTCCTTATATTAGGATTTTACTTATGTTTGTTTCGCAAACTGAGTAGCTATTTAGTTATCCTAAATACTTTTCTGTATACCCAATCTGTATTTATATTATTTATTCCTTATATATTAATTAGGTTTAAACAAATCAACATATCATTATTTACCAATGAGTAGTTTTTTACCCTTGGTTAAAAAGCTTAGTTATATGCATATTGTAATTTATGTTTAATTGGCCAGACGGCTTTGAATTACAAGTTTGTATGAAATAAATGAATGAAATGAAATGAAAAAATTCGCACATTCCCATAAAGCTCTCCAGCCAGTTAAGGGTGGCTTGAGTTTTGCACTGTAGAATCTTGAAACCCTGATTCGTTTGAATATTTCCAAAGTACGGGGTCTCTGCGGTTCCCTCACGAATTTTCTCCGTTACCTCGAAGAGCAATTTTCCTTCCAACCGTTTCCAGTTTTATTCTGCGATCCTATTTCTCTTGTGGACTCCACGTTACTTGGAATCAAGGTTATACGGCACATCATCTACCGGAACTGATTACCCATCGGTTTTCTCGGCGGGGGTTTGAGATGGACCGACGAGCACGGCTTATCTGTCTCATCTCTTAGACACTGTGCCTTTCCAGCATTGGCTAGAGAAACACAGTTAGTAGGATCAAAGTTATTTTTTTCATTAGTAAGAATTATACCTGTTCTATCGCAATCCAATATCTCATTGTTAGTCTGTTGCCATTTCGCAATTGTATTCTTTGCTTTACGATACCTTCGCTTCTCGTCCTCTGTAAGCTTACTCTCCCCTTTAGCAGACAGTTCTGCCTCATTTTAAAGGCCTCCTTCACCTTTAGGAAGAAGAAACTATCTGTTGAGGACAGATCTTCAGAGTGAGTCTCGCCAGACGTCGCTTCTAGAGTGAGTCAGTGGTTCGGTGACATTAGTCCATTTCTTAAGCTCGTGTTCTTCAACTATCTTTCTTGCAAGGACTAGCCGCTTGCCATAGCTTTCATTTAGGTTAACCTTTTTACCTAATCTACTGATGCTCAGACGCGCGTTTTTTACCGAGTTCTTCGACGCGGTAGAGGAGGCGGTAGACTCTGAATCAGCCATGATATCGGCTATCATTTACTGGCTGCATTTGTCACTCATCATTTTGCTTTTTTATCTATCTAAGTTGAGAAATGTTTTATAGTGAAGTCTACTCTAAAAATAATCTTGTTATACCCTCACTTTAGTGTGACGAGGGTATACGAGTATATCATCTGCTACGGACAAAAAGTGTAACACATCGAAAGAGTGACCTAAGACTGGCTGGAGCGCACGATAACTCTCGAAAGGAGTAACGGATTGAATTCAAATTTGGTATGGGATAATATTTAATAATAATATTTTTTCTATCTCAGGCTAAGTTGGAAGATGGGCCATATCGGTCCACTTCTTCTAGTAACTCCCTCACAAAGGGTTAAAATTTAGTGAAATATTGATTATCTAATAACTTATATACTACTTATCCGAATCCTCTGTAATTCAATACATATTAATAGTTTATCAGTCGCTATCAACACGAGAAAAATGGGTGAAGGGGCACCGCCGCGGCGTTATTACCATGCCCCTTTTGGTACCTCCCACACAAAGTGGTAAAATTATACAAAAATTTAATAGATCATAACGTAAATATATGAGTGCACATAAACGCTTATAATTCGGCATAGTGCAATATATTCAAAGTATTTACTGTTCAGCGAAAAATAAGTGTATTTGATAAACCCCTTCTGGTACCTCCCACACAAATTGACACATTAATTCGTGTAATATTCCATATACATTACTCACAACGTGAGAGTATATGTACCTTAGTCGGTTTACCCGACTGGATCTTCTTACATGTTTTCTTTTCTATTTATAAAAAGACGACTATAGGTGTTAAACGTGCCTTTACGCTACGTAACGATACGTAACCACTAACTAAATAGCGTACACTAATTACGATTGAAAAATCAGTATCCTCAATTATATTAGTTGCCCGAAGTGGCTGGGGATGACTACCGCTCATCCATCTGCCTAAACGGCATTGTCTATTGCAAGAACTTTTCTGTCCTCTCCTCTTTTAATTCAACATTTCTTTTTTCGGCTCTTCTCACTCCTTATTGGGGCCCCCCTCCACCACCTCTTTCAATTTTTCAATGTATTATTAATTCTACTGTTTCTCCAAATCTTTAATTCTTTATAGGACTAACACAATGGACCTTTCGGTCTCCGAGTGGAGTAGTGCACGCCAATTGGTAGTGCACTACGCGTCCTGTAACCTAACCTAATCTAATTACCCCCCGTCAAACACATATTCTGAAACCTTCGAACAAACACATATGCCTGGCCATGCATTTGAATGGCAAATATATCGAGCCCTTAGCGCGGAATTATCGTAAGCGACATTTTCTGAAATTTTTTTTGTTGTTGTTGCATTTAAAATTTTATGGGCTGATACATAAATAAAAATTGTGAAAAAGTCAAAATTGTTAGCGTTTATATAAAAAAATGTGGCTAAGATTTTATCGTAAGTCGCTGCTCACATTTTCAAAGAAATCAATTTTATCGTAAGCGACAGTTTATGGCAAAACCAGTAAGTGACTAGTGTCAGATAATGTAAGAGATATTTATAAATCTTCTAGGTAAGTCTATCAATATATTGATGCAATAATAAGTCTACTTTTAAACACTCGGCCATAGAATGAAGTGTTCGTCTGTTGGTTGAGAGTTCGATAGGTTCCGAACGAAATAAACTAAGAGGTTCGAAGTTCCCAGATATTTGTTTTATATACATATTTATTTATCGATCCAGAAGAAATATGTTTACCCACAGTAGCTCTAAATTATTGCCTTTTTGGAGAACACAAAGCCTTTTTGTATGATTTTTACCTTATAAACAATAATTTAATTACTTCTTTTAATATTCGTATATTAAGCCAAATACTATATAAATGGGTTTGGTATCATTTCCCTATTATTGTGGGTAAACGTTAACATTTATTTAATTCAAATAGTGGCAAATTTGACAAAGAAACATAATAAAGGGTTTTACAACAAGAGGTGTTATTTTGGTATTCAAAGAAAAATGCAATTTTTTTGAGATACATGATCGGATGTTTTATTTCATAATAAAGAGGAAGGTATACCGTTAATAATGAAAAACAACATCAGCCAAATGGCCACCACGACCACGCTTACATGACCATATCCTTTTCATGAAATTTTTCATAACCAAAGCAAAGTGGCTGCCTCGATAGCCTCACGAATTCTATCTTTGAGGTCTTGAATCGACGCTGGGCTGTTGGCGTATTATTACCTTATCTTTCATGTGGCCCCAAAGGAAGAAGTCGCAAGGTGTTAAATCACAACATCTCGGTGGCCAATTGTGATCACTTCTTCGAGAGATAACACGGTCCGGAAACTTTGCCCGTAACAGAGCAATGGTTTCGTTGCTTGTGTGACACGTAGCGCCGTCTTGTTGAAAGTAAACGTTGTCCAGATCAATACCACCCAACTCCGACCATAAAAAATCATTAATCATCCCATCCTCATTTTCGAAAAAGTAAGGTCCAATGACCCCGCCGGACCATAAACCGCACCAAACAGTCACACGTTGAGGATGGAGAGGCTTCTCAACAATAACTCTTGCGTTTTCCGAGCCCCAGATGCGACAATTTTGCTTGTTGACGTAGCCACCGAGGAGGAAATGGAATTCATCAGTCAAGATGATTTTTGAATTTTAATAATTTCAATCCGTTGTTAAATCGTGTATCGTTCCATTTTTAGTAGTTTCCACTTGTCAAAAAATAAAAGCTTCAAAAGTGACAGCTACCGAAATACCGGGTGATTCAAAATAACACCTCTTGTTGGAAAATAGTGATGAAAATGGGCACCTTGCCCACAATTCTATAGAGTTAAAGAGTAAAAACAGTTCAGTTTATGTAAGCAAACATAATTTAAAACGTAACGGTTTTGTTTACTTGCTTATATGTCACATAGTTGCATGTTCATCGTATATTTAAACTCATTGAACATAGCCAGTAATTTGTCTATGACAAACTTCATAGTAATGCATGAAAAGTAATTGTAAATGTTTTTGAGTGGTGTGAAAAACGTGGCAAATTGACAACGTGAGTTTATTTTGTGATAGCTGCGCAGGAAAAAATCGCTACAGAGCAGTATTATCTGTAATTCAATTTTTTTAAAACTTCAGTTTTCGTTAAGAACGTTAACATAACATTTTTACTTCCCGGTCATACAATGACGGCAGTTGATTCTATACACTCTACAATTGAATCATGTTGTAAAGGAAGAACAATTTGGACACATTTCTGAGTGGCCGACCATAATTACAAATTCCCGCACGATACCGAAGTGCTATGAAAGTATTTTACTAATCATTTAGATTTTAAGGACTGGAATTCATTTTCTAGAGCATTTCTACCGCCAAACATTAAAATAAAATGTAATTGTTTGAGATCGGCACATTTCGAAAAACTGGGATTTTGCGCACAGTTTAAATATGGATATTTTGCAGAAAGTAGGGTGGATGACTGGATATTAATTTAATTATTCGTTCAAAGAAAAATTCAATGATCGTTGCCAATGGGCCAAACCGACTCTACCCTGAACAACTAAAAATTTCAGTGGAGAAACACAGAGATTTAAGAAGACTATGTGAGAAAGAAATAAATCCCAAACGATATTTATTCGTTCAAAGAAAAATTCAATGATCGTTGCCAATGGGCCAAACCGACTCTACCCTGAACAACTAAAAATTTCAGTGGAGAAACACAGAGATTTAAGAAGACTATGTGAGAAAGAAATAAATCCCAAACGATACCAACTTGAGTATTTGAATATGAAAAGTGATGATCAAATCAAAGACAAATTGGCTGAAAGCGACAACGAAGATATCATATTACCTAAAAACTCTTATATCAAATTTAACTATTAATCATAGGAATTCAAATGTGTCGAAAATAGTTAGTTATTAACGATTTGAATTACTTAACTGTTTATTTTCCCCTTATAAAAGTAGTGTTATCTATTCTATTATGTTGTTTTAATAAATTTTTTAGAATAAAAAGTGTGTTTTTACTAAAATGTTGAGGTTTAAGCGGAAAAAACTTATATCGTAAGCGCCATAGTTTTTTCAGTATTTGTAGCCGCAAGTACAATATTTGTATCGCAAGCGCCAAAAGTACCGTATGATGTAAACAAATGATCAATTTTTAATAATAATTCGTTGGGTACGGCGAAATTGAAACATTTTGCATTAAAACATATTTATTTTATGCAAATATTTCAAAATAATCAATAAAAACCTTCTCCTGTAAAATGTGTGTTTTGGCGCTTGCGATCATTCCGCGCTAAGGGCTCGATATGCCTGGCCATGCATACGTTGTCATGCATTTGAATGGCAAAAAGGGTACCGTAACTTTGAATTTCTAAGTATGTTCGTATATTATTTTGGTCTTTAGACTAAGTGTAAACAAGTTTTATTTTTTATTATTATTTTTTATTCATTTTGTGGAATGCATGAAAAACGAGTATAATTAGTGTACTAGGCCCGCTTTGTTGGTTAGGGAACATGTTGCTGGGAATATTCAACGGCCTTCCAAAGAAGGATTTAATGGCCAAACGGATTGAATGTTGTCCCAAAATATGGTTGTTGTTCATGCGATTTTCAGTATTAGCAAGCACCAATTGTTTACTCAGCGTGTTCAAGAACAATCGTCGCTTCTCTTTTCTGGTTCCTTCTATATTTTCATTGCATATGGTGTAAGCGGCTAATCAAATGACGTCTATCATGTTGCAAAAAATGCTAATGGCCAACGTCTGGTTGACCGTTTTGTGGAGTAATGCGTTAGCATTTGGTCCATTGTATCAACGCCGGTCTTTGTTGAATTGTAAAATAATATAGCTTCCGGTTATTTTGCTACGCCTTCAATTTTCTTGGTGTAGTGCACAGTGGATAGTAGATTTACTGCTTTGTTCTTCTTTGGAACGTAGCTGCACAGTGATATAGAAACCGAACACAGATGAAAGCACTGGCCGTTTGCCGTCTTTTTTCACTTCTTTGGGAAGACACCTTTTGTTGGATCTAATAGTGCCAACGTATGCTAGTCCAATCGACGAAAGACGTCTAATGTTTTAAAAAAGTTATCAGCAATAATAGTTCTGCCTTGGCTTGTCTCTCGTTGTTCTCCCTCCTTACCAGTGTACAGTTTTCCTTGCAACGGATATTTGGTTTTCGCATCGCATTCCCACCATACTTTTATGCCATACTTTGCGGGCTTTGATGGGATGTATTGCGTGAACTTTGTGCGCCCACGGTATGGAAATAGCTGCCCATCGATGGTTACACTTTCATATGGTTCAAAATTACTGGCAAGATTGTTATTCAAGAAGTCCCATATGTCGCGAATGGGAGCAGCTTTGTAGGTTTGTTGACGAAATGCGCGCGTACGACTATCGTCAAATCGAATACAGCGCATCAAAGTAACAAATCGTCTATATGACATGGCTGCTCGGAATATTGGAAGTGCATCAGTTTGCCACATCAATCTTGAGAGCTGCATAGTATTATGACTAGAGTGATCAAAAAACCGGTTTTTTAGAAAAAATAAAAAACCGGTGGATGGTTTATTTAAGTTATAAAAAAACCGGTGGACGGTTTTTTCTTCGAAGAAAACCGGGGAAACCGGTAGAACCGGTTTTTTTCTGCATAACAAAACAGTATGAAAATTGCCGTTTGAAAAACATTTTCCTTTTTAATAACAAAAAAGGCGATCAGGAATCTTGCACCAAATTTAGTCCTGTTGGATAGTAGTTATGAGTTGGATTGTGATGAATATTGTCATTTGAGTCAAACGATCCTTTTATCTCATACTTATATCTAATTAGCTATTGTATTTAGAAACATTTTCCAAAAGTGTTATCGATAGTCTTTTCTTCAACCTTTTAAAAAAATTAGCAAATATATTTTCATTACTTTTTTGCAAAATTAAACTTTTTTGAAATTTTGGTAAAAACCTATGTTTTAATTTTTGATTTTTTTGCTCAAAAGAAAGCTTAGATAATTTCCTTTAAAAGCTTTGTGACCTATTAATGGGATGGGACCTGTTGATCTATCAAAATAAATATAAACCTCTGAAAAAAAATTTACGTTCAACCAAACATTTTAGCATTTCAGGTGGGAAAAACAACCGTTTGACAAAAATGTCAATATTTGACACCCTCCAACTCGGAAAGTCCTTAACCAATCTCGTTGGAATTGTGTCTCATAACTACTATCTGATCAGGCTACTTGGTGCAATATTCATCCCGACAGTAGACATCCCTTTTAAAAATTAACCCACTTGACATGAAATTCCCCTTATGTACTTCAGTCAAGAAAATATTAATATTTCGGGGTATTAAATAGAATATTTAATAGAGGTACTAAATCTTTATACATATATATTTTATATACACACTTTAGTGCAGGTGGGTATATACGAGTATATAAATATATAAGAGTATACACTAGTCGGTTTACCCAATTGAAATTTTCTTACTTGTTTTTGTTTCGGTTTGGAAGTGGGAGAATGCGTTTACTTTTCACATAACTTCTGCGCGTATGAATCATTTATTTTCTTTAAATTTTTGTAATTTGTATAGAAATTCGTGAATGTCTTCGTATTCTAGCAAATTTGCCGAGTCTTTTTAGGCCATATAAGGAGATCTTTCATATTATTATCTTAATTTGTGATATTTTGTATATAAAAAAAAAATAAATTCTGACTGAATAAGTTGTAAATAATTTTTAATATTTTAGTGATAATAAAAAAACCGGAAAGCCGGTGGAAACAAACGAAAAAAACCGGTTGCACCGGTTGTTCGAAATTCATGATTTTGAGAAAAACCGGGGACGGTGGAAGCAAAAAACCGGTGGGCCGGTTTATTTAGACCGGTTTTGATCACTCTAATTATGACTGACACCAAAAGCCAATAGTATCCCAATAAAAGCGCCATGCTCAACACTTGTCATATCAACCCATACTCGTGGTGTGAAGTTTGCATGTAACTTTTTCTCCATATTTATTTATTTATGTTACGATGATGAACGTAATATTCGGTGAAAAGAAAAGCTTGAACACCTCAACCGGAGTGGTCAGGTTTGTTTTTGGTCCACCTCCGAAACGCATGATGTTGTGCTGATGGAATCTCACTGTAGCGGGTTCAGTTGTACTCCACTTGGTACCATATTTTCCTAGCAAAAAACTGTCTGCAGCTTGAGTTGGTACATTCTCACTTTCTTCTTCGGATTATTCATCGCTGTCGAATATTTCATTTGCTTCAATTTCAAATTCATATTCAATGTCCGAGGCGTAATCTTCGGGCACAAAATCTGTGTTTTCACCGCTTTGGTCTTCAAATAAATCTAGTTCTTCGTCTGCTTCTGTGTGAAGTGCGAAATCACGCTGTAACGCTGATGATAGTTGTTGTTGGAAATTATCAGTGAGCCTGCCTGTACGCAAGCGCGTATTGTACACAAATTCGAAATCCTCTTTCATAATAATAGTAATAATTTCACTTTAGTTTCCGCACAAAAAATTTTATTTCGGACTGTCGATGTCAAAAAATCTGCATTGAATTCACAGAAAAACAACCCAAAATGTGTATAATAATAATTTATTGCATACAAATTGTATAGGAGTCTGGCCAGGCATATGTATATGGGACTTTTTTCTTTTGCAGTTTTCGTCGTGTTGGAACGATATTTTTTTTTTGTGCAGATAGGAGGCCAATAATATTTTAGGCGGCTGCCGGGAAATACAGGTATCTACCTAAACTAGAAGTATGTTTAATTAACGCTCAAACACGAAATATGCCTGCCCAGAACCATGTGTTTGTCCAAGGGTTAAAGAGTTGCCAACTCGGTATATACCAATTACCAACTACTCCAACGGAGGAATGTAACTTCCATTCCGTTCCTATATGTAAAAAACATTTGTTTTCCAACTTACAACAATATTCTTTTTTAACTAATACCACACAACAACAAAGACCTGTTCGGTAGATGAAGAAACTTGGCATGGTAGATGAAGAGGTGTTGGCGAAGTTAAGTTTTATATTTGGGCCCTCTATGTCAGACAGAGGGCCTCAAAGTTGACCACATCTGGTGAAGAAAATGCTCATGCGCGTGTAACTCGTGTTTCTCTACCGATCTACAAAGAAACTTTTTACACCTAAGAATTATCTCGTATAGTTACCGTGATATCTGCAATTGAAAATTGTATTTTTCATTTTTTCCCTTACCGTGTGCTAGTATTTTGTAAATATAGGAGCACAATATGCACCGATTTCATCCGTACCAACGTGGTGCAATAAAATTTCCTATATGACGAAAAAAATTGGTTCGATGTACTCAATAGTACAAAAGTTATGACCACTTGAAGTTCTACAAAGGCAAAAAGGTTACATAGGACTTACAGCCAAATCAATACGTAATAGGTCTGCTGCAGCCTGCTCCAATGGCGATTAATATGGTTGATGGCGATGTGATGTTAAGGTTTGCTTTAAAATGAATCTGCACTCTTTGCCATGCACCAAGATGATTCATCGAAGGTGGACATTGGCCACAGTGATCAAACGCTTCAAATGAACTATACGATGTTTCTGCAATTTTTCACGAGAGTGCAAACCCAGGAACTCGGTTGACATGTAAGAAGACCTTTTACTTCGATGGCACTCTCCATGATACAATAATAGAAGGTAAAATCACTTGCCCAACAACAAAACTGGGATACAACCCTGTACATTATTTTCGTACAATAGCTTGTCAAAATAGGCAGCCGACTCGAACAGCTGACCAACAATTGGTTGTCAAATAAATTTTTTATTTGAAATTTGATTTTCTTTGAAAATGATAATTTTTTCTAATATTTCAAACTTCCGTGCAATTGCCCTTTAAAGTAAATCTGGTGACTGCAATTTTATTCAATATAACAAGTTTTCTCTTGTATTGGGATACACACACAATGTAAGTTTTGTCTTTAAGGAACGATTATTTCTAGTGGCTCACCCTCACTATGTTGTAGGTTTAATTTTTGTAGATCTTCCCGTAATCCTCAACTATTGCTACCACGTTTTATATCGACAGTTGCCGAAAGATCGTTTGTAGTAAGGGTTGCTCGAATATGGAACCATTTTCCGGGGTATTTGCGTAATTTCTCATTTACTCCGCATGTATTCAGTTGTAAATGTCTTGAATACTTGGCCGGTGGCCTATAATTCTGTGTGTTCTGTTTACAGGGTCGATTACTTCAAACTTTTTTTTTTTTCCTTCTTCTTTAATGGCTGGGGAGCCATAGTTTTAATTTTAGTCAATTTTCTATCACTGAATGTTTTGTAATATTCATGATGGTCGCTACTTTTACTCGGTAAAATCTCCGAATAAAATCTAGCAAAGAAATAATTTTAATATAACTCTCTCTTCTCAGTTTACTCCCTAGTTTCACTAGTATGAATCTTTTAACTAGCGTAATTTAGGGGATAAATTTGTTTTGTGTAGAGAGTGTTATTTTATTTACATTCAGAAATATATTTTCCTTAGGTTAATTCTTTCTATCGTTATTTATCATTTTTTATTTTTACTATACATAATAATGTAAATATATCGAATTGTGTGCAGCTATGTTATTATAGTTTTAACTTTTGTTATATCTGAATTGTATCTTTCAAGGTGGATCACTTGAGTGTAGATCTTATTATTTAATTTGAAATTTGTATAAAGATAATATAAGATTATTGGCCATATTGGCTTATTTATATTACTATTATAAATAAATGAAAAGAAAATGAAATGAAACTATAAAATTTAAATAATTTCCTTATGTTAATCTCGGAAGGATAGTGTCATTATCCTTCATGGCACCCAGATGTTTTTGCTGTTACAGTATTGAGTAGCATTGATGATGGATGGCATATTATACAATACTGCCCGGTCGAGCTTTCCAACGATTTTACTTCTTTGGAATACATTTTTTAAAAGGTTTGTCTCTTCAGAGCTTGTCCTTACAAATGAGTGGCGAGAGGCATAAGCTGAATGCGGCCATACGTGTCACACATATAACCCACATCAGTAAAAAGGCAGAACAGAAAAAGTGGAGCAGTGAATGCATAAAATGGAAGACGGCCGGCCTCTCGTGCAATGGAATTAACTCAAAATGCCGACAGCAAGATCCTTTTGGGCAGAATGGGCCTCCGGATGACGTAGAGGACTCTGGGTTGAAGAGCTACTCCTCATGTTAAAACCAATGTTCAGGTTGTATTTATTTTCTAGTAAGGAAATAAGTTTTTCATGTTATAAGAAAATACATACTCGTACATATCGAGCCCTAACCGCCCAAAAAACTTAACCGACAAAATTATCGATTTTTGTTTTTCGATAAAAATCGATTAAGTAAAATAATTCCCACCACCTGTAAAAAAGTCAAAACAAAAATAACTCAAGCAACATTTACTTTTTGTTTACAAATTTGGTGACCGCGGTGTGTTGCTTAAGTTAAATTTTCATTCTGAAATTAATTTGAACAACGTTAGAAAAGTAATAATTTTTTTGTTGATTGTTTGGTAATATCTAATAAAATGACATCTGGTGAAAGAAAGGTAACTATGTTTTTGTTGATTATGAAAATTTCGTCGAGATTGGCCATGTTAGTGATGTGTCTAATAAGAAACAAATGCAAATATAATTTTATTTTAATTTGCCAACGAAAAGGGATCTTGTTCCGTATAGCAGCAGCGACACCGACCTTGACATTGAAGAAGAAATGTGTGTAGGAAAGAGGGGATACAAAGCGCCTAAAACTGTACCTAAAAGAGCGAAAAAAGCGAAATACCGCAGTTAAACCGAATCCATGTATCCATAACAATTGTGGAAGAAACTGCAGCTCCAATTTCAGTGAGGAGGACAGGGAGTTAATAAACGAGCATTTCTGGGGCATGGGCAGCAGCAATAGACAAAAAGACTGGCTGCATTCGTGTATTAAACGCAAACCTGTTGCCAGAAGAATATCTGAAAGTGGAAAAAGACAATTTACCTATGAGTACAAAATAAATTACAACCTCAAAAATATTGAAGTTTGTCAACAATTTTTACTTCAAACTCTAAACATATCCCAACAAGTGCTAAGAACCATCAGAAATATTAAAAATATAATAAATGTCGGTGATAATAAAACGAAAGCTAAGCCTCATAACAAGTCGGATGAATCAAAAATACTGCTATTAAAATCTTTTATTGAAAGTTTGCCTGCAGTCCCGTCGCATTATTGCAGAAATAAAAGTAATAAGCTGTATATTTCAAGTGAATTTCGAAACATTTCTGGTTTATATAAGGCCTATACCCAACATTTAATAAGTATCCATAAGGAATCGTCTCAATTGTCCCTAAGAGTTTTTCGTTCAGTTTTTAAAAATAACTTCAATGTTGGTTTTCACTTGCCAAAAAAGGACAAATGCGTTATATGTGAAAGCTACAAAAATTTGGACGACTCAGAAAAAAGAACTATGGAGCTGTCTGAAAAATACAAAAATCATATAAAGGACAAAGAAAAGTGTAAAAAAATATTTTTGGAGGAACAGGCACTAAGCAAAACTAATTCATCGGTTTTATGCGCTAGCTTTGATCTACAAAAAGTCTTAAATACACCCTATGGAAAAAGTGTAACATTATTTTATTCAAGAAAATACTCATACTACAACGAAAGTGTATATGAAAATGGTACTAAAAATGGATATTGTTTTTTGTGGGGAGAGACTGACGGAAAAAGAGGATGCAATGAAATTTCAACGGTTTTGTTCCAATATTTGACGCTTGTTGACCAGAGAGGAACCTGTTCATCGATAAGCCTTTACTGCGACAGCTGTGCGGGACAAAACCGAAAAAGAGCTGTTGCTTTCCGCTTTGAAATTTTTTCTTGAAACGGCTGTTTTTATCAAGAAGATAAAAATTACATACTTATTACCTGGACATACAATGATGCCTGTGGACTCCATTCACAGCACTATTGAGTCGTTTATCCGTGATCTCCAATGCAAGAACTCGACCCTCTGGTTATGAATGTGTTTTGATGAATAATGGAGACTTTAAAGATTGGAAATCATTTTCGCAAGTACTGTTTCCTAGTTCAACTAAAATGTCATTTCAAACTCTACGCTCTGTCATATTTGAAAAAGACAGTTCAATTATCATACTTAAGTACGGTTATTTTGAAGATTCTGAAACAACAAAAATCGATCTCAGCACGATTTCACGCTCAAAACGCAATTTACACATATCAACAAATGGGCCAATTCCTGCATATAAGGGTTTGTTAAACATTTCATCTGCTAAATACAATGATTTAAAAATGCTTTGTGATAAAAATACAATTCATAAAAAATTCCACAGCGAGTATTTAAGCCTATTACACGCAGATACTGTTAAAGACAGATTGCTAGAAACAGATGAAGAGGACACTAAAGAATAAACATTATTAATTTGAATTTAATTGAATGAATTAAATTTTTTTATTATATTTAATATTAATGAATTTCCTTAGTTCACATTTCCAAAATACATTACAAAAGTATGCTGGTACATATTTCTATGCAATTTTGTTTTTTAACATAACCAACACAAGTACATCGCTTCAGCTTGTTACAATGACAGCGAAAAAAACTTAACTTACAAAAATCTTACTTATTTTTAACTTATTTTTAAAAAGCTACAAATACAACGATTAATACTAATTGATTACTCCAAAAAAACTTAACTTGAAAAGTTCATGTTAATACCTGCACTGAGTGTAGAGAAAACTAAAAAAACCTTCTCCTGAAAAATTTACTTTTTGTTGGTTAAGTTTTTTTCGCTGTTAGGGCTCGATATGTACATGGACCATTTATTAAAAAATATGATGAACGAATAATGTAAAAAGTGAACGTATTATATATATTTTTTAATTTAATAACAAAGTTTGTCGTTGATACAAATAATAAGTTGTTAGCTGCAACATTGTTCAAGCTACATCTGTTGAATTGTCCATCAATTATTCAGTTTTATGAAAATGGGTGTTGTCTTCCGCCTAGTTTACCATTTGTTGATGAACAAAATTGAACAAACAAGAGTTCCAAGAACGTCCAATTCAAATCGAAAAAGTAGCTGTTTGATGTGGATTTGGGGCTTACCAACTTCTTTTGAGCTGAATTGGATGATATGGACACTAACATGTGGTTCCAACAGGACGGCGCCATAGCCATACAACTCATGCTACATGGCATCGTCATTTCACGAGGAGGTGATGTGAACTGGCCTCCGAGATCGTGCGATGTGACTCAATTAGAATTTTTTGTGGAGTTTTGTTAAGTGGCACGTCTATGAGAACAATCTACAAATCATAACAGCCAACACAACCCTTGACATCGGTAAAATTCAGCTTGTCTCATGCGCCAAAGTCATGGAAAATTCGAAATTACGGATTCGCGACTCTGCGAAACCGTGGCATACATTTGCAAGAAATTATATTCCATTTATAATGACATCGATAGGACTTTAAAACGAAATTAATAAAGTTATGTGATATCACACATACACACTTTGCTTTATTTACATTTAAATATAGGAAATGTTAAATACAATTTACATTATTTTTAATTTGCGTGAATTTTGTTTGATTGTACACTATTTTTTAAAACGCTCCCAACAACAAAATGTAAACAAACAATCAAACGTCATCCATGAGTTTGACAGTTCATTGAGCTCTGAAAAAATGGCGAGAAAATCAGCTGTTCGCTGTACGCTACCTTGTTCAATATACCTTGGCACTCTCTTGCCATTTTTCTGATGGCGGAAAGCAGGCTTGCCAGTTTTTTTAGTGCCGAATCCCCAAATTTTTATTTTTTATCCCCTAAATACACGTTTTTGGTATTAAAAGTTTGATCATTTCTGCCAATGGACTAAATAATTGATAAATTACATCAACGAGTTAATACCAGCGATTCCAGTTCTTTAAAATCGAGTTGGACCAGCAGAATCCTGTTACTAGTAAACATTACTCCAAAATTAGCTTAAATTGTTCGTAATGTCGTCTGGGAAGCATTTTATAAAACGCATTTGGCTTCAATTGATTTATAAATATCTATAGAAATACGTATTGGCAATTACTACAGGTTGTCTATTTAAGTCGTACTCTAATACACTGCGAGTCAAGCTACTTTTTGTAGGAACATTTTCTAAAAAAATATAGATTTAACAGAAAATGCCAATTTTAACACAAATAAAGATATGTAATTATAAAAAATGGCAATCCCCGCCAAATCCCCGGATCCCCAAACCAAAAAATATATTCGCGAAGAAAAATCCCCAAATTGGGGATAAATCCCCTAAACTGGCAGCGCTGGCGGGAAGTCGAGAGATAGGTGACAAGAGTTTTGCTGTCTCGTGCAGCGGAGCGTGAGGAGAGCAGCAAATACATAGCGTAGAAGAGCATGAAGGTAACGAAATGTATATTCGATTGGGCACCGCCACCACCGGCATCTTCGTGGAATCAACGATCCCAGACGAAATGCAAGAGTAGTAGCTTAAGATCGCGTATGCTATTCGTTTAGGAAATGTCACAGCGTTGGGTGCCTGTAGCTAGCAGAGATGGCTTTTCAGGAGAGGGGGAGTACCAAAAATCTCACATGTTGATGCAAATGAATGAGTTTATATCAGACCATCCATCCTACATGATTCTATGAAGCCCATGATTCTATCAATATCGAGGGATGATAGCGATTCCAGATTTGTATCATGTAATCACCTAGGTAGCGATGTCTTCGTCTTGAAAAAGACGGACATTGACGATTCGATTGTCTCCAGTTCCTCCTTAGTAGTCTGCAGAATCACTCTGCTACCTTGATGTTAAAGATCTAATATTACAATGGCCAGTCAACGTGGTTGTCATTAAGCGAATGTCCCTCTTTGTAAGGTTAAGAAGATCTCTGGTCCTAGATTTTGATATGGCTGGCCATAGAGATTTAGTGATTTTACAGTCAGATCTGCTCGACCATTTCTGGTTTGGCAGGTCTTTGTAGAAACTCTATGTTACTGAAGAATTCGCATAAGGGGGATATAGTGATGGCTCAACCCTTGCAGCGTCCATCGCTGATCCATTTCGCGCGAGTTCGTCAGCCTTCTCGTTTCCCGCGAAATCACAGTGTCCGGGGACCCAGCACAGTCTGATTCTGTCTGACAATTGCTGTAGTTCCAATCGGCACTCATTAACCACCTTTGACTTTATAGTGGTTGACTTCAGTCGATTTGTCGTCGATTTATCAAGCTGAGGGCTTGCAGTATAGCAAAGATCTCTGCCTGGAAAACGCTGCAGGTGTCGGCTAACCTGTAGGACATATGTATGCCAAGAGATTCGCTGAAAATTCCTGCCCCTGTGCCCTCATCCATCTTTGAACCAACAGTGTATATTGCATGGCCCTCCAAAGAATGTTGCCGCATGACCAGTCTGTTCTGGGCGGATCATTATGTCGAGATTTGAGTAGAAATTCTGAACTGGTGACAAATAGTCTGTCGGTTCTGCCAGAGCCCTTAGATCAGGCATTCTTGATGCTTCAATGAGAATGGCCGTGTGGCCCCAATCCGCGTTACGCCACACACGAGCTTCTCGGAAAGACAAAAAGACCTACAGAATGTAGGTTCTCTCTTGTGCTCTTTTTCGCACTAACTAACTTTTTAAGCTGATATTTAACTTCTTTCGCCTTCCACCATAACTTCACGCCATTTGGAGGGAATAAAATTTATTTTTTTTATTTTTATTTTATTTATTTATTCAATATCAATACAAAGAAAGCCAAAAAGGCCAATTATACATGTATTGTAAGATAATCAACTATGTACAGCATTAATAAACTTATTAAACTAAAATGTATTATTATGAATTATAAAATAGTTCACAAAAATAATTAAAGATTTAAAAATGGCTCCCCAGCCATATGAATAGAAGAAAAGTGTGTTTAAAAAAGACCCTAAAACAGCTAGGACATGCGTAGAGTTACAAGTTAGTATTACGGAAGAGTGCCGTTATAGTAATCAATAATGTGTCTTTTATATGTAGTATAAGAGTAAGAAAACACTTTCAGTCGGTTAGGAAGGCAGTTCCAACTACGGTAGACTCTAACCAAAAATGAAAATTCAAGAGCTGTAGAATGAATAAGGGGGGCATCAATATGAACATTACGCGTTGAATTAATAAATGAAAATTCATTCACCAAGATTTCAGGCTTTCCTGTTTTCATTAACTTATAAAAATGTAGTAAAATACGAGAGTTTAAATAATCCCTAAAAGTACACCCTAAAAATACTAGGGTAAGTTCAGTTACACGCTCATGATCTTGTATTTTCAAATCGAAATCATAACGTACAATTATTCTTAGAATCCTTTCAACGTTATTAATGTTATAGGTCCAAGTCCCAGAAAAAACTTCTTACATGCCTTGGTGTGTAAGCTTTCAAAGAGTATAGTCTTCTTAATGTAATACATACTTTGTTACTTATTGAATTATATGGTTATCAAACTTAAGATTATTATCAAGTATCACATCAAGGCATTTAATAGCATCAACGAAACATCATCTGGTTATTGATAACAATTCTAGGATGTGAAACATTAATGTATTAGTTGCTAAAATGAGTTCATATTTAGTTCTTGGACTAAATGAAAACGAATTGTTATTGTCAATAAAATCATCCAAATTCAACATTCCATAATCATTTGGGTTTTGATTATTTAAAAAAGTCATAGCAATTATTCAATATCAGCTTCATTAATTTCGCATTCGTTACGACCAATACACCCCAGCTTACGTAATCTGCCCAACATCTGAGAATTATTCGCAGAAGAAAATAGCTTTTTTCCATAATCCCATCGAACTTTTCTAATCACGGATTTGGTTTTATTTCTTTTGCGACAGTAATCTTTTCAATTTTCAGTTGTGCGGTTTCTAAGATAAGTTCCATAAGCTTGATCTCTCAATTTCCTAGCCTGAGATATCTCTCTTGAATTCATCCAATTATAGTCATTTCTCACGGCTCTAGTTCTAGATGTGGGTACGATAATGTGAAGGTTATTAATTGCATCGTTAAGCATGGATAATTGCACATCAACATCATTAGTATAAAAATTGAATTCAACTGCATTTGACCGAAGTGATTATAAAGATCATCAAAATTGACACGACTATAGTCTTTGTATTCTACCCAATTTTGATTAAGTTGGGGAACAAACTCTATGGAAACAAAAATGAAACTATGGTGAGATGAGAATAGTGGGAATTGTAGTTGACCATTTAGAGCTAGACCAGAAGGTTGGCTTAACAAGAAGTAATCTAATAGTGAAGTAGAATTATTCGGAAGGTTAAAGTGAGTAGGCAAAGAGTTGTGGACGCATTGTAGACCACATCTTGAAATCAAGGATCGAAAGTGATAAGACTTAAGAGGGTCGAAAAGGTTGTAATTGGATTGGAATTTGGAAATTAATATTGGAATTTGAAGGACACAAACTTTGGGCATTGATGTGACCAATATTTAAATTTCCAGTGAAAGGAGAGAGGTAATTCTTTAAAGAACAATTGTCTCTAGCTATAGGACCTAGATTATAGTTATGGGTCATTGTATTTTAACCAATATTCATATTTAGGGGGGAGCCAATAATTAATTATAACAATATCTATATATATAAAAATGAAAAAATGTTTGTATGTATGTATGTATTTTATAGATGTTTAAACCAATGGACCGATTTTAAAATTTTTCTTTTGTTTGAAAGCTATTTGGTCTGAAATGGTTTTGGAAAAAAAAATTGCAAATAGTGGGCGGGGAAAATGTGGGCGTGGCAAATCGTTTGTTTGTGTGTTTGTTCCACTGCAGTTCTGCTGGCAGTCTACGTCAGTGGTCCAAAAATGGACGGGATCGGAAATATGGGGCAACGAAGTGGACCGAGTCCAGCTAGAGTTTTATAAAAATAAATTTTAACATTTTTAAAATGCAATATAAATTCATTATTAGTGGTTTCCACTTGATTGATAATTAAAAGTATTAAGTGAAAATGAATGAGATCAAAGGATATGGAATAACAATAAGTCAGTAACTATTAAGTATGTGAAGAGTTCGTTTTAAACAAGTCAATACATTCCTGATAACTCAGAATTTTGATTTCATTGTTAATCATAACTACTTTTATTTTGAGAGTTTCTCGGTTAATTAAACTGTATCCTTTTATTTTGTTCTCGTTCTTATATTTCCAGCAAACTCTTTGTAATTTGCTGGCTAGTGTGGAGTAGTTGTCATTCAAATAAACTCGGTTCTCATTATTACCGCCAAGAACATCAGAAACTTTAAGCGATTTATACTTAAAATAAGCGGACATCAATTTATCTCGCTTGTAAATATCACTAAATTGCATTAGAACTGCATGACCATTCTTTATATACATACTTTATGTATGTCTGGAGGGGTAATATCAACTTTCAAGTGTGCGCACAAAAACACAACCACATCATTCAGATTATTCAGCTTATCAGAAAGGCCAGTTATTATAATATCCGATCTGTTTTGACGGTGTTGTAAGGCATGGTTAAACATCTCTAGCTCCATAAATTTAGCTTTGTTTGACATGTCATTAGAAATTACAAGATTTTTGCAGTTTGCTACATCTTTCCTCATTTCTTCAATACTTTTATTAAGTTCAGCTCGTATTTCACGGACGAAAGACTTGAATTTAGCTTTAATTTCCTCATTCTCTCTCTTCATTTCATTGGTATGTACTCTGAGACTTTCCTAAATGTTGGCAAATTCTTTCCGCATCTCGGTTTTAAAGGCAATGTCCGAATTATCCGGTGGGTTTTCCATGCAACGCGTACAAGTATACGCTAAGTTGCGATTTTTATCTAGAATGCTAAATAATGCCTTAGAAACATTGTCACAATCGGCATGGAGCCATGTATCGCATGTCCTGCAAAGTAAGCATTTGCTTCCAGTGGTTTCCAGATTGCAAATTCCGCAAGAAAAGGTATTTTTGAGTAAATTTGTAAAAAAACAATCAACAGAACAGCAGAAGTTTATTTTGTTATTGTTATTCTAGCATGTAATGATCAGTTGGATTCTTAAAAGAATACAAGGCCAAGTACAAGAGTATGCGGCGGCAAAAACGGCGGCATAAAACAAAAATAGTGGCGGCGGTGGTATTTTATGAAAACGAAAGTGTAACAAATGTCGGAGTCAAGCGATCCGCTTCAGCAACTACAGCAGTTCAATGAGAAATGATCGACAGCAGCGGCTTGAACAATTAAAAAAAAACTGGAATATTTCTCTGCTTTGTAGTTATAAACGATGGCAAAAAGTTTAAAACAACAAAGAGCACACCAATGCAGACTTTGTAAATGAAGAATTATTCTCCTTTAGACAAGGATACTCAGAAAAACTTCATGTGTCCGGTGATAACAATTTTGTATTTAGTATGTATAGCACTGAACGAGTTCACTTGTACACCGCAAAGATGACTTTTAATTTTCAATCAAGAGGGGTTATTTAATACGTCTACCACAACATAGCGTTTCCAACTCAGGAGGCCCTCCCTAAATATCATTAAAAGTAAGCATATCGCTCTTGACCCTGCGTTTTGTAGCATGGCCGGTGATATGCCATATGGTCCAGTCGATTTAAAGGGTTCATCGTACTGTGATTCTCTGTGTTCTGTACCGTTATTAGGACATGTATCCCGACCAGGTTCGAATACCCGGGGAACTGTGTCGTTGCCAGGAGGTCCAGGGTATCAGAGCTAGACTCAGTCCAGCTTCCATCTTCCTTTTTGATGCTACCAAGCGTCTTGGGGTCTTCTGATAGCAGTCTTCGAAATCTGGAGGACTCGTTTACCCCTTCTATGCTTTCACAGAAATTTACCCAGGAGACGCGTTTCGCCCGTTGTTGGATCATTACCAAAGTTGGATTATTACCAATATTGTAAATCTTTAGCCCAGAATTCAAATCAAGTCATAAAGTGACTCATATCTAGTGTTGATGTTTGTACTTCCCCATATAAAGTGATGCGCGTTTGCGTCACATCCTAGGATCATCCTTGTCTTCCGATGATTCTCATGCACGAGCTTGCGCACTGACTAATTTGGCCGGTTGTTTTCCTCGTATGGCAGATCGATTGATGAGAGTAGGAATGGTTGGGTGTGTCTATTCTCTAACCCCACCGTCGTCAGATCTCAATTGCTGTAATTATACTGAAGGATTAAGTTGAGATTCTTTCTACCTCCAATACATGTTCTCACCTTGTCCTCCGAAGGAGGAGAGTATGTTATGTATTTTTTATTGCCCAAACCAGTCACCTTATTCGTAACGATATAGGGTTCATGAATTAGAACAATATCTACTTTAAGAGTTTGAGAGGGCGCGAAGAACTTCGTACGAGGCAGCTATAGAGTGGTGCAGATTAATCTACTAATCTAAACGAACTAGTTCTACTTTGCCGTTTGGAGTCGGAAATGACAGTGGCCAAAACCGTATCTTAGCTTGCCCCCTCTCCCTCGTATGTACTCTTCGGTTTTTTTGTCGATGGTACCCTTCACGATCAGCCCACCACTCTCAGCACAGTCTTTGGCCGAGAGGATTGTCCACTCGACAGTGCTGAGACCGGCATTCAGCTTCGCGAGCAGTTTCAGCATGTTCAGCTGATCTAAATCAGTCGGGAACCACGCAGTCGCCGTCGTTCGAAGACGTAACGCGGTCTGTGGGATCACTTTTATTTTTACGTTCGGCCAGGGGTCTTAAACAATCTCAATTGCATAACGAAGGAAGTTCAAAGACTCCTCGTTGGCACATTTGATCAGTTTGACGACCTCTATCCACTGCGTTTCATCAAAGAGCACCTCACTGCTGCTTCACCTATCCGAAAGCATAAGGTTGAGTAGCTTTGACTCTAACAGACTCCAGTTAGAGGGGCTGATTTTCCCATCTGTATCAGCCAGATCTACTATTGCCACATGCCACTCAGAAATTGCTTGGGAAAGGGGAACTGGTTTCCATCCTTTGGGTTTGGATCAGTGGGTGCTTTACGACCAGTTGCGACTGACCACTAGTAAGGGTCGGTCCCCATACAAAAAAAAATGTTGCGCCAGTCACCCCCTAGTTTTGAAGATTGTCTAGAGACAATTCCGGGGCAACACAAATTTTTTTTCTGTGCACCCTACATGACGCCCTTTTAATTTTATTATCCTGCGTCCGATCGTAACGGGATGCATATCGTTGTTCGAGTTTTGGCAAGGGCTATATTTTGGCCATATGTCACTTTTGACTCCGAAGTCAAATTCGATAAGTGACCTCTGTCATCTCGTTTTCTACCCCACTAAGTGGGGAATATTTTGAAACGTTAATAAAGGTCTTTAAAAATAATGAAACTTTTGCTTTTGAAGTACCCTCTATTATTCATAAACAAAAAATTTATATTAGTTTTAAAATTACAAAATACATGCAGAGATCAAATTACACAATCTACTTTGGCGTCGTTTTCTGTCCCTCTATCAACGCCCTCACCTTCTTTTTTTGGAAAATATATGTATACCCAATCCGCTTTTCATCTATATCCTTACATGCTGATTCATTAACAATCTGCACAAAACATTCTTATTTTGAGAATGGCACATAACATTAAATTAAAATTAATTAATATAGAGTTGAAGCTAACATAAGCCCCTAAAAATCAAGAGAAAGTGCAACTTTAAGAGAAGTCTGAGAATCAAATACAAAGAGAGAAGGAGATGCAACACAGCATTACCCTGATTGCTGTTTCGTGTGCATTAACTTCGACCTTCCGAAATTACCAGCGAAAACAATTGTGATCTTAATTTTGGACATAATTTCTAGTTTTTACTTGTACTGTACATTCAATATATATTAATGAAAAAAAATAAAAATCGTAAAAGGAAAAAATATTTATTTCAAAGTCCTTTACTTTATAGGGGATAGTTACCAGTACCTATTACGCAATAGCAAAAATTTGTACAAAGTCTGTAAGGCCTACATCGTAGTACCTATTACGGTCTAATACAGACAAAATAAAAATAAATTCTCTTGACGGGGATGCCTTCGTGTTCCGATGGAGCGCGGTTCCCCAATCGTCCGACTGTCCGTCCGTTGGTCTTGGCCAAAGCCGACCACACCAAAAATGGTGAAAATCTCCCCCAAGTACTCACAACAGGTGGTGCGGTGAGGGGAAAACGTCATGTCCGACCGTCAAAACGGAAGCACAATGAGCATCGTGTAGCGCTCAGAGTTTTGACGAAGTTGGAGGCTGTTGAGGTTTCGGCTCTTACCGAAAAACAAAAAGAGTCACTTACCTGGGCTAAAGGCGTCATAGATGCTTCTAAGGCCAATGAGTCGGCTGAAAGAGCCACAAATTCAGCTGTGTTACCGGCTAATAAAGTAAAACGAATCAGATCACCTGATGAACCCCTGCCTTCGAAAAAGGCAAGAGGCCCTAATGTCACCATCAACAGGACACTGACCAAGCCCTTCAATGAAGTGGCGAAGGAGAGTCTAGTGATGGCTGTTATAGACAGAAGTAGTGAGGATGGATCCATCCTCAAGGACAAATGGAGTCATGTACAATCAGCCATTATGGCTCACTACCTCGATGTCCGTAGAGAAATGCCGGGCAAACCACCAATCTGCAACGATGCAGGATGGCATCAGGGGAGAGTAAAGCTCTTATATTTCGGTGATGCCAGATCAGTAGACCTGTATAAGGCTGCTCTGAGTCGAGCGGGTGAGGTGTGGCCGGGTGCCCAGTTGGATGTTGTCGAAAAAAACAACATCCCTAGTCACCCTAGAGCCATCACCTGGGTTACAGAAGAGCCCTCCAACCCGGCTGAAATCTTAGAAATAATAAAAGATTCCAATCCTGGTCTGCCGGCCCATAATTGGAGAATCAGCAAGGTGGGTGAGGCGGATGGTAAAAAGCGGCAGGTCAATCTTATCCTAAACGCTGAATCCACCTCCCATATACAAGGTGCGAGTGCAACCCTACAATATGGCTTCGAGACTATAGTCTTGAAGCTATACAAGCAGGATATAGCTCCCACTGCAGAAGGTGAGTCGTCCACCGTGGCACTTCCTGGAAGTGCGGAGGTACCCACGCCTATTATTTCTGGTGACTCCAACTCTAACAGATGATCTGTAACGTCCTTCTCTGAGGACAAAAGCTCTACTTCGGACACAGAGAGGCTGAGGGGAGTCTCCGGACTCTTTGACGCATCTGGCGGGGACATGCTTCTCGACGATACGGACGAAGAGTTCGATAACACCCTTGTCGGGGTGGATGTTAATCTGTCAATTACCAATGATGGTAAGAATTCTACAGATTAACCTCCATCACGCTAAAGCAGCCTCAGCGGCTCTATTGCTGCGCCTGTCCAGGCGCAGTAGACATCGTCCTGATACAGGAGCCCTACGTAGTGGGAGGAAGGGTGTGCGGTATTAGGACACCCAACTTTAAACTGCTTGTGGCCAACTGTGAAGGCACTCCAAGAACCTGCATTTTGGCCAGGAAAGATCAAAGTATCTTTCTCCTGACTAATTTAAGTGGTAAAGACCAAACAGCTGCTAGCCTGGAGATCGGTAATCTCATATATTGGGTGGTCTCCAGCTACTTGCCTTATGAATCTGTAGTACCGACTGCTCTATTCAGGGAAGTAGTAGAAGAAGCAACGTCTGACGAGATCGAGCTGATTATTGGCGCAGACACGAACGCTCATCATACTATCTGGGGTAGTACGGATATAAACAATAGGGGTGATTCGCTTCTTGACTTTATTCTAACTACCAACCTTAGTATTTGTAACATAGGTAATAAACCGACCTTTACAATTAAAGACAGACAGGAGGTACTCGACGTAACGTTTGCTACTGACCGGCTGTCAGACAAAATTATTGGGTGGAATGTACTGGACGACCACTCATTCTCAGATCACCATTATATTGAGTTCAAACTCGCGGAAAAAGCGCCTAAACCTGCCGTCCACAGAAATGTAAGGAAGACAAAGTGGCACCTGTATGAGAAGAATTTCAAGAAAGTCCTCAACTCTAAACTTCTGTACGAACCGAATGACAAAGCCGGTCTGGATAATCTGGTCGATCATATCACCACATCATTCAATAGTTCCCTTGAAGAAGCCTGTCCGAAAACAAGGTACAAGGGTAAAACTAAACCCCAATGGTGGACTTCTGAGCTAACGGCTATGAAAAAGACCTGCAACAAGCTATTCAATAAGGCTAAATCTACTGGGGTCGCTAATGATTGGGATGCCTATAAAGAGCAACTCAAGATCTATAAGAAGGAGCTTAGAAAGGCGCAAAGGCGCTCTTGGTATACCTTCTGTGGTGAAGTGGAAAAGGTCTCCGACGCCGCTAGGCTGAGGAAGATATTATCTGCTTCACCCTGTACAGTGGGATATTTACAGGATGAGGCAAATAACTGGACCAAAAACAGCGAGCAGTCGCTCAATGTACTGTTCGACACACATTTCCCGGGCAACTCTGTAACAGAACCCGAGGATCAGCAGGACCAACAAGAGTGCGAGTGGACTGCGAGCGTCGCTGGCTTGTTGACTGAGAGATCCAGAATAAGCTGGGCTATTAATAGCTTTGAGCCCTTCAAGTCACCTGGACCAGACGGCATCACTCCAGCAGAAATGCAGAAAATGTTGAAATACATTATCCCCTGGCTGGAGAAAATTTATGTAGGCTGTATCAGGCTTTCATATATCCCGAATCGATGGAGGGATACCAAAGTGGTATTCATACCAAAAGCGGGGAAGATATCACACACTAGGCCAAAAGACTTCAGACCAATTAGCCTATCCTCCTTCCTATTGAAAGGTCTGGAAAGACTTTTAGATTATTTCATTAGGGAAAACCTGGATACAAAACTCCTGTCAGTGAACCAACATGCTTACAATAAGGGGAAGTCTACAGAATCAGCCCTGCACGAACTTGTGAGCACTATCGAATCGTCCCTGCATTTCAAGGAATTCAACATGGTGGCATTTCTTGACATAGAAGGGGCTTTTAACAACATTCACTCAGATGCAATAATTGCGGCACTGTCACATCTTAATGTTAACTCTAGTTTGATTAGACTAATTCAAAGTCTGCTCAACAGAAGACGCATAACAGCATGTCTTGGGTCCACAACTCTAACAAGGTTTGTAAACAGAGGGACCCCACAAGGAGGAGTACTGTTTCCACTAATTTGGAACCTAGCGGTGAATGAAATCCTGCTAGATCTAGAACGGTGTGGCTGCAAGGTCGTGGCATATGCGGACGACGTTGCAATCGCAGTGAGTGGCAAATTCGAAAACGTCCTCCGAGACATTCTACAGGTGGCTCTGAACAAATTGGCTAGATGGGCCAGAAGCAGCGGTTTGGGCATAAACCCAAACAAGACAGATTTGGTTCTCTTTACTAGGATGAATAAAGTCCCATATGTGCACCCTCCACCTCGGATAAATGGAACAGATCTAGTCTTTTCTGAAAATGCAAAATTTTTAGGAATAATTCTAGATAGGAAACTGTTATTTAGACTTAATGTATTGGAACGTGTAAGGAAGGCTAACGTCGCCTTATATTCCTGCAAAAAGGCTGTAGGGTCGCGGTGGGGCCTCTCCTAAAATCGTCCACTGGATATATATAGCAGTAGTTCGTCCTATACTGCTATACGGCATTGTGGTATGGTGGACGGCAACTGACAAACTAACCATCACCAACCTACTAACAAAGGTTCAGAGAACTGCCTGCCTGAGCATAAGCGGAGCCTTAAGGACTACAGCGACCGAGTCTCTACAAGCCCTACTCCATATACTGCCGATTAATACCGTGGCGAGAGAACTTGCAACCAAAGCGGCAATAAGATTAAACTGCCTATCAATGTGGCGGAACAAAAACTACGGTCACTTGAGGATGTCAAAGTGTAGCGCTATGGTAACCGACCGAGTGGACTATATACCAACTGTGTACACCTTCGAGAGAAATTACATCACTATGATTCCCGCCAGAGATGAATGAGTTGGAAGAATACCAGGTAATAGAAACCATATCCACTTTTACACGGATGGTTCGAAGCTTGATGGAAAGGTTGGCTTCGGAGTACACTGTGCAGAGCCTAGTTTGGATATAGTTCACAGACTACCAGATACCTGCAATGTCTATCAAGCCGAAATAATGGCAATATGGGAAGTAGCCAAGTGGCTGAGTCGCAGCATAGTAACCAACACTGGCGTTGTCATTTACTCGGACAGCCAGGCTGCCATCATTTCTCTGGAGGCAACATCCCTAAATTCACAAACAGGCCTCGACTGCCGCAGATCTCTTAACGATATAGATGAGCAGTTTGATATACACCTCATATGGGTGCCTGGGCATAGGGATATTCCGGAGAACAGCAAAGTCGATTAACTTGCTAGGAAAGGGACGACATTACAAATTCTCGAAGAATTTGCATTTATTGGTGCGCCAATATCCACGTGAAAGCCGTGGCTTAGGCAAGAGGACATTAGGCAGTCCAACGAAAGGTGGACAGAAATCGGCACCTGCCGATCAAAAGAGAAGATCAAAATATCTCCTCGCACTAGAGAGGCAAAGATTGTCTACGTTAGTATCAGTTCTGACGGGACACTGCTTGATCGGCGAACACGCCAAAAGATTGGGTATTGAGTCTACTGACTTCTGCAGAAGCTGTGGAGATGAGGAAGAAGTGGAGAGCATTGAGGACTTGCTATGCGACTGCGCCGCTCTGAGTAAACGTCGACTGGACATACTGGGGTCGGCTTTTCTAGGCAGCCTAACAGATCTTTCCGGTACCGATATTCGTACTATCGATAAATTTGTATATCAAACAGGTTGGTTTCGATGAGGGACATTTCAGCCCGTGGTAACACTAGGGACCTAAACTGGTCTATGTGATCATGTATAAAAAAAAATAATACGGCTGCCACCCTAACCTAAAGCTAATCGCGTCTGGACAAAGTGTGACCAATGTTATCTTACCAATAGCCTTTGTAATCCTATCTTCAGTTTGCAGCGACCCTGCTTCAGAGGGTCAGCTTGGCATATTACATCACTTTTCCTTCTCTGTCGCAATTGGAGGAGCTGAATTCCCCGGTACCACAAGTGGCGTAGGAGTTGCAGCATCCACCGCTGTAGAGAGAGGTAGAGGTCCAATCAGGGACGATTTTTTCGCTATTTGGGGATAACGCAGTTCGTGGCGATGTATCGTTTTCCAGTTGGATTTGTTCACTCATTTCTCTCACCGCTATATCTCGCGTTGGAATAATAAGTTCACTACGACTGATCGTTGCTGATCAGTCGTAGTGAACGGACGTGTTTAGCACAGAGCGGATAGTTAAAATCTATTACGCAGTACCTATTACGCAATCGCAAAAACAAAACAAAATCTGTACAAAGTCTGGAAGGCCTACATCGTAGTACCTATTACGGGCTAATACAGAAAAAAAAATCATTTGCAGGGATGCCTTCGCGTTCCGATGGAGCGGGGTTCCCCAATCGTCCTACTGTCCGTCCGTTGGTCTTGGCCAAAGCCGACCACACCAAACATGGTGTGGTCGGCTCACAACAGGTGGTACGGTGAGGGGAAAACGTCATGTCCGACCGTCAAAATGGAAACACAATGAGCACCGGATAGCGCTCAGAGTTCTGACGAAGTTGGAGGCTGTTGAGGTTTCGGCTCTTACCGAAAAACAAACGGAGTCATTTACCTGGGCTAAAGGCGTCTTAGATGCTTCTAAGGCCAATCAGCCGGCTGAAAGAGCCACAAATTCAGCTGTGTTAACGGCTAATAAAGTCAAAAGAATCAGATCACCTGATGAACCCCTGCCCTCGAAAAAGGCAAGAGGCCCAAATGTCACTATCAACAGGACACTCACCAAGCCCTTCAATGAAGTGGCGAAGGAGAGTCTAGTGATGGCCGTTATAGACAGAAGTAGTGAGGATGGATCCATCCTCAAGGACAAATGGAGTCATGTGCAATCAGCCATTATGGCTCATTACCTCGATGTCCGTAGAGAGATGCCGGGCACACCACCAATCTGCAACGATGCAGGATGGCATCAGGGGAGAGTAAAGCTCTTACATTTCGGTGATGCCAGATCAGTAGACCTGTATAAGGCTGCTCTGAGTCGAGCGGGTGAGGTGTGGCCGGGTGCCCAGTTGGATATTGTCGAAAAAAACAACATCCCTAGTCACCCTAGAGCCATCACCTGGGTTACAGAAGAGCCCTCCAACCCGGCTGACATATTAGAAATAATAAAAGATTCCAATCCTGGTCTGCCCGCCCATAATTGGAGAATCAGCAAGGTGGGTGAGGCGGATGGTAAAAAGCGGCAGGTCAATTTGATCCTTAACGCTGAATCCACCTCCCATATACAACGTGCAAGTGCAACCCTACAGTATGGCTTCGAGACTATAGTCTTGAAGGTATACAAGCAGGATATAGTTCCCACAGCGGAAGGTGAGTCGTCCACCGCGGTTGATACACAGCTTTCTGGAAGTGCGGAGGTATCCACGCCCATTATTTCGGGTAACTCCAACTCTAACAGAAGATCTGTAACGTCCTACTCTGAGGACGAAAGCTCTACTTCTGACACAGAGGGGCTGAGGGGAGTCTCCGGACTCTTTGACGCATCTGGCGGGGACACACTTCTCGATGATACGGACGAAGAGTTCGATAACACCCTTGTCGGGGTGGAAGTTAATCTGTCAATTACCAATGATGGTAAGAATTTTACAGATTAACCTCCATCACGCTAAAGTAGCCTCAGCGGCTCTATTGCTGCGCCTGTCCACAGGTGCAGTAGACATCGTCCTGATACAGGAGCCCTACGCAGTGGGAGGAAGGGTGTGCGGTATCAGGACACCCAACTTTTAACTGCTTGTGGCCAACTGTGAAGGCACTCCAAGAACCTGCATTTTGGCCAGGAAAGATCTAAGCATCTTTCTCCTGGCTAATTTAAGTGGTAAAGACCAAACATCTGCTAGTCTGGAGATCGGTAATCGCATATATTGGGTGGTCTCCAGTTACTTGCTTCATGAAGCTGTAGTACCGACTGCTCTATTCAGGGAAGTAGTAGAAGAAGCAACATCTGACGAGGTCGAGCTGATTGTTGGCGCAGACACGAACGCTCATCATACTATCTGGGGTAGTACGGATATAAACAATAGGTGTGATTCGCTTCTTGACTTTATTCTAACTACCAACCTAAGTATTTGTAACATAGGTAATAAACCGACCTTTACCATTAAAGACAGACAAGAAGTACTCGACGTAACGTTTGCTACTGACCGGCTGTCAGACAAAATTATTGGGTGGTATGTACTGGACGACCACTCATTCTCAGATCACCATTATATTGAGTTCAAACTCGCTGAAAAAGCGCCTGAACCTGCCGTCCACAGAAATGTGAGAGAGACAAAGTGGCACTTGTATGAAAAGAATTTCAAGAAAGTCCTCAACTCCAAACTTCTGTACGAACCGAATGACAAAGCCGATCTAGATCATCTGGTCGAGCATATCACCACATCATTCAATAGTTCCCTTGAAGAAGCCTGTCCAAAAACAAGGTACAAGGGTAAAACTAAACCCCAATGGTGGACTTCTGAGCTAACGGCTATGAAAAAGACCTGCAACAAGGTATTCAACAAGGCTAAATCTACAGGGGTCGCTAATTTTCTTTCTTTCTTTCTCTTGGTATACCTTCTGTGGCGAAGTGGAAAAGGTCTCCGACGCCGCAAGGCTGAGGAAAATATTATCAGCTTCACCCTGTACAGTGGGTTACTTGCAGGATGAGGCAAATAATTGGACCAAAAACAGCGAGCAGTCGCTCAATGTACTGCTCGACACACATTTCCCGGGGAACTCTCTAACAGAACCAGAGGATCAGCAGGACCAACAAGAGTGCGAGTGGACTGCGAGCGTCGCTGGCTTGTTGACTGAGAGATCCAGAATAAGCTGGGCTATTAATAGCTTTGAGCCCTTCAAGTCACCTGGACCAGACGGCATCACTCCAGCAGAAATGCAGAATATGTTGAAATACATTATCCCCTGGCTGGAGAAAATTTATGTAGGCTGTATCAGGCTTTCATATATCCCGAATCGATGGAGGGATACCAAAGTGGTATTCATACCAAAAGCGGGGAAGATGTCACACACTAGGCCAAAAGACTTCAGACCAATTAGCCTATCCTCCTTCCTATTGAAATGTCTGGAAAGACTTTTAGATTATTTCATTAGGGAAAACCTGGATACAAAACTCCTGTCAGTGAACCAACATGCTTACAACAGAGCCTAGTTTGGATATAGTTCACAGACTACCAGATACCTGCAATGTCTATCAAGCCTAAATAATGGCAATATGGGAAGTAGCCAAGTGGCTGAGTCGCAACATAGTAACCAACACTGGCGTTGTCATTTACTCGGACAGCCAGGCTGCCATCATTTCTCTGGAGCCAACATCCCTAAATTCACAAACAGGCCTCGACTGCCGCAGATCTCTTAACGATATAGATGAGCAGTTTGATATACACCTCATATGGGTGCATGGGCATAGGGATATTCCGGAGAACAGCAAAGTCGATTAACTTGCTAGGAAAGGGACGACATTACAAATTCTCGAAGAATTTGCATTTATTGGTGCGCCAATATCCACGTGAAAGCCGTGGCTTAGGCAAGAGGACATTAGGCAGTCCAACGAAAGGTGGACAGAAATCGGCACCTGCCGATCAAAAGAGAAGATCAAAATATCTCCTCGCACTAGAGAGGCAAAGATTGTCTACGTTAGTATCAGTTCTGACGGGACACTGCTTGATCGGCGAACACGCCAAAAGATTGGGTATTGAGTCTACTGACTTCTGCAGAAGCTGTGGAGATGAGGAAGAAGTGGAGAGCATTGAGCACTTGCTATGCGACTGCGCCGCTCTGAGTAAACGTCGACTGGACATACTGGGGTCGGCTTTTCTAGGCAGCCTAACAGATCTTTCCGGTACCGATATTCGTACTATCGATAAATTTGTATATCAAACAGGTTGGTTTCGATGAGGGACATTTCAGCCCGTGGTAACACTAGGGACCTAAACTGGTCTATGTGATCATGTATAAAAAAAATAATACGGTTACCACCCTAACCTAAAGCTAATCGCGTCTGGACAAAGTGTGACCAATGTTATCTTACCAATAGCCTTTGTTATCCTATCTTCAGTTTGCAGCGACCCTGCTTCAGAGGGTCAGCTTGGCATATTACATCGCTTTTCCTTCTCTGTCGCAATTGGAGGAGCTGAATTCCCCGGTACCACAAGTGGCGTAGGAGTTGCAGCATCCACCGCTGTAGATAGAGGTAGAGGTCCAATCAGGGACGATTTCTTCGCTATTTGGGGATAACGCAGTTCGTGGCGATGTATCGTTTTCCAGTTGGATTTGTTCACTCATTTCTCTCACCGCTATATCTCGCGTTGGAATAATAAGTTCACTACGACTGATCGTTGCTGATCAGTCGTAGTGAACGGACGTGTTTAGCACAGAGCGGATAGTTAAAATCTATTACGCAGTACCTATTACGCAATCGCAAAAACAAAACAAAATCTGTACAAAGTCTGGAAGGCCTACATCGTAGTACCTATTACGGGCTAATACAGAAAAAAAAATCATTTGCGGGGATGCCTTCGCGTTCCGATGGAGCGGGGTTCCCCAATCGTCCTACTGTCCGTCCGTTGGTCTTGGCCAAAGCCGACCACACCAAACATGGTGTGGTCGGCTCACATCAGGTGGTACGGTGAGGGGAAAACGTCATGTCCGACCGTCAAAATGGAAACACAATGAGCACCGGATAGCGCTCAGAGTTCTGACGAAGTTGGAGGCTGTTGAGGTTTCGGCTCTTACCGAAAAACAAAAAGAGTCATTTACCTGGGCTAAAGGCGTCTTAGATGCTTCTAAGGCCAATCAGCCGGCTGAAAGAGCCACAAATTCAGCTGTGTTAACGGCTAATAAAGTCAAAAGAATCAGATCACCTGAACCCCTGCCCTCGAAAAAGGCAAGAGGCCCAAATGTCACTATCAACAGGACACTCACCAAGCCCTTCAATGAAGTGGCGAAGGAGAGTCTAGTGATGGCCATTATAGACAGAAGTAGTGAGGATGGATCCATCCTCAAGGACAAATGGAGTCATGTGCAATCAGCCATTATGGCTCATTACCTCGATGTCCGTAGCGAGATGCCGGGCACACCACCAATCTGCAACGATGCAGGATGGCATCAGGGGAGAGTAAAGCTCTTACATTTCGGTGATGCCAGATCAGTAGACCTGTATAAGGCTGCTCTGAGTCGAGCGGGTGAGGTGTGGCCGGGTGCCCAGTTGGATATTGTCGAAAAAAACAACATCCCTAGTCACCCTAGAGCCATCACCTGGGTTACAGAAGAGCCCTCCAACCCGGCTGACATATTAGAAATAATAAAAGATTCCAATCCTGGTCTGCCCGCCCATAATTGGAGAATCAGCAAGGTGGGTGAGGCGGATGGTAAAACGCGGCAGGTCAATTTGATCCTTAACGCTGAATCCACCTCCCATATACAACGTGCAAGTGCAACCCTACAGTATGGCTTCGAGACTATAGTCTTGAAGGTATACAAGCAGGATATAGTTCCCACAGCGGAAGGTGAGTCGTCCACCGCGGTTGATACACAGCTTTCTGGAAGTGCGGAGGTATCCACGCCCATTATTTCGGGTGACTCCAACTCTAACAGAAGATCTGTAACGTCCTACTCTGAGGACGAAAGCTCTACTTCTGACACAGAGGGGCTGAGGGGAGTCTCCGGACTCTTTGACGCATCTGGCGGGGACACGCTTCACGATGATACGGACGAAGAGTTCGATAACACCCTTGTCGGGGTGGAAGTTAATCTGTCAATTACCAATGATGGTAAGAATTTTACAGATTAACCTCCATCACGCTAAAGTAGCCTCAGCGGCTCTATTGCTGCGCCTGTCCACAGGTGCAGTAGACATCGTCCTGATACAGGAGCCCTACGCAGTGGGAGGAAGGGTGTGCGGTATCAGGACACCCAACTTTTAACTGCTTGTGGCCAACTGTGAAGGCACTCCAAGCACCTGCATTTTGGCCAGGAAAGATCTAAGCATCTTTCTCCTGGCTAATTTAAGTGGTAAAGACCAAACATCTGCTAGTCTGAAGATCGGTAATCGCATATATTGGGTGGTCTCCAGTTACTTGCTTCATGAAGCTGTAGTACCGACTGCTCTATTCAGGGAAGTAGTAGAAGAAGCAACATCTGACGAGGTCGAGCTGATTGTTGGCGCAGACACGAACGCTCATCATACTATCTGGGGTAGTACGGATATAAACAATAGGTGTGATTCGCTTCTTGACTTTATTCTAACTACCAACCTAAGTATTTGTAATATAGGTAATAAACCGACCTTTACCATTAAAGACAGACAAGAAGTACTCGACGTAACGTTTGCTACTGACCGGCTGTCAGACAAAATTATTGGGTGGTATGTACTGGACGACCACTCATTCTCAGATCACCATTATATTGAGTTCAAACTCGCTGAAAAAGCGCCTGAACCTGCCGTCCACAGAAATGTGAGAGAGACAAAGTGGCACTTGTATGAAAAGAATTTCAAGAAAGTCCTCAACTCCAAACTTCTGTACGAACCGAATGACAAAGCCGATCTAGATCATCTGGTCGAGCATATCACCACATCATTCAATAGTTCCCTTGAAGAAGCCTGTCCAAAAACAAGGTACAAGGGTAAAACTAAACCCCAATGGTGGACTTCTGAGCTAACGGCTATGAAAAAGACCTGCAACAAGCTATTCAACAAGGCTAAATCTACAGGGGTCGCTAATGTTTCTTTCTTTCTTTCTCTTGGTATACCTTCTGTGGCGAAGTGGAAAAGGTCTCCGACGCCGCAAGGCTGAGGAAAATATTATCAGCTTCACCCTGTACAGTGGGTTACTTGCAGGATGAGGCAAATAATTGGACCAAAAACAGCGAGCAGTCGCTCAATGTACTGCTCGACACACATTTCCCGACCGTCAAAATGGAAACACAATGAGCACCGGATAGCGCTCAGAGTTCTGACGAAGTTGGAGGCTGTTGAGGTTTCGGCTCTTACCGAAAAACAAAAAGAGTCATTTACCTGGGCTAAAGGCGTCTTAGATGCTTCTAAGGCCAATCAGCCGGCTGAAAGAGCCACAAATTCAGCTGTGTTAACGGCTAATAAAGTCAAAAGAATCAGATCACCTGAACCCCTGCCCTCGAAAAAGGCAAGAGGCCCAAATGTCACTATCAACAGGACACTCACCAAGCCCTTCAATGAAGTGGCGAAGGAGAGTCTAGTGATGGCCATTATAGACAGAAGTAGTGAGGATGGATCCATCCTCAAGGACAAATGGAGTCATGTGCAATCAGCCATTATGGCTCATTACCTCGATGTCCGTAGAGAGATGCCGGGCACACCACCAATCTGCAACGATGCAGGATGGCATCAGGGGAGAGTAAAGCTCTTACATTTCGGTGATGCCAGATCAGTAGACCTGTATAAGGCTGCTCTGAGTCGAGCGGGTGAGGTGTGGCCGGGTGCCCAGTTGGATATTGTCGAAAAAAACAACATCCCTAGTCACCCTAGAGCCATCACCTGGGTTACAGAAGAGCCCTCCAACCCGGCTGACATATTAGAAATAATAAAAGATTCCAATCCTGGTCTGCCCGCCCATAATTGGAGAATCAGCAAGGTGGGTGAGGCGGATGGTAAAAAGCGGCAGGTCAATTTGATCCTTAACGCTGAATCCACCTCCCATATACAACGTGCAAGTGCAACCCTACAGTATGGCTTCGAGACTATAGTCTTGAAGGTATACAAGCAGGATATAGTTCCCACAGCGGAAGGTGAGTCGTCCACCGCGGTTGATACACAGCTTTCTGGAAGTGCGGAGGTATCCACGCCCATTATTTCGGGTGACTCCAACTCTAACAGAAGATCTGTAACGTCCTACTCTGAGGACGAAAGCTCTACTTCTGACACAGAGGGGCTGAGGGGAGTCTCCGGACTCTTTGACGCATCTGGCGGGGACACGCTTCTCGATGATACGGACGAAGAGTTCGATAACACCCTTGTCGGGGTGGAAGTTAATCTGTCAATTACCAATGATGGTAAGAATTTTACAGATTAACCTCCATCACGCTAAAGTAGCCTCAGCGGCTCTATTGCTGCGCCTGTCCACAGGTGCAGTAGACATCGTCCTGATACAGGAGCCCTACGCAGTGGGAGGAAGGGTGTGCGGTATCAGGACACCCAACTTTTAACTGCTTGTGGCCAACTGTGAAGGCACTCCAAGAACCTGCATTTTGGCCAGGAAAGATCTAAGCATCTTTCTCCTGGCTAATTTAAGTGGTAAAGACCAAACATCTGCTAGTCTGAAGATCGGTAATCGCATATATTGGGTGGTCTCCAGTTACTTGCTTCATGAAGCTGTAGTACCGACTGCTCTATTCAGGGAAGTAGTAGAAGAAGCAACATCTGACGAGGTCGAGCTGATTGTTGGCGCAGACACGAACGCTCATCATACTATCTGGGGTAGTACGGATATAAACAATAGGTGTGATTCGCTTCTTGACTTTATTCTAACTACCAACCTAAGTATTTGTAACATAGGTAATAAACCGACCTTTACCATTAAAGACAGACAAGAAGTACTCGACGTAACGTTTGCTACTGACCGGCTGTCAGACAAAATTATTGGGTGGTATGTACTGGACGACCACTCATTCTCAGATCACCATTATATTGAGTTCAAACTCGCTGAAAAAGCGCCTGAACCTGCCGTCCACAGAAATGTGAGAGAGACAAAGTGGCACTTGTATGAAAAGAATTTCAAGAAAGTCCTCAACTCCAAACTTCTGTACGAACCGAATGACAAAGCCGATCTAGATCATCTGGTCGAGCATATCACCACATCATACAATAGTTCCCTTGAAGAAGCCTGTCCAAAAACAAGGTACAAGGGTAAAACTAAACCCCAATGGTGGACTTCTGAGCTAACGGCTATGAAAAAGACCTGCAACAAGCTATTCAACAAGGCTAAATCTACAGGGGTCGCTAATGTTTCTTTCTTTCTTTCTCTTGGTATACCTTCTGTGGCGAAGTGGAAAAGGTCTCCGACGCCGCAAGGCTGAGGAAAATATTATCAGCTTCACCCTGTACAGTGGGTTACTTGCAGGATGAGGCAAATAATTGGACCAAAAACAGCGAGCAGTCGCTCAATGTACTGTTCGACACACATTTCCCGGGGAACTCTCTAACAGAACCAGAGGATCAGCAGGACCAACAAGAGTGCGAGTGGACTGCGAGCGTCGCTGGCTTGTTGACTGAGAGATCCAGAATAAGCTGGGCTATTAATAGCTTTGAGCCCTTCAAGTCACCTGGACCAGACGGCATCACTCCAGCAGAAATGCAGAATATGTTGAAATACATTATCCCCTGGCTGGAGAAAATTTATGTAGGCTGTATCAGGCTTTCATATATCCCGAATCGATGGAGGGATACCAAAGTGGTATTCATACCAAAAGCGGGGAAGATATCACACACTAGGCCAAAAGACTTCAGACCAATTAGCCTATCCTCCTTCCTATTGAAATGTCTGGAAAGACTTTTAGATTATTTCATTAGGGAAAACCTGGATACAAAACTCCTGTCAGTGAACCAACATGCTTACAACAGAGCCTAGTTTGGATATAGTTCACAGACTACCAGATACCTGCAATGTCTATCAAGCCGAAATAATGGCAATATGGGAAGTAGCCAAGTGGCTGAGTCGCAACATAGTAACCAACACTGGCGTTGTCATTTACTCGGACAGCCAGGCTGCCATCATTTCTCTGGAGGCAACATCCCTAAATTCACAAACAGGCCTCGACTGCCGCAGATCTCTTAACGATATAGATGAGCAGTTTGATATACACCTCATATGGGTGCCTGGGCATAGGGATATTCCGGAGAACAGCAAAGTCGATTAACTTGTCGAGAATTTGCATTTATTGGTGCGCCAATATCCACGTGAAAGCCGTGGCTTAGGCAAGAGGACATTAGGCAGTCCAACGAAAGGTGGACAGAAATCGGCACCTGCCGATCAAAAGAGAAGATCAAAATATCTCCTCGCACTAGAGAGGCAAAGATTGTCTACGTTAGTATCAGTTCTGACGGGACACTGCTTGATCGGCGAACACGCCAAAAGATTGGGTATTGAGTCTACTGACTTCTGCAGAAGCTGTGGAGATGAGGAAGAAGTGGAGAGCATTGAGCACTTGCTATGCGACTGCGCCGCTCTGAGTAAACGTCGACTGGACATACTGGGGTCGGCTTTTCTAGGCAGCCTAACAGATCTTTCCGGTACCGATATTCGTACTATCGATAAATTTGTATATCAAACAGGTTGGTTTCGATGAGGGACATTTCAGCCCGTGGTAACACTAGGGACCAGAGTATGAAGCCGCCGAGCCGAGCCGCCGATTTTAGCCGCCGCCGACCATTTTTCACAAGCCGTAGCCGCCGCCGATCTTTGCGGCTATAATCGGCTGAAACACAGCCGCCGTTCCATGTGAAAACTTTAAAATATGGATAGATACAATTTACATTTTTGATAAGCAAATACATAGCTATATAGCAGATATATCGTCCCCTTAATAGAAGAATAATGTGTACGCATATACACTATTATTTTTTATTGCATTCTAAGAATCTACGCAATTGGTTCTACATCTGGTGAAATTCCACTTCCACAAATTGGGTTATTGGGTTTTTGAAATTGTTCATTAATAAATAATAATATCGAGTTTCAATTTCACAAAAACTTCAAATATGATTTTCTCGAAACGACAAATAAATTATACACTATTCATTTATTGGGTGGACGATATGGATGTGAGTGATTTTCATAATATTGATAGAAATAGAAAAATAATTATAAAAATTCTTGTTTAAAGGAAAAAATAAGATTTATTATTAGATTATGTACATATAGAGATAAAAATATATTTTCCATATTTTCGGAGAAAAATCAATGGAGTATTAGGTTTAGGTTAGGGTGGCAGCCGTTTTCTTTTTTTTATTTCTTCAGCTCACATAGACCAGTTTAGGTCCCTAGTGGCACCACGGGCTAAAATGCCCTTCATCCTGTTTGATATACAAATGTATCGATAGCACGAATATTGGTACTGGAAAGATCAGTTAGGCTGCCTAGAAAGGCCGACCCCAGTAGGTCCAGTCGTCGTTTACTCAAAGCGGGACAGTCGCATAGCAATTGCTCAATGCTCTCCACTTCTTCCTCATCTCCACAGCTTCTGCAGAAGTCATTGGAGTTAATACCCAATCTTCTGGCGTGTTCGCCGATCAGGCAGTGTCCCGTCAGAACTGATACTAACGTAGATAATCTTTTCCTTTCCAGTGCGAGGAGATATTTTGACCTTTTCAGGTCATACCTTGGCCAGATTTGTCTAGCTACCCTACAGGTGCCGATTTGTGTCCATCCATCGTTGGACTGCCTCATTGCCTCTTGCCTTATCCAAAGCTTGCACGTGGATAGTGGCGCACCAATATATGCAAATTCTTTGAGAATTTGTAAAGTCGTCCCTTTCCTAGCAAGTTCATCGGCTTTGCAGTTCCCCGGGATATCCCTATGCCCAGGCACCCATATGAGGTGTATATTAAACTGCTCAGCCATCTCGTTAAGAGGTCTGCGGCAGTCGAGGGCTATTTGTGAATTTAGGGATGTGGCCTCCAGAGAATTGATGGCAGCCTGGCTGTCCGAGTAAATGACAACGCCAGTGTTGGTTACTATGGAGTATTAAAGAATAATATAACATATAAATTAATACCTCCAATCTAAAGAATCTATCAAGTTAAGCTCACAACAGTAGAGGTCATTCTATTTAAACCACAAAGTAATCCACACAAATTTAAAATTTCACTAAAACGTCGATTCGCCTCTCCTGGAAAGAACCTGTTTCGACTTAAGCTATATATAGATGAATGGCGGTAAAATGCAACCCTGTGAACGTACAACCGTGTGAACATACAATTTTTGTCTTGCAACGTTGGCAGAAAAGTCATTGTGAGATAATTTGCAGATTGTAATATCTGCGAAGTTTATGCATGTGACAACGGCGCCAACATTTTATTGGCCACTGTCTATAAAATATTTGTATTGGCAATCCTGCATATAAATATTTACAAAATATATTTTAAATATATGAAATTGTAAGGGTTTCTCGCAATCGTCTTCACCTTTGCCTAAAAATCTGTCACTGTCCGTACATTTGCGACACTTTAACAGGGTTGATAAAGTTGTCCGATCTGACAATCGTCTAAACATAGCTTTAGCATACTTTGAAAATAGAGTGTATCATAGAGCTTAGCGGTATGGAATCGATGATTTTTTCACCTCACAAAATCTTACAATTAACATAAAAACTTTTCAACAATTATTTTAAATGTTAAAATGTCCATCATAGAGCCGTCGTATGTAAATTTTATGTCGGCTTAGCCGCCTAGCCGCCGCCGCCGATCTGTAATTTTCAATGGCAGCCGCCGCCGCCAATTTTGGCTCGGCTTCATTCTCTGCTAGGGACCTAAACTGGTCTATGTGATCATGTATAAAAAAAAATAATACGGCTGCCACCCTAACCTAAAGCTAATCGCGTCTGGACAAAGTGTGACCAATGTTATCTTACCAATAGCCTTTGTTATCCTATCTTCAGTTTGCAGCGACCCTGCTTCAGGGGGTCAGCTTGGCATATTACATCGCTTTTCCTTCTCTGTCGCAATTGGAGGAGCTGAATTCCCCGGTACCACAAGTGGCGTAGGAGTTGCAGCATCCACCGCTGTAGATAGAGGTAGAGGTCCAATCAGGGACGATTTCTTCGCTATTTGGGGATAACGCAGTTCGTGGCGATGTATCGTTTTCCAGTTGGATTTGTTCACTCATTTCTCTCACCGCTATATCTCGCGTTGGAATAATAAGTGAACGGACGTGTTTAGCACAGAGCGGATAGTTAAAATCTATTACGCAGTACCTATTACGCAATCGCAAAAACAAAACAAAATCTGTACAAAGTCTGGAAGGCCTACATCGTAGTACCTATTACGGGCTAATACAGAAAAAAAATTCATTTGCGGGGATGCCTTCGCGTTCCGATGGAGCGGGGTTCCCCAATCGTCCTACTGTCCGTCCGTTGGTCTTGGCCAAAGCCGACCACACCAAACATGGTGTGGTCGGCTCACAACAGGTGGTACGGTGAGGGGAAAACGTCATGTCCGACCGTCAAAATGGAAACACAATGAGCACCGGATAGCGCTCAGAGTTCTGACGAAGTTGGAGGCTGTTGAGGTTTCGGCTCTTACCGAAAAACAAAAAGAGTCATTTACCTGGGCTAAAGGCGTCTTAGATGCTTCTAAGGCCAATCAGCCGGCTGAAAGAGCCACAAATTCAGCTGTGTTAACGGCTAATAAAGTCAAAAGAATCAGATCACCTGAACCCCTGCCCTCGAAAAAGGCAAGAGGCCCAAATGTCACTATCAACAGGACACTCACCAAGCCCTTCATTGAAGTGGCGAAGGAGAGTCTAGTGATGGCCATTATAGACAGAAGTAGTGAGGATGGATCCATCCTCAAGGACAAATGGAGTCATGTGCAATCAGCCATTATGGCTCATTACCTCGATGTCCGTAGAGAGATGCCGGGCACACCACCAATCTGCAACGATGCAGGATGGCATCAGGGGAGAGTAAAGCTCTTACATTTCGGTGATGCCAGATCAGTAGACCTGTATAAGGCTGCTCTGAGTCGAGCGGGTGAGGTGTGGCCGGGTGCCCAGTTGGATATTGTCGAAAAAAACAACATCCCTAGTCACCCTAGAGCCATCACCTGGGTTACAGAAGAGCCCTCCAACCCGGCTGACATATTAGAAATAATAAAAGATTCCAATCCTGGTCTGCCCGCCCATAATTGGAGAATCAGCAAGGTGGGTGAGGCGGATGGTAAAAAGCGGCAGGTCAATTTGATCCTTAACGCTGAATCCACCTCCCATATACAACGTGCAAGTGCAACCCTACAGTATGGCTTCGAGACTATAGTCTTGAAGGTATACAAGCAGGATATAGTTCCCACAGCGGAAGGTGAGTCGTCCACCGCGGTTGATACACAGCTTTCTGGAAGTGCGGAGGTATCCACGCCCATTATTTCGGGTGACTCCAACTCTAACAGAAGATCTGTAACGTCCTACTCTGAGGACGAAAGCTCTACTTCTGACACAGAGGGGCTGAGGGGAGTCTCCGGACTCTTTGACGCATCTGGCGGGGACACGCTTCTCGATGATACGGACGAAGAGTTCGATAACACCCTTGTCGGGGTGGAAGTTAATCTGTCAATTACCAATGATGGTAAGAATTTTACAGATTAACCTCCATTACGCTAAAGTAGCCTCAACGGCTCTATTGCTGCGCCTGTCCACAGGTGCAGTAGACATCGTCCTGATACAGGAGCCCTACGCAGTGGGAGGAAGGGTGTGCGGTATCAGGACACCCAACTTTTAACTGCTTGTGGCCAACTGTGAAGGCACTCCAAGAACCTGCATTTTGGCCAGGAAAGATCTAAGCATCTTTCTCCTGGCTAATTTAAGTGGTAAAGACCAAACATCTGCTAGTCTGGAGATCGGTAATCGCATATATTGGGTGGTCTCCAGTTACTTGCTTCATGAAGCTGTAGTACCGACTGCTCTATTCAGGGAAGTAGTAGAAGAAGCAACATCTGACGAGGTCGAGCTGATTGTTGGCGCAGACACGAACGCTCATCATACTATCTGGGGTAGTACGGATATAAACAATAGGTGTGATTCGCTTCTTGACTTTATTCTAACTACCAACCTAAGTATTTGTAACATAGGTAATAAACCGACCTTTACCATTAAAGACAGACAAGAAGTACTCGACGTAACGTTTGCTACTGACCGGCTGTCAGACAAAATTATTGGGTGGTATGTACTGGACGACCACTCATTCTCAGATCACCATTATATTGAGTTCAAACTCGCTGAAAAAGCGCCTGAACCTGCCGTCCACAGAAATGTGAGAGAGACAAAGTGGCACTTGTATGAAAAGAATTTCAAGAAAGTCCTCAACTCCAAACTTCTGTACGAACCGAATGACAAAGCCGATCTAGATCATCTGGTCGAGCATATCACCACATCATTCAATAGTTCCCTTGAAGAAGCCTGTCCAAAAACAAGGTACAAGGGTAAAACTAAACCCCAATGGTGGACTTCTGAGCTAACGGCTATGAAAAAGACCTGCAACAAGCTATTCAACAAGGCTAAATCTACAGGGGTCGCTAATGTTTCTTTCTTTCTTTCTCTTGGTATACCTTCTGTGGCGAAGTGGAAAAGGTCTCCGACGCCGCAAGGCTGAGGAAAATATTATCAGCTTCACCCTGTACAGTGGGTTACTTGCAGGATGAGGCAAATAATTGGACCAAAAACAGCGAGCAGTCGCTCAATGTACTGCTCGACACACATTTCCCGGGGAACTCTCTAACAGAACCAGAGGATCAGCAGGACCAACAAGAGTGCGAGTGGACTGCGAGCGTCGCTGGCTTGTTGACTGAGAGATCCATAATAAGCTGGGCTATTAATAGCTTTGAGCCCTTCAAGTCACCTGGACCAGACGGCATCACTCCAGCAGAAATGCAGAATATGTTGAAATACATTATCCCCTGGCTGGAGAAAATTTATGTAGGCTGTATCAGGCTTTCATATATCCCGAATCGATGGAGGGATACCAAAGTGGTATTCATACCAAAAGTGGTATTCATACCAAAGGGAAGATATCACACACTAGGCCAAAAGACTTCAGACCAATTAGCCTATCCTCCTTCCTATTGAAAGGTCTGGAAAGACTTTTAGATTATTTCATTAGGGAAAACCTGGATACAAAACTCCTGTCAGTGAACCAACATGCTTACAATAAGGGGAAGTCTACAGAATCAGCCCTGCACGAACTTTTGAGCACTATCGAATCGTCCCTGCATTTCAAGGAATTCACCATGGTGGCATTTCTTGACATAGAAGGGGCTTTTAACAACATTCACTCAGATGCAATGATTGCGGCACTGTCACATCTTAATGTTAACTCTAGTTTGATTAGACTAATTCAAAATCTGCTCAACAGAAGACGCATAACAGCATGTCTTGGGTCCACAACTCTAACAAGGTTTGTAAACAGAGGGACCCCACAAGGAGGAGTACTGTCTCCACTAATTTGGAACCTAGCGGTGAATGAAATCCTGCTAGATCTAGAACGGTGTGGCTGCAAGGTCGTGGCATATGCGGACGACGTTGCAATCGCAGTGAGTGGCAAATTCGAAAACGTCCTCCGAGACATTCTACAGGTGGCTCTGAACAAATTGGCTGGATGGGCCAGAAGCAGCGGTTTGGGCATAAACCCAAACAAGACAGATTTGGTTCTCTTTACTAGGATGAATAAAGTCCCACATGTGCACCCTCCACCTCGGATAAATGGAACAGATCTAGTCTTTTCTGAAAATGCAAAATTTTTAGGAATAATTCTAGATAGGAAACTGTTATTTAGACTTAATGTATTGGAACGTGTAAGGAAGGCTAACGTCGCCTTATATTCCTGCAAAAAGGCTGTAGGGTCGCGGTGGGGCCTCTCCTAAAATCGTCCACTGGATATATATAGCAGTAGTTCGTCCTATACTGCTATACGGCATTGTGGTATGGTGGACGGCAACTGACAAACTAACCATCACCAACCTACTAACAAAGGTTCAGAGAACTGCCTGCCTGAGCATAAGCGGAGACTTAAGGACTACAGCGACCGAGTCTCTACAAGCCCTACTCCATATACTGCCGATTAATATCGTGGCGAGAGAACTTGCAACCAAAGCGGCAATAAGATTAAACTGCCTATCAATGTGGAGGTACAAAAACAACGGTCACATGAGAATATCAAAGTGTAGTGCTATGGTAACCGACCGAGTGGACTATATACCAACGGTGTACACCTTCGAGAGAAATTACATCACTAGATTCCCGCGAGAGATGAATGGGTTGGAAGAAAACCAGGTAATAGAAACCATCTCCACTTTTACACGGATGGTTCGAAGCTTGATGAAAAGGTTGGCTTCGGAGTACACTGTGCAGAGCTTAGATTGGATATAGCTCACAGACTACCAGATACCTGCAGTGTCTATCAAGCCGAAATAATGGCAATATGGGAAGTAGCCAAGTGGCTGAGTCGCAACATAGTAACCAACACTGGCGTTGTCATTTACTCGGACAGCCAGGCTGCCATCATTTCTCTGGAGGTAACATCCCTAAATTCACAAACAGCCCTCGACTGCCGCAGATCTCTTAACGAGATGGCTGAGCAGTTTAACATACACCTCATATGGGTGCCTGGGCATAAGGATATCCCGGGGAACTGCAAAGCCGATGAACTTGCTAGGAAAGGGACGACATTACAAATTCTCGAAGAATTTGCATATATTGGTGCGCCACTATCCACGTGCAAGCTTTGGCTTAGGCAAGAGGCAATCGGGCAGTCCAACGAAAGATGGACAGAAATCGGCACCTGCAGAGTAGCTAGACAAATCTGGCCAAGGTATGACCTGAGAAGATCAAAATATCTCTACTGGGGTCGGCTTTTCTAGGCATCCTAACAGATCTTTCCAGTACCGATATACGTAATATCGACAAATTTGTATATCAAACAGGTTGGTTTCGATGAGGGGCATTTCAGCCCGTGGTAACACTAGGGACCTAAACTGGTCTATGTGAGCTTGTTTAAAAAAATACGGCTGCCACCCTAACCTAAACCTAAACCTAAAGAAGTAAAAAAGTAATTAAGTAAATATGTAAATAGGCAAATAAGTAAATAAGTAAATAAGTAAATAAATAAATAAGTAAATAAGTAAATAAGTAATTAAGTAAATAAGTAAATAAGTAAACAAGTAAATAAGTAAATAAGTTAATAAGTTAATAAGTAAATAAGTAAATAAGTAAATAAGTAAATAAGTAAATAAGTAAATAAGTAAATAAGTAAATAAGTAAATAAGTAAATAAGTAAATAAGTAAATAAGTAAATAAGTAAATAAGTAAATAAGTAAATAAGTAAATAAGTAAATAAGTAAATAAGTAAATAAGTAAATAAGTAAATAAGTAAATAAGTAAATAAGTAAATAAGTAAATAAGTAAATAAGTAAATAAGTAAATAAGTAAATAAGTAAATAAGTAAATAAGTAAATAAGTAAATAAGTAAATAAGTAAATAAGTAAATAAGTAAATAAGTAAATAAGTAAATAAGTAAATAAGTAAATAAGTAAATAAGTAAATAAGTAAATAAGTAAATAAGTAAATAAGTAAATAAGTAAATAAGTAAATAAGTAAATAAGTAAATAAGTATATAAGTAAATAAGTAAATAAGTAAATAAGTAAATAAGTAAATAAGTAAATGAGTATATGAGTAAATAAGTAAATAAATAAATTTTACATAAAAAAATGTAAATAAGTAACTAAGTAAAGAAGTAAATAAGTAAATAGGTCAGTCGCCGCCTGTCGTAGCGAACGGACGTGTTATCGCAGAGCGGATAGTTTTTAACCTATTACACAATACCTATTCACCTACCTACTACGCAACCACGTGGTTTGTTGTTTTTAAAGCGTAGGTTGAATTGGATGCATTGGTCTCTGGACAGAAATTTCTGAGCTCAGTCTGGAAGGCCTATATCGACGTACCTATTACGGGCTAATACTGGCTATGGGGGTATCTCCCTCAACCAATTTATGCTTAAACCAAAAAATACGAAGGAGAATACGGCGCAGGGGAGGGAAAACCCAGTGCCGGCGACAAGCGTTGATTCACTCACGAGTCATGTGTCGTCATTATCGCACAATCGTGAGCATGCAACTTCTACGAGCTTTGGTGCCTTGGATCCCGTAGTCGAAAATGAAACAAGAGCACATCCAGCTGCAGGCAAAACAATTGATAAGACAGATGAAGCAGAACCCAGCTGGGGCTCTAAGCAACCCCAGCCTTTAAAAGTCAGTGGGGACTCTGAATCATTAAATGAAAACAATATCACTATTGTTGCTAACTCGAAGAGACTCTCAGGGGCACAAAGAAGGAAACTGAATAAGTTGAACCGACAGAACCTATTACGGGATGAACCTGACAATTCTACCTCCAACACAAACATGGAAGCCGCTAAAAGAGTCAGGTTTCCCGAAGAACATAGCGCTGTGACTAAGAAGAAATGGGGCTCGCCGTCTTCCAGTAATTCGGAGAAGCCTAACGTAACCACACAAAATGAAGTCTCTAGTCTGGGTCCTTCGATCGTGGGCGGTATAGTTGATCCAGTAACGCAGGTCAAGTCAACCAAATCATCCGTTAAGGATGAGGCTTTAAACAAAAAGACTACAGACTTTAAACAAAAAGACTCAATTGGCCATAAAGAAGGGTAAGAAGCCACCATCTTATTCTAATATAGCTAAACAACATTTTCGAGACGATCTATGCTATGCCATAATTGATAGCAGCAGTGCATCTGGCAGAATCCCCGAAGACCAAAAGAGTAATTTCGAAGATTTGGTCTATACGATGGTAGCGGAGTACGTCCTCGAATCTGAGGATGAAGCACCAATCGAAGTAATGAGTTGCAAGTTTGAGAGGGGTGTTTTGATGCTAAGGCTGGCATCACAACGCTGCGCTGGTGTCCTCGTAAAACTTGTGGATAGCTTTCCCTCACCTTGGGACGGCGCAAAGGTAAAATTGGTAAGGAAAAGCGACATTCCTGAACTCATAAAAACGACCCTATATGTTAAGGGATGTCCCAGTAAGTTCTCATCAGAGTACATTCTCGACATCAGTGGCAAACAGAATTCAAAACTTTCCGTGAGAAAGAAACTTTCCTTCTATAGGAAGGGTGATACCGACCGTACTCTACTCGTGTAGGCCATAGACCCAGAATCCAAGAACAATCTTGTCATGGCGAAGGGCATGGCGTACCTCTTGATCTGGACAGTCTTTTTCAAAATTGGAAAGGTCCCGATTGGCAGGACAGATGAACCGAGTCCAAATATACTGTCTGAAGATGCAAACACTTGTAGTGAACGGAAGGAGACAAGTGAGACACTGCCAAAAACTGATGTGGAGGTAGTCAATAACACCACCAGTTCACCAATAGTACCGCCACTTTTGCAGGAAGTTCCCAGCAAAGGTGGTGATCAAAATAAAAAGATCCACAAAACGATTCAAAACAATGAGGGAGCGACAAAAAATAACACCGCCTCCCAAAATTGTCGACTGGAAGATGGTGTAATAGGTAGGGAACGAAAGGAGGAGATTGACCCACTACCAAATAATGAGGGAGTGCCACCAGATAGGATAGACTCCCAAAAGAAACTTTTACTGGAAAGACAATGATTGAGGTCAGGAAGGGTGATACCGACCGTACTCTACTCGTGTAGGCCATAGACCCAGAATCCAAGAACAATCTTGTCATGGCGAAGGGCATGGCGTACCTCTTGATCTGGACAGTCTTTTTCAAAATTGGAAAGGTCCCGATTGGCAGGACAGATGAACCGAGTCCAAATATACTGTCTGAAGATGCAAACACTTGTAGTGAACGGAAGGAGACAAGTGAGACACTGCCAAAAACTGATGTGGAGGTAGTCAATAACACCACCAGTTCACCAATAGTACCGCCACTTTTGCAGGAAGTTCCCAGCAAAGGTGGTGATCAAAATAAAAAGATCCACAAAACGATTCAAAACAATGAGGGAGCGACAAAAAATAACACCGCCTCCCAAAATTGTCGACTGGAAGATGGTGTAATAGGTAGGGAACGAAAGGAGGAGATTGACCCACTACCAAATAATGAGGGAGTGCCACCAGATAGGATAGACTCCCAAAAGAAACTTTTACTGGAAAGACAATGATTGAGGTCATCCAGATAAACCTCCACCGGAGCGAGACAGCATCCAACGCTCTGATGGACATCATAAATAAAGGCAGGGTTCATATTGCTTTGATCCAGGAACCATGGACAACTAGCAACAAGGTTACTGGATTAAACCATGTGAACTATAACCTTTTCTACGCTAACACAGGTACTCGTCCAAGGACTTGTATTTTGTGCCATAAAAACTTATGTTTTATTTTCTCTCCAGCGTTGTCAACAGCGGACGCAACGGTGCTGAGGAAAGGTAATGGAAATATGTACCTGGCGTCAATATATCTGCCATTCGATGTGCCGACATTGTCACCTACGTCGGAATTACAACGTCTGGTGAGGGAATCCAAACACACAAGTAATGAGTTGTTAACTGGGTGTAACGCCAACTCCCATCATATCGCTTGGGGTAGTACTAACACCAATAAAAGGGGACACGACCTTATAGAATTTTTTAATACAAATGACCTCATAACTCTTAACATAGGAAACACTGCAACCTTTGTTAACAACATTAGGGAAGAAGTATTAGATATAACGATATGTTCAGAAAATCTTATTGATGAGATCCATGAGTGGAGGGTTTCGGATGAACACTCCTATTCGGACCACCGTTATATAAGATTTAAAATTGCACGGCCACCGCCAAACCCAATAAGTTTCCAAAAGACTCAAAGAATACAATAAAATCATTAGATCGGGGAAACGTAACTCCTGGAGGCTTTTCTGTGAGCAGGTAGAAAGCGTTAACAGCATGTCTAAAATGAAAAAGTTCCTCTCAAAAACTCATGTCCAACCCGAAACACTGGTGGATGACACGGGTAAAAGGATGGAAACTATAGAGGATACCGTAAGGCTATTGATGAAAACTCATTTTCCGACTGGTAATGCTGGACCAACAGAGGCACAGTTACAGAATAAAAATGTATTGCATTAAGTATCTATTACGGATATAACAGATGGCATGGTTAAAGAAGCGGTAAAAAGTTTCTCTCCCTTTGGGACCGGATGGAATATTTCCAGCACTTCTGCAGAAGGAGGTGGATCTGGTATCAACTCATCTGGCTGGAGTATTCACTGCATGCCTAACCCATTCTTATACCCCAAAAAACTGGCAGGAATCAAGGGTAGTCTTAATATCAAAAGCCTGGCAAAGCGAGTTATGCGACCCCAAAGTTATACGACCCCTTATCGACCCATTAGCCTAACTTCTTTCCTGTTAAAAACAATGGAGCGAATAATTGATGACATGGCCAAAAGTAAAATAGCGGATGACAGGCTACAATTCAAACAACACGCCTATGTCAAAGGAAGGTCAGTGGAAACAGCTCTGCATGAGGTAGTGCACCACATAGAAGGGTCCTTCAGTAAATAAATGTATACACTTGCTGTACAGACCGATACACTTATCCAGTCCTTAGACTAGTTTCAGGTTGACCGGGCGCTAAAAGACTGGATCAACAATATGCTAAGGAATAGGTGGATTATTTGTGGGTCATATGACGTAAAAATTAGAGACAAGGTAAACCGTGGTATACCTCAGGGGAGCATTACGACGATACACAGTCTCCTCAAAGCCCTCACCAATGAAGGACTTAAACCAGTCTGTTATGCAGACGACGTTGTAATACTTCTAAGGGGCTTTCATCCAAATCTATTATGCAGAAGAGATGAGGAGGCACTTAACATAGCATATAACTGGGCACATCCAAGGGGATTAAATGTCAACCCAGACAAAATAGAAATATGTCTATTTACAAGGAAAATGAAGATTCATCCTTTTACCGTGCCTCGATTCCTGGATAAAAATATTGACATATCTAAAAAGGTAAAATACTTGGGAGTAATCTTGAATCTGAAACAGTACTCGAAAGATCACATTGAAGAAAGAGTTACAAAGGCCCACAGATGTTGGTCGTTGTGCAGAAGAGCTATAGTGTCACTTGTTTAACAAATTCTGGTTTGAGCAGAGAGAATACGTCCGTTTGCTATGAGAGTTAGCTTTGATCTGATAAATAAAGAAATTGATAAATAAAGAAACAAATAAATAGAGAAATAAATAATAATTATAATTTTCTATGATATTTATCCAAATATTAGCAAGGGGTCTATGTTGGTATTGTATGTGTGCTTTACTATTTTCATCAGGATGACTGTTAAAAAATACATATAAATACATGAAAACCCCGACATTTTGCATCACTGAAAACCGTTATTTCAAATATAAAAACAGTTTCTACCAACAAGAAAGAGGTCTACCCATGAGATCATCAGCGTCTCAGACGCACTGTACAAGCGAGCATCACCAACCGGCTAGAGAGAGTGAGTGTTCTACAATGTGGCGGCAATTACAACAAAAGGCTTTCACTGAAAATGCTACATATTCTAAACACACTAACAACACATCGCATCAACCACGAGACGGACACAGAGAATTTGGCACACAACTATAGAAATCTAATAAGAAAAATAAAACAAGTGAAATAACAATGATAGAATTCAGTATGACAACAGACAACAACGAAGGGAGTGCATACTCATTTTCTACGGATAATTTTAAGGTTTTTTGTAGTTTTATTTTCGTAAGTTTAAGACGAAATATTGAATGAAACTAATAAAAAAACCCAAAAAATACCAACATAGACCTCGAGCTCATTTTTGGATAAATATCATATAAAATTAAAAACACAGGTCGAATATACAAAATTACACTCTCAAATCTAATAATCATACCCGTGGCAATATTAAGAATTGCTCTCACGTCACGTCCTCGATTGCAGGACATTAAAGGGGGCCAATCGTTTCAATCTCCTCTTCGTCTTATCTTATCACATGCGACAGTAGCCTATGAAGAAAAAGCTACCATAGTATATTCCGTAAAGAGATCCTTCAATCATCATGCAGTGCAGCTTCGGCGGATTTGGTCGGATGAGCCATTGCAGAAATCTATCCAGGATTTATCTTGAGTCTTTCTCAACTATATTTTATACTGATTGAATTCTTCCTTATAGATATCCCAGTCCTGTCTTCCTCAACATAACTAATTGAAACAACCACCATGGCGGTCGTTGCAATTTAGGGTTGCTTTGACCGGTTCCACAGTTTCTTGTATATTATTTCAGGTCTTGTTGAATGTGGTCTATTCATTATTATCTGGTAGAGTAGAGTATTTTGAATCCCCTCCTTTATCGTTCTAGTACACCTTAAGCCGGATTTTGCTGAATTCGTATGACACTAGACTCGGCATTCAACATAAATACTGCGATCCTCCGAGACCAAACCTCCTCATCCAATCGGTCGGTCGATTGGATTAGGCGGTGGCAGTTAGAAAACCGGATTGCAGGCCTTCAGCATTTTAGTGATGGATTCCGCTTCGGATGGTATGGGATCTCCTCCCAGCTCGCACCCAGTCAAATTTCACCAATATTCTTCAAAACGCAGCTGCAGCCATCAAATTAGCGCATATTACTGATCCGTATTAGTTTTGTTTATGTATGGCCCTATGTTCCATGTAGGAATTTAAGAAATAAATATATTAGTTTTGTGCGGCGTTGGTACCAGCCGGCGCACAGTGGCCTAAAATGGAAAAAAATGGACATAATTCTGCCATTTCAAAACCACTTATCGTATGGCAATGAAATTTTAGGTGTGTATAGAAGTGTTAGAGAGTTTAAGTTCGGGACTTGGGCCCACTATCTCATACAGGGGCGGAGCTACAGGGCCCTAAAGTTGACCACCTCGGGTATACACAATTTTCATCGGCTTCTAACTTTTGTGGATACTCCTAGACTAGACCTACAATAAACATTTTATAGGTTGAAGATATCTTGAATAGTTTCCGAGATATGTGGATTTTAAATTTGAATTCTTAATTTTTTCGCCGACTTTGCCTTGGAGTTTAGCCAATATCTCAGTCAAAAGTTTACCGATTTTGTTTGCGTGTTTTGTTTTTTATGGATTGCCAATAAAATTTACAATATCATGAAAAAAAGAATCGATAAGATATGTGAAGAAATAAGAAAGTTATGGCCTTATAAAGTCAAATTTTTGAAAAAATTTCATTTTTGGAGATTTTTTGGCGAAAAAATTCCAATTCGTATTAAGGTCTTGTCGAAAAAGTTTGTTACACAAAGTATATCAAATTTATACTCATTTCTCTGTTAGAGAAAATCCGAAGTCAAAATTTTAATTGGTGTGGTTGCCCTTCTCCGATTTGGACCTTTTTTTTACATAAATTTCAAAAGTTTGATCGATTTTCTCCAATCGCAAAGCTAAATTGTTAAATTTTTCTTTTTATTTATTTGTATTAGGGTATAACAAAATCGACTGCAAAGGGAATCCCGAGCGCGGCTTTTCATATCGAAGATATAGGACTAAAAGTAAAAATCCCATTTTTGGGGATTTTTGATGTATTTTTTGGGAATTGAGGGATTTTCCATTAGAAATTTCCACATGTTGCGTTTAATTATTATTTCTAATATCAAAATAAAGAACTTTAAAAAAAATCATCGAAATATATACATTTTTAAGAATTTTATGTCGTATTTACGTTTCTGTCTATATGGAATTTTTTTTTAATTTTTCCCTACCTTCTTGTACTTATTATTATATCAGTCAATATGCACTGATTTCTTGTAGATCACATGTTTTTATCAAACAACAATAAAATTTAGTAAGATTTACCTTTCAGAAAATATTGCTTTGTGGCACTATTTCTAGGAAACCCTTAATCATTGACAGGGATAACCAGTAAGGAAAGGCAGAAAGTCGGGCGGGGCCGACTATATAATTCCCTACCCCTCCCTAACAATGCGATAAGGGTCATTGCGATAATAATTGGTAAATGGGTAGGAACATATTATCTAATTCTGAAACTGATAATATCTAAATTAAGCAATATTCGTTCCTAAATTGAGACATCTTACTGGAAAATTTTAATTATCGGCAGTAAAGTACAACTTCTATAGCGCTTTGAAACCAAATCAGAAGGAACATATATATGGAGGTTATATATAAATCTGAACCGATTTTCCCTGAATACTCATTCATGATCGGATATAAAATACAGTCGCCACAGCGCTTACATGTCAAATCGGGGGTAATATATATATGGGGGCTATATCTAAATCTGAACCAATTTTCTTCGAATTTGGCAGTATTCCTTCGAGTAATAAGAAACCTCTTTCTGCCGAATTTTGAACTGATCGGATATAAAATACAGTTTCTACAGCGCTTACATGTCAAATCGGGGTAACATATATATGGGGGCTATATCTAATTCTGAACCGATTTTCTCCGAATTTGGCAGTATTCCTTCATGTGGAAAGAAACCTCTTTTTAATTTAATTTATTTTCCATCATAGTAACCGAGCCTATATGGCCTTTTACAGTTACAAAAAACAACAATATGTAGACTACTCAAAAATCTTAAATATCTAAATAAATAAAATGACTAAATTATAAAATAAAACAGAAAACAATAGAAAGAGTAGTAAACAACCAAGTAAACAATTTTCTCCTAACTTTCACAGTATATATAAACAGTTATAGAGCATCTAACAATAAGAAAAACTACTCACACACTGTGAGAAAAAAAAATTTACAAAAATCAACTTAATTTCATAAAAAAAACATACGTACAAGCTTAACAATTTAATGCAATAAATAATAAAAATAATTAAAAAAAACTATAAAATTTAAAGAAAATACTAAATCAAATTACGAGGCGACTGAAAAAAAAAATATTGAGTTATAATAAACATCCCTACTACTCGCGCAAAAAAAAAACTACTCTGACAGGCTATATCATCCAATTAGGCAATAGAAAAAATAATAAACAAGAAAAAAAAAATCAAAAATCATGAAGCTGAGCATATCAAAGAGCTTATATTTATATGTATGCAACGAAAAACTGAAAGTTCTAAGCGATACCGGTAGATGGTTGTAAATGCGTGCCACTCTCACAAGAAATGACCTATCTAAGGTAGCAGTTAACCTCGGCATAACAATTTGGGTATTTCTTGTTGATCTACCAAAGCTAAAAAGATCCAACATAAATCGCGGCGTTTGCAACTTATGCACTTTATAGAAGTGCAACAAAATTCGTATTTTGATGTAGTTAGGAAATGAGCACCCAAGAAAATCGGCTACATATTGGGAAATGTGATCATACCACTTCACAGTATAAACATTTTAGCCGAATTTCGCACTTATCGGATATAAAAGAGCATTTTTACAGCGCTTACATGTCAAATCGGGGGTAACGTATACAGGGTGGCTGATATGTAATGCAACAAAGTAAAGCGCTATATTTTTTAAATTTTTTTTAAATTTTATTGTTCAAAAGCAAAAAATGTCGGAAATAACATAATATTTTAGAAACAGTTTAGATTTGTTCGAATTGGCCACCTTTGGCACGAATTATGGCCTTCAAACGGCCGACAAAGCCATCACACGCTGTACGAAAGTGGCTCTGCGGTATTTTGGCCCATTCCCGACGAAGCGCCGTCTTGAGATGATCGATACTTTTGTATTTTTTAGTGCGAACCTTACTCTCTAAAATACCCCAGGCGCAAAAGTCCAACGGATTGAGATCCGGAGATCTTGGTGGCCATTGTGCGGTTTGTGTTTTTTTTTTTGGTTTTAGTTGAAATTTTTGGATTTCTCCTTTTCAATGCTCAGTCTTAGTTCCTAGATTTCAATTAGCTTTAGCTTCATTTCATTTTTCTCGCACAAACTTTTTTGTACTGCCAGGTTGTGTAGCTGATCATTTTCAGCTTTTTTTTTCCAAAATATTACATAGCCTATCCAGTTTGTCATTCATAATTTTGGATTCATTTTTGTGTTCCTGCAGATGTCTGCAAATATTTCCTAAATATTTATTTTCTTCAGACAGAAGGCTACTGAAGTCCGGTTTTGGTGGTTGGGGATCTTGTTCTTCGTCTTTTTGAATGAGTTATAGTGCCAGAGTTTTCTTGTTTTGATGTTGACGCAGAAAAATCAATTTCTTAATTCTCTTTATCACTATCTGATTCTCCATCATTCGAATTACAAAGCATATTCATACTTTGTTCGAAATCCAGATCGCCAAAGCTTCTTCCACTATCGATTCCGTCTACAGGAGTGTAAAAGGCATAAATTCTGGCGATTGTTTCCTCCTGTTCAGACAAAACATACGGATTATATTCTCCACCACCAGTTTTTTTATTCTCTCTCTTGTTGTGAGACATCCTTTTCTTTACATTAGCCTTCCAATCCGCCCAGTTTTTTCCATTCACAAAGACTTTTTGTTGGTGGTCCGGCACAATTTAATTGGTTTGACAATTCTTTCCACAAAGACTCCACAGCCACCTTGTCTCCTTTAACATACTTGCCCCTTTAAATATATAACAATTATTATTATTAATTAAGTTTAGGTTAGGTTAGGTTAGGTTGAAGAGAGGAGACGTTTAAACGTCTCATGTCCATGGACATACACTTAAGCCAGTGGTTCGGCCTGTTGTGCGCTCCTTATTGGGCTGAACCACTGGCTTAAGTGTATGTCCATGGAATTAAGTTTAACAATAAAATAAAAACTTACATTTCATTGGTCGAATCTTCTTTTTTGATTTTTGTTTCTTTTTTTTAGTTTCAGGGTTGCATTTTCTCTTATTTTTTTATTTTTTGTTTGTTTTATGGTTGCTTTAGAGAGTATAGCACTTCGAAGGCCAAAAGTATTAAAATTTTCGTACGAAAAGTTTATTTTTTGATTGAAATTAATACAAGTATTATTTATACTTAATCCTTAGTAGATTTTTCAACTTTTCTGGAGTTTAAATTACTAAAAACATAAATTTCACTTCAGATTTTGTGAACGTTTTAAATCGATTTTTTTTTCGTTTACGTTTTCTGTAGAAGCTAAAAACGTTTTCGATTTCAAAAACGTAAATTCTTGTACGATTTTGCACTCTGTGACATGCCTGAATATACAGTTTTTACAGCGCTTACATATCAAATCGAGGGTAACATATACGTGGGTATATGGGGGCTATATCTAAATCTGAACCGAATTTAACAGTATGTATTCATATAATAAGAAACCTCTTTCTGCCGAATTTCATACTGATCGAATATAAAATAAAGTTTTTACAGCGCTTACATGTCAAATCGGGGCTAACATGGGGGCTATATCTAAATCTGAACCGATTTTAACCAAATTCAATAGGGATCGTCCTTGGGCCAAAAAAAATATGTGTAAAGTTTCGTCGAGATCGGACCATAATTGCGACCTGTACTTTGATTACAAGAATACATGCACAGACAGACGGACTGACAGACAGACGGACATAGCTAAATCAACTCAGAAAATGATTCTTAGTCGATCGGTATAATAAACGATGTGTTTATTTCGGCTCCTTTTGGGTGTTACAAACAAATGCACAAAGTTATAATACCCTGTACCACAGTGTGGTGTAGGGTATAATTAAAAAAAATATTTTGCATATTGACAGAAACGCAAATACGGCATAAAATTCTTAAAAATGTATATATTTCGATGATTTTTTTTAAAGTTCTTTATTTTGATATTAGAAATAATAATCAAACGCAACATGTGGAAATTTCTAATGGAAAATCCCTCAATTCCCAAAAAATACATCAAAAATCCCTAAAAATGGGATTTTTACTTTTAGTCCTATATCTTCGATATGAAAAGCCACGCTCGGGATTCCCTTTGTAGTCGATTTTGTTATACCCTAATAAAAAGAAAAATTTAACGATTTAGCTTCGCGATTGCAGAAAATCGATCAAACTTTTGAAATTTATGTAAAAAAAGGTCCTTTAAAATCAGTATAAATTTGATATACTTTGTGTAACAAACTTTTTCTACAAGACCTAAATACGAATAGGAATTTTTTTGACAAAAAATCTCCAAAAATTAAATTTTTCAAAAATATGACTTTATAGGGCCATAACTTTCTTATTTCTTCACATATCTTATCGATTCTTTTTCCATGATATTGTAAATTTTATTGGCAATCCATAAAAAAACACGCAAACAAAATCGGTAAACTTTTGACTGAGATATTGGCTAAACTCCAAGGCAAAAAAAAAATGTCACTAAAACCGTACACTCCATTCAAAAGTTAGAAGCCGATGGAAATTTTGTATACCCGAGGTGGTCAACCTGTAGCTCCGCCCCTGTATGAGATAGGGGGCCCAAGTTCCGAACTTAAACTCTCTAACACCTCTTGTATACACACCTAAAATTTCATCGCCATACGATAAGTGGTTTTGAAATGGCAGAATTATGTCCATTTTTTCCATTTTAGCCCACTGTGCGGCGTCATCGGTAGTCGGGCCGGAAAGATCCTTGAGAACGTCAAAGAATACAGTACAGTGATTTATTGCAAAGGCAGCCACCAAACACAGTATACGGTAACCCACGACTGCGAACCCAGAAGCCCAATGACCATTGTGCACTACGTGAAAGCGGTCTACCATTACACCCCAAATACATATACATATGTGGTTGGCAACGTAAAATGGGAATTTTTTTTAAATTTGTACTATTAAATAATAATTGTTCAAGTTAATTGAAATAATAATAAGTTGAGAACAAACGTTTCTAATATACATATGTATACATATTTACACATATTTAACGCCCATTCTTTTTTACAATCTAAAGAATACTCGTATGTATGTATGTATGATTTGGTTGGTAACAAGTTATTTTTTTGTGGACAATGGGGTAACTCTTACAGGTTATTGCATACATCCAAAAGAAATTTTATACACAGGATATTAATATTGGTAGTGCGCATGCTTAAAATTTGTATACATATATAACAATATTCGATTATAACGTTAATATCTGTAAACTAATTGGAGTTTTTCTTTAATGAATTTTAATCGAATGTATTCGTAATAAAATCGATGGTTTATAAACGGGTTTGAAGAATTTACATTGAAGCTATTTTCAAGATAAAATATAATTATTTGTCGTTCGAAAAACACTTTGTACAATGGGTTGTTTAAGTAGCAAAGACCGTTTGACTAAGGAAGACATGGAATTTTTAAAATCGCACACTCGTTATGACGAATCCACTATTAAGGAGTGGTACAAAGGATTTAAGGTAAATAATTATATACACACATTGTCGTAATAACATATTTATTTTATAGCAAGATTGTCCAAATGGGAGACTGACTCCTGCTAAATTTGTTGATATGTACAAGATGTTTTTTCCATCTGGAAATGCTGAAGAATTTTGTGACCACGTTTTTCGCACATTTGATATGGATAAAAATGGATACATTGATTTTAAGGTAATTTCATTCACAGTATTTAATTATAGATATTTTGCCATATGATTTAATATATTTAAATACGGAGGCATATCTATTTGTGTGAATTTTTATTAAAGTTGTGTTTAAAAAATGTGTAGCTAGATGTGGATGTATGTTAAAAGTGTTGTGGTTTAATTTCAAGTTAAAATAAATTTACCAACAACAATGCCAAAAACAACATGAATGATCGAGTGAAAAATAATGTGTTTGGCTTGAGATGTATCTTATTTGAAAGTGTTACCGAGTAAAATTTAAATTACTTGCATATTATAATTATAATTAAAAACAAGTGAACCGTAAATAGTAATACATTTGATAAAACTACCTAGCCTCCAATGATTGCTTGATTGTTGAATGCCAAGGTTCTTTTCTTATTTTATTTATACTTTTTTTAAAGAGATCGAATATATTTGCTGTTAATGAAGGTTTGAGGAACGCTTTAGCAGTGTTAAAGCGTTCTTCAAACCTTCATTAAATTTTTATGAATAAGGGCCTAATTGTGTTAGGTAAATACTAAAAATTATTTGCTGTTATATGAGTGAGTATTTTTTTTAATTTAGAATTTTTAAATTAGATTTTTTATTTTTCAAAATAAATTAAAAATTTAATTTGAATAATGAAAAGCTCATTTACAAATAAATATTGGGATTGTTGTTTGCTACGATGGATGGTTTCAAAACTATAAATATAGATTGAATGGGATAAAACGTACCCTTTGATGCATGCGTAAGTTTTTATAGTAATAACTGCCCAGCCATAGAAATACCATCTTCAAAGCGTTGTGAAAGCACTGTGCACCGTCAAGACACGGTGGAAGAAAGTGCTGTAAAAGCGTCAAAATGATAAGCCGATATACGGTGTGACGCCGCTATTTTACAACGCTTTTGAAACGCTATAAAAGCAAAATGTATGACTTGATCACGAAGTCGTAATTAATTTCACATGTTTATTTCAAAAAATCGTTTATTTCGGAATCGTGCCTAACTTTTTGCGGGAAAAGTTTTTCCACATGAATTTCATAGAAAATCATTTAATATATTAAACTTAAATGATTGGAAAGCCACAAAATTCAATTTTTTTAATGTATGCTCGTGACGTTATTTTAATAAATATTATTAAGTGTGAGTTTTTTGGTCTTGTACATTGTTTGTAGAATACTGTCCTCTAATGAACTAGCTACCACAAAAGCAGAGTGTGCTGAACAAATTCTGAAGACATTTGTCGAGCTTGTACCAACTATTTTTGGGCCCAATTCTCAAACGAGGAATGTAAATAGCACAATTAATATCGCTGATGATGCCATTAGCTTATTTATTACAGTTTTCGGCTTTTGATTTCGAAAACAGTCTCGGTTATATAAAATCTATGGTAAAATCTTTACCCAATCTGTGGTAATATCAAATATTTTATTGGAAAAATTTTGGAATCCGCGAATCTAAATAAATTCTCATTTGTTAATATTAATTATTTAAAAATTTCTACAATACACACAATATAAATCGGCATTTATTCCGTGAGATGAAAATACTGTTGATTCAAATATTAGAATGGTGGGAGTTAAATGTTTGCATATTTATTGTTATGGTAAATACATTTACTTTATTTATATAGTACTAGATGGCCCGGCGAATTTCGTTCCGCCCAAATTCGTTAATGTAATGAAAATATTAATACGAACATGCTTGTGGTTGTTGTTATAGCAGCTTGGGGACGCTGAGTTGATTATCCTTAAGTCTATTTTTATTACAGACTGATATATCCGATTATGGCGGGTACCTTATGTTGTTTTCATCTACTCAATGTTGTCCGGTTGTAAATTAACACTCGTCTGTTAATTTCAGGGAATGGATGTTATTTTACCTTTTCTATTCTCCACTAGAAGCGCTTCATTTCTGTTAATAGTCGTCATGGTGTTATGTCTATTTTTAGCTTCCCTATATATGTCTATTTTTAGCTTTAGTGGTAGAGAAACTCGAATTATGATGAAAACAATGATATGTTGATGTAAAGTTTTTCCAGTGCCCTGGCTGGGAATTGAACCCAGCACCTTCGGGATCCAAGTCTAATGCACTAACCACTGAGCTACCGAAGGCCACGAACATGCTCATGCTGCTTCCTGTAATTCGGTCAATTTAAATTCTGTGTACTGTACTAAACACAGTGGGATGGGAATAACGAAAGTTTATTACAATGTTGATGTACATACATCTACCCACACTCTAATTATAATGCTGTCAAAAGTATAAAATACAAACTTTAAGATGATTGCAATGGTTATTCTTTTTTCAGTATTCAGTTACGCGCTTGCTAATTCGATACAACTCGAAAAAATAATATTTTTTGTATGGATGGCACCACACTTGTGAAAATCGAAAGATCTGTTCTCGAGTTATGATGTAGTGTTGGCCATACCACGCATCTTTGCCCAAACCTAAATTTTCCTAAATATTGCACTTCCTTGGTCCAATACGAACTCGTCAAGCCCAAAATCGTGAAAAACGAAAGATCCGTTCTCGAGTTATGAGATTATGTTGGTTGTGACGCGCTCATTTGAGAGGGTCAATTTTTGTTGTGTAGTACCACATATTTACATTTAGATTTAGGTTTGTTTCTTGAAGGAGTTTTCTGAAAGCATTAAAATAACATTCACGTTTTTGATAGCGCGAGAACTGACCACTGACCAAAATCCTATTCTGTGAAAAGTCCGGGGTTTATGAATCTATCCATATTTCATCTGTGTAGCTCTTACAGGAGACTCAGCGGCCAAGTGTTCAAAACTCACTTGGCGGAAAATCGAAGTAGTCTATCTGTTCACCAAGTTTCAAGAAAATCAGTTCAGCCAAACGATTTTATAATATTAATAAGAAAATGGGATATAGAAGAAAATTTTATTTTGTCTTTGACACTTGTAAATAGATTTTTGAAAAATCCATATACACTTTGTTTGATCAGTAATAAGACCAGAGTTACACGAATCGACTTGTAGCTGCAACTTTTTTGAATTCTCTTTTGGAGTCCCTGTGTAAATTCATGTACCCAATTTACACGGTGCGACTTGTCCCTTCTACTTTATTAATGTAATTTAAAGCCAATTAAAGATAATCGTTCCTGATCAGTCGTAGTGAACGGACGTGTTTATCACGGAGCGGATAGTTAAAACCTATTACGCAATTGCAAAAAAAAATCTGTACAAAGTCGGGAAGGCCTGCATCGTAGTACCTATTACGGGCCTATACAGACAAAAAATAAATAATTTCGCTTGACGGGGATGCCTTCGTGTTCCGATGGAGCGGGGTTCCCCAATCGTCCTACTGTCCGCCCGTTGGTCTTGGCCAAAGCCGAACACACCGATAACCCCTGCTTTCAAAAAGGCAAGAGGCCCTAATGTCACCATCAACAGGACACTCAAGCCCTTCAATGAAGTGGCGAAGGAGAGTATAGTGATGGCTGTTACAGACAGAAGTAGTGAGGATGGATCCATCCTAAAGGACAAATGGAGCCATGCGCAATCAGCCATTATGGCTCATTCCTCGATGTCCGTAGAGAAATGTCAGGCAACCCACCAATCTGCAACGAAGCAGGATGGCATCAGGGGAGAGTAAAGCTCTTATACTTAGGTGATGCCAGATAAGTAAATCTGTATAAAGCTGCTCTGAGTCGAGCGGGTGAGGTGAGCAACATCCCTAGTCACCCTAAAGCCATCACCTGGGTTACAAAATTACTCTCCAACCCTGCTGATATATTAGAGATAATAAAAGATTCCAATACTGGTCTGCCGACCCATAATTAAAGCATTAGCAAGGTGGGTGAGGCGGATAGTAAAAAGCGGCAGCGGATCCTTAACGCTGAATCCACCTCCCATATACAACGTGCAAGCGTAACCCTTCAATATGGTTTCGAGACTATAGTCTTGAAGGTATACAAGCAGGATATAGCTCCCACTGCGGAAGGTGAGTCGTCCACAGTGATAGATACACGGCTTTCTGGAAGTTCGGGGGGAACCTCGCCCATTATTTCTGGTGACTCCAACTATAACAGGAGATTTGTAACGTTCTTCTCTGAGGACGAAAGCTCTACATCGCACTTAGGAGCTGAGGGGAGTTTCCGGACTCTTGGACGCATCTGGCGGGAACATGCTTCTCGATGATACGGACGAAGAGTTCGATAACACCCTTGTCGGCGTGGATGCTAATCTGTCGATTACCAATAATGGCAAGAATTTTACAGATTAACCTCCATCACGCTAAAGCAGCCTCAGCGGCTCTATTGCTGCGCCTGTCCACAGGTGCAGTAGTCATCGTCCTGATACAGGAGCCCTACGCAGTGGGAGGAAGGGTGTGTGGAATCAGGACACCCAACTTTAAACTGCTTGTGTCCATCTGTGAAGATACTCCTTAGATCTTGTCCAGGAAAGATCTAAGTTCATTTCTTCTGGCTAATTTAAGTGGTAAAAACCAAACTGCTGCTAGTCTGGAGATCGGTAATCGCATATATTGGGTGGTCTCCAGTTACTTCCCTTTTGAAGCTGTAGTACCGACAGCTCTCTTCAGGGAAGTTAGAAAAGAAGCAACGTCTGACGAGCTCGAGCTGATTATTGGCGCAGCCACCTATGAGAAGAATTTTAAAAAAGTCCGCAACTCTTAACTTTTGTGTGAACCTGGATAATCCCGTCGAGCATATCACCACGTCATTCACTAGTTCCCTTAAAGAAGCCTGTCCAAAAACAAGGTACAAGGGTAAAACTAAACCCCAATGGTGGACTTCCGAGCTAACGGCTATGAAAAAGTCCTACAACAAGCTATTCAACAAGGCTAAATCTACTGGGGACGCTAATGTTTGGGATGCCTATAAAGAGCAACTCAAGATCTATAAGAAGGAGCTTAGAAAGGTGCAAAGACGCTCTCGGTATTCCTTCTGTGGCGAAGTGGAAAAGGTCTCCGACGCCGCAAGGCTGAGGAAGATACTATCAGCTTCACCCTGTACAGTGGGTTACTTGCAGGATGAGGTAAATAACTGGACAAAAAACAACGAGCAGTCGCTTAATGTACTGCTCGACACACATTTCCCCCGGAACAGCAGGAGAACCCGAAGATCAGCAGGACCAACATGAATGCGAGTGGACTGCGAGCGTCAGTAGCTTGTTGTCTGAGAGATCCAGAATAAGCTGGGATATTAACAGCTTTGAGCCCTTCAAATCACCTGGACCAGACGGCATCACTCCATCAGAAATTCAGGAAATGAAACTGTATCTGGCTTTTATACATCCCGAATCGATGGAGGGACACCAAAGTAGTATTCATACCCAAAGCGGGAAAAATATCGCACACTAGGCCGAAAGACTTCAGACCAATTAGCATATCCGCCTTCCTATTAAAAGGTCAGGAAAGACTTTTAGATTATTTCATTAGGGAAAATCTGGATACAAAACTCCTGTCGGGGAACCAATATACTTACAATAAGAGAAAGTCTACAGAATCAGCCCTGCACGAACTTGTGAGCACCATCGAATCGTCTCCACATTTCAAGGAATTCACCATGGTGGCATTTATTGACATTGAAGGAGCTTTGAACAACATTCACTCAACTGCGGTAATTGCGGCACTGTCACATCTAAAGGTAAACTCTAGCTTGATTAGACTTATAGAAAGGCTGCTCACTAGAAGACGCATAACAGCGTGTCTTGGGTGCACAACTCTAACAAGAACTCTAACTGTTCAGACTTAACGCACTGGAACGTGTAAGGAAGGCCAACGACGCCTTATATTCCTGCAGGAAGGCTGCAGGGTCGCGGTGGGGCCTCTCTCCTGAAATCGTCCATTGGATATATATAGCAGTAGTTCGTCCAATACTGTTAAACGGCACTGTGGTATGGGGAACGCAACGGACAAACTAACCATCACCAACCTACTCTCAAAGGTTCAGAGAACTGCATGCCTGCGCATAAGCGGATCCTTAAGGACTACAGCGACTGAGTCTCTACAAGCTCTACTCCATATACTACCGATTTATATTGTGGCGAGAGAACTTGCAACCAGAGCGGCTCTAAGATTAAACTGCCTATCAATGTGGAGGTACAAGAACTACGGTCACATGAGGATATCAAAGTGTAGTGCTATGGTAACGGACCGAGTGGACTTTATAGCAACGGTGTACACCTTCGAGAGGAACTACATTACTATGATACCAGCTAGAGATGAATGGGTTGGCAGAATACCAGGTAATAAAAACCACTCCACTTCTATGCGGATGGTGCGAAGCTTGATGAAAAGGTTGGAGTACACTGTGAAGAGCTTAGTTTGGATATATCTCAGATACTACCAGATACCTGCAGTGTCTATCAAGCCGAAATAATGGCAATATGGGAAGTTGCCAAGTGACTGAGTCAGGCTGCCATCATTTCTCTGGAGGCCACATCCCTAAATTCACAAACAGCCATCGACTGCCGAAGATCTCTATTAAAGAGATGTCTGAGCAGTTTAATATACACCTCATATGGGTGCCTGGGCATATGGATATACCAGGGAACCGCAAAGCCGATGAACTTGCTAGGAAAGGGAGGACATTACAAATTCTCGAAAAATTTGCATATATTCGCCCTTATTCCAGTTGGCGTCGTCGACGTCGTCACATCATTTTCGTCATATCTATGAAGTTGTAGCTGTGTCATCTTTACGCCAAAACGAATGTTTTTGGTATCCATGAACTAACAAAAACGCTTTTTACATCTTAAAAATATTTAAAAAAAATTTCAAAATTTATGAAGTCGTCAATCTAAACAGTGTCGACTAAGAATCGACGACGCCAACTGGAATAAGGGCGATTGGTGCGCCACTATCCACGTGGAAGCTTTGGCTTAGACAAGAGGCAATCAGGCAGTCCAACGAAAGATGGACAGAAATCGGCACCTGTAGGGAGGGTCAAAATTTCTCCTCGCACTAGAGAGAAAAAGATTGTCTACGTTAGTATCAGTTCTGACGGGACACTGCCTGATCGGCGAACACGCCAGAAGATTGGGTATGGACTCCAATGACTTCTGCAGATGCTGCGGAGATGAGAAAGAAGTGGAGAGTATTGAGCACTTGCTACGCGACTGTCCCGCTTTGAGTAAACGACGACTGGACATACTGGGGTCGACCTTTCTAGGCAGTCTAACAGATCTTTCCGGTACCGATATTCGAGCTGACAAGAAAAAAAACGGCTGCCACCTTAACCTAAACCTAAGGTAATTTACTATTCTTCAAAAATAACTGGTTTATGCTAATAATTTGACTGTAAGTTCGATACTTAAAGTTTGACCCCTGGCTGGTCATGTAATTGTTTATTTTGCATCTCCTTGAAGATCGGTATATACAGATTCATTTATAGATTCCTAACTCCTTAGTGATTTTTGAAAAATGGAAAATAGTTTTGGTCACTGCTGCACTGACCACAGTTCAAATCGTGTGAATGTGAATAGTACTTGGACTTAGAGTGGTCAAGAGGTTAAAAACGCGTTGTGGGGAAACAAATGCTTAATATGCTTCGTTTGTTCCAAATTTCGATATAATCTGTTTAGTCATGATAGTAAAAATCATATCACATAATTCAACTCCAGATCACCTGCATACAGATCGACCACACCCAAAATTAGCTAAATTTTTGTTCAATATGTTATTTTAAAAAAATTTTTGCTCGCGGTTTTTTATTGAAATATGTAATTAAAGAATTAAACTTTGTAATATTTCAATAGGTTAGGTTGAAGAGAGGAGACGTTTAAACGTCTCATGTTCATGGACATACACTTAAGCCAGTGGTTCGGCCTGTTGTGCGCTCCTTATTTATGATCTTTTTATACCTCACGAGTTACAGAAAATCGGTACTAGACACGAATTTTCTCAGTATATTCCAGTCATATTCTCTGAGATGAGTCAAGTCTGGTAATATGTCGGACCCGAAATGTTGGGATTTTGCATGTGTGAAAGCCGGGCAGTGACACAGAAAATGTTCCATCGTTTCGATGTTTTCTCTGCATGCCCTGCATTCGTCGTTTCCTGCTAGTCCTATGCGATGAAGATGTGCTTGTAAGCTTGAGTGTCCGGTTAGAACACTCATCATCTTACTAATATCGATCTTGTTTAGTTTCAGAAGACTTCTTGTTTTCTTTTCATTTGGGTCAACCCACAGTATCTTTGCAGTTGCTCCTACTGTTGCGCTATTCCACACAGTTTTATGAGCCATCACTGCCCAGTGCTACAACTCATGTTTCGTGGCTTCGAAAGGTTTCCAATTTTCCAAGTTTATTACTCGAAGTTCTCTGCCCTTTGAAGCCAAGCTGTTTGCCCGTTCATTTCCAGTCACTCCGTTGTGTCCTGGTACCCAGCAAATACGCAATTGACCATGGGCGGAGTAATCATTTATCGTTCATTTACAGTCCAACACAGTTCTGGATTTTACCCTTTCCGATGTTATTGCTTTAATCGCCATTTGGCTATCTGTGAAGATGTTGGCATATTTAGGCTTTGTCGTGTTACTGAGCCAGTTCACACACTCCGTGATTGCTCGAACTTCTGCTTGAAATACCGTGTTATGGTCAGGGAGGCGGAAGTGAAGTTCGACTTCTGGTTCATCAATAAAAAGTCCCAGACCCGTCCTTCCTCCTCGCTTGGACCCATCCGTGTAGCAGCTGGTTCCCACTGGCACACGGGCCAAAGTTCCATTTTCCCAGGAGCGTCTGTCTGGCACAAACGTATCACAGGTAGCTGTAAGCCGCACTTCAGGAATGCGGTCCGAGATTTCTGGCGTTTGAATGTGACCAACTAGATATTCTAAAATCTTCTGATGGTACGACTTGTGGTCTCGATTTATCCATTCACCCATCACTTGTAGACGTCTTGCTGTGAGGGCTGCCTCATACTTTATACGGATGTCTATTGGTTGGATGTGCAGTATAGTCTCCAACGCTTTTGTTGGTGTAGTTCTAAATGCCCCGCTTATGACTAGACAGCACATACGTTGAATTTTTTGCAAAGGTATTAAGTTGCACTTCTTGTCCATTGATGTCCACCACACTACACAGGCGTAGGTGATTATTGGTCTAATCACGCTCATGTAAAGCCAGTGAGTCATATTCGGACGTAGTCCCCATTTTAAACCTATAGCTCTTCTGCACAACGACCAACATCTGTGTGCCTATTTCAATAAGTACTTCGTTGTTGATTTATATGTTCAATATGTTTGTAAAACATTTTCACGATACTTCACTTCAATAAAAACATTTGAACTCAATATAGTACGGCGAGAAGCTTAGAATTCGACACCTCCGAATAATTAGTTCTGCAAGCTCAATGCATATTCCAAGTCAACGCCGCACTGTGGTTCAGAATTGATTTTTACTGGCCAAAAGTCAAATTTTTTGTCATCGCCGATTTCTAAAATTGTAATGCCATTTAGTAGCAAACATATTGAGACTAGGGTAGCCAAAAAATTAGATCAAAATATTTGTGTTTTTTTTCGAACGGTACCAACGCATCCACTCTTACCCGCCCATTCCGACCGAGCGGGCCACATCCCCATGACGTAGGGATTGCGTACACACCATGATCCGGACCATGGCGGGTAAATAGTAGAGGGTGGAAATACCAGCTACAGACAAATTTCAACAGCCGGCAGATGCAAAAATTCAAAAGTATTTCTATGTGTGAGAGTTATATTGGTTGAGATCCGCTCAGGTAGAGGGTCATACAACAATATTTGTGGTTTTGTATTTATGAGGTTTCTATTCAGTTCCGCCTTTTAGGAGCATGGACATCCCAGTCGTATATACAGGTAGTAAAATTATATGTACGCAATACAAAGTAGTACGCGGCAGTCTTGAAAATATTGGGTTTCTACGTTCGAAGCAAACTATATGTCAGCTACAGGTACTGCAACTTATGAACCTTAAACCCCGAATGTATGAATGAATTTCTTATTAATAAATTAGTGTAATTCAGCGCCTTAAAGAGATAAGTCGATTTTCTGAAAAATATTACAAACTTATATTTTGAAGTATGAGTAAAAGGCAAAAAACTTTTCAATGTGTAAATTACACCGACAATTTCTGCTACATCTGCGGAAAATATGTAATTAAAAAAATCGACGTGCGTTTAGTAAAATAATAGAAGAAATGTATGTGTAATATTTTGGTATACGAGTTAAAAATATGAACGAACCGTGGACAACTAGTATTTTGTGTAATTCGTGCGGTAAGTACTTTACAATTAATGTTTTGTGGAATAAAACGTTTTAATTCTAGACTTCACGTGCAATTTGGAATGCCCATGATTTGGACACAACCATTCATTCACGATACGGACTGCTATTTTTGTCTAAGTAAACAGATTGGAGTAGGAAGAAGCATTCGCTGGAATTACGCTGAAGCAAAATCTGTCACTTTGCCAGTTGCACATTCGGAAACAATACCAATTCCCAAGTGTCCAAGTATAGCTAACAGCCTAATTACGGAAACATCATCAAGTTCAACTGAGTACTCAACTCTGAGCGATTCAAGTATGAGTCAGAAGTCATCGCTTTTAACTCAGTTTCAACTCATTGATCTAGTGAGAGATTTGGAACTGACCAAAGATAAGGCAGAACTACTTACATCTGGGATGAAACAGTACAATATTTTGGCCCCAGATGTTAACATATCATATTATGGAGTCCGTGATATACCTTACAAACAATTTTATACAACTGTGTATAACAGATGCTTTTGCAAGGACATTCCCGGATTGTTCCAGGAACTAAATCAAACATACAATTCAAAGGAATGGCGGTTATTTGTTGACAGCAGTAAATAAAGTTTGAAAGCAGTAATTTTACACAACGGAAATCAGAAACCGTCGATTCCCATTGCTCATGCTGTCAACACTAAGGAATCATACGGAACAATGGATAAATTGATAAAATACTTAAAATATGAACATGACTGGAAAATTTGTTGCGATTTAAAAGTATGCCCGCGAAGAAGAAAGAAATACAGAAGAAAGAAATGGCCAACAAAAAACACATTACATTGGGTGAAAATAACATAAAATACACACCTCTCGTCCAAAAAGAAAACATTATTTTGCCACCACTGCATATTAAGCTGGGGCTCTTTAAAAATTTTGTAAAAGCCTTAAGGAAAGATGGCTCTCATATTTAAAAAGTTTATTTCTTTCCTTTCAAAACAATCGAAGAAGGCGTTTTTGATGGGCCTAAAATAAGGAAACTGATGAAAGGTGTAAATTTCGAATCATATTTGACGTCGGATGAAATTGCAGCATGGAGGTCGTTTAAGCTTGTGGTTTCAAATTTCTTTGGATCCAATAAAAGCCCGCTATATGAAACAATGATTAATGATTTGTTAAAAAAATTATGAATTGGTAAGAAATATATTTTTCTATATTTATGTATATAACACATATGTATGTATTTTTCTAACTTATTTTTCGCTTTCGCAACAGGTGTAAATGTGTCCCTAAAAATTCATTTCTTGCATTCTCATTTAAAATTTTTCACCGAGAATCTTGGCGACGTAAGCCACGAACATGGCGAAAGGTTTCACGAAGAAATGAAGCCCTTCGAGCGGCGTTACCAAGGGCACTGGGATGAAAGAATGATGGGAGATTATATTTGGTTCCTCATTAGAAAAACCGATTCCGAAATCGACAAACGTCAACAAAGAATTCTCAATTACTTCTAATGAAACTTGTACATGTAAATAAACTCAAATGTACGTAATATAAAAAATAAAATTAATAAATAAAATCGCTTTTAAAGAGAAATTAACCAAAAGGGCTATAATTTCTACATTTATCCATAGATTTTTATCAAGTAGGCATTATGTTCTTCGCTAGGATGCAAACTTTTAAAAAATAAAATATATTTTTTTAGTTATTTCCAACATTTATAGCCCACATTAATAGCTTCAATTTAACGTATAAGTCGACTTCATCGGGCATATACTCTAAAAATTATAGTGCAAATACTAAGGGTACCTCGACGATAATGGTATTTTTAATAAAAAAAAATTCTAAAATAAATTTATCCATAAAAAATGTTGGGTTTTGATTTTATATAACAGTATGCCACAATCTATACAAAAAAAATCATTTTTAGGTCTGGGACACAAAAAAATTATTTTTTGTTGCATAGTGTTAACAAGAACAAAGTCACAGTTGAGAGACTTTATCGAAATACATGTTGGTGGAATGGACTAAGAATAGACTATGCTTTATGAGATAAAAGCTCAGTAACCATTTTCTCAAAAAGTTTTGGAATTATACATAATTTTGCGATTCCACGATAATTCGCCACATCAGTGAGACTTTCAGATTTATGAAGAGGGGTTAAGTAAGATGTTCTCCAAATGGATGGGAAATAGCCATATTTTAACAAAATATTAAATAGCAATGTAAGCGGAATAGCAAGAGTTTGAGCACAATATTTGAAGATTATACTAGTTACACCTTCGGGACCAACACTATTAGAAGATTTAAGCTTGACCAAACTCGAAAATACAAATGGGAAATTAAAATAAGGTTTGCTCAACTGATTCAATGAAGGAGTATTGTAAGGGTAGGAGTCGTCTAGTTGTCTCTGTTGATGATAATAAGATGATGTAAAAATTTTTCCAAAAGCATTGGCGATTGATTGGTCACCTCAGAATTCCTCACTATCCATTGTAACCATAGAAGGTATTGGACTAGATCTACGTTTCATATTTACGAAATCATAGAAAGATTTAGGATTGGACTTAAAATTGAGGGCTAACCTCACTAAGTAGATTCCATAACATCTTCTAGATTCAATATAAATTGAGATCTGGCAATAGCATACTTCGCACAATCGGTCTCCGAACCCGATTTTTTAAATAGTCTGCTCTTCAAGTTCTTGATAGCAGCCAAAGCAGGAGAATACCATCGTGGCCTATTAGAATTTTTAACACGAATTCGGAATAGATTGTTGCAATCAATTATTCAATACGTTATAAAATTGCTCAATAGCTGTGTCAATGTGAGTTAGATGATCACAACTGCAGATACAATTCAAATCAACGTCGAGGAGCAGAGTATTAAGCAAATCAAAATTAGTTCTTTTAAAACAAAAAACTGCACCCTCATCACGTCCACCATGTCATACGTCATGGAAATACCCAGCGTAGGGTGGTAATTATCCTCCGGTATAGAAAATGGAGAAATTCTGTAAACATCGAATAATTGGGAATTATCAACAAATACTAAATCAAGTAATTTATCAATTAATTGAGTTGGAAATACCACTAATCTGGAATAGATCGAGATCAGAAAAACGCCTGACTACATCGCAGGTCCACTCAAAAGATGTTGATGAAGAATTTAGGGGAATAAATGCCTCAGTATCGGGCAATGAAAGCCAAGAAACGGAGGGTAAGTTAAAATCACCTAGAATGATAATTCGATCAACATCTCTCAACATCGAAACAACTCTGTCGATAACAGATAATTCCGAGTTTGGAGGGATGTAAGAGCAACTAACGAGTAATTTGGTTTTCCCTAAATTAACAGAGACAACAATGATTAGTTATGTCAAGATATATATGTTCAGACGACAACGAACTAACTACAGCGATGAGTACACCACCACCAATTTTATTAAGACGATCTTTTCTGTATATCACGTATTCATAAGATAAAATTTCCGAATCAAATATATTTATTATTGTGGGCGTGGTGTGCTGCTGAAAACAAATATTTTATGTAATTTTGAAAAATCTTAATTTTTGTAGAAGGAAATTGTCATTTATCGCTAACTATTATCGATAGATAATTAATGTTTGTTTGTTACGTAGGTAGGTACTATATTTTTGTCAAATTTGGATTTTAGTAGAATGAAACTTTTTAGCATCAAGAGACTTCAAGAAGATTTTGGTACCAGAAGAAAGGTGAAAGCCCCGAGCAACCTGTAGAACACCTTTTTAATTTTAATGAAATTACTCGGGAAAAAATTGATTGTTCTTTTTATTTTAACTGTTCATATGACCATGTTGTAGGTACACCAAGCCAAGTTGTGTGTGTTTTTTATGACATATTTACCGTATTTATGACATCTTAACCCTTTTTACGTTTTTTGGGTAGTTTTTTTAAGTTTATCCTACTTATGAACAGAGTATGCTACTATACATGTAAGAAAAGGATTAAATCCAGTGGTATTCGAATACAAACTCAGTTGCAAAATTATATCCAAGCAGAAGCAATAAAATTTTAGAATATTAAAAAATGGAGAACTTCAGCTATAAAGAATTCTCCGAAGAGTATTTTAGCAACAAAAAGAAGGAAGAAGAATGTTTTAAGTTAAGTTCAAAGCTAAGTAAATTCCTCAAGCATCGAAATACAATTAGAACTGCAACATAAAGCAAATATTTTCATCAACAACTCAACTAAGCGCTACAAACAAGTTGGATGGAGTAAACATAAATTTTATCAGACCTTTGCAATATGGTTAGAGGGTGAACTTAGTGTCCAAGTATCTTCAGAAAGTAAAAATCAAAACAATTCTGGGAGACAACCAAAATCACTCGGCAACTGTAACGATAGATCTAAAAGGCGGAAACGTAGGGATATCAATGAAGAAATCGGTTGTGAAACTATTGCAGAAAGCAACAGTCGCCGCCAGTTGTAGCGAACGGACGTGTTATTTCAGAGCGGATAGTTTTTTCAACCTATTCACCTACCTACTACGCAACCACAAGGTGTGTTGTTCTTAAAGTGGGGGTTGAATTTGTTGCATCGGTCTCAGGACAGACATTTTGGAAGTAGTCTGGAAGGCCAACATCGACGTACTTATTACGGGCAAATACTGGCTATGGGGGTCTCTCTCAAAAATTTATGATTAACCCTGATGAAGTAAATGATATTACGGTGCAGGGAAAAATAAATCGAGTACCTCGCGAGTCACGTGTCGTCGTTATCAAACAATCTTGAGCAAGTAACTTCTACGGGGTTGAGTGCCTCGGATCCCGTAGTCGAAACAGATACAAGAGCACATCTAGCCTTTGGCAAAATAAACGATGAGGAAGATAAAGAGCTAGTAGGAACTCAGACTCGTGAGTCATCAAGTGATAACAATATTACTATTGTTGAAAATCGGAAAAGACTGTCAGGGGCACAAAGAAGGAAACTGAAAATGAACCGGCAGAATACATTACAGGATGCTTAGTGGTTAGTACGTTAGACTTGGATCCCGAAGGAGCTGGGTTCAACTCCCAGCCATGGCACCGGAAAAATTTCACATCAACATTTCATGTTTTCATCATGATTCTAGTTTCTGCAGCTAAAAATAAATCAACGGTCGCACTACCACTACAACAACATTTGATCACTCAAGTCAACAGGGAAGCTAAAAATAGACATAACAACATGACGACTATTAACAGAAATGTAGCGCTTCTAGTGGAGAATAGAAACGGCAACACTCAAATAACATCCATTCCCTGATATTAACAGACGAATGTTAATTTACAACCGGACAACATTGAGTGGATGAAAACAGCATAAGGTTCCCGCGATAATCGGATATATGCCGGAACGAAGTCTGTAATAGAAATAGACTTAAGGATTATCAACTCAGCGTCTCCAAGCTGCTACAACAACAACAACAGGATGAATCTGACTCTTCTACATCTACTAAAAGAGTCAGATCTCCCGAAGAGCATAGCGATGCGAAATCAATTAAGAAGAAAAAAGCTCACCGACACCCAGCACTTCGGAGAAACCCATTCAATCTACCAAAAAAGGAGTTTCTAGTCAGAATCCGTTAATGGTGGGAGGTGAAGTTGATCCTGTTGTTGAGAAGGTGAGCAAGTCCACCAAACCATCCATAAAGGAGGGGGCCTCAAACAAAAAGACTCATTCTAAAGGAAAAAGCAAGGTGGCTATAAAAAAATAGTAAGGTAGCACCACCTTACTCCCAAATAGCCAAAAAACATATCCAGGACGAACTACACTATGCCATAATTGATAGTAGTAGTGCGTCTGGCAGGATTCCCGAAGAGCAAAAGAGTATCTTCGAAGATTTGTTCTACACAAAGGTATTGAACCACATTCTCGAATCTAATGATGGACCAACAATCCAAGTAATGAGTTGCACGGTTGAGAGGGGTGTTTTGATGCTGAAATTGGCATCACAATGCTGTGTCGACGTCGCAAAGCTGAAACTGGTAAGGGACGTCGCAAAGCTGAAACTGGTAAGGAAAAGCGACATCCCTGTACTCATAAAAACATCTTTCTATGTCAGAGGATGGGCAAGTAAGGTACCGTCAGAGCGCATACTCAGCGTCATTGGCAAACAAGATTCGAACGTTAAAGTAGGGAAGTGGGAAGTCTTCCACAGGAAAAATGATCCCGATGGTTCTCTCCTGGTGGTAGGCATAGACCCGTATTCCAGGGATAGCCTTGTCAAGACAAAAGGCATGGCATTTTTCGGGATTTGGAAAATCTTCTTTAAGATTGGAAAAACCCCCATTGGCAGGACAGTTAAATCGAGCCCAAACACGAACGTACAGCCTGCAGTGGCAAACGAAAATAGTGAACAGAAAGAAGCGAGTGAGACAATTCCAAAAAGTGAGGTGGAAGTGGTCGATAACATCGCCAAATTGCCGATAACATCATCAATTTTGCAGAAAGTTCCCAGCAAAGGTGGTGATAAGGTTATGAAGAGGGGCACAAAAACTCAAATCAAAGAGGGAGCGACAAAAAACAACACCGCCTTCCAAGAAGTGGTCGATAACATTAGCAAATTTCCGATAATATCACCAATTTTGCAGAATGTTCCCAGCAATAGTGGTGATAGGAATAGGTACATAAAGAATCAAAACAAAGGGGGAACGACAAAAGGTAACACCGCCTCTCAAAGAGGTCTACTTGAAGAGTGTGTAATAGGTAGTAAACGAAAGGAGGAGAAAGACTCACTACCAAATAAGGAGGGAGTGCAACCAGATAGGATAGACGACTCCCAAAGGAAACTTTTACTGGAAAGACAATGATTGAGGTCATCCAGATAATCCTCCACCGGAGAAAAACGGCATCCATTGCTCTGATGGACATAATGAATAAAGGCAGGGTTCATGTTGCTCTGGTCCAGGAACCGTCGACTACTAGTAACAAGGTTACTGGATTAAACCATATGAACTACAATCTTTTCTACGCTAACACAGGTACTCGTCCAAGGACTTGTATTCTGTGGCGCCCGGAAGTTGGACCCCAAGAAAATGCAACCCCAAATTGAAAATGAAAGTGCGCCCCAAATTTGGGGCCTATTTTCTTTAAAGTAAATAGGCCCAAAAGAAAACAGCATGAAATGACAATAAACCCCAAAAAAACTAAGAAATTTTCTCTTCCTAAATCTGGGAAGTACACATTAATACACGTATACAAACATATTTTCTAATTATAAACTATTCCTGTGCGGTCTATTCCTCTGCGGCCTCTGTTTAAGACTTTCTCCTATGGACAGGATCCAAAGTTGACAACGTGGAGCAAATCTTTTATGCGTAGCCTCTCCTGTTTCTAAATTAATAGATGAAAATAAGCCCCAAAAAGCAGACAAGAAATGAAAGTAAACCCCAAAAAGCAGTCACAAAATGAAATTAAGCCCCAAATAAAATTGTTGTTGTTTGATGTTATTTTTTGGGGCCCATATTCATAAAAATAGTGGGGTATATTTTCCTGGGGCCCAATTTCATTCCGCCGTATTCTGTGCCATAAAAACTTATGCTATCTTTTCTCTCCAGAGGCAAGGTAATGGAAGTATGTACCTGGCGTCAGTATACCTGCCATTCGATGCGCCGGCATTGCCACCTACGTCTGAATTACAACGTCTGGCAAGGGAATCCAAAAATACAAGTAATGTGTTACTAGCTGGTTGTGATGCCAACTCACACCATATTGCTTGGGGTAGTACTGACACCAATAAAAGGGGACAAGCCCTTATAGAATTTTTGAATACTAACGATCTCCTAACTCTCAACATAGGGAACAAGGCGACCTTTGTTAACAAAATGAGGGAAGAAGTATTAGATATAACGATATGCTCAGAAAACCTCATTGATGAGATCCATGAGTGGAGGGTTTCGGATGAACACTCCTATTCGGACCACCGGTATATAAGGTTTAAAATTGCACGGCCACCGCCTGACCCAATAAGTTTCCGTTATAAGGCTAAAACCGACTGGACCCAATTCGGCAATCTACTTAGGAATCGATTGGGCCAGCCTAAACACGATTATCCAAGTACAGAAGACATTGATATCAATGTGAGGAGGATTACGGGGGCTCTTGTAAAATCATTCGAAGATAGTTGCCCGCTTCGAGAAATGAAATCTGCCTATGAGAAACCCTGGATGACAGGACAAATTCGCTCGATTGGCAAGGATGTCCGCAGACTTTACAACAGAGCTCGACTTAAAAAGCTATCAGTATATTGGGATGACTACCACAGAAGACTCAAAGAATACACTAAAATCATTAGACTGGCGAAACGTAACTCCTGGAGGCTTTTCTGGGAGCAGGCGTTAACAGCATGTCTAAAATAAAAAAGTTCCTCTCAAAAACTCATATCCAAACCGAAACACTGATGGATGAAACGGGTAAAAGTATGGAAACTATAGATGATATCGTAAGGCTTTTGATGAAAACTCATTTTCGGAATGGTAATGCTGGGCCAACAGAGGAACCGTTACAGAAGAAAATGTGATGCACCAAGTACCTATTAAGGATGCTATGGTTAAAGAAGCAATAAAAAGCTTCTCTACTTTCAAGGCTGAGGGACCGGACGGAATATTTCCAGCGCTTCTTCAGAATCTGGTATCAACTCATCTGGTTGGAGTTTTCACTGCATGCCTAACTAGGCATATACCCCAAAAAATTGGCAGAAATCAAAGGTGGTCTTCATACCAAGCCTGGCAAGGCGAGTTATTCGATCCCAAAGGTTTATGGACCTATTAGCCTAACTTCTTTCCTGTTAAAAACAATGGAGCGAATAATTGACGACATGGTCAAAAGTAAGATAGCCGATGACAAGCTAAAATGCAAGCAACACGCATATGTTAAAGGAAGATCAGTGGAAACAGCTCTACATGGGGTAGCACACCACATAGAACAGTCCTTCAGTGAAGAAATGTACACACTTGCCGTTTGTATAGACATTGAGAGCGCTTTTAACAACGTTCAGACCGATACACTTATCCAGTCCTTAGACGAGTTTCATGTTGACCGGGCGTTGATAAGCTGGATCAACAATATGCTACGGAATAGGTGGATTACTTGTGGGTCATATGACGTAAATCAGTGACAAGGTAAATCGTGGTATACCTCAGGGGGCATTTTATCGCCTCTCCTATGGGTTACGACGATACACAGTCTCCTTAAAGCCCTCACAAACGAAGGACTTAAACCAGTCTGTTATGCAGACGACGTTATAATACGTCTAAGGGGCACACATCCAAACCAACTATGCACTTAACATAGCATATAACTGGGCACAACCAAGGGGATTAAATGTCAACCCAGACAAAACAGAAATATGTCTATTTACAAGGAAAAGGAAGATTCATCCTTTTACCGTGGCTCGATTCCTGGATAAGAATATTGCCATATCTAAAAAGGTAAAATACTTGGGAGTAATCTTGGATCAGAAACTGTACTGGAAAGATCATATTGAAGAAAGAGTTACAAAGGCCCACAGATGTTGGTCGTTGTGCAGAAGAGCTATAGGTTCAAAATGGAGACTACGTCCAAATATGACACACTGGCTTTACATGAGCGTGATTAGACCAATAATAACCTACGCCTCTGTAGGGTGGTGAACATCGGTGGACAAAAAGTACAACGTAATACCATTGCAAAAAGTGCAACGTGCTGTCTAGGCATAAGCGGGGCAATTAGAACCGCACCAACAAGAGCGTTGGAGACTATACTGCACATCCAACCAATAGATATCCGTATAAAGTATGAGGCAGCCCTCACAACAAGACGTCTACAAGTGATGGGTGAATGGATAAATGAATAAAGAGACCACAAGTCGTACCATCAGAAGATATTACAATCACTGGTCGGTCATATTCAAACAACGGAAATCTCCGTCCGCAATCCTGAAGTGCGGCTTACAGCTACCTGTGATTCGTTCGGCCAGACAGACGCTCCTGAGAAAACGGAACACCAGCTCATGCGCCAGTGGGAACCAGCTGCTACACTGATGGGTCCAGGCTAGGAGGAAGGACGGGTCCGGGACTTTTTATTGATGAACCAGAAGTCGAACATTACTTCCGCCTCCCAGACCATAACACGGTATTTCAAGCAGAAGTTCGAGCAATCACGGAGTGTGTTAACTGGCTTAGTAATACCACAAAGCCTAAATATGCCAACAACTTCACAGATAGCCAAATGGCAATTAAAGCAATAACAGAAGTTGCACTTCTTGTCCATTGATGTCCACCACACTACACAGGCGTAGGTGATTATTGGTCTAACCACGCTCATGTAAAGCCAGTGAGTCATATTTGGACGTAGTCCCCATTTTAAACCTATAGCTCTTCTGCACAACGACCAACATCTGCGGGCCTTTGTAACTCTTTCTTCAAGAAAGTATCATTTAAAAACGGAAACGTTTTCTTCGATAGCATGCTGGCTTTTTAAAAATGTAATAAAATAATTTTTTCGATTTTTTTTTTCTATTTTTTATGTTTTTTTTTTGTACCAGGAAAAGTGTGTTTTTTTTAAAATCATTTTTCTCATATTTTTGACGACTGTTACTAAACCAAAGATTATACGTGAAAGTGATATTTGCAGCATATGTAGCCCTCATAATTCCCTTTAATTTAACGCATAACACGGCTCAATCAGGCTTATACTTACACTAATTACTAATTATGGTCCAAGTACTAAATATACTTAAATGAAAGTCGGAATTAAAAAAAAAAAAATTAAAAAAATAATTATGGTCTAAATACTAAATATACTTTCCATGAAAGTTGGAATTTAAAAAAAAAATATTTAAAAAAAAAATACCATAAATTTGTTTTAATATTTTTTTTTATTACACCAGAAACTGTCCACATCCCTTGGACAAAATTTTTCTTGCAAAGTGTTACTAAAATGGTTTATTTATCAACGTATGACATTATTTTAATAAATAAAGAAGATTAAAACAAAACTAAACCCCACATTTCCATACTAAATATTAAAAAATTCTAAATTTGACCTTGAATTCCTAAATAACTGCTGACTCGATTTTATTGAATTAAAAACTGCCGAAAAGCTTAAGGAGTTACCTGTCGAACAAAAAATTACTAAAATATCTCTATCGGCTCCAAAGTTACAGAGTTTTGGCAAGTAAAAAACGGTTCTGAACCGCTGTGCGCCGTAAGAAGATGGATAAGAAAGCGGTTAAATGCTACCTTGTTGTTGTTGTTGTAGCCACTGTTGCTCCTGCAAGTATAGAATTTAGTTAGTTAGTGGTTTAATCTTCTTCAGCTGACTCATCAAAGGACCAAAGTAAAACAGGAGTTAGGTGAGTGGGTTTAGCTGGACAGTTAAACAGGTGTTGTGTGTCATGCGGCCCAGTATTGCATGCTGGGCAAAGATCAGTGATGGTTTCGTCCAGTCTCGATAGGTACGAGTTGAGTATACTGCACCATCCTGATCTCAGCTGTGCCAGGGTGACTCTGGTTTTCCTTGGCAAGCTGCGTTCATTGTCTGCAATGGGTGGGGGACGTCCTCCAAGGACGATGTTACATCTGTAGTTGTGCGTCACATTTTCAACTGTATCGATGTGAATTTGTTCCAGTCCTGCCTCGTATGAAGACTCTGTGATTACGTCCGGGAGATATTGACGGACTTCGTCTTCATAGTCCCATATAGTTCTCCTGACATGCCTCGGGGGGGTTCCAGATCAACTAAGCGTTGATTTGGATGACCCCTCCGATGGCATCCCAGGAGGAACTGTTTGGTAAGGAGCTCACAGTGATCTTTGACTGGGAGCATCCTTGTCTCCTCGTGAAGGTGGTGTATCGAGGACATTTGAAGGCAGCCTGTGATTGTCCTAAGGGCTGCATTCTGGCAGGTTTGGAGACTTTCCCATTGTGTCTTGCTGACGCTGGCTGTCCACACAGGCGCTGCATAATTTGCCACTGGGCGGCCAATCGCTTTGTACGTTGTTGTCAGTGTCTCTTTAATGCTTCAATGCTACCTTCTTGGTTATGGTGGTGACGAGAGGTATCGGGTCTACATTAAGGAGGAAAATAAAGTTGATTTGCCAAGAGATGGTAAAATTTTTGGAAAGTTAAATCATTCACTAAATTTGTTCTTATTATTACTTGATATTTCTTATTATTTCGAAAAAAAAATAAAATGAATAAAAGCCCAAAAACAAAAATGGGCGATTGTTCATTCCAAATTTGGTCTAAAGTTCATGATGGTTTGGGCGATTTTTCATCACTAGTTTTTAGTTTTTCTTGAAAATGAACAATAGCCCAAATAATTTGGGCGATTTGACATTTTTCGTTTTGGGCGTTTTTCTCTGGGGCGATTATTCGCATAGCCGTGATCCAAGTAGAAATACTTTTTTGAATAGCCTTTTTTGACAGATCACGTGTGTGTCGTGTTATGCTGTCATGTTATTTTTGTTAAGTATTGTTTGGCATTTCATCGTGGAAAGACTTACGCCTGAACAACGTTTACGCGTGTCATTCGCCAGTTACCAGTCGAAATGCTCGAACGAGTCATCGAAAATTGGACTCAACGGATGGACCATCTGAGACGTAGCCGCGGCCAACATTTGATAGACATAATCTTCAAAAAATAAATGCCAAAGAATGTTCTTTCAAATGATAATAAGCATTCCCCATTCAATTGGAATTTTCTGTGTTTTTTTCTTTAAAAAAGTAGGGAACCTCGAAATAGATTTTATAAGATAATCAATATTTCACTAAATTTTGAACCTGCGAGGGGGAGCTACTATAAGGAGTGGACCATCATAGTCAATCTTTGACTCTATGCTGAGATAGAAAAAATATTGACACATACAAAATTTGAAGTTAACCGATTAATCCTGTCGAAAGTTATCATGCGCTCCAATCAGACAGAGAGACGAACATTGCTCAAATGCCATAAAATGGGCCAAAACTGATTTCCGCGAAATATTCTTGGGGTCTATTAGGTCACTCCATCGATGTGTTACACTTTTACCCTGATATACTCGTATACCATTGTTAACAATAGTGGGGATATATAAATCGAATTTTGTTGAAAATCTCTTATTTCTACAAAAAGTGCTATAATTTCTACATTTATCCATAGATTTTCTCAAAACAGCATTGTTCTCTTCGCATTAGGTTTAGGTTAGGGTGGGAGCCGTTTTTTTGTCAGGTCACATAGATCAGTTTATGTCCCTAGTGTTACCACGGGCTGAAATGCCCCTCATCGAAACCAACCTGTTTGATATACAAATTTATCGACAGTACTAATATAAGTACCGGAAAGATCTGTTAGGCTGCCTTGAAAGGCCGTCCCCAGTATGTCCAGTCGTAGTTTACTCAAAGCGGGACAGTCTCATAGCAAGTGCTCAATGCTCTCCACTTCTTCCTCTTCTCCACAGCTTCAGCAGAAGTCATTGGAGTCAGATTTGTCTAGCTACCCTACAGGTTCCGATTTCTGTCCATCTTTCGCAAGTTCATCGGCTTTGCAGTTCCCTGGTATATCCCTATGCCCAGGCACCCATATGAGGTGTATATTAAACTGCTCAGACATCTCTTTAATAGAGATCTGCGGCAGTCGACGGCTGTTTGTGAATTTAGGGATGTGGCCTCCAGAGAATTGATGGCAGCCAGGCTGTCCGAGTAAATGACAACGCCAGTGTTGGTTACTATGTTGCGACTCAGCGACTTGGCGACCATATTGCCATTATTGCGGCTGGATAGACACTGCATGTATCTGGTAGTCTGAGAGCTATATCCAAACTAAGTTCTTCACAGTGTAGTCCGAAGCCAACCTTTTCATCAAGCTTCTAACCATCCGTATAGAAGTGGAGAGTTTTCATTTTTCATTTCATTTTTTCATTTTATTTATTAACATCAATACAAAGTAAGCCAATTGGCCAATTATACATGTATTGTATGAAAAATAACAAAATTAAAAATATTTTAACAAATACTAAATAATAATACAATTTAGATGGCTCCCCAGCCATATGAACATTGCAAAAAGGTATATATTAAGAATTTGGGTCCCATAGCAATCAGACTATAAAAATAGGAAGTTATGAGCATTAAGATAGTTAAGGTAAAATACCATTTAAGGTATTTCATTACCTTTTTCTTGTAAGAAGAATAGTTGTAAGAGAATACATAGTTTAAGCAAATTAGGTAAAAGGTTTCAAAATCGATACACCCTTACCATAAATGATTGCTCATAAATCGATGAGTGCACCAGAGGAATATCAATTTGTACATTCCGCGTAGAATTAATAAAAGAAAACTGATTCACTAAAATTTGTGGCTGTGACGATTTCATAATTATATAAAAATGAAGTACTATACGTTGATTGAGATAATCACGAAAAGAACATCCAAGAAACGAGTGAGCTAATTCCGTAACACGGTAATTCGTAACAGCTAATCATTCGCAGTGAACGGACGTGTTTATCACATAGCGGATAGTTACCAGTACCTATTACGCAATAGCAAAAATCTGTACAAAGTCTGTAAGGCCTACATCGTAGTACCTATTACGGTCTAATACAGACAAAATAAATTCTCTTGACGGGGATGCCTTCGTGTTCCGATGGAGCGCGGTTCCCCAATCGTCCGACTGTCCGTCCGTTGGTCTTGGCCAAAGCCGACCACACCAAAAATGGTGAAAATCTCCCCCAAGTACTCACAACAGGTGATGCGGTGAGGGGAAAACGTCATGTCCGACCGTCAAAACGGAAGCACAATGAGCATCGTGTAGCGCTCAGAGTTTTGACGAAGTTGGAGGCTGTTGAGGTTTCGGCTCTTACCGAAAAACAAAAAGAGTCACTTACCAGGGCTAAAGGCGTCATAGATGCTTCTAAGGCCAATGAGTCGGCTGAAAGAGCCACAAATTCAGCTGTGTTAACGGCTAATAAAGTAAAACGAATCAGATCACCCGATGAACCCCTGCCTTCGAAAAAGGCAAGAGGCCCTAATGTCACCATCAACAGGACACTCACCAAGCCCTTCAATGAAGTGGCGAAGGAGAGTCTAGTGATGGCTGTTATAGACAGAAGTAGTGAGGATGGATCCATCCTCAAGGACAAATGGAATCATGTACAATCAGCCATTATGGCTCATTACCTCGATGTCCGTAGAGAAATGCCGGGCAAACCACCAATCTGCAACGATGCAGGATGGCATCAGGGGAGAGTAAAGCTCTTATATTTCGGTGATGCCAGATCAGTAGACCTGTATAAGGCTGCTCTGAGTCGAGCGGGTGAGGTGTGGCCGAGTTTCCAGTTGGATGTTGTCGAAAAAAAAACCCTAGTCACCCTAGAGCCATCACCTGGGTTACAGAAGAGCCCTCCAACCCGGCTGACATCTTAGAAATAATAAAAGATTCCAATCCTGGTCTGCCGGCCCATAATTGGAGAATCAGCAAGTTGGGTGAGGCGGATGGTAAAAAGCGGCAGGTCAATCTTATCCTAAACGCTGAATCCACCTCCCATATACAAAGTGCGAGTGCAACCCTACAATACGGCTTCGAGACTACAGTCTTGAAGATATACAAGCAGGATATAGCTCCCACTGCAGAAGGTGAGTCGTCCACCGTGGCACTTTCTGAAAGTGCGGAGGTACCCACGCCTATTATTTCTGGTGACTCCAACTCTAACAGAAGATCTGTAACGTCCTTCTCTGAGGACAAAAGCTCTACTTCGGTCACAGAGAGGCTGAGGGGAGTCTCCGGACTCTTTGACGCATCTGGCGGGTACATGCTTCTCGACGATACGGACGAAGAGTTCGATAACACCCTTGTCGGGGTGGATGTTAATCTGTCAATTACCAATGATGGTAAGAATTCTACAGATTAACCTCCATCACGCTAAAGCAGCCTCAGCGGCTCTATTGCTGCGCCTGTCCACAGGCGCATTAGACATCGTCCTGATACAGGAGGAAGAGTGTGTGGTATTAGGACACCCAACTTTAATCTGCTTGTGGCCAACTGTGAAGGCACTCCAAGAACCTGCATTTTGGCCAGGAAAGATCTAAGTATCTTTCTCCTGACTAATTTAAGTGGTAAAGACCAAACAGCTGCTAGCCTGGAGATCGGTAATCGCATATATTGGGTGGTCTCCAGCTACTTGCCTTATGAATCTGTAGTACCGACTGCTCTATTCAGGGAAGTAGTAGAAGAAGCAACGTCTGACGAGCTCGAGCTGATTATTGGCGCAGACACGAACGCTCATCATACTATCTGGGTAGTACGGATATAAATAATAGGGGTGATTCGCTTCTTGACTTTATTCTAACTACCAACCTTAGTATTTGTAACATAGGTAATAAACCGACCTTTACCATTAAAGACAGACAAGAAGTACTCGACGTAACGTTTGCTACTGACCGGCTGTCAGACAAAATTATTGGGTGGAATGTACTGGACGACCACTAATTCTCAGATCACCATTATATTGAGTTCAAAGTCGCGGAAAAAGCGCCTAAACCCGCCGTCCACAGAAATGTAAGGAAGACAAAGTGGCATCTGTATGAGAAGAATTTCAAGAAAGTCCTCAACTCTAAACTTCTGTACGAACCGAATGACAAAGCCGGTCTGGATAATCTGGTCGATCATATCACCATATCATTCAATAGATCCCTTGAAGAAGCCTGTCCAAAAACAAGGTACAAGGGTAAAACTAAAACCCAATGGTGGACTTCTGAGCTAACGGCTATGAAAAAGACCTGCAACAAGCTATTCAATAAGGCTAAATCTACTGGGGTCGCTAATGATTGGGATGCTTATAAAGAGCAACTCAAGATCTATAAGGAGCTTAGAAAGGCGCAAAGGCGCTCTTGGTATACCTTCTGTGGTGAAGTGGAAAAGGTCTCCGACGCCGCTAGGCTGAAGAAGATATTATCTGCTTCACCCTGTACAGTGGGATATTTACAGGTTGAGGCAAATAACTGGACCAAAAACAGCGAGCAGTCGCTCAATGTACTGCTCGACACACATTTCCCGGGGAACTCTGTAACAGAACCCGAGAATCAGCAGGACCAACAAGAGTGCGAGTGGACTGCGAGCGTCGCTAGCTTATCCAGAATAAGCTGGGCTATTAACAGCTTTGAGCCCTTCAAGTCACCTGGACCAGATGACATCACTCCAGCAGAAATGCAGAAAATGTTAAAGTACATTATCCCCTGGCTGGAGAAAATTTATGTAGGCTGTATCAGGCTTTCATACGTCCCGAATCGATGGAGGGATACCAAAGTGGTATTCATACCTAAAGCGGGAAAGATATCACACACTAGGCCAAAAGGCTTCAGACCAATTAGCCTATCCTCCTTCCTATTGAAAGGTCTGGAAAGACTTTTAGATCATTTCATTAGGGAAAACCTGGATACAAAACTCCTGTCGGGGAACCAACATGCTTACAATAAGGGCAAGTCTACAGAATCAGCCCTGCACGAACTTGTGAGCACTATCGAATGGTCCCTGCATTTCAAGGAATTCACCATGGTGGCATTTCTTGACATAGAAGGGGCTTTTAACAACATTCAATCAGATGCGGTAATTGCGGCACTCTCACATCTAAAAGTTAACACTAGTTTGATTAGACTAATTCAAAGTCTGCTCACCAGAAGACGCATAACAGCATGTCTAGGGTCCACAACTCTAACAAGGTATGTAAACAGAGGGACCCCGCAAGGAGGAGTACTGTCTCCACTAATTTGGAACCTAGCGGTGAATGAAATCCTGCTAGATCTAGAACGTTGTGGCTGCAAGGTCGTGGCATATGCGGACGACGTGGCAATCGCAGTGAGTGGCAAATTCGTAAACGTCCTCAGAGACATCCTACAGGTGGCTCTGAACAAGTTGGCTAGATGGGCCAGAAGCAGCGGTTTGGGCGTTAACCCCAAAAAGACAGAATTGGTTCTCTTTACTAGGATGAATAATGTCCCACATGTGGACCCTCCACCTCGGATAAATGGAACAGATCTAGTCTTTTCTGAAAGTGCAAAATTTTTAGGAATAATTCTAGATAGGAAAATGTTATTTAGACTTAACGTATTGGAACGTGTAAGGAAGGCCAACGTCGCCTTATATTCCTGCAAAAAGGCTGTAGGGTCGCGGTGGGGACTCTCCTAAAATCGTCCACTGGATATATATAGCAGTAGTTCGTCCAATACTGTTATACGGTATTGTGGTATGGTGGACGGCAACTGACAAACTAACCATTACCATCTTACTAACAAAGGTTCAGAGAACTGCCTGCCTGAGCATAAGCGGAGCCTTAAGGACTACAGCGACCGAGTCTCTACAAGCCCTACTCCATATACTGCCGATTAATATTGTGGCGAGAGAAGTTGCAACCAAAGCGGCAATAAGATTAAACTGCCTATCAATGTGGAGGTACAAGAACTATGGTCACATGAGGATATCAAAGTGTAGTGCTATGGTAACCGACCGAGTGGACTATATACCAACTGTGTACACCTTCGAGAGAAATTACATCACTATGATTCCCGCCAGAGATGAATGGGCCGGCAGCATACCAGGTAAATAGCTTGATGAAAAGGTTGGTTTCGGAGTACACTGTGAAGAACTTAGTCTGGATATAGCTCACAGACTACCAGATACCTGCAGTGTCTATCAAGCCGAAGAATGGCAATATGGGAAGTCGCCAAGTGGCTGAGTCGCAACATAGTAACCAACACTGGCGTTGTCATTTACTCGGACAGCCAGGCTGCCATCAATTCTCTGGAGGCAACATCCCTAAATTCACAAACAGCCCTCGACTGCCGCAGATCTCTTAACGAGATGGCTGAGCAGTTTAATATACACCTCATATGGGTGCCTGGGCATAGGGATATCCCGGGGAACTGCAAAGCCGATGAACTTGCTAGGAAAGGGGCGACATTTCAAATTCTCGAAGAATTTGCATATATTGGTGCGCCACTATCCACGTGCAAGCTTTGGCTTAGGCAAGAGGCAATCAGGCAGTCCAACGAAAGATGGACAGAAATCGGCACCTGCAGGGTAGCTAGACAAATCTGGACAAGGTATGACCTGAGAGGAAACGATTGTCTACGTTAGTACAGGTTCTGACGGGACACTGCTTGATCGGCGAACACGCCAAAAGATTGGGTATTGACTCCAATGACTTCTGCCGAAGCTGTGGAGATAAGGAAGAAGTGGAGAGCATTGAGCACTTGCTTTGCGACTGTCCCGCTTTGAGTAAATGGCGACTGGACATGCTGGGGTCGGCCTTTTTAGGTAGCCTAACAGATCTTTCCAGTACTGATATTCGTACTATCGATAAATTTATATATCAAACAGGTTGGTTTCGATGAGGGGCATTTCAGCCCGTGGTAACACTAGGGACCTAAACTAGTCTATGTGAGCTTGTAAAAAAATACGGCTGCCACCCTAACCTAAACCTAAACCTAATGGTCATTTATTTTCAAATCGTAGACATAACGTACAATCTTCCTAAAAAGCCTCTCAATTTTATCACAATTATAGGACCAAGTCCCAGAGTAAACTTCAATTCCATAGTTCAACAAAGTCATCAACAAAGAATTGCCCAAACGATATCTTACATGTCGCGGAGTATACGCTTTCAAAGAGTATAATCTTCTTAAAATAAGAAAGACCCTGTTTGTAAGAATGTTTATGTGACTGCCAAAATTAAGATTAGAATCTATAGTCACACCAAGGCATTTCAGACAATCTACGTATTCAATTGGCTGATCATTTATAAAAAGTCTCGGGTATAACATGTAGCGATTTCGCAAATGGAAATTAATAGCTTTTGTCTTGTTTGGGTTAATCGATAGACTGTTTGCAAACATCAAGTTTGTTATGAAACCAAGATGAATATTAATAATATTCTCTTCAGTATTAGATCTAAATAAAAGTAAAATATCGTCTGCAAAGACGTAGGGTTCACAAAAACTATTTTGCATTTGCGATATAATATCATTAAGATAAAACAAAAAAAGTATAGGGCCCAACACATACCCCTTGGGGTCCCCCTGAAGTGACAGTACCAACGCTAGAGCTAATCCCATTTAGAGAAACGTATTGTGATCGATCATTTAGATATGTGTATACTAATCTGCAAGCCGTTTTAGAGAAATTAAAATTATCATGTAACTTTTCTATAAGAACAAAGTGATTTATACGGTCAAAAGCCTTTGAAAGGTCCAACGAAACTAAAGTACAGTTTTCATTTGTATCTAATTGTTTTCTTATGCAATCAGTAAGAGAAAGCAAGGCTGATGTAGTATTAAGGTTCCTACGAAAAGCGAATTGATTTGGGTGAAAAGGAGAGAAACGTTCACAGTGCTCCAATATCTGAATCTTCATTAAATGTTCCATAATTTTAGAAATAACCGGAAGTATAGGGATAGGTCTTAAATTATCATTTCCATAGTTACCATTTTTGGGATAGGTATAAAACCCTTCCAAATTTCCAATCATTTGGAAAATTAGAAACAGTAAAAACTGTATTAATTAGATGAAGAAGCAATGGCGAAATAAGAGGATAAATTATTTTTAAAAACTTTATCGGTACGTTATCACTTTTTTCATATTAATTTCAATATTCATATTTTTTTAGGAATTATGCCACCATTTTCAAATTATAAATGATATGATTATTATTGCTTTTATACAGGTTGGACCGTTTTCAAAAGTCACAAGTACTACTCGGATGTGGAAGCATATAATGGAGGACGAATGATTACAAAGAATGGGAATTTTTTTAAGTTTGTTAAGGCACTCCAGGAAAAAGAATTTATAAAACTTAGAAATGTTTAAATGCTTATCGAAAGTCGTGATACAGTTGGTGCCAAGAAGCGTAAACTCTCCTCTATACAAAGGAATATAAAACTTGTAAGAATGTATTTACAGTTAACCATAAACAAAAAAATGTAACCTCATTCATTTGAAGCAAAATGAATAATCGCCCAAAAAACTTTTTTGGGTCTTTTTAAATTTTTTAGGAATTGGATGATTATTCACTATGAATAAATACCCATAAATTGAAATGCGAAAAATTGCCCAAACACGAATGAACCAACGCCCAAATAATTTTGTCAACATTTTTGCCGATTGTTCATTTTTTACTCTTGGGCGATTTTCCCTGAGGCGATTATTTGCATAGCCTTGGATCACCCGTTATAACATTACACTAATTAATCTGTCAATTTGTTGTCAAAACGTTGTAAACCTGGTAAACGTTGTTCAGGCGTAAGTCTTTCCATGATGAAATGCCAAACAATACTTAACAAAAATAGCATGACACGCCTCACACGTGATCTGTCAAAAAATGGCTATTGAAAAAAGTATATCTACTTGGATCACCCTATACTACCCAGAATCTTTCACAATTTCACACATAGTATGAGTTGCTTGGTCGCAATCATACTGAGAAAATGGGCGAAGTTGCCACGCCCATTTTGGTACCTGCCATACAAATGCATCATTTTGCACAAAAAGTTAACGGCTTATAACTTTGATTCCAGTCCATACGAATAATTGAAATTTTGTGTAATGCTTTTATAGTACCTACAGTCCCATGAAAAATGGGCGTTATAGCCACGCCTCTTTTGGCACCTCCCATACAAATGGACCATTCTGCACAAAAATTTAACGGCGTATAACTTTCTTTGCAGTCCATATAAATACTTAACATTTTGTGAAATGTAATGTTTCTGTAGTACGCATAATATATTAAAAAATAGGCGTTATTGCCACGCCTCTTTTGGTACCTCCCATACAAATTGACCATTTTGCACAACCATTTAACGGCTTATAACTTTGATTCCTGCACATATTAACACTTGAAATTTTGTACAGTGTAATGTTTTTATAGTACCCATAGTATATTAAAAAATTGGCATTATTGCCACGCCCCTTTCGGTGCCTCCCAAACAAAATTGCCAAAATAAATAATAAACAATATGGGTCATAATTTATACATTTATCCATAGATTTTTGCAAATAGGAGTTGTTTACTTCGCTAGGATGCTAGCTTTCAAAAAAAATGTTAAAGGGGGTTTCCGTGCCAGCAAAAAATGTTTTTTTTTTAAAAATCAAATTTTTTCTAATTGTTTTAACGACAGTTACTAAACATCCGTTTTTACGTGGTAGTGATGTTTTCAGCATTTTTAGCCCTTATAATTTCATTTAATTTAAATGGTATCTCGGCTTTATCAGCTTATACTTCAATAATATGGTCCAAATACTGCAGGTAACTTCCATGAAAATTTGAATTTAAGAAAAAAATTATTTAAAAAAAAACTTTACCACAAAAAAATGTTTGTTTTGTTTTCATAATAATATACCTGCGTTGCGGACGGCAGGAATTTCATTAGATTTTACTCCATAACTCTTAGGAATATTATTGTTATTAGCCAATTTGTAATATCTATTGAGGTTAAAACACTGTATTTATAGAATTTTGAAAACTTTTCGTTTTCATTAAAATCGACAAATGGACAGCGTGACGGACGGCACAACAAAGAAAACACGATACTTGAGGTATATTGAGTGATTTTAAAATTTCAACCAAACTTCTTAAATGAATAATACCTAACTTTTTGCTTACATATACTAGAGGCAATGCTTCTTATGTATGTATTTACCATTTACTCTAAAAATGTAAAATTTTTCAGATATTTAGATTTTTGTTGAATTCTGGACGGCATGTTCCGGACAGCACAACATTTTTATAGAAATTAAAAACATTAAAATGTTTTTAATGTTCAATGTTATATAATATTTCTCAATTTTTTTACATATAAAGATCGACGAGGTCTAATGGAATAATTTCATGCCAAGATTGAAAATTTGTTTATTTACATAATGCGTAAATGTGACGCAGAAAATTTGAGTATATTTCTAAAAAAGAGTTGCAAAATTGTATGGCATTTTTTTGATTAGTCCAGGGAAATGCCCATATAAAAAAAATTTTTAGGTCTCGGAAACAAAAAAAATTGTTGTTGCATAGTGTAATCAGACCGAGTCAATCACTAACAATATCCAGCTTAATACATAAGCTGGATCTTGTTGGTTTTAGTAACAACTTATTAAAATTATTATTTTATTAGCAGTAGTTCGTCCAATACTGTTATACAGCATTGTAGTATGGTGGACGGCAACAGATATAATATCCATCACCAACCTACTATCGAAGGTTCAGAGAACTGCCTGCATATGCATAAGCGGAGCTTTAAGGACTACAGCGACTAAATCTCTACAAGCCCTACTCCATACACTGCCGATTAATATTGCGGCGAGAGAAGTTGCAACCAGAGCGGCATTAAGATTAAACTGTCTTATAAATGTGGAGGTATGAGAACTACGGCCACATGAGTATATCACAATGTTGTGCTTTCGTAACCGGCCGAGTGGACTATATACCAATGGTGTACACCTTCGAGAAGAACTTCACCACTATCATACCTGCCAGAGACGAGTGGGTTGGCAGAATACCACTTCAACACAGATGGTTCGAAGCTCGATGATAAGGTTGGTTTCGGAGTACACTGTACGGAGCTCAGTCTTAGTATAGATCGCATACGGTCAGATAACTGCAGTATCTATCAGGCCGAAGTAATGGCAATAAGGGACGTATGCATTGATGTTGTTTTTGGCCTTGTTATAACTTCTATTTATTCAAATTTAAATATAGGAGTTACTTTCAAGTGAGAGCCATCTCAAGTCTACCACCTGCTGCCGTAGTTCTTTTTTCCAAGTTGTTTTTGTTGTTGGTAGATGTGTTTCTACACAAACAACTTGCTTTCTTTCGATTCCACTGTTTTAGTGGTAGATTTGAGAGTTAAATGCAGAGTGATGCAACAATAAATCTGTATGTATTCTTAACGATGCCCGGGCTCGTGGCGACGTTTTTTGGATGAATCGTTGTGAGGGGTTGATCTATTGTTGATGTTATTTTTGATGTTTCTCACTATGGAGATGAGCTGAAGGTCAAAGGGTTTCCTTCTTAGACAAGGAAGGTATTCGAATAGCCAAGTGAAGAAGAAAACGACATTGAAACCCAACTCTTACCACTGCGTTATGTTTCACTGGTGGTATATCAGATCTTCGAATACATTGATGTCGTTTTTTGGCCTGCGGTCCACTTGTTATAATTTCTATTTATATGAAAGATAATTCAAATTTACATATAGAAATTGCTTTCAAGTAAAAACCATCTTAAGTCAACCGCCTGCCTTTGAAAGTTAAATGCAGAGTAATACAAGCTGTATGTATTCTTAACGATGGCCATTTATGTTCCAGTCAGATTCCTTTAATACCGGCTGATTTGAACTGGTGATCTGAACGAAATGAACTGCTGAACTAAAGAGCTGTTTAAGGAAAGTGAGCTGGTGAGCTAAAGATCTTGTGAGCTAGAGAGCTGGTAAACTAAATTAACAACTAGTTCACTCAATTGAACTGAACTAAAAAGAGCGATTACTTAAAAGAACTAAAATGCCAAACTCTAGCATATACTAGCAGGTTGACTTTGATAAGACTGCGTACACATAAAAGCAGACGTAATATTCTGAACACCACCATGGTGTTGAATGTTATAAATGGTGATGTGTCCCCTAATTTTGTTCTTTCTATGGTGAGATTCAATGTACCATATAGATCTTCCAGATATTACCAATTATTACAGATTGGTTTTCAACGTACAAATTACCCTTCGGCAGAGCCCATTCGTTGAATCTGCATGGATTTTAACACTTATAAGCAGTTATAGACATTGATGTAAAAATTATTGCAGAGATGTCGAATATTTTTTTCTTTAAATGTGCAATTAGATTTATTTTATTTTTTAGATGTTAATTACACATCTATATATAGAAAACCATTTGAATTTTTACATGTGCTGGCTGTTGAAATTTTTCGGTAGCTTGTATTTCCACCCTTTACTATTATCCCGCCATGGTCCGGATCTTGGTATGTACGCAATCCCTACGTCATGGTGATGTGGCCCCCTCGGTCGGAAGGGGCGGGTAAGAGTGGCGGCGTTGGGACCGTTCGTCGAAAAAAAATGGGTCGGACCCGAAATATCGGATTGTTGCATTGCAATAGAAAATGTTCCATCGTTTCGATGTTTTCCCCGCATGACCTGCATTCTTAGTTATCTGCTACTACTATGTATGCGATGCACTACACTACAGTACACATTTAAAAATGGGATAATTCGAGATCTTACTACATAAACGTCAATAGCTTTGTATAAAGTGTTACGTCCTACGGATGTGATCTGCAGATGCATAATTTGTACGTTGAAAATCAATGTGCAGTAGGTTTTAAGTTTATTTTTTTTACTTTTTATGCAACTAAACATCCAAAGGTTGATTACACTGTGCAACAGTGAAAAAAATACAAGGACTTGGCAGTATAGGTTCGATTCTACCATCAAAGGTTAGTAAAACCCTATACTCGGTTTGGCGAAATTGGGGACCAATTTTTTGTTATGGGCCTCCAAAGTTTCTGAAAATCAGTGGGCCCCTCGAAAAAGGTGTCATCAGCTTTTGTCCAACAACTAATTCAGACTTGGTGATACCGCTCAACTATATTTGTCAAAAATGTAGCTACGACTATGCTGAACAAATTTTCTTTACATTTTTTGCGAAAAAAAATTGTTTTCCAGTACTTTTCTGTGAAAAAGTGAAAGAAAAAAATATTTTTATTTATTTTTTTCAGCATAACTTTCAGGGACTAGTAATTTTTCACTAACAATGTTTAGCAAAATTGTAGCCAACGTTAATCTGAACAACTTTTGTGAACATATCAATATAATCTGAATGTGTCTAGGTGCCCAAAATAGCTCAAAAAACCACATTGTACCCCAAAAATGTTAGTATTTCACTATTATGTAACAAAAATATTTTTTTTCGGCAACTTTATAGAAAATATTAAGGCCAATATTTTGGCGTAACATATTAACCCTCTAGCACCCCCACATAACAAATCGTAAAAAACACTCCTTAAAATGGGGAAGGCGGGGATAAAATGTTCTACAAAAATGTTGGCCATAACATTTTACTATATGTTTCAGAACAAACCAAAGCTCAAATTCAGAACAAACCAAAGTCAAATTCCTGTTCGTGCAGCAATGTTAGTAATACGATCTAGTGGTCGAAGCAATAACGATACCAGTAAAGTGCGTTTTTGACTAGAATTAGTCCGTTTTTTGGTTTTTGTGTTAAGTTTTGGCCTTTGGTGTGTTCTGACACATACAGTAAAATTTTATGGCCAACATTTTTGTAGAACATTTCACCCCCTCCCCATTTTAAGGGGTGTTTTTTACGATTTGTAAAAATGGGGCCAAAAACTACAGTGATTCCCTATAACAAAAATAGTAAAACAACATTAGGTTTAGGTTAGGGTGGCAGCCGTATTTTTTATACAAGCTCACATAGACCAGTTTAGGTCCCTAGTGTTACCACGGGCTGAAATTCCCCTCATCGAAACCAACCTGTTTGATATACAAATTTGTCGATAGTACGAATATCGGTACTGGAAAGATCTGTTAGGCTGCCTAGAAAAGCCGACCCCAGTATAGCAAGTGCTCAATGCTCTACACTTCTTCCTCATCTCCACAGCTTCTGCAGAAGTCATTAGAGTCAATACCCAATATTTTGGCGTGTTCGCCGATCAAGCAGTGTCCCGTCAGAACTGATACTAATGTAGACAATCTCTCTAGTGCGAGGAGATATTTTGATCTTCTCAGGTCATACCTTGGCCAGATTTGTCTAGCTACTCTGCAGGTGCCGATTTCTGTCCATCTTTCGTTGGACTGCCTGATTGCCTCTTGCCTAAGCCAAAGCTTGCACGTGGATAGTGGCGCACCAATATATGCAAATTCTTCGAGAATTTGTAATGTCGTCCCTTTCCTAGCAAGTTCATCGGCTTTGCAGTTCTCCGGGATATCCCTATGCCCACGCACCCATATGAGGTGTATGTTAAACTGCTCAGCCATCTCGTTAAGAGATCTGCGGCAGTCGAGGGCTGTTTGTGAATTTAGGGATGTTCACTCTAGAGAATTGATGGCAGCCTGGCTGTCCGAGTAAATTACAACGCCAGTGTTGGTTACTATGTTGCGACTCAGCCACTTGGCTACTTCCCATATTGCAATTATTTCGGCTTGATAGACACTGCAGGTATCTGGTAGTCTGTGAGCTATATCTAATCTAAGCTCTGCACAGTGTACTCCGAAGCCAACCTTTTCATCAAGCTTCGAACCATCCGTGTAAAAGTGGAGATGGTTTCTATTACCTGGTATTCTTCCAACCCATTCATCTCTGGCGGGAATCATAGTGATGTAATTTCTCTCGAAGGTGTACACTGTTGGTATGTAGTCCACTCGGTCGGTTACCATAGCACTACACTTTGATATTCTCATGTGAGCGTAGTTTTTGTACCTCCACATTGATAGGCAGTTTAATCTTATTGCCGCTTTGGTTGCAACTTCTCTCGCCACAATATAAATTGGCAGTATATGGAGTAGGGCTTGTAGAGACTCGGTCGCTGTAGTCCTTAAGGCTCCGCTTATGCTCTGGCAGGCTGTTCTCTGAACCTTTGTTAGTAGGTTGGTGATGGTTAGTTTGTCAGTTGCCGTCCACCATACCACAATGCCGTATAGCAGTATAGGACGAACTACTGCTATATATATATATATATATACATACCTTTATAAACTTTCAATTTTTTGGCTGCGGTTGACATGTTGGAAATGCCCATATGTCATTTGATACGGAAAACGTGTAACGCATTGAAGGAGCAATTTTTTGACCCTATATATCTTTTTATTATCACATCCGCTTCGTGATTTTTTCCACCTGTGTGGCTTATATCACGATAACTTTTAAATTACCCAAATAATGAGTATTTAGGTTGGGTGGGGGTTTTGTTTGTTGTATTTAGTTTATTTATTAACTTTGTATGTCTTATTTTGGGTTCTTTTATTTACTGTTTTGTCCAAGGGATGTGGATAACAGTTTCTGGTGTAATTTGGTGTCACAAACACGAAAAAAAAATTTTAAAATTTTTTTTATGGTAATTTTTTTTTAAATTCCAGCTTTCACGGAAAGTAATTCGAGTATAAGCCTGATTGAGCCGTGTTATACGTTAAATTAAAGGGAAATATGAGGGCTACATATCGCGTAGAATCTTTGGTTTAGTAACAGTCGTCGAAAATATTTTTTTTTTCGATATATTATTATTTGCAATCTATTTTACAATAATAAGCAAATGTGATCAATTAAAAAACTTACATATCTATTGGTTCCCATTGGAAACAATAATATTAGATATACATACATACGAATGAATGTATAGTGTTGACTTGAAATACATGAGATAAAATAAGCTTATTATTTATGATAAATTACATAAAATTAACTGGTATGGAATTCTACAAGAACGGAAGATCAAGTACATGATTTCTTTTGAGTCTTTTAATTTCATCAGTGTCGTCTAGTAGTGTGATGGCCAATGTATTAGAGTGGTAGCTTAATCTTTGCAAATAATTACAGGCAAAATTTATTATTTCGTTTTTAACAAATGGGACCTTATCTTTGTTTAGCGCTTTATTTGTTATATAAAAAGGAGCAGCAGTTATTGACCTTAAGGTCTTGCTTTGGAATCTTTGAAGAATTTCTATATTAGAATTACTTGTAGTTCCCCATAGTTGTATTCCGTAAGTCCAAATTGGTTTTAATATTGTTTTGTAAAGAAGAACTTTATTATCGAGTGAGAGTTTCGACTAAGGTCCTAACAGCCAGTACATCTTTTTAAATTGTAAATCGAGTTGTTTTCTCTTCGCAAGTAAATGCGTTTTGCACGTTAGACGACGATCCATATGGAGTCCTAAATATTTGACATTATCTTTTCTAGGAATTTCATTGCCATTCAGAAATACAGGCGGGCAGTTCAGTTTCCGTAATGTGAATGTAATGTGGCTTGACTTAGTTGTGTTGACTACAATGTTCCATTTTGTAAGCCAAACTTCGATATTGCTGAGTTGTAGTTGCAGTATTCTAGATGCTTCATTTGGTGAATGGTTAGAACATAAAAATCGGCATATGTTGCAACTGTAACATTGTTGTTGGTTGGCATGTCATAAGTATAGAGCGTGTACAATACAGGGCCAGGTACACTGCTTGAGGAATACCTGCTTCTATTTGATGAATATCCGAACAATCATTATTAACTTTAACATAAAAAGTTCTGTTTTTTAAATAGGACACGAAAAATTTATAAAAAGGAGTTGGGAGAATATTTTTCAACTTATAAATCAATCCGGTATGCCAAACCTTATCAAAAGCCTGTTGTATGTCCAGGAACACCGCAGAACAGTGCTTTTTATTTTCTAAAGCATCAGTTATTTCTTTTTTAATTGGTATATTTCGTTTTGTTGGTCTCTTAAGGTACTTAGTTGCACTATAAAGGTTTTGATCTTTGTTTTTATTTTGAGGCTTTAGTTTCACAAGATAACATGCAGTAAATTTGATTCTCTCTTTTGCCAGGCTCTGAGCAAAGGTTAATAGCTAGATTCCAGTTACCTTTGTCTCTAGGGTTTCTAGTACGGTGCCAAACTCTTCGTAAACGTCTGGATTGTCTAATCAAATCTCTAGCAGCAGCATATGTCCGAACTTTATGTCCTATTTCATGGCATGGTTCTGCAATTGGGGTAGATATTCTTGCCGCATCGTGTATCAACATATTTAGTTGTTCGATAGCATCATCCAAGTCATCTGCAGATTTAATTTGCACATTCAAATCCAAATTATGTTCGATATGTTCGCAGTATAAGCTCATATTTGTTTTGTGGCTAATAAGTTTATGTGGTTTTGGATTTAACTCGACACTAACATTGTAGTTCACCAGAAATGGAGTATGATCAGAATTTAAATAATCTTCATTTAAAATGTCGAGTAACTGCCTGGAAATACCGCTATATACAACGAAATCAAGGAGGTCTGGTATTTTAGTAGGATCAGAAGGCCAGTATGTTGGTTTCCCTCCTGATAAAACATTATAATTGTTGAGGCATATACATTTGTATAACTGTCTTCCTTTTGGGTTAGTTAGTCTAGAGCCCCAACAAGTATGTTTTGCATTGAAATCCCCGGCAACGAAAAAACGAGGACCTACACTTTTGAAAAATAGTTCATATTCTTCGAATTACACAATGTGCCTTGGAGGAAAATATATCGAATAAATTGTTATTGGGCTATTGTTGCAGATCAGTTTTACTCCAGCAGCTTGTATATAGTTTTTCCGATATTCTTTCGCAAGTTCGTACTTTATTGTAGACTTAATAAATAAACCAGCTCCAGCATGAGTTTTTTCATCACGGTGATTAGAGAAGACTCGTCAAAAATATGAGAAAAAAATGATTTGGTTTTAAAAAAACACTTTTTCTTGGTACAAAAAAAAACTTAAAAAATAGAGAAAAAAGTCGAAAAAATTATTTTATCACATTTTTAAAAAGCCAGCATGAGAAACGAAGAAAACACTGTCTATTTGAATATTTGAAAAATCTATGGATAGATGTAAAAGTTATGACCTATTTTGTAAATGTTAGGGAAATTCAAAAAAAATCTTGTTTCATATTTGTCCGTTTTTAAATTATGTTTTTGCTTATATTGAATTCGCCATATGTGAGAGAGTCATATAAGAGACATTGCACTTGCTTTTTTTTATGAGGATTAATGTCAGGCATTATAAAATTATAGAGAGGACGAGGTTTTATGGCCGTTCGTATTCGTATCCTTCGTAAAACATTATATGCAATGTGAGAGCTATATTGGATGAGATCCGCTCAGGTAGAAGGTCATTCAACAATATTTGTGGTTTTTTATTTATGAGGTTTCCATTCAGTTACGCCTTTTAGGGGCATGGACATCCCAGTCGTATTTACAGGTAGTAAAATTATATGTACGCAATACAAAGTAGTACGCGGCAGTGTTGAAAATATTGGGTTTCTACGTTCGAAGCACACTATATGTCAGCTACAGGTACTACAACTTATGTACCTTAAACCCGGAATTTATGAATGAAATTTCTTATTAAGAGATTAGTGTAATTCAGCGCCTTAAAGAGATAAGTCGATTTTCTGAAAAATATTATAAAGTTATATTTCGAAGTATGAGTAAAAGGCAAAGAACTTTTCAATGTGTAAATGATCCCGACAATTTCTGCTACATCTGCAGAAAACATGTAATTAAAAAAATCGACGTGCGTTTAGTAATAGAAGAAATACATTTACAATATTTTGGTATACGAGTTAAAAATATGAACGCACCGTGGACACCTAGTATTTTGTATAATTCGTGCCATGTAAATCTTACTCGATGGAGTAGTGGAAGCATGCGGTAAGTACTTTACAATTAATGTATTACAATGTTTTGTGGAATAAAACGTTTTAATTTTAGACATCACGTGCAATTTGGAATGCCAATGATTTGGAAACAACCATTCATTCATGATACGGACTGCTATTTTTGTCTAAGTAAACAGATTGGAATAGGAAGGAGCATTCGCTGGAATTACGCTGAAGTAAAATCTGTCACTTTGCCAGTTGCACATTCGGAAACAATACCAATTCCTAAGTGTCCAAGTATAGCTAACAGCCTAATTACGGAAACATCATCAAGTTCAACTGAGTACTCAACTCTGAGCGATTCAAGTTTGAGTCAGAAGTCATCGCTTTTAACTCAGTTTCAACTCAATGATCTAGTGAGAGATTTGGAACTGACCAAAGATAAGGCAGAACTACTTGCTTCTCGGATGAAACAGTACAATATTTTGGCCCCAGATGTTAACATATCATATTATAGAGTCCGTGATATACCTTACAAACAATTTTATACAACTGTGGATAACATATGCTTTTGCATTGACATTCCCGGATTGTTCGAGGAACTTAATCAAACATACAATTCAAAGCAATGGCGGTTATTTGTTGACAGCAATAAAGAAAGTTTGGAAGCAGTACTTTTGCACAACGGAAATCAGAAACCGTCGATTATCATTGGCTAAATTGATAAAATACATAAAATATGAACAACATGACTGGAAAATTTGTTGCGATTTAAAAGTTGTTGGGATGTTATGTGGAATGCAAGGCGGATATACAAAATATTGCTGTTTTTATGCCTCTGGGATAGCCGTGCTCGCGAAGATCATTACAGAAGAAATGGCCAACAAGAAAACACATTACATTGGGTGAAAACAACATAAAATACACACCTCTCCAAAAAGAAAACATTATTTTGCCACCACTGCATATTAAGCTGGGGCTCTTTAAACTTTTGTAAAAGCCTTAAGGAAAGATGGCAATTTACTCTCATATTTAAAAGTCTTTCTTTTCAAAAAATCGAAGAAGGCGTTTTTGATGGGCCTAAAATAAGGAAACTGATAAAAGATGTAAATTTCGAATCATATTTGACGTCGGATGAAATTGCAGCATGGAGGTCGTTTAAGCTTGTAGTTTAAATTTCCTTGGATCCAATAAAAGCCCACAATACGAAACAATGATTAATGATTTGTTAAAAAATTATGAAAAAATTGGTAAGAAACATATTTTCCTACATTTATATATATAACACATATGTATGTATTCTTCTAACTTATTTTTCGCTTTATGTATTCCAACAGGTGTCCCTCACATCTCATTTCTTGCATTCTCATTTAAACTTTTTCCCCGAGAATCTTGGCGACGTAAGTGACGAACATGGCGAAAGGTTTCACCAAGAAATGAAGTCCATCGAGCGGCGTTACCAAGGGCACTGGGATGAAGGAATGATGGGAGATAATATTTGGTTCCTCATTAGAGAAACCGATTCCGAAATCTGCGAACGTCAACAAAGATCTCACAATTACTTCTAATGAAACTTGTACAGGGTTACCCATATTCGACGGACCCATCTGGCAACGCCATAACTTTTGACAGAGATGTCAGATCGCTTAATGAGATACCGCGTTTGAAGCGTCAGTCCAAGCAGATTTTTACCATGGAACAATACACGCCACGCGAGCGCTCTGAAATAGTTGAAATTTACATTCAACAGAAGAAGTCAATTGTGAAAACTCAAAAAAAAACTAAAAAAACTGTCCGATGAAGACCATTTCACATTGAATGGGACCGTAAATAAGCAAAATTGCCGTATTTACGCCACTGAAAATCCTCAGGAGATTCAAGAATTGCCTCTTCATGACGAAAAAGTCACAGTTTGGTGCGGCGTTAGTGCGAAAACGGTCATTGGGCCGTTTTTCTTCCAAAACGAAAATGGCCATGCTGTTACCATCAACCAGGAGCGTTATCGCGACATGATGACCAATTTTGTGATGCCAATTATTCGTCGAAAGCGTATGAGGCAGTTCTGGTTTCAACAAGACGGCGCTCCACCGCACACAAGTCGCATAACAATCGATTTTCTGAAGAATTTGTTTCCGGGCCGTTTGATGTCGAAAAGTGGTGATTTGGACTGGCCACCGCGTTCGCCCGATTTGACGCCGCCTGACTTCTTCTTGTGGGGATATTTGAAGTCAAAGGTTTACGTTAACAAGCCAAGGACCGTAGAAGAGCTCAAGGACAACATTCGTGAAGAAATAGCCGCTATTCCGGCCGAAATGTTGGCGAAAACGATGGAAAATGCTGCAAAAAGGGCACAATACGCCATCAACGCCAGAGGCGGCCATTTGAGAGATATCATATTCAAAAATTGATGTAAACAAATCTACTTGGAACAAATTAAATGATTAAGATTGCCAACCGCCAAATTTTTCTTTTTTTCTTTGATTTTGGTCCGTCGAATATGGGCAACCCTGTAAATGTAAATAAACTCAAATGTACATAATATAAATAAAAGTAACAAATAAAATCGCTATTTAAACAGAAATTAAAAAAAGATTTTTTGAAATTCTCGTACCTCTACTAATTTTACATTTATCCCTGGTTTTTTTTCAAATAGGCGTTATTTGCAAACTTTTAAAAAATCAACTTTTTCCAATTTGTTTAATGACTGTTACTAGACCACTGTTTTCAAGTGAAAGATATATTTCCAACATTGGTAGCCCACATTAATAGCTTCAATAGGTTTCTAGGTCATTCATGAGTTATTACTATCACATTACTTATCATTGGAATTTTAAATACCTATTCTGCAATTCCTGTGACAAAATGAATGCTTTATAATTAAAAAGTGTTGGCATTGCTGCCCAATGAAAAAAATACATTATTAAAAGCTTTTAAATATGAAGACATTTTCCAATATGGCATGCCTTTTTTATTATGACATAGAAAAAAGAAGGAAGATTTTTGGTCTTTCTGGACCCATGATTAATTAATACCCATCTTGTATATCCCCACATTTCATAAGAACTAAACAAATAGAGATGTTTCTTTCAGAGTTCGCAAAAAAACACTAAGGAACGGTTCCTTAGCGTTCTGTGCCGTTCCTTCGTCGCGAACGGAACAGTATCGCAACCCTTACAAGAGAACAGAATACACTAAAAATTTTTTTAGTGTTACTGTTCGCGAACGGTACCGCTACGAAACGTACCGTTCTTAGAACACGACGAACGGTATCACTACGATAACGTACGGTTCATAGAACAGTATCACTACGTCGTAGTGATACTGTTCTTTTGAACAGAACACTAACAGTATCACTACTAGCGCTCCGTTCTTTTTGATATTCGACGCCACAGGTCGCAAATATGAAGCAATCTTAATGAAAATTGGTACAGAGTTATTTCTTAACCCAGGGACGATCCCTATTTAAAATGGGACATATCGGTCCATACGAAGGTCCATTTCGATAAGACATATTTACGCACTAGAGAGCGTATCGAAAAACATAGCGCGGGGCAAATACTAATTTTATCAGGTAAATTGTCTGAGATGCAAATATCACGCTCCAGACTTCGTCTTTCCTTTTCGATAACAACACTTTTAAAACAACGCCGAAAAAACAGTTTTTTATACACGAAATATTTCTTATCATGTGCTATTGGGGTTGTGACTACTATCATTGAAAATTATAACAAAAAGATCTTACATTTGAAACCCAGAATAGCAAATTGTATATACTATAACAAATGTTGTTACTATCACAAACATTTTGTTGTCACTCGGTCGAGAATAGTGGTTTTAATAGTTTATAAGAATATTTAATTTAAGTTGTATTTAAAATTAACTTTATTTTACATTTCGCTCACTTACTTCAAGACTGTCGCTCCCTCTTTGTTTTGAGTTTTTTTTGTCCCTCTTCATATTCTTATCACCACCTTTGCTGGGAACTTTTTGCAAAATTGATGATGTTATCGGCAATTTGGCGATGTTATCGACCACTTCCACCTCACTTTTTGATAGTGTCTCACTCGCTTCTTTCTGTTCACTATTTTCGTTTGCCACTGCAGGCGGTATGTTCGTGTTTGGGTTCGATTTAACTGTCATTCGATTTATTAATCGTTGAGGCCAAGCTAAGGCACTTTAATTTCTTACGAAGGATCCTAGAAATAAGTTAACGAGTGTGCGGTAGTCGAAATTAACTACCAGTTTCAGAGCTCAATTACAAAAAATCAACAAAAAGAAAAGTATTTGATTCGTTTAGCTGACCTACACAGAGAAATACCCCGTGGTTTCGAAAACCAATATTGGGAAAATTTAACTCCGAAAGTACTACCGCAAAGAGTCTTCAAATCGTTGGGACCCGTACATGTTATCCGATTTTGGTATATGCAGTACTTATTATTATGGTGACAGGAAACTTGTCATTCTTCTGAATACTTCAAAATTCTGAAATAATAATAAACTATCTAAAAATAAAAAATTAAGGAATTAAAAACTAATCAAACATTGAATAATTCGTATGTTGTATATAATTTTAAAAATACTGAAAAAATAGCTTATTAAATGGGAGTACCCAACAAAACCTATTAATAAACATACTTATGGACAAGGTATTAACTAATTGGCTAATGATTAACTGAATTAAATTAATTTCATTGAATAAAAAACTACTCTTGATACTAGGACATATTGATACCTCCATGTTAAAACATGCTAAGTCGACTTAGTCGTCGTTTTAGGGAGATTGCATTATTAACTTCTAAATATTCCAAATTATATTTAGTCAAAATTTGGTGTTTATCCGTTAACGCACTCAAAAGTTATTCACCAAACAGTACAGGTCATTCGATTTCCATTACAAAGGAATTCCACACAAATTAAAAAAATCGTCAAACTTTGATCGCCCCTCCTGAAAAACTACCTTTTTGCACTTAGCATAGTTTAGAATATCGATATATCAGAGCTTAGATAATTTATTGTTTTCACCATTTGGACGTTATGAACAACATTTGTTAAATATAAATCCAAATTTGATAGCTGTCTTCTTGGATCCGAAGGTATACAAGAATTGTTTGATGAGTATACTATTTGTAGGTTGTTTAGATGTAGCTTTTCATACAACAAATTTCCCCATGTGTTTGCTCTTAAACAACATAGTCTACAATTGAAGTCGCCTCCATGAATAAACTTATCAAGTGAGTTACGTAGATCAGTCGAAATTAATTGTTTCCTCGATGAAGTATTGCCACTACCAACTGGGAAATAGCACGAGTAGACATATAAAAAGTCATGTCCTAAAGCAATTTTTACGCCAATATTTTCAATCAAGGACGTATTTTGCGGTTGTTGTTGTAGCAGCTTGGAGACGCTGAGTTGATAATCCTTAAGTCTATTTCTATTACAGACTTCGTTCCGGCATATATCCGATTCCGGCATATATCCGGGAACCTTATGTTGTTTTTCATCCACTCAATGTTGTCCGATTGTAAATTAACATTCGTCTGTTAATATCAGGGAATGGATGTTATTTGAGTGTTGTCGTTTCTATTCTCCACTAGAAGCGCTGCATTTCTGTTAATAGTCGTCATGGTGTTATGTCTATTTTCAGCTTCCCTGTTGACTTCTGTGATCAGATGTTGTTGTAGTGGTAGTGCGACCGGTGAGTTATTTTTGGCTGCAGAAACTCGAATTATGATGAAAACATGAAATGTTGATGTTAAATTTTTCCGGTGCCATGGCTGGGAGTTGAACCCAGCACCTTCGGGATCCAAGTCTAACGCACTAACCACTAAGCTACTAAAGGCCAGCGGTGGCAACAACTGCTGTTGAATATTCTTTTTAACTAATATTGCTACTCCTCCTCCTCGTCCAGTTCGGCGATCATTTCTGTAGCAGTAATAATTCCGATTTTTTAACGAACAATTACTATTAAGCCATGTTTCGCTTAATAGACATACGTCAAAATTATGTTTATCCAACAAGTTAAATAATTGGTCTTTCTTCTTTCGAATGCCTCTCACATTCCAAGAAACTATTTTTAAATTATTAACGTTCAATATAAAAATTTGAAAGCTAGGCTGGTGATCACTTCAAATTGATCCGCCTTTGATTTGCATTTAACTAGACTATTAGTTCAAAAGTAAAATTTTTTATTTCTTCTAATGAAAATAAATTATTGTTATTGTTTTGAGGTCTTCTCCATCCGCTAGAATTTGGTGGTTCAGCCTGATTTATAGCGTTCGGAAACGAATTTTCGAAGTTTGTGTTGTTAAACTGTAAATTTTTCCCGTTTCTGCTATGTGGTTGATATTTTTCTCTAATTTCCAAAAATTTTGCTCGACTTGGGCACTGTGGGGATGACGACTTATGTTCTCCATTGCAATTCGCGCATTTTTCAATTGTAGCTGTACAATCGGCAGTTTTATGGTTACCTGCGCAGACGGCGCAGAAAGTATTCACTTTGCAACTGCTAGAACCGTGGCCAAACATTTGGCAATTGTAGCATTGAGTAATCATGTTTCTGTTGGGTTTCTGATATTCACATCGAACTTTTAAATGATTTATGGCGTAATACCGTTGACGCAATTTTCTTAACGTTATTGATTTCCTTTGGAAATAAACAACATATATGATATTTTATAGGGCCGCTCTGGATTTCTTTGTTACCAGTTTGACATCCATACATTGCAAACCCATTTTTGAGAGATTAGACTTAACGACATTGGGATCCATCTTGTCCAAACCCAGCAGTATAACTTTATATGGTTTTTCGTTTTTAGGAACATAGGAGAAATGTTCCAAACTGAATTTTTTAGTAAGTTGTTCACATACCAGATCTTTATCTTCTTTTCTGTTCAAAAACAGTTTCAGTCCAATGGAAATTTTTCTGATCGAGTAGTCAGAAATTGTAAGTATTCGGCAAATTTCATGCATTTGTTCCGTTTTGCATTTTAGGACGGTGATTGGTGGAACCTTTATTTTTATCGAGTTATCGACAATTGTATCATCGTTATCGACGTTACCATTATCGTCATCATGTGGATCCACAACTTGCAGAGGGAGATAGTAGTTTTGATTAACGACTCTCTGAGAAGAGCCACTTGTTTTCGGTTTTTTACTCATATTTGTATGCCTAGAAGAGGCAACAACATCTTCGCGCTGTCTTTTAATTTGGTGTAAATTTTGTTTTTTTCTAAAAGTCGTAGAAATGAAAAAAGCAAGAATAGCTGTATATTTTTTTGTGAAATGAAGTGTTTGGAAGCAGATATGTATGTACGTGTTCGCCGGTTTAAGAACACAATACGACTGGTTAGGTTGAATAGAGGAGACGTTAAAACACTTAAGCCAGTGGTTCGGCCTGTTGTGCGTTCCTTATTTATTATTTTTTTTATACCTCAAGGGTTACAGAAAATCGGTACTAGACAGAAATTTCCTCAGTATCTTCCAGTCATATCCTCTGAAATGATTTAAGTCTGGCAATATGTCAGACCCGAATTATCGGAATCTTGCATGTGTGAAAGCTGGGCAGTGACACAGAAAATGTTCCATCGTTTCGATATTTTCCCTGCATGCCCTGCACTCGTCGTTTTCTGCCAATCCTATGCCATGAAGATGTGCTTGTAAGCTTGAGTGTCCCGTTAGAACACTCATCATCTTACTAATATCGATCTCGATCTTGTTTAGTTTAGTTTTAGAAGACTTCTTGTTTTCTTTTCATTTGGGTCACCCCACAGTATCTTTGCAGTTGTTCCTACTGTTGCGCTATTCCACACAGTTTTGTGAGACATCACTGCCCAGTGCTTCAACTCATTCTTCGTGGCTTCGAAAGGTTTCCAAGATTATTACTCGAAGTTCTCTGCCCTTTGAAGCCAAGCTGTTTGCCCGTTCATCTCCAATCACTCCGTTGTGTCCTGGTACCCAGCAAATAAGCCATTGACCATGGGCTGAGTAATCATTTATCGTTCTTTTACAGTCCAACACAGTTCTGGATTTGACCCTTTCCGATGTTATTGCTTTAATCGTCATTTGGCTATCTGTGAAGAAGTGGCATATTTAGGCTTTGTGGTGTTACTGAGCCAGTTCACAAACTCCGTGATTGCCCGAACTTCTGCTTGAAATACCGTGTTATGGCCAGGGAGGCGGAAGTGAAGTTCGACTTTAGGTTCATCAATAAAAAAAGTCCCAGACCCGTCCTTCCTCCTCGTTTGGACGAATCCGTGTAGCAGCTGGTTCCCACTGGCACATGAGCTAGTGTTCCGTTTTCCCTGGAGCGTCTGTCTGGCACGAACGAATCACAGGTATCTGTAACTTCAGAAATGCGGTCGGCTGCCTCATACTTTATACGGATATCTATTGGTTGGATGTGAAGTATAGTCTCCAACGTTCTTGTTGGTGCGGTTCTTATTGCCCCGCTTATGCCTAGACAGCACATGCGTTGCACTTTTTGCTATGGTATTACTTTTTTGCCATTGATGTCCACCACACTACAAAGGCGTAGGTTATTATTGGTCTAATCACGCTCATGTAAAGCTGGTGTGTCATATTTGGACGTAGTCGCCATTTTGAACCTATAGCTCTTCTGCACAACATTCAACATGTGTGGGCCTTGGTAACTCTTTCTTTAATATGGTCTTTCCAAACCAGTTTCAGATCCAAGATTACTCCCATGTATTTTACCTTTTTAGATATGGCAATATTCTTATCCAGGAATTCAGGCACGGTAAAAGGATGATCTTCGTTTTCCTTGTAAATATACATATTTCTGTTTTGTCTGGGTAAAATATTAATCCCGTTGGTTGTAACCAGTTATATGCTATGTTAGGTGCCTCCTCAGCTATTCTGCATAGTTGGTTTGGATGTGTGCCGCTTAGAACAATTAAGAATTAAGACTTAAACCAGTCTGTTATGAAGGACTTAAACCAGTCTGCATAACAGACTGGTTTAAGTCCTTCATCGGTGAGGGCTTTAAGGAGACTGTGTATCGTCGTAACCCATAGGTGAGGCGATAAAATGCACCCCTGAGGTATACCACGAATTACCTTGTCTCTGAATTTAACTTTATGTGACCCACAAATAATCCACCTATTCCTTAGCATATTGTTGATCCAGTTTTTCAGCGCCCGGTCAACCTGAAACTCATCTATGACTGGATAAATGCATCGGTCAACCTTCAATGTCTATACAAACGGCAAGTGTGTACATTTCTTCACTGACGGACTGTTCTATGTGGTGTTCTACCTCATGCAGAGCTAGTTCCACTGATCTTCCTTTAACAATGCGTGTTGTTTGAATATTATCTTGTCATCGGCTATCTTACCTTTGATCTCGTCGTCAATTATTCGCTCCATTGTTTTTAACAGGAAAAAAGTTAAGCTAATAGGTCGATAAGCCTTTGGGATCGTATAACTCGCCTTGCCAGGCTTGGGTATGAAGACCACCCTTGATTGCTGCCAATTTTTTGGGTATATGCATGGGGTAGGTATGCAGTGAAAACTCCAGCCAGATGAGTTGATACCAGATCCACCTCATTCTGAAGAAGCGCTGGAAATATTCCGTCCGGAACCGCAGCCTTGAGAGGAGAGAAGCTTTTTATTGCTTCTTTAACCATACTATCTGTTTTATCCGTAATAGGTAGTTGATGTCTACCTGCTCACAGAAAAGCTTCCAGGAGTTACGTTTCGCCAGTCTAATGATTTTATTGTATTCTTAGAGTCTTCTGTGGTAGTCGTGTTAATATACTGATAGCTTTTTATGCCGAGCTCTGTTGTAAAGTCTGCGGACGTCCTTGGCAATCGAGCAAATTTGCCCTGTCATCCAGGGTATCTCATAGGCAGATTTCCTTTCTCGTAGCGGGCAACTGTCTTCGAACGATTTTACAGGAGCTCCCGTAATCTTCCTCACATTGATATCAATGTCTTCTGTACGTAAATAATCGTGTTTAGGCTGGCCCAATCGATTTCTAAGTAGATCGCCGAATTTAGTCCAGTCGGTTTTAGCGTCATTACCGAAACTTATTGGATCAGGCGGTGGCCGTGTAATTTTAAACCTTATATAGGTTAGGTTAAGGACGCGCGGCACACAACCATTGCTGGCGTGCACCACTTCACTCGGAGACCATTTGTTCCATTGTGTTCGTCCTGAGAAGATGAGTAAAACAAGAGGGAGAGGTCGAAGAAGATGAAGGAGGTGATGACTATAAATAAGAGAGAGGAGAGATGGCTTTATATGAGAGGCTTCGATGAGTTGATGTCAAACCATCCATCTCAAGCAACCTATGAAGCCCTTAATTCTATCAATATCGTGGGATGATAGAGATTCCAGATTTAGTATCGTGTAATCACCTAGGTAGCGATAGAGTAGGACATTGACAGGGAAGGTGTTCGATTGTCTCCAGTTCCTCCTCATCGCCACAGAGTCGACAGTAGTCGGCAAAATCACTCTGCCACCTTGATTATAAAGATCTAACATTACAGTGGTCAGTCAGCGTGCCTATCATTAAACGAATGTTCCACTTTGTGAGGTTAAGATGATCTTTGGTCCTAGATTTCGATAAGGTTTTATAATTTGCATCGTTAGATGTCATTTAAACATGTTAATTCTTTGAATATCGTCATCCGGTAGCGAGAATTTTGTTCGCTAAAGAAAATAATTTCTGTTTTAAGTCCTATAAATGTAACTGTGGAAGCGTTATGGCCAAATCGTACCAAAATATAAAAGCTCATAACTTTAATACTAGAAATATCTTTGAAGCATTCAAGCCCAATCTGTACAAATTGACAGATTTATTCGAAAACAATTTCCCCATAACTTCTGCAGGAATCATCTAAAAGTTTTCATATTTAGTATTTTAGACAAATTTTGCAATGACCATAAACAAAATAAAATTCTTTAACGTCTCTGGTTCCACACATTGAACATTCCATATTACATTACTCAAAAAGTAAGGGCATACCTTAGTCTGTTTGCTCTACTGAAATTATCTTACTAGTTTTCAGTTCCTTTACGTGATTATATTCACAAAAACATTCAAGTATTAAGTGAAAAAACTAACAATTTACCTTCTTGCTTGTTACATTTTCTTAAGTTATTTAACCTAATTTTCATATTCAAATTAAATATCGATGACTTAAAGCTAAATGCTGCGATATTAAAAACCCCAACATATCATGATAGCAACATGAAAAAATTGGGTTGTTTCATATAGCAGCGCTTGGATATAAGCCATCGATATGAATTCTGTTTATAAATGTGAATAATAAAATATTTTATTGGAAATAAATGTTATTTCAACGTTTTTTTACGAAGAAAAAGTTAAATTTGAAAAAGTAATAAGTGTGTAACAAATCCCGAAGTCCCGATTTATCCTGAAATCCCGGGTTCTCGAAAAATCCAGGGATACTGAAATATCCCGGGATCATACTTTTCTCAATCCCGAATCCCGAGCTTTTCGAAACTCAGTCTCAAACGACATGCCTAGTTTTCATTAACTATTTTGATTTATTTATTGTTTGGTGTTATGAATTTCACTGCTTTTATTAAGAACTATCCTAATCTCGACGAGTATGGTAGTTCGCCGGGTTCGTCAAGACGGAAACAAAAAAGGTTGATGAAAAAATCAAACATTGATCAACCTAATGTTTCTGATCCAAAAAAGCCGGACACTCCCTCAACTCTAACAGTGACACCTAATCCTGTTGAGAAGGAAACTCCATTGGCTGCTCCTCGAAAGGCTTCGCAGAAGGTACCTCTCATTCTCCCTGTGGTTCCCCCACTTGTGGTTCCGTAAATAGTTGTTCCGCCACCTTCTACTAGGAATACGACTCAATGAGCAAATAGGAAAGCGAAAACACTGACTGCGTTGCCAGTCAAGAAAGTGGATTCTGTTTCACGATTTGCTCTAGATACGTCCTCTGAGGATTTAGATTTCTATCTGAAGACCGTTAAGATGAGATTACCTTCAACCACTACCAGACCATCGTTTAAGGTTATTGTTCGACCTGATAAGTTGATAGATCTCAATTTTTGGCCACCAAGGGCATTTGCAAAAGAAGTTGTGGATAGAGTAGATAATCTGGCACGGTTACCTGCGATGCATTCTTACTCTTTGGTCACAGCTTATCAGATTTTTAAGAGGGCTTAATACCAAATTAACACGCTTATTTGCTGATAGACCGAGACCTGGTTAAAACCTAATATATTTGATTCGGAAGTTTTATCTAGTGAATACGTAATATACAAAAAAAATCGTCTTAATTAAAATTGGTGGCGGTGTCCTTATCGCTGTAGTTAGTTCGCTGTCATCAGAAAGTGTCTTTCTTGACATAACTAACGACATTAAACTGTTGTCTCTGTTAATTTGGGGAAAACCAAATTATTCGTTAGTTGCTCTTACATCCCTCCAAACTCGGAATTATGTGTTTAATATAATCAGCATTCGGCAGAGTGGTTTCGATGTTGAGAGATGTTGATCGAATTATCATTCTAGGTGATTTTAACTTACCCTCCGTTTCTTGGCTTTCGCTGCCCGATACTGAGACATTTTCTCCACTAAATTATTCATCAATCTCATTTGACCTGCGATGTAGTCAGGCGTTTTTCCGATCTCGATTTTCTGATCTCGATTTCTCCAATTTCTATACACACCCTACGCTGAGTATTTCCATGACGTATGACATGGTGGACGCTTCCTGTGTACACTCTCCACGTGACGAGGATGCAGTTTTTTGTTTCAAAAGAACTAATTTTGATTTGCTTAATGCTCTACTCTTTGACGTTGATTGGGATTGCATCTGCTGTTGTGATTATTTAACTGACATTGACACAGCTATTGAGCAGTTTTATAACGTACTAGCTTTAACCCGGTGCGCTTCGCAGCCCCCATCTTTTATTTATTTTCTGTTTAGGGTACTGTAAAATAGTTATGGCCATTTCTTTCAAAATGACATGATTATTGCATATGGTGCAAAATGAAAAAGATTTGATTGCTTTTATATATAAAATACGAACCCTCGTTTCATTTCTAGTTTGTATTCCAAAAGTTACCCTGACATCGTGGTACAATATTTATCCCTTTTCCCCCCTGTACCACCGAACGTTGAAAAACTATTTTTTTGGTTCATACGTTAGCAACTTTCCCCTAGTTTATGTTCCAATAGCTTCATTCACACCCTGGTACAATATAAAACCATGTTTGTCCCAATGTGTCTATAAAGGTACGAATTTTAAAATCTAAAGTGAATCGGTCTATTGAACCACATTTAACCCTTTGTGTGTCATAATTAACCAATTTTGCACGATTGTACAATATTTTAAAATTATAAGTGATATTTCAAGATCCAATTCGCAAGCTTAGGCCGTATTTCAAAATTTGTGTCCCCTATCTGTGCCATTTACATATTTAACTTGTTTTTCCCCACGGTTTAAGTAGAAGAACCAATTTGGAAATAACAATTCTTAGCTTTGGTTTATGTTGTAAGAGCTACCTTTGCACTCAGGGACCACATTCAACACCTTTTGCACCACTGTTCCATATTAAACACTTTTTATTACACTGTGCTTCTAAAGTACGAATTTAATACATATCTGGGACCATTTTGTTCCCTTTTTTACCCACTTACCACATTTAACCATTTTACCGTATTGAACTTTTTTTGCATCACCGTACCATATTTTTTTATTTATTTTTTTTAATTTAATTTATTTCCATCATAGTAACCGAGCCTATATGGCCTTTTACAGTTACAAAAAAACCACAATAAGTAGACTACTCAAAAAATCTTAAATATATAAATAAATAAAAAGACTAAATTATAAATTAAAACAGAAAACAATAGAAAGAGTAATAAAAAAGCGGGTAATTAATTTTCTCCTAACTTTCACAGTATATATCCACAGTAATAAAGCATCACACAATAAGAAAAAACCCTCTTTGCTCCACTAAACCATATTTAACACATTTTTTCACCTCTGTAATATATTTTAATCTTTTTGCACCACAACTGCTATTAAAAGCATAAATTAAAAAAAAAACATTCTTATTTCATATTTAACTTACCCTATCTCCCTGCATCCATATTTTTACCCACTGTACTAAATGTACGATTTTTGACCCACTGTACCATATTTAACCGTTTTGGGTCCACTGAATCAAAATTTAACACCTTTTTGTCCTACTATATTTTGCCCACTATATTTAACCATTTTTGCCCCACTGTACCATAGTTAACACATTTTTGCCCCACTGTTCCATAGTAAACGCTTTTTGCCCCACTGTACCATAATTAATCCATTTTGTTCCACGTTACCATATTTTACTATTTTTGCTCACTGTAACCATTTTTGTCATACTGTACCGTATTTAACCATTTGTGTCCCACTGTACCATAGCTAACACATTTTTCCCCACTGTTCCATAGTTAAAGCATTTTGCCCCACTGTAACATATTTAACCCATTTTATCCCACGTTACCATAATCAACTAATTGTGCCACACTGTACCATACTTAACCCTCTTTGCTCCACTGTACAATATTTAACACAGTTGTAAACATTTTGTACAGTGAGATAAAGAGTTGAATGGGGCACAGTTGTGCAAAAAGGGTTAACTATGGTACAGTGGGGTAAAAATATGTAGTTATACGTATATGGTAAAGTGGGACAAAATGGGTTAAAAATTGTACAGTGGGGCAAAAAGCGTTAACTATAAAAATGTATTTACTATGATACAGTGGGGCAAAAAGGGTTAAATATGGTACAGTGTGACAAAAATGGTTTACTATACAGTACAGTAGGCAAACCATTTTTACTGTCCAATTTTGGCAGATTGTTCCCTTTTTTCCCCATGCTCCATAATTAACCCGTCGTGCCCCACTGTGCCTCTTAAAGTTAGAATTACTAAAAATCACTTCCAGTCTCTAGTTTATGTTCCAAAAGTTACCCTGGAACCATTGATCCATGTTTGACATTTTTATGCCACTGTACTATATTTTACACTTTTTGTCCCACTGTGCCCCGAAAACTACGAATACAAAAAAAAAACTTAATACCCCGATCAGATTTCATAAAGACACCCCTCGCTTCAATTTTCACCATTCTAATATTAGGTTGTAAATTTGGCGGTGGTACCATATTTATACCTTTCGGTCCCACCGTGCCTCTAAATTTTTTAAAAAAATCTCTCCTTGTTCTTGTTTACGTCCCAAGAGCTACTCCCACACCAAATTTCACGATTCTAGGTCTTGCCATTTGGATTTGGCTGTTGTACCACATTTTTACCCTTTTACCCCACTGTGTACGTAAATGTTCTAATTTCGAAAAATCCTGTCAATTTCAGAGTCTACCTCATAAAATTTCACGATTCTAGCTCTTGTCATTTGAGTTTGGCTGTTGTACTACATTTATCCCATTTTTTCCTTTTTACCCCACTGTGTGCTTAAATGTTCGAATTAAGAAAAGTCCCGCCAATTTCAGAGTCTACCTCATAAGGGCTACCATCACACAATATTTCACGATTCTAGCTCTTGCCATTTGGATTTGGCTGATGTACCACATTTATCACTTTTTACCCCACTGTGTACGTAAATGTTCGAATTATCCTGCCAATTTCTGAGTCTACCTCCTAAGGGATACCCTCATACCAAATTTCAAGATTCTACCTCATTTCGTTTAGATTTGGCGGTGGTACCATATTTATCCCTTTTTGCCCTATTGTGCGGCTAATAGTATGAATTTCGAAAAATCCCGCCTTATTGCTCGTCTACGTCCCAAGGACTACCCTCCCACCAAATTTTATGATTCTAGCTTCAGCCGTTTGGCCTGGGCGATGATCAGTCAGTCAGTCAGCCAATCAGTCAGCCAGCCACGCAACAATTTTATATATATAGATAATAATTGTTTGCAACAATCTGTTCCGAAGATTCGTGTTAAGAATTGTAATAGACCACCATGGTATTCTCCTGATTTGACTGCTATTAAGAACGTGAAGAGCAGACTATTTAAAAAAATTAAGAAATCGGTTTCGGAGACCGATTATGCAAAGTATGCTATTGCCAGATCGCAATTTAATTTTGAATCTCGCAGATGTTATGAAATCTATATAGAGAAGTTAGCCGTCAATTTTAAGTCGAATCCAAAATCTTTCTATGATTTTGTTAATAAGAAGCGTAGATCTATTCCAAGACCTTCTATGGTTAGAATGGATAGTGAGGCATTCTGTGGCGACCAATCAATCGCCAATGCTTTTGCAAAAATTTTTGCATCAATCTATTATCACACACAGAGTCAACTAGACGTCTCCTACCCTAACAATATTCCTCCATTGAATCAGTTGAGGATACCTTATTTTGATTTACCATTTGTATCTACGAGTTTGGTCAAGCTTAAATCTTCTAAAAGTGTTGGTCCCGATGTTGTACCTAGTATAATCCTCAAATATTGTGATGAAAGTATTGCTGTTCCGCTTATATTGCTATATTTCGTTAAAATATGGTTATTTCCCATTCGTTTGGAGAACATCGTACTTAACCCCTCTTTATAAATCTGGAAGCCTCACTGATGTAGGGAATTATCGTGTGTCAAGCGATGAAGTGGTGGGTGTTGGATGCTAGATGCTAGATGACATGCAATATTGATCTTTTTATGAATTTGCAGTTGATTGACAGAAGCGACGCCGTCTTGAAATATTAACTAAGTGCGCAATATCGATTGTTGTGAAATAGCTTTTCTAAGAAATATAGATATTAATTAAATATAAAGGCTATTATTTTATTCTTAATTACACTTAGTGCTCAATCGATCAGTTGTCATTTTTCTCAAAAGTACGATGAAACTCCAAGACGAAAAAATGGAATATTTACAGAATTGTACTGTGAAAGATTTGCGAGCAAAGTGCAAAGATATGGACTTATCTTGCTCCGGCAAAAAAATCAATTGATCGAACGAATTCAAGATGAGGACACTAAAGATGTACGATTCTACACAGCATCGGAAGCGATGGCAGTAGGAGTATCACAACTGGAGGAGATGCTGGCGGGTACACAGGGGCAAGATCAGCGTTATAGAGCAGCCGATTCGGAACCGCCCAGTGCATCGTCATCTTTACAAACATTTGCGACACCCGAAGATTCATCACGGCATTCTAGTGATGTTTCATTGCAAGGAATACGACTAGGTGTGTCAAACGTGACACGCGGTAACATTGCTTTGGCCACATCACCTGATTCACTAGCATCGTCTTCACCGAAGGTACACGCGATCCCGGCAACATCTGTACGAACGATTCCGACGACTTTTTTACGAACGATTCCGTCGACTTTTGTACAAACGATTCCGTCGTCTTATGTTCAAACGAGTTCGCCATATACCTCAATGAGCTCGTCATGCTATACCCTAACGATTGCGCCAACTTACGACCATACGAGTTCCCAGGTATATTTTCACGTTCCTGCTTTTCCTCCATGTCATTCTACACAGAATATATTTCCAGCTACACCGATTTGCAATCCTTATAACCTTATATAACGGTGGTTCGAATAGGAGTGTTCATCCGAAACCTTCCACTCATGGATCTACTAGTTCTTCCCTAATTTTTTTAATTCCCTTACCAGGCGTTGTAATTCCGAAGTATGTGGCAATGTCGGCGCATCGAATGGCAGGTATACTGACGCCAGGTACATACTAGTAAGGGTCGGTCCCCATACAAAAAAAAATTGTTGCGCCAGTCACCCCCTAGTTTTGAAGATTATCTAGAGACAATTCCGAGGCAACAAAAAAAAATTTTTTCTGTGCACCCTACATGACGCCCTTTTAGTTTTATTATGCTGCGTTGCCATTTGATGTCCGATCGTAACAGGATGCATATTGTTGTTCGAGTTTTGGCAAGGGCTACATTTCGTCCATATGTCACTTTTGACTCCGAAGTCAAATTCGATAAGTGACCTCTGTCATCTCGTTTTCTACCCCTCTAAGTGGGGAATATTTTGAAACGCTAATAAAGGTCTTTAAAAATAATGAAACTTTTGCTTTTGAAGTACCCACTATTATTCATAAACAAAAAAGTTATAATAGTTTTAAAATTACATAATATATGCAGATATCAAATTACACTATCTACTTTTGACGTCGTTTTCTGTCTCTCTCTCACACACACATACACACAAGTAAACCCCGTACCCAAAAATGCACATCCACTATGAGTTCGGTTTAGTACGAACGAACTAAATTTGCGAGACTCCATTTAAACAAATGCAGTTACTAGTGACTTCAGTTATCCGATTTTCTGCCCATGTAAATTGTATTTATTTTGCAACAAGTAACGTCATTTGAAAATAAATAATTTTCCTTTCACGATTTATATTTGCATTCATACTATTTTTATTATTATTAGTGGTATGTATGGCATTGAAGATAATACTGACGTAAATCCAGTTTACTATAACGCTCCCGCCTTCTTATTTTGGAAAATATATACCCAATCCGCTTTTCACATATCCTTACTTGCTGATTTATTAACAATCAGCACATAAATTCTTATTTTGAGAATGACACGTAAAATTAAATTAAAATGAATTAATATAGTGTTAAAGCTAACATAAGCTTCTAAAATTCAATTACAGAAAGTGCAACTTTAAGATAAGTCTGAGAATGTAATACAAAGAGCTTTACAACTGTATTTCCTTGATTGTTGTTTCTTGTCCATTAACTTCGATCTTCCGCAATTACCAGCAACGAAAATAATCTTAATTTTGGACATACGTTTCAAGTTTTTTCTTGGACTGTAAATTTAATATACGAGTATATATTTATGAATAAAAATAAAAATCGTAAAAGAAAAAATATTTATTTCAAAGTTCTTTACTTTACAGAGGTAGAAAATCGGATAAGTCACTAGTAAAAATTCGACTTGGATTACTGACTGACATAGGAAAGAAGTGTAGCCATTGTGAAGATATCATCAACGACGTATCATACGTTAAGATCATACGTTAAATAAGCACACAGTGACAAAATTACTACTATTTTTGGGGTCGTGTAGGGTGCATGGGAAAACAGTGATTTTATTCTGATTTCGTTCCTTAGAACGCTTTAACATTTGGGGACGAAGCTCTCAAATTTAATTCGTTCGTATTGAACCGAACCGTCATAGGGGATGTGAATGGGGTATATCTGTGTGTGAGAGAGGCAGAAATCGACGTCAAAAGTAGATTGTGTAATTTGATCTCTGCATGTATTTTGTAATTTCGAAACTAGTATAACTTTTTTGTTTATGAATAATAGTGGGTACTTTGAAAGCAAAAGTTTCATTATTTATGAAGACCTTTATTGGCGTTTCAAAATATTCCCGACATAGGGGGGTAGAAAACGAGATGACAGAGGTCACTTATCGAATTTGACTTCGGAGTCAAAAGTGACATATGGACGAAATGTAGCCCTTGCTAAAACTCAAACAACGATATGCATCCCGTTACGATCGGACATCAAATGGCAACGCAGGATAATAAAATTAAAAGGGCGACATGTAGGGTGCACAGAAAAAAAATTTTTTTGTTTCCCCGGAATTGTCTCTAGATAATCTTCAAATCTAGGGGGTGACCGGTGCAACTTTTTTTTGCGACCCACTCTAGTACATACTTCCAGTACCTTACATCAGCACAGTTGCGTCCGATGTTGACAACTCCGGCAAAAAAGATAGCATACGTTTTTAGGGCACATAATACAAGTCCTTGGACGAGTACCCGTGTTAGCGCAGAAAAGATTGTAGTTCACTTTCACTTTTTGTGGCTCCCTCTTTGTTTTGATTCTTTATGTACCTATTCCTGTCACCAACTTTTCTGGGAACATCCTGCAAAATTGGCGATATTATCGGCAATTTGGCAATGTTATCGACCACTTCTTGGGAGGTGGTGTTGTATTTTGTCGCTCCCTCTTTGTTTTGAGTTTTTGTGTCCCTCTTCATATTCTTATCACCACCTTTGCTGGGAACTTTCTGCACAATTGATGATGCTATCGGCAATTTGGCGAAGTTATCGACCACTTCCACCTCACTTTTTGGTAGTGTCTCACTCGCTTCTTTCTGTTCACTATTTTCGTTTGCCACTGCAGGCGGTACGTTCGTGTTTGGGCTCGATTTAACTGTCCGGTCAATGGGGGTTTTTCCAATCTTAAAAACGATTTTCCAAATCCCGAAAAATGCCATGCCTTTTGTCTTGACAATGCTATCTTGGGAATACGGTTCTATGCCTACCACCAGGAGAGAACCATCGGGATCATTTTTCCTGTGAAAGACTTCCCACTTCCCCACTTTAAGGTTCGAATCTTGTTTGCCAATGACGCTGAGTATGCGCTCGACGGTACCTTACTGGCCCATCCTCTGACAGAGAACGATATTTTTATGAGTACAGGGACGTCGCTTTTCCTTACCAGTTTCAGCTTTGCGCCGTCCCAAGGTGAGGGGTTGCTCTCCACTAGTTTTACGACGATATCGGCGCAGCATTGTGATGCCAGTTTCAGAATCAACACGCCCCTCTCAACCTTGCAACTAATTACTTGGATTGTTGGTCCATCATTAGATTCGAGAATGCGGTCCAATACCTTTGTGTAGAATAAATCTTCGAAGGTACTCTTTTACACTTCGGGAATTCTGCCAGACGCACTACTACTATAAATTATGGCATGGTTCGTCCTCTATATTTTTTTTACTATTTGAGAATAAGATGGTGATTCTTTACCCTTTTTTATAACCAGCTTGCTTTTTCCTTTATGATGGGTCTTCTTGTTTGAGGCCCCCTCATATATGGATGGTTTGGTGGACTTGCTCGCCTTCTTCACAACAGAATCAACTTCACCTCCCACCATTAACGGATTCTGACTAGAGACTCCTTTTTGGTAGATTGAATAGGTTTCCCCAGGTTTCGCAGCGCCTGATCAACCTGAAACTCGTCTAAGGACTGGATAAGTGTATCGGTCTGCACATTGTTAAATGCGCCCTCAATATCTATGCAAACAGCAAGTGTATACATTTCTTTACTGAAGGACTCTTCTATGTGGTGCACAACCTCATACAGAGCTGTTTCCGCTGATCTTCCTTTGACATAGACGTGTTGTTTGAATTTTAGCCTGTCATCCGCTATTTTAATTTTTTACCATGTCATCAATTATTCCCTTCATTGTTTTTAACAGGAAAGAAGTTTGGTTAATGGGTCGATAAGCTTTTGGGTTCGTATACCTTGTCTTGCCAGGTTTGGGTATCCTTGATTCCTGCCAGTTTTTTGGGGTACAAGCATGGGTTAGGCATGCAGTGAACACTCCAGCCAGATGAGTTGATACCAGATTCACGTCATTCTGCAGAATTGCTGGAAATATTCCATCTGGTCAGCCTTGAAGGGGGAGATGCTTTTTATCGCTTCTTTAAACATACCATCTGCTATATCCGTAATAGGTACTTGATGCAATACATTTTCATTCTGTAACAGTTCCTCTGTTGTTCCAGCATTACCAGTCGGAAAATAAGTTTTCATCAAGAGTCATACGGTATCTTCTATAGTTTCCCTCCCTTTACCCGTGTCATTCACCAGTGTTTTTCAGTTTAGACATGCTGTTAACGCTGTCTACCTGCTCACAGAAAAGCCTCTAGGAGTTACATTTCGCCGATCTAATGATTTTATTGTATTCTTTGAATCTTCTGTGGTAGTCGTCCCAATATACTGATTGTGTTTTACGTCGAGCTCTGTTGTAAAGTCTGCGGACATCCTTGCCAATCGGGCGAATTCGTCCTTTCATCCAGGGTTTCCTCTCTCGAAGTGAGCAACTACATATATTCCAATGATTTTACAAGAGCCTCCGTAAACTTCTTCACATTGATATCAATATCTTCTGTACGTAGATAATCGCGTGTAGGCTGGCGCAATCGATTTCTAAGAAGATTGCCGAATTTAGTCCAGTCGGTTTTAGCGTCATTACGGAAACTTATTGGGTCAGGCGGTGGCCGTTCAATTTTAAACCTTATATAACGGTGGTCCGAATAGGAGTGTTCATCCGAAACTCTCCACTCATGGATCTCATCAATGGGGTTTTCTGAGCATATTTTCTTCCTAATTTTGTTAACAAAGGTTGAGTTGTTCCCTATGTTGAATGTTAGGAGATCATTTGTATTCAGAACTTCTATAAGGGCTTGTCCCCTTCTATTGGTTTTAGTACTACCCAAGCGATGTGGTGGGAGTTGGCATCACAACCAGCTAGTAACTCATTACTTGTATGTTTGGATTCCTTCACCAGACGTTATAATTCCGACGTAGGTGACAATGTCGGCGCATCGAATGACAGGTATACTGACGCCAGGTACATACTTCCATTACCTTGCCTCAGCACAGTTGCGTCCGATGTTGACAACTCTGGAGAAAACAGAGCATAAGTTTTTATGGCACAGAAAACAAATCCTTGGGCGAGTACCTGTGTTAGAGTAGAAAAGGTTGTAGTTCACATGGTTTAATCCAGTAACCTTGTTGCTTGTTCTCCATGCTTCTTGGATCAAAGCAATATGAACTCTGCTTTATTTATGATGTCCATCAGAGCGTTGTCTCTCTCTCCGGTGGAGGTTTATATGGATGACCTCAATCATTGTCTTTCCAGTAAATGTTTCTTTTGGGAGTCGTCTATGCTATCTGGTGACACTCCCTCATTATTTGGTAATGGGTCATTCTCCCCTATTCGTTCACTACCTATTACACACTCTTCAAGTATACCTCTTTGGGAGGCGGTGTTACTTTTTGTCGCTCCCTCTTTGTTTTGATTCTTTATTTACTTATTCCTATCACCACCTTTGTTGGGAACATTCGGCGGTTTGGCAATGTTATAGACCACTTCTTGGAAGGCGGTGTTGTTTTTTGTCGCTCCCTCTTTGTTTTGAGAGTTTGTGTCCCTCTTCATATTCTTATCACCACTTTTGCTGGGAACTTTCTGCAAAATTTATGATGTTTGGCGATGTTATCGACCACTTCCACCTCACTTTTTGGTAGTGTCTCACTCGATTCTTTCTGTTCACTATTTTCGTTTTCCACTGCAGGCGGTACTGCCCTGCTAGTCAGGGTTTTTCCAATCTTGAAAAAGATTTTCCAGATCCCGAAAAATGCCACGCCTTTTGTGTTGACATAGTTATCCTTGGAATACGGGTCTGCCTACCACCAGGAGAGAACCATCGTGATCATTTATCGTGTGGAAGACTTCCCACTTCCCCACTTTTAAGTTCAAATCTTGTTTGCTTATGACGCTGAGTATGCACTCTGACGGTACATTACTGGCCCATCCTATGACATGGAAAAATGTTTTTATTAGTACAGGGATGTCGCTTTTCCTTACCAGTTTCAGCTTTGCAGCGTCCCAAGGTGAGGGGATGCTCTCCACTACTTTACGAGGACATCGGCACAGCATTGTGATGCCAGTTTCAGCATCAAAACGCCCGTCTCATACTTGCAACTCATTACTTGGATTGTTGGTCCATCATTAGATTCGAGAATGAGGTCCAATACCTTTTTGTAGAATAAATCTTCGAAGTTACTATTGCTCTTCGGGAATTCTTCCAGACACACTACTACTATAAATTATGGCATAGTATAGTTCGCCATGAATTGTTTTTGCCTATTTGAGAATAAGATGGTGCTTTCTTACCCTTTTCTATAGCCAGCTTGTTTTTTCCTTTAGGTTGGGTCTTCTTGTTTGAGGTCCCCTTCTTTATGAATGGTTTGGTGGACTTGCTCACCTTCTCCACAACAGGATCAACTTCACCAACACCATCAACGGATTCTGTCTAGAGACTCCTTTTTGGTATATTGAATAGGTTTCTCCTAAGTGCTGGTTGTCGGTGAACCATTTTTCTTGATTTCGCATCACTATGCTCTTTGGCAGACATGACTCTTTTAGTAGATGTAGAAGAGTCAGATTCATCCTGTAATATCTTCTGCCGGTTCATCTTATTCAGTTTCCTTCTTTGTGCCCCTGACAGTCTTTTCCGATTTTCAACAATAGTAATGTTGTGATTACTTAATGACTCAGAGTCGGAGTTCCCACTAGCTTTTAAAAGCTGGGGTTGCTTAGGGCGCACAGTGTCAAAAATGGTAAGAGCTGATGTTGATTTTTTTACACAATTTTATGAAAAACACAACAACTAAAAAAAGTGTAAAATATTATCCAAAAATATTGAGCAGTTTTTGAGTTATTGTGGCTCAAAGTTGTTGTTTGTTTGCAAAATGATAATTGTTAAAAACCACAATGAAATTTCGTATCCAGTAATAAGGGGTTGGATTCAAATTTTTTGTTAACGGTTGGTACAAAATGTCATTGAAATGTCAAAAAACATCTCTCCAATTTTTTGATATTTTTTAGCTATAAGTATGTATTTTAACATATATAAGTCTCAGCTGCACAGCTCTGCACAAATTTTATTGGTGAATCTTTTTATCCCTCACCGTAGAGAGGAGGGTATATATCATTTGCTACGAGCCAAAAGTGTAACACATCAAAGGAGTGACCTAAGTGACCCTAAGTATGTTCGGCGGAAATCCGTTTTGGGTTCCTTTAAGTCATTTGAGCAATGTCCGTCCGTCCATCCGTCCGTCAGTCTGTCTGTCTGCTGGCTGGTGCGCACGATAACTCTTGAAAGGAGTACCCGATTGACTTCAAATTTGGTTTGCGGTAATATTTATCTCTTTATCCGGCTAAGTTCGAAGATGGGCCATATTGGGCCACTCCTTCTAGTACCTCCCCCACAAAGGGTTAACTTTTAGTGAAATATTGATTGTTTAATAACTTCTATACTACTTACCCGAATCTTCTGAAATTTCACACATAGTATTAGTGTGCTAGTCGCTAACACGCCTGGTACTTCCCACACAAATGGACCATTTTAGACCAAAAGTTAACAGCATAGTGAGTAGGATATTTGTTCGTACTTACGAGTATATCTGTATTTATTACATATCGCTCACTCACTTCAAGAGTGACATAACTCAAAATTTAAAATTTTTGAGGTTGCCTTACAAAAATGCGAATTTTGGAAATGTCCATAAATTATTCTCAGCGAAATTTGGTCTATAAGTAAACAACCATATTTCGGATTATTCAAGCTTTTTTTAACATCTTATTTAATGTTACTTATATATTTATACGGACTTAAAGTTACACATCTTGGCAATTTTCAATTTTGAGTTATGTCACTCTTGAAGTGAGTGAGCGATATTATCTCAAATAAATAAAAAGTTCATTTCGCAATGTGATAAAATGTATTATGATTTGCTGTAAATATATTATGGGAAACTAAATCCTTTCTTGAACATTTACTATTATGTTCAAAATGCATATGTGATAAAAATCCAAAAAATAAACGAAAATTAAAAACAAATCAAAATTGAAAATGAAGGTGAAGCTCAAAATTTGAGCCTATTTTCTTTACAAACGATTCGTTCTGTAGCCAAATCGGACTAAACATATATATGGGAGCTTTATCTAGATCTGACCAGATTTTCTTCAAATTCGGCAATACTGGTCTATGGGTCAAGAAACTCTACCATGCTAAATTTCAAAACAAATGGATGTAAAGTACAGCTTCTATAGGGCTAAAGGGACAAATCGGACAAAACATATATTTGGGGGCTATAGCTGTCCTTTAGTAAATTTTTCCCAAACTTCGTTTTTATTCTTTGCGACCGAAAAAAAATACTTATGCAAAATTTCATTCACCTGCGGCGGCTCCTTCTATTTTTGGCCACCTCTTATATAAAATCACGACACTGTTGGGCGTTATTAAGGTTTTATTAAAACTAAATGTATACATAAATACTAGTTTTGACGATATTGACGTATTATAAAGAAAACAGTCAAGCAAATATTTTAGTTTTAAAAAATCTTTAATATCTCAGTCAATTACATACGAATTTCTAAGAGACTAGTTGCATTTTGTTCCTTACAAAATATCCTTACAAAATAATTAGTAAAAACATTGCCTAAACTAGAAAATATCGAAAGAAATGAAAAGAAGTGTTTACAGGACAAATAAACATATATTTGTACATCTTTAAATAAACAGTATATGTATCGTTCGAAAGGTCTAAGCTTCTTCTTTCCAAATTTAATAATTAACAAAGCTATAGACATTTCGATACCTATATTGTAAAACATGCTAAGTCGACGTAGCATAGTTTTAGGGAGATTTCATTATTAATTTCTAAATATTCCTAATTGTGTCCAGTCAAAATTTGGTGTTTATCCGTCAACCCAATCAAAAGTTATTCACAAAACAGTACAGGTCATTCGATTTGCATTATAAAGGAAATCCATACAAATTTTAAAAAATGCATCAAACTTTGATCGCCCCTCTGAAAAACTACCTTTTTGCACTTGGCATAGTTTAGAATGGAGGTATCGATTTAAGTGCGCAAAGTCAAGGAAATCGGGTTTTTACCCGTAAATCCGGATTTTGGGGGTGTCCGGCAAATTTCCAGGAACCAGCGTTGTTTTACTCGCCAAGACCTACAATAAAAATAGTATCGCAGTTTTTGATATTTGGACTGTCGCACTGTGTAATACAATCGCAAAATTTCCCCAAAAAAGGCTATAAAATCCCAAAAGTTTACTAAAGCGCCCTCTGGCGGCACTCAATAATAAAAATAAATGTCAAAAATGGATTCCTCGACCCCCACGCATTTAAAAATTGTCTGTAGAGGAAAAACCATGTTTTGTCTCTATTTTTGAATACTCGTATAATGGAAAAATACCTATTTTGAAAATGCGGGGGGCTCGAAATTCATTTTTGATGTATGGTTTCTTGGGCAAAATTTCTTGAAATGACCCAGAGAACAAGAATCGCAATGCGCCCTTATACTTTTTTTCGACTCCATACAAATTGACCCGCCCTTATATATATATATATATATATATATGTATGTATATATATATATATATATATATATATATATATATATATATATATATATGTATATATATGTATATATATGGGGGATTTCATATCAAGTGAGTGAATTTTTAAAATCGATGTCTTCTGATTGGGATGAAACTTGCACTAACTTTAGTCCTATTGGATAGTAGCTATGACACAAATTTTAAACCAGATCGGTTGAGGACTGTCCGAGTGTTGAATTTTGACATTTTGGTCAAACGGCCCTTTTGTCCCACCCAAATAACTTTTTACCTATTGCATTTTGAAAATTTTGCCCAAAGTGTTTTAGATAAATTTTTCTTCAATCTTTTTAAAAAAAAATAAAAAATTCGCAAAAATGCAAACAGACCTGAGTCGGAACTTTTCGTTTAATTTTGGGGACCATGAAAAATACCGAAATAACCACTACTGTCATACTGATATTTTTGATTGATTTTCTCGAAAATGTATGCTCAGAACAAAATTTCTGCACTCCTGTGGTCTTATACTCCGCTTTGGCTGTGGTCTTATACTCCGCTTTGGCTGTGGTCTTATACTCCGCTTTGTCGAAGGCCTTTGAATGATCGAGAAGCAATAAGAATGTTATCATGTCGTTATCTAAACTACATCTTATATTCTCCGAAACATCCAACAAGGCACTAATACAGCCATGATTTTTTCGAAAACCAGATTGGTGGGGACAAAGTAAGTTGTTGGCGTGTAGGTATGAATATATTTGAGCATGTAAAATTTTCTCAAATATTTTAGAAAGAAAACATAGAATTGATATTGGTCGATATTCATTGCCATTTTTAGGAAGAGGAATGATTTTTTAATGTTTCCATGCAGAAGGAATGGTGCTAGCGGTTATGATAGTATTAAAGAAATATGTGATATACCGTAAAAGTGGTTGTAATAACAGCTTCAAAAAACGTGGATCTATATTATCATATCCTACAGCATTTGATTTCACCAGGGAAACACTACAGAATATCCACCTCATATATCCTAGAGAATTCAAAACCATTATCATTATTGGAATTAATATATGACCCTTCAAAATTATAAAAATGTGGATTCGTTGGAATATTCGGTGTGTTGGTGAAATTCCTATTGAGCTCTTCAACATCAATATCGGCATTGCATCCTGCCTGATTATTGGCAATGTCTATATCGCGTATGGTTTTCCAAGTTTTTTTAGAATCTAAAGCAGCGGCCTTTGATGTAGGCATGTTGACAGTTACTGATTAATGACGGTTGTAAACAACCCCTAATATAGGTGCTAATAAGTCTTTCCAATGTTTTTAAAACAAAAGATGAGAGACTAATTGGTCTATAGTCCTTGGGCGTGGAGTGGCTGGGTTTTCCCGCTTTGGGAATGAAAACCACCTTGCCCTCATGCCATTTTGAGGGTATATAATTCCTAAGTAGGCATTGCCTAAAGATCAGCGACAGCATATTAACTGCTATTGGCCCTGCATTTTGTAGCATGGCTGGTGATATGCCATCTGGTCCGGCAGACTTAAGGGTTCGAAGGAGTTAATAGCCCAGAATTTTCTTGTCGGTTTCTAAGTCATTTACCACAGTGGACGCACGTTCATCACAATGTGGTGCACTTGATCTAGTACTGACATTGGGAAATTCCTACTGGACTACGTTCGAACACCCGGGAAAGCGTGTCGTCGCTATAAGGTCCAGAGTTTCTGAGCTGGACTCAGCCCAAGTTCCATCTTCCTTCTTAATGCTACCCAGCGTCTTTGGATCTTTTGATAGCAGTCTTCGGAATCTGAAGGACTCGCATTCTGCCTCAAACTACGAAGGTCTTTTGTCCACCAAGCAGGTTGCGACCTTTTACCCGGGTACGTAAGGGGACATGATTTCTCAAAGTTAACCAGCAAGGCTGCAGTAAAATCATCAACTGCTGCTTCCAGCTCGGTATTGTCAGTGAAGTTATTCTTCAACGACAGTAGCTGTCTACCAACAAGTCCATTATACTGAGCCCAGTTAGTCTTCCTTGAGCTTCTGAAGGGGGGTTCATTGCAAGTTACCATATTCAGGGTAAAAAGAATGTACCTGTAACGAATTCTCCTTGGACACTCCATTCTGAAAGAACATTATCATCAAGATTAGTCAAAGTTATGTCTATTACCTCCGATCTATTTTTGACCTGAAAAGTGGGATCACTACCAACGTTACAAATCTTTAGACCAGAATTTAAAATAAAATCATAAAGTGACTCACCTCGAGTATTAATGTTAGAGCTTCCCATAGAGAGTGGTGGTCGTCGCATCATAAAACCATCCTTGTTAAGCGTATATTGTCATGCACCAGCTTGCTCACTAACTCGTTTGGCGGGTTGATTTCCTTATATGGTAAATAAACTGATGCCAGTAGTAACGGTTTGTAGTTTTTCGTCTCTAACCTCACAGTTGTCCGATCACCAATGCTGTAACTATGTAGAAGGTTTAGGTTTAAATTATTCCTACCTAAAATGCAGGTCCTCACCTTTTCTGTAGTGGTAGATGAGTACGTTATAAAATTTACATTGCTCAGTGCAGTTACCTTATTCTTAACGATATAGGGTTCCTGGATTAGAGCGATGTCAACTGAAGAGTTAGAGAGGGCAATTAGAGGTTCGTTCGAGGCTGCTATAGAGTGATGCAGATTAATCTGCACTACTCTTAGCTTACTGGAACTAGTTTCCTTTTGAAGTTTGAATGCGGAAGAGGCTGATACCAAATTACCATCTTACCTTACCCCCTCTCTCTCTTCAGTACTCTTCTGATTTTTTGTCAATTGCATCTTTGAAGATCAGACCACCACTTTCAGCACACTCCTTAGTCGATTGTATCGTCCAAAGAGCTGTACTGAGACCGGCGTTCTGCTTCGCGAGCAGTATTTGTGGATCAATCTGAATTAATTCATTCGGGATCCAAGCTGTCGCTGTCGTTCGAAGAAGTAAAAAAGTAGGAGGCAGAACTTTGATTTGTGCGCCAGGCCAGGGGGCTTCCACGTTATCTACGCCCCATCGAAGAAAGTACAAGGACTCACTGTTGGCACATTTGATAAGCTTAATACCATCTTTCAATTGCGCTCCCTCGAAGATTATATCGGTACTGCTCCACCTATCTGAAAGTGTTAGATTGAGCAACTTCGGTTCTAGTAGCTTCCATTTGGAAGGGCTTATCCGCCCGTCGGGGGCGACCATGTCTTCTACCGCCACCTGCAGGTCTGAGGTTTTCTGGAAAAGTGATATCAAGTTTCCCACCTTGAGGTCTTGAATAGGGCTTAAACACCTTCCTTGCTGGTCTAGACCCAGAGGGTTCTTTACCACCAGAAGGTATTACGCTCAGAGGTGTTAACTTTCCTGCTTCGTTTTCGGCGGTCACATGCTGACGCTTCTTCGCAGCCTGGTGCGACTCCTCGTTCGACCTCGTCCGTTTCACAGTAGCTTGCCGTGAGGTTGAGGGACGTTCGAACTGAGTCAGAAAGTTACTGCCAGTATCTTGTTTGTTAGTATGTGTGCTGCTGTCACCGCTACCACAGCGGGGATTTCCATCGCGAGCCTTTTTTGCAGATGACTTCTTCCGCTTTGAGGGAGTTTACTCACAGCAGATCCTGAGTCTAAAGCTCCTTGCCGCGTCAGAGTCAAGACACCGATACTTGAAGGCTCGTTATCCCCGGAAGGTGTAGTCGGTGAAGTAGCAATGGCATTAATCGCGACTGCAGCCTTGTTTGCCACCGGCGTAGATTTGTCTTACCTACCTCTATCGAATTTCGGGGCAGAGATAACCGTAGTTTCTCTATCCTCATCCGATAGGGTGAGGTCATCCATCAATCCCGCAGGCCCGCTTTCATGACTGAGTCCGATGAGAGATCCATCACTCCCCAATTCTGACAATTGCTGACACTACTATCACTACTATATCTAGCAAATGGAGCTATAGAGGAGGCCCATGGTGAAAGGGAATTATCTTGTATAAACCTTTTGCCTGATGTCGATGAAGCATAGGGTGCTATCGACCGCTGATTGTCCGGGACTGCTTATTTGAGCTACAGCAATTATTCGCAGCTAACCTTTATATATAAAGGCCATTCGCTATCCGCAACCTGTGACCCGTCCGGTGACCTTCAGCTCGGCCCTCGCGAAGGGAAGCCTTCAATATTTCCGCGACCTTGAGAGTAAGAGTCGTTATACTTGGAGTTTGAAAACTAGGTGTGGACTGTAAACTAGGAGTGGTTTGTACTAGGGTGGTTAGAGCTGCCGCACTGGTACTAGGTCGTACGTCATCTCTAACCGGCTGTGGATTTGTAGGTCACGTCTCGTTACCGTTATGTAATAAAGTCTGATGTCTTTGATCAAATTCCCTACAAGTGAAACGACTCTTACAATCTCTTACACCATGATCCCATGTGATACAGTTTTAACAAAGATTGTGAAGTTCTCAAGGAATTGTGGACAATTTCGTAACAAAGGCTTTGCCTTAAAAATTTGGCAACTCGGTCCATTTGTACGACTACTAGGTTGCGTAGATGTTCTAAATCTGTTGCTGTTTTTGAATCTTCTTTGGGAACTTTGAGTTTGTTGCGCAACGTTTGTTTGAAATGACTTAACCCTATTTTCCAACTTTGATTTATTGATTGGGGTCTCATCTTTTTCGGGAATACGGTCTCTACAATCTAAATAGGCCCTTTTTACCTGATCCCTAACAGAGTTCAATTCTACTCGCGAGAGTAACCACTCTCAAAGTCTATCAGGTCATTTAAGCAATTTACAAATTTATAATGTAAAACTTTATCAATATTTCCTCCTTAAATATTTTCTTTGTCAAATTTTAAACTGGCTAAAATTTCAAGAAACTTTTAAAGTTGAGATTTTCTACATATTTTGTTTTTGCACTTAGACTCAAGATCGTTATTGCTGTTTTCAGTATATGAAAACAACTTTGTTAAAAATTAAAGAAGAAGTAAGTGACATGTATTGGGCGTGGTTGGATAGACAGATCTGTTTCGGGAGCCACCAAACTCCCATTGTCCTTATTACATCGATTACTTCAGTCGAATTATTATAATATATCTGTGTTCAGAAAAAAACAGTACGTTATAGGAACGGTTCCTTCAGAGAACACTATCGTTATTTATTTTTTAGTGTTACTGTTCGCGAACGATACCACTATGAAAACGTACCGTTCTTAGAACACGACGAACGGTTGTGCTACTATAACGTACGGTTCATAGAACAGTATACTGTTCTTTTGAACAGAACACTAACAGTATCACTTCGTTTAGCGTTCCGTTCTTTTTTATATTCGACACCACAGGACGCAAATATGAAGCAATATTAATGAAAATTGGAACAGAGTTATTTCTTAACCCACGATACCTATTTAAAATGGGACATATCGGTCCATACTTTGATATAGCCGCCATACGAAGGTCCCTTTCGATAAGACATATTTACGCACTAGAGAGCGCATTTTTAACCGACCATGCTGAAATTTAAATATTTGTACTGTGTATTACATTCAATCGTGCCTAGTGAAAATGATCGGTTAAAAAATGAGCTCTCTAGAGCGTAAATATGTCTTACCGAAAGGGACCCTCGTATGGGGGATATATCAAAGTATCTACCGATGTGCCCCATTTTCACTAGACATGATTAAATGCAATAGGAAGCACACATATTTAAATTTCGGCATAAAAAATTCGTCTTGTCGAAAGGGAGCTTTGTATTGGGGCTGTATCGAAAAATGGACCGATATGCATCATTTTCATTAGGCATGATTGAATGCAATAGAATGAACATATATTCAAATTTCGGCGTGATCTGTTAAAAAATGCGCTCTCTAGAGCGTGAATATGTCGTATCGAAAGGGACCTTCGTATGGGGGCTATATTCAAGTATGGACCGATATGCTCCATTTTAAATAGGATCGTCCCTGGGTTAAGAAATAACTCTGTATCAATTTTCATTAAGATTGCTTCATATTTGCGACCTGTGGTGTCGAATATAAATAAGAGCGGAACGCTAAACGTAGTGATACTGTTAGTGTTCTGTTCAACCGTACGTTATCGTAGTGATACCGTTCGTCGTGTTCTAAGAACGGTACGTTATCGTAGTGGTACCGTTCGCGAACAGTAACACTAAAAAAATGTTTAGTGTATACTGTTCTCTTGTAAGGGATGCGATACTGTTCCGTTCGCGACGAAGGAACGGTACAGAACGCTAAGGAACCGTTCCTTATATCTCAAAAAAAAAAAAAAGACAATCAGTAATCATCATCCCTCGTACATGCTACAACTTCCACTCTTGTGAGTCTTTACAATGTAAAGAATTCACACGAATGTTTTGCTGTAGTTGACTATGCAACAACAACGTATTTGGTCGTGCCCTACCATTTCTTCTTTTTTTTTGTTATTTTTTTGTTTTATTCGATCTGCCCTCATGATCTGCTTTCAAGATCAAGATCGTTATTGTTGTTTTCAGTATATGAAAGCAACTTTGTTTTAAAATTAAAGCAGAAGTATGTGACATGTATTGGGGGTGGAGATTTTCTGTTAACAATTTCTGTAAAAATTTACTTTGCAAAAATTTGCAGAAATATTCGTAAATATATTTATTTTTTGTTTTAATTAAATTATTATCAATTCAATTGCATTTAATAACTTTAAAGTATGTACCGGTATTAAAGTTATAAGCTGTTAACTTTTGGTGCAAAATGGTTCATTTGTATGGGAGGCGTGCCAATAATGCCTGCTTTTCTCCATACTATATGTACTATAAAGGATTTACACTGCACAACATTTCAAGTATTTGTATGCATAATGGTCCGTTCGTGAGGGAGGTACCAAAAGGGGCGTGGCAACTTCGCCCACAATTTCCGGACTATTAACCCACCGTCAAACACATATGCCTGGCCAGACCCCTATACGTTTTAGCATTTGTATGGCCAAAAGGGTACCGTGACTTTGCATTTCTAAGTATGTTCGTATATTATTGTGGTCTTTACTAAATGTAAAAAAAGTTTTATTTTTTATTATTATTATACCCTCACTTTAGTGTGACGAGGGTATATATCATTTGCTACGGAAAAAAGTGTAACACGTCGAAGGAGTGACCTAAGACCCCAAGTATGTTCGGAGGAAATCCGTTTTGGGTAATTTTAAGTCGAATGTGCAATGTCCGTCCGTCTGTCTGTCTGCTGGCTGGTGCGCACGATAACTCTCGAAAGGAGTAACCGATTGACCTCAAATTTGGTATATGGTAATATTTTTTTCTATCTCCGGCTAAGTTCGAAGATGGGCCATATTGGTCCACTCCTTCTAGTACCTCCCCCACAAAAGGTTAACATTTAGTGAAACATTGATTATTTAATAACTTCTATACTACTTATTCGAATCTTTTGAAATTCCACACATAGTATCAGCTTATTAGTCGCTATCAACCCGAGAAAAATGGGCGAAGTCGCCACGTCCCTTTTGGTACCTCCCACACAAATGCACCATTTTGCACCAAAAGTTAACAACTTATAACATTAATAACAGTGTATACAAATACTTGAAATTTTGTACAGTATTATGCTTTTATATTGTCTACAGTCCAGGGAAAAATGGGTGTTGTTGCCACGCCTCTTTTGGTACCTCCCACACAAAGGCACCAAAAGTTAACAGCTTATAACATTAAAACCAGTGTATAAAAATACTTGAAATTTTGTACGGTGTAATGTTTTTATAGAGTCTATATCCCTGTGAAAAATGGGCGTTATTGCCACGCCCCTTTTTGTACCTCCCACACAAAATGCCCAAATCATACCACAATTTAATGTCTCATAACGTTTATACCAGTGCACATAAATGCTTATAAGTCGACACAGTGCAATGACTTTAAAGTATCTAATGTTCAGCGAAAAAATGTGTATTTGATAAACCCCTTCTGGTACCTCCCACACAAATTGACAGAATAATTCGAGTAATATTCAATATTACATTACTCACAAAGTGAGGGTATACCTTAGTCGGTTTACCCGACTGAAACTTTCTTAAGGCCTAACTATAATATGCATGAGCTGACTTAAGCCAACTTAAGCAACTGTGCGAGTACATATAAATCATATGCGCCAAACCATAATGTACTTACGTGAACTTTTCGTTAAGTTCTCTCAGCTCTCTCTCAGTACCCATTTGCTTAAGCAAGCTGCGAAACTGAACGCACATTCCGTACGGAATTACTTAAGTCAGCTTATGCATATTATAGTTGGGCCTTTACTTTTTTTTTATTCATTTTGTGAAATGCATGAAAAACAAGTATAATCAACTTTAGAATGTTGTTGGCACACAGGATTATTGCATTTGGTGCAGTAAAAACGTGTCTTTTTACGCAGCTTTTCGTCTCGCGTGAAAGGTTAGGTTGAAGAGAGGAGACGTTTAAACGTCTCATGTCCATGGACATGCACTTAAGCCAGTGGTTCGGCCTGTTGTGGGCTCCCTATTTATGATATTTTTATACCTCACGAGTTACAGAAAATCGGTACTAGACACGAATTTTCTCAGTATCTTCCAGTCATATTCTATGAGATGAGTCAAGTCTGGTAATATGTCGGACCCGAAATGTTGGGATCATGCATGTGTGAAGCAGGGACGTATCCAGAGGGGGGGGGGGGAAGCCCGGGCCCGAAATGTTTTAAACATAGGCATAAACTGTTTACAATTTTCAAAATCACTCAAAAAAAACACGAAAAATATTTGGAAGGCCGTTAAAATAACAATACAAAAGCGTAAAAAATGGTAACAGTAAAAGTAATAACAACTAAAAATAAGATAAGTGCATGGTTTCCTCGCTAAAACTTTTTAAATTATGCATCGATTTTCTTCGGAATGGTCTCAATTTATTCATAACCTTTCAGAGTTTACGATAAAATCACAAAAATATGACAATTATGCGTTTCTAGATGTTTTTATGAGGTTTTAATTTAAAAAAAATTTAATTTGTTAAAATTTTCTCAAAAAATATGATTTTTTGCAATACATTGCACTATGGTCCAGAGTGCTACTTTTCTTGGCCAAAAGTACTAAATCTTTAAATAACGATTTTTTTCAACAAAATGTCTACTTGTAGTACACTTTTTCTGTTTTAAATTAAAGTAACTATATTTTACAAAGAAACTCTAAATGTATATGTAATATTTTTATTATATGTCTTGATATGCCACAGATTTTTAGAGTTCTTTGTCCCAAATGCTAGTATATATTAAGAAAGAAAGCTGTAGGAAATTCAGAATACATATATTTGCAATGTTTATAGTTTTATTGGCATTAAAGTAAATTTCGAAAATTGTTATTCAATTTTGAATCAAATCGTTATCTAAAAATACGTTTTCCTCAAGTTCCTCGAGAACAAAATTATCATCTTCATCGGTACTTTCTTTATCATCATACACAGATGTTTCGAGGTTATTTCACAGCACAATAGTTCCTAAACTTCTGGTGGCAATATCAAACGCTTCCTTTGTTGTTCACGTGTACTTAGGCGCAGTGATGAAATTAATGGATCCGATGTGTCAAATGCTCTATTAAATACATCAAATAGGTTATCAATTCGGCTATTTTTACGTGCATGGTGCAGTCTGTCGCTTTTATAAATTTTGTTTCTGGATTCAGCAGCGTCTTCCTCAAAGCAACCAACAGGAAGTGAAGTATTTTGCATTATTTGCTTTGAATGAATTATAACTTTGTGTACCGTGGGTGTCATCGGTAGCCAAGGGTACATATTTTGATAATACTGACCAGTTTTTTTTTTATTAGCATGTTGTAGTACAGTATGTATTCAACTTAGCTTATTCACAAAGAGTATTTATATATATCTTCCACTGGTTTCTATCTCTAGCTATAGTTCTTAGTTCGCTAAAAGATTTTGATGTCTCCTTCGCTATTGATCTACGCCATGATGACTTGGGGCGCCCCCTTCTTCTGTTACCCTGTGGGTTCCACTCCAAAGCAGCATGTGTTACATCATTCACGTCCTTTCGTAGGGTATGACCCAACCATCGGTATTTTCTGCGACGTATTTCAGTTTCAATTTCTTCTTGGTTCGTTATTTGCCATAAACGCTCATTGCTAATTGTTCTTGGCCACCAGATACGTAATATATTCCGCAGACATCTATTTACGAATCTCTGCAACTTTTGAGTGGTTGCTTTCGTCACAAACCATGTTTCACTTCCATATAACAACACTGATTTTACACAGGCGTTAAATATTTTTAGTTTTGTAGATTGCTGGACATTCCTACATCTCCACAGCCATTTTAAGCGGGCAAAGGCACCTTTGGCTTTTCGCAAGCGATTTTCAATATCGGCCAGTGTTCCGCCGACGACGTCCACTATACTACCAAGATATTCGAATTTCTCGACTTGTTGGATTTGGGAATTGTTGATGAATAACGCATTGCTGCAGTTTGCGTTTATTTTTTGTTTTGCTGCTATTCACCTTTAGCCCTATCTTTATAGCCTCATTTTCAAGGGTAGATGCCTGTATTTGCGAGTATTGAAATCTATTGGAAAGAAGTACAATATCGTCAGCATATGCTAGTTTGCTTAGTTTACCATTCAAGCCCCAGGTAATGCCTTTGTTGTCTTGATTTACGATTTGTAAAATAAGGTCCAGCGTAGTGAGAAACAGCAGCGGCGATATTGCACATCCTTGCTTTACTCCACTAAGTGAGGGGAATGGGTCACTTAGCTGGCCACCATGAACCACTCTACAAAGTCCTCCTTCATAACTTTTTTTCTATTATATTTATTATCTTTCTGGGGATTCCTTTTGATTCCAGGGCTTTCCAAATATAGTTTCTTTTCAGAGAATCGAAATCTATAAACGTTAGATATAGACTCGAATTTAGCTAAACCGACTGTTCGATTATAATACGTACTGTGTTTATGTGGTCTGTACAGCTTTTGTTACGTCGGAATCCGGCTTGTGTATTTGAGATGTGTGCGTTAATAGTTTCAGATATTCTGCGTAGTATTATTTGGTTAAATATTTTGGTTACCGACGGAATTATTGATATGCCTCTCCAATTGTTTCTATTTCTGAGGTCACCCTTTTTTGGCAGTTTTATAATTATAGATTCCTTCCATTCATTGGGAATATATTCCTCGTTCCATATTTTGTGAAAGAGAGGTTGAAAAAGGTCTGCTATCTTCCTGGGGTTTGCCTTGAAGCATTCGGTAGGAATTGAGTCGTGGCCTGGAGCTTTGCCTGATTTTACTGCCACAATTGCTTCCATTATCTCGGAATGTGTTGGAGGTTCACAAGAAATGTCAAGGTTTGGTGTATTTCGGTTACATATATTTAAACCTTCAGATGTTTCGTTGTTAATAATATTAAATGTGCGTTCGAAATGCTGTTTCCACGCAGCCAGCTGATCATCCTTATCTGTTAAGATATTTCCATTGTCATCAGTGACAGTGTTTATGCATGCACCTTTTGTTCCACAGATAGCATTAGTGACTTAAAAAAGTTCTCTAGTATTTCCTTTGGTCGCAGCATCTTCAGCTTCTGTTGCAAGCTTGCTTAGATAGCTCCTTTTATCCATTTTCACTTGTAGTTTGATTATTTTATTTAGGTTTTCATATTCCCGTTTAAACTTCAAATATTTTTCATTGTCCGTGTGATGCGTAGCTAACATTTTTATTTTTGTATCGCGTCTAGATTCTATAAGTTTCCAACATTCAGATGACATCCATTCCTCTCGAGCTTTTTTAATATATCCGAGCCTCTCTTCACAGGCATTTTTCAGTCCGTTCTTAATGCTTTCCCAGATCTTATCGCTATTTCCTTCGTAGTTGATTTCCATGGCATCTAGTTTTATTTCCAATTCATTCCTTGTGGCAGCGTTTTGAAGTTTGCTCGTATCAAATCTCCTTCTGTTTCCATTTCCATTGCTTCTACGTCGTTTTGGTATTACATTTAGTTTCACTTCACACGCTACGAGATAGGGATCACTTGCGATTTCAGCACTCCTTCTATTGCGTACGTCACAGCATATATTGAACCATTCGCGCGAGATACAAATGTGATCAATTTGGGACTCGAATGTCCCTGTTGGTGATTGCCACGTTATTTTGTGTATGCGCTTATGGGGAAAGACTGACCCTGCTACCCTCAGGTCATGGTTATTGCACATTTCCAGAAATAGTTCTCCATTCTCATTACAAATACCGAGAGCGTGTTTTCCCATTATATTCTCGTACCCGTTGTTGTCTTCGCCTATTTGGGCGTTAAAATCGCCCAATAAGATTGTTATATCTCCTTTCGGTACTTCCGTCAGTACTTTATCCAGAACACTATAAAAAATTTCTTTTTCTGACGTCTCGCTTTCCTCTGTGGGCGCATATGCCTGAACCACTGTTAAGTTCTTTCGCTTCGCTGCCAATCTGGCAGTTATGATCCTTTCCGAGACAGGCTTCCATTTCAATAAGGCCATCTTCGCATTATTGGATATGTAAATTCCGACTCCTCTTATATGGGGGTCACTGTCATTGGGCATTCCCGAATAAAGAAGCAAACCTCCATTTAAACTAGGTTCTACCCCGTTTCCATTCCACCGCACCTCACTTAAGCCGACCAAGTCCATTTTCAGTCTTTCGCATTCAGCTGATAATTGGGCAAATTTCCCACCTTGATATAGCGTTCTGACATTCCAGTGTCCCATTCGTATCCTTTTACGTTTGCTAGGGGTCGTCAACATGTTTCCGTTTCTTTTTTTATTCTTTGTGAGTTCTCGAATCTTTGTTTTGTTTTCGACAGTGCATAGAGGATTATTCTTTGACTGCCTATTTCGGTGGTAGGGCTGCTACCTTCTTTTGATGGCCTCAAGATTTTATATCTTGATGACACAATTTTCTAATCTTTGACGGTCTTGATGGACTTTCAATGGTCTCTTTTAGAACAACTGCCAAATCTACTTGTCCTCCTTTTCGAGCCGATTGATGCTGCTGTAACTAATAGATTTGTTTGGTTGTTTTCCGACATTGAAAGGTTTGCTGCTTGTCTTCTCTTACTACGTTCAGATTTCTCAGAAAAATCTAGTGGCGGGCGTCCAGTTAGCGATGCATTTTTTTCTGCTGAAGTTGACACTACTGGCAGCTCCAAAAAAGAGATTTCGGTAGTTATCTGTCTCTCTATTGTGGTTTCCGAACTGAGCCAGTCACAAAATTTTGTCTGAAAAACACTTAATTTTCTATGACATTTTTCCCATTTTGCAGTCAAATTAACATTAAGCATGCGAGCCTTTTTTGCTAAATAGCTTTTATATTTATCGGAAATCGGATCTTGTCCACTTTTTTCTACAAAATAGTTCACTATTGTGTCCTCGTATTGTCCATTCTTTCTTTGTAACAACCAAATATCAAAAATTTCCGAATTTTTGAAACAGGTGTAGGCTGAAAAAAAATTAGTTTTCTTAAAAATCGCAAGTCGCAACAAACATATTGAAAAACTACACACTTCAAGCTAACTTCAGGTGGTGATCATATGCTTAACACTCTTAAACAAAATTTGTTAAGCTTAAATCTTAGAAAAAAAAAACAAAAAATAAAAAAATTAAGAAGCTCTGGAAGACATGCATTAATTTCCTATAGCATCTATTTTTTTATCTTCTGTTCTACAAAATTAATCTACTCACCGTCACTCTTATTTTCAATTTTAAAAAATTAGAATATCTTTTCTTTTGCACTAGAAGCTACAGTTTAAATAATCACTGTAAAATAATGCTCGAAACTCAGTTTATAAATGAATCCAAAATTGACAATTTCGATAACATGTGGTGTAACGGTAAACTTTAAATAACAACAACAAACATTATTTTTGGTTGTTTTGGAGTGTCTGCTTTCAGATTGGCATGACGAAAGCGGGATTGGCAAATGTCAAAATATTTACTTTTGGCCAAAGAATGTTAAACTTGGGACCATAGTGCATTGTAAGATATCGTCGAAACCGCTGAACGGATGGAAAATTGTATTGTGCGAAGTTGAAGGCTACTTAATTCTGAAGTTTGTAAAGCTTACCTGAACCAATTCGGATGAATGGTTCTCTAGTTATGCCTCTCAACCTCTCTTTTTTCTTAGCCTAAAGGGTTGTCTCTTTAAATTCTCGCGATAAGCTGTAATATTTAAAGAAATTAATGGTTAAACCACATATAGTGGCATAACTCGAGAACCATTTATCCGATTTGGTTGAGGAAAGTTTCAAAGAATTAAATATTAAGTAGCCTTGAACTTCATATAATACCATTTTCCATCCGTTCAGCGGTTTCGACGATATACGAGTATTACAAAATATTGCAAAAAAATTTGATTTTTTGATAAAATTTTAATATATTTAAAATAAAACTCCCATAAAATAATCTAAAAATGAACAAATGTTATATTTTTATGATTTTATCGTAAAGTCTGTTCGGTCATGAATTAAACGAGCCCATTCCGAAGAAAATCGATGCATAATTTAAAAAGTTATAGCTAATTTAGTAAAGTTTTAACTTTAAAACTTTCTTATCGATGTAAAATTTACAAAAACAAAAAGCTAAGATTGGAGATTTTGACGTTTTTTGACGTCTAGAATCAGAATCTATGCATTAAAACAGAAACCCAAGAAAAAATTTGTTTTTGTCGACCGGTGTAATTATTGGTTGGCTTTAAATTTATGAAAACCAGATATGGCGAAAATTAAGTTAAAATTACATTTATGATTTCTTATCTATCTACCTTTTTAACATGTAGGTTGCAGTGATGGAATGAGTTTGCACAACTGTGTATGTAAATTTGACTTTATATTGGGTTTGGTAATAAGTAGCACGGTTTTGGCCATTACACAGAACTTATCACGGTATTTGCAAACGATTAACCTAGATATAATAAAGGCTTACGAAATCATAAAATTAGCAACGACTAAATTAAGTGACATGCGTAGAAATTCAGATGCGGAGTTTGATAAACTGTTTGAAGAATCCACACCACTTGCAAGAAGTTTTGGAATAGAAGCTGCACTACCTAGAAGAGTAGGCACTCAAAAGTACAGGGCTAATGGTTCCTGGTTCAGATGCCAAGGCGTATTTTAGGACAACATTGTTCATACCATATCTGGACGAAGTAATATCACATTTACATAATATATTTTCCGAACATGAAGCTGTAATTACAAGTCTGTTTAATATCGTTCCGATACGAGTTGTAAATCTAATAAAGGAAGATTTCGAAGAAGTCACACTTTTTTACAAAAACGATTTAAAAAATTCAGCAAAATCTGTTTTAGCTGAAATAAGTATATGGATTGATTATTGGAAGCAGAAGAATGATAAGCCATCAAATGCATTAGATGCTATTTCAGTTTGTGATGAGGACATGTTCCCAAGCGTTTTTACCCTTTTGCAGATACTGGCCACAATACCTGTGACAACGGCATCTGCTGAGCGAAGTTTCTCGACGTTAAGAATAATAAAAGCTTATCTCCGGAACAGAATGTAAGGAGAAAGGCTATCTTATCTGGCTTTGGTGTCTATATACAAAGATGAAGTCAAAATCGATGAAATAATTGATATATTCCTTTCAAAAAATCTAAAATTACATTTTTAACTCTTGCGTATTTTATTATAAAAAGTTTTACTGATCTCGTACTAAAGTACACATTTATATTTAGGAATAAAATTGGAATAAAAAACTAAGGAACCTAACTTTCATTACCTACACAATAAACGCATTTTTTTAATTGTTTATCTTTGTTATATAAAAAAAGATCAAGATGATCTTTCCAGTACAGTTTCTGATCCAAGATTACTCCCAAGTATTTTACCCTTTTAGTTATAGCAATTGTCTTATTCAGGAATCGAGGTCGGTTAAAACGTGGGATCTTCGTTTTCCTTGTAAATAGACATATTTCTGTTTTGTCTGGGTTAACATATAATCCCATTGATTGTGCCCAGTTATATGCTATGTTAAGTGCCTCTTCAGCTCTTCTGCATAATAGATTTGGATGAAAGCCTCTTAGAAGTATTACAAGGTCGTCTGCATAACAGACTGCATAACAGGCGTAGGTGATTATTGGTCTAATCACGCTCATGTAAAGCCAGTGAGTCATATTTGGACGTAGTCCCCATTTTAAACCTATAGTTCTTCTGCACAACGACCAACATCTGTGGGCCTTTGTAACTCTTTCTTGAAGATGATCTTTCCAGTACAGTTTCTGATCCAAGATTACTCCCAAGTATTTTACCTTTTTAGTTATAGCAATTGTCTTATTCAGGAATCGAGGTCGGGTAAAACGTGGGATCTTCGTTTTCCTTGTAAATAGACATATTTCTGTTTTGTCTGGGTTAACATTTAATCCCCTCGGTTGTGCTATGTTAAGTGCCTCTTCAGCTCTTCTGCATAATAGATTTGGATGAAAGCCCTTGGAAGTATTACAAGGTCGTCCGCATAACAGACTGGTTTAAGTCCTTCATTGGTGAGGGATTTTATTAGACTGTGTATCGTCGTAACCCATAGAAGAGGCGATAAAATGGTCCCTGAGGTATACCACGATTTACCTTGTCTCTAATTTTTACGTCATATGACCCACAAATAATCCACCTATTCCTTAGCATATTGTTGATCCAATTTTTCAGTGCCCGGTCAACCTGAAACTCGTCTAAGTACTGGATAAGTGTATCGGTCTGTACATTGTTAAATGCGCCCTCAATGTCTATGCAAACAGCAAGTGCATACATTTCTTTACTGAATGACTCTTCTATGTGGTGCACTACCTCATGCAGAGCTGTTGCCACTGATCTTCCTTTGACATAGGCGTGTTGTTTGAATTTTAGCCTGTCATCCGCTATTTTACTTTTGACCATGTTATCAATTATTCGCTAAATTGTTTTTAACAGGAAAGAAGTTAGGCTAATGGGTCGATAAGCCTTTGGGGTCGTATAACTCGCCTTGCCAGGCTGTGGTAGGAAGACCACCCTTGATTCCTGCCAGTTTTTTGGGTTATACGAATGGGTTAGGCATGCGGTGAACACTCCAGCCAGATGAGTTGATACCAGATCCACCTCATTCTGCAGAAGTGCTGGAAATATTCCATCCGGTCCCGCTGCCTTAAAGCGAGAGAAACTTTTTATCGCTTTTTAACCATACCATCTGTTATATCCGTAATAGGTACTTGATGTAATACATTTTCATTCTGTAACTGTTCCTCTGTTGGTCCAGCATTACCAGTTGGAAAATGAGTTTTCATCAAGAGCCTTACGGTATCCTCTATAGTTTCCATCTGCACATAGATAATAGCGTGTATGCTGCCCCAAGCGATTTCTAAGTAGATTTCCGAAATTAGTCCAGTCGGTCTTAGCCTTATTACGGAAACTTATTGGGTTGTCGGTAGCCGTGCAATTTTAAAACTTATATAACGGTGGTCTGAATAGGAGCGTTCATCCGAAACCCTCCACTCAGGAATCTCATCAATAAGATTTTCTGAACATATCGGTATATCTAATACTTCTTCCCTAATTTTGTTAACAAAGGTTGCAGTATTTCCTATGTTAAGAGTTATGAGGTCATTTGTATTCAAAAATTCGATAAGGGCGTGTCCCCTTTTATTGGTGTTAGTACTACCCCAAGCGATATGATGGGAGTTGGCGTCACATCCAGCTAATAACTCATTACTTGTGTGTTTGGATTCCCTCACCAGACGTTGTAATTCCGACGTAGGTGGCAATGTCGGCGCATCGAATTGCTTTAGCATCGTTGCGTCCGATGTTGAAAACTCTGGAGAGAAAATAAAACATAAGATTTTATGGCACAAAATACAAGTCCTTAGACGAGTACTTGTGTTAGCGTAGAAAAGGTTATAGTTCACATGGTTTAATCCAGTAACCTTGTTGCTAGTTGTCCATGGTTCCTGGATCAAAGCAATATGAACCCTGCCTTTATTTATGATGTCCATCAGAGCGTCGGATGCTGTCCGGTGGAGGTTTATCTGGATGACCTCAATCATTGTCTAAAAGTTTATTTTTGGAGTCGATCCTATCTGGAGGCATCCCTTTATTATTTGGTAGTGGGTCATTCTCCTCCTTTCGTTCACTACCTATTACACCATCTTCCAGTCGACAATTTTGGGAGGCGGTGTTATTTTTTGTCGCTCCCTCATTGGTTTGAATCGTTTTGTGGCTCTTTTTATTTTGATCACCACCTTTGCTGGGAACTTCCTGCAAAAGTGGCGGTGCTATTGGTAAACTGGTGGTGTTATTGACTACTTCCACATCAGTTTTTGGCAGTGTCTCACTTGTCTCCATCCGTTCACTACCAGTGTTTGCCTCTTCAGACAGTATATTTGGACTCGATTCATCTGTCGTGCCAATCGGGACCTTTCCAATTTTGAAAAAGACGCTCCAGATCAAGAAGTACGCCATGCCCTTCGCTATGACAAGATTGTTCTTGGATTCTGGGTCTATGCCCAACACGAGGGAGTACCATCGGTATCATCCTTCCTATAGAAGACTTTCTCACGGAAAGTTTTGAATTCTGTTTGCCAATGATGTCGAGTATGTACTCTGATGAGAACTTACTGGGACATCCCTTAACGCTTTTCCTTACCAATTTTAGCTTTGCGCCGTCCCAAGGTGAGGGGAAGCTATCCACAAGTTTTACGAGGACACCAGCGCAGCGTTGTGATGCCAGCCTTAGCATCAAAACACCCCTCTCAAACTTGCAACTCATTACTTCGATTGGTGGTTCGTCCTTAGATTCGAGGACGTACTCCGCTACCCTTGTATAGACCAAATCTTCGAAGTTACTCTTTTGGTCATCGGGGATTCTGCCAGATGCACTACTGCTATCAATTATGGCATAGCATAGATCGTCTCGAAAATGTTGTTTAGCTATATTGTTGTTGTTGTAGCAGCTTGGAGACGCTGAGATGATAATCCTTAAGTCTATTTCTATCACAGACTTCTTTCCGGCATATATCCGATTATCGCGGGAACCTTATGTTGTTTTCATCCACACAATGTTGTCCGGTTGTAAATTAACATTCGTCTGGTAATATCAGGGAATGGATGTTATTTGAGTGTTGCCGTTTTCTATTCTCCGCTAGAAGCGCTGCATTTCTGTTAATAGTCGTCATGGTGTTATGTCTATTTTTAGCTTCCCTGTTGACTTGTGTGATCAGATGTTGTTGTAGTGGTAGTGCGACCGGTGAGTTATTTTTAGCTGCAGAAACTCGAATTATGATGAAAACATGAAATGCTGATGTTAAATTTTTCCGGTGCCATGGCTGGGAGTTGAACCCAGCACCTTCGGGACCCAAGTCTAACGCACTAACCACTAAGCTACCGAAGGCCACTGTTTAGCTATATTAGAATAGCTTACCTTCTTTATGGCCAATTGATTTTTCCGTGTCTGTAGAGTCTTTTTGTTTAAAGCCTCATCCTTAACGGATGATTTGGTTGACTTAACCTGCGTTACTGGATCAACATTACCGCCCACGATCGAAGGACCCTGACTAGAGACTTCCTTTTGTGTGGTTACATTAGGCTTCTCCGGAATACTGGAAGACGGCGAGCCCTTTGTCTTCTTAGTCACTTACACAGCGCTATGTTCTTCGGGAGACCTGACTCTTTTAGCGGCCTCCATGTTTGTGTTGGAGATAGAATTGTCAGGTTCATCCCGTAATAGGTTCTGTCGGTTCAACTTATTCAGTTTCCTTCTTTGTGCCCCTGACAGTCTCTTTGAGTTAGCAACAATAGTGATATTGTTTTCATTTGATGATTCAGAGTCAGAGTCCCCACTGGCTTTTAAAGGCTGGGGTTGCTTAGAGCCCCAGCTGGGTTCTGCTTCATCTGTGTTATCATTTGTTTTGCCTGCGGCTGGATGTGCTCTTGTTTCATTTTCGACTACGGGATCCAAGGCACCAAAGCTCGTAGAAGTTGCATGCTCACGATTGTTCGCTCGTGAGTGAATCAACGCTTGTCACCGGCACTGGGTTTTCCCTCCCCTGCGCCGTAATCTCCTTCGTCTTGTTTGGTTTAATCATAAATTGTTTGGGGGAGACACCCCCATAGCCAGTATTAGCCCGTAATAGGTACGTCGATATAGGCCTTCCAGACTGAGCTCAGAAATTTCTGTCCAGAGACCGATGCATCCAGTTCAACCTACGCTTTAAAAACAACAAACCACGTGGTTGCGTAGTAGCTAGGTGAATAGGTATTGCGTAATAGGTTGAAAACTATCCGCTCTGCGATAAGACGTCCGTTCGCTACGACAGGCGGCGACTGAATCTTGCGTGAAAAAAATACTCCAATCTTTTCTGGAACTCAGTGTACTAGGGCCGCTTTGTTGGTTAGGCAGCATGTTGCTGGGAATGGCCAATCGGGTTAAATGTTGTCCCAAAATATGGTTGTTGTTCATGCGATTTTCAGTATTAGAAAGCACCAATTGTTTACTCAGCGTGTTCAAGAACAATCGTCGCTTCTCTTTTCTGTTTTCTTCTATATTTTCATTTCATATGATGTAAGCGGCTAATCCCATGACGTCTATCATGTTGCAAAAAATGCTAATGGCCAACGTCTGGTTGACCGTTTTGTGGAGTAATGCGTTACCATTTTGTCCATTGTATCAATGCCGGCCTTTGTTGAATTGTAAAATAATATAGCTTCCGGTTTTTTGCTACGCCTTCAACATTCTTGGTGTAGTGCACAGTGGATAGTAGTTTTACTGCTTTGTTCTTCTTTGGAACGTAGCTGCACAGTGATATAGTCTTTTATCACTTCTTTGGGAAGACACCTATTGTTGGATCTAATGGTGCCAACGTATGCTAGTCCAATCGACGAAAGACATTTAGCTGCGTGAAAAGAAAAGCTTGAACACCTCAAGCGAAGTGGTCTGTTTTGTTTTTGGTCCACCTCCGAAACGCATGATGTTGTGCTGGCGGAATCTCACTGTAGCGGGTTCAGCTGTACTCCACTTGGTACCATCTTTTCCAAGCAAGTGAAAAGAAAAGCTTGAACACCTCAAGCGAAGTGGTCTGTTTTGTTTTTGGTCCACCTCCGAAACGCATGATGTTGTGCTGGCGGAATCTCATTGTAGCGGGTTCAGCTGTACTCCACTTGGTACCATCTTTTCCAAGCAAAAATTGGTGCATTCTATCTTTCTTCTTCGGATTCTTCATCGCTGTCGAATATTTCATTTGCTTCAATTTCCAATCCATATTCAATGTCCTAGGCGTCATCTTCGGGCACAAAATCTGTGTTTTGACCGCTTTGGTCTTCAAATAAATCTAGTTCTTCGTCTGCTTCTGTGTGAAGTGCGAAATCACGCTGTAACGCTGGTGATAGTTGTTGTTGGAAATTATCAGAAAAAACCAAAATCACAAACGAAAGAAAGGGTTATATCATTACACTCTACAAAATATCAAGTATTTGCATACACTGGTTTTAAAGTTATAAACTGTTAACTTTTGGTGCAAAATGGTCCATTTGTGTGGGAGGTACCAAAACGGGCGACTAATAAAATAATTCTGTGTGGCATTTCAGAAGATTCGAGTAAGTACTTTAGAAGTTATTAACGAATCAATATTTCACGGGACTGTAGGTACTATAAAAGCATTACACTGTACAAAATTGCAAGTATTTGTGTGCACTGGTATTAAAGCTATAAGCATTTAACTTTTGGAGCAAAATGGTCCATTTGTGTGGGAGGTACCAAAAGGGGCGTGACAACTCCGCCTATTTTTCTTGACGTGTTAGCGACTAATAAAATAATTATATGTGTGGCATTTCAGAAGATTCGAGTAAGTACTTTAGAAGTTATTAACGAATCAATATTTCACTAAAAGTTAACCCTTTGTGGGGAAGGTACTACTCGTAGAAGGAGTAGACTAATATGGTCCATCTTCGAACTTAGCCGGAGATAGAGAAAAATATTACCGCATACCAAATCTGAAGTCAGTCGGTTAACCCTTTCGAGAGTTATCGTGCGCACCAGCCAGCAGACAAACAGACGGACGGACGGACATTGCTCAAATGACTTAAAAAGATCTAAAACGGATTTCCGCCGAACATACTTAGGGTCTTAGTTCACTCCTTCGATGTGTTACACTTTTGGCTCGCAGCAAATGATATATACCCTCCTCTCTAAAAAATTTTGACAAAAGTAATTATAAAAATATTTTGACAAAATTAATTTTCTGTAGACTAGTGTTTCTTCAACAAAATATAAATCGACTTTTTTGACAAAAAAACAAATTTTGTAGGAAAGTGATTTTTCCAAATATATAACAAACAATAAAAAACGAATTTTGTAGGATCGTGATTTTTCCAAAAATATAACAAACAAAAATACTTGGTAGGAGAGTGTTTTTTTTTCCAAAAAAAAAAACACGTAATAAATACCTCGACCAAATTTATTTTTCGTAGTAAAGTGTATCTTTATCTTTATTCAAGTAGTAAAACAAATATACATTTTGTTATATAAACATACTAAAGAAATGGTATTTACCTTAATTCTAAACTATTATGAATACTTATACGAGTATATGTAAATTGATTTATGAAAAAGAACAAAACTTACGAAGGAAAGTACTATAATATCAAAACCTTGATAAATTACAATACTGCAAACTTTATTACTTAAATCTAAAATTAGGGTATTTTCAGATAGGCTGCAACGAATATTGAAGTTGCTAGTGCAAACAAAATTTTTTTGTGAAATGTATTCAACATTAGACAAAAGATGTAACCTTTCAGTAGAAAAATCCCGTGGCAATTTTAACAGTTTTTATATGGGTTTTGCACAGTTTTCCCACACAGGACAAGTATACAATAAAATGGATTGGAAGATTGTTTTATATAACAGAATTTTGTTATCTATAGAAAGATTTGAATTTTTGTTAATTACACTACGCAACAAACATTTTTTTTGTGGACTAGACCTAAAAATTATTTCTTTGTATAGATTGTGGCATACTGTTACGGATAAATTTTTTTTAAAAATTATAGTATATGCCCGATCAGGTCGACTTATACGTTAAATTAAAGCTATTAATGTGGGCTACCAATGTTGGACATATATCTTTCACTTAAAAACAGTGGTTTAGTAACAGTCATTAAACAAATTGGAAAAAGTAGATTTTTTTCAAAAAAAAAAATAAAAATTTCTTGGGACGAAAAAAAACATAAGAAATAGAAAAAAATCGAAAAAATATGTTATTCCATTTTTTAAAAGTAAAATAATGTCTATTTGAAAAAAATCTATGGAGAAATGTAGAAATTATAGCCTTTTTGGTAGAGGTAAGAGAATTTCAAAAAATCTTTTTTTATTTTAATTTCTGTTTAAATAGCGATTTTATTTGTTACTTTTATTTATATTATGTGCATTTGAGTTTATTTACATGTACAAGTTTCATTAGAAGTAATTGTGAGTTCTTTGTTGACGTTTGTAGATTTCGGAATCGGTTTCTCTAATGAGGAACCAAATATCTCCCATCATTCTTTCATCCCAATGCCCTTGGTAACGCCGCTCGATGGACTTCATTTCTTGGTGAAACCTTTTCCATGTTCGCCGCTTACGTCGCCAAGATTCTCGGGGAAAAAGTTTAAATAAGAGAAATGAATTTTGAGGGACACCTGTTGGAATACATAAAGCGAAAAATAAGTTAGAAGAATACATACATATGTGTTATATATATAAATGTAGGAAAATATGTTTCTTACCAATTTTTTCATAATTTTTTAACAAATCATCCAAGGAAATTTAAACTACAAGCTTAAACGACCTCCATGCTGCAATTTCATCCGACGTCAAATATGATTCGAAATTTACACCTTTCATCAGTTTCCTTATTTTAGGCCCATCAAAAACGCCTTCTTCGATTTTTTTGAAAGGAAAGACTTTTAAATAAACTTTTTAAATATGAGAGCCATCTTTCCTTAAGGCTTTTACAACATTTTTAAAGAGCCCCAGCTTAATATGCAGTGGTGGCAAAATAATGTTTTCTTTTTGGGCGAGAGGTGTGTATTTTATGTTGTTTTCACCCAATCTAATGTGTATTCTTGGTGGCCATTTCTTTCTTCTGTAATGATCTTCGCGAGCTCGGCTATCCCAGAGGCATAAAAAACAGCAATATTTTGTATATACGCCTTGCATTCCACATAACATCCCAACTACCTTTAAATCGCAACAAATTTTCCAGTCATGTTGTTCATATTTTAAGTATTTTATCAATTTAGCCATTGTTTCGTATGATTCCTTAGTGTTAACGGCATGAACAATGGGAATCGACGGTTTCTGATTTCCGTTGTGCAAAAGTACTGCTTTCAAACTTTCTTTACTGCTGTCAACAAATAACCGCCATTCTTTTGAATTGTATGTGTGATTAAGTTCCTCGAATAATCCGGGAATGTCCTTGCAAAAGCATATGTTATCCACAGTTGTATAAAATTGTTTGTAAGGTATATCACGGACTCTATAATATGATATGTTAACATCTGGGGGCCAAAATATTGTACTGTTTCATCCGAGATGCAAGTAGTTCTGCCTTATCTTTGGTCAGTCCCAAATCTCTCATTAGATCATTGAGTTGAAACTGTGTTAAAAGCGATGACTGCGACTCAAACTTGAATCGCTCAGAGTTGAGTACTCAGTTGAACTTGCTGATGTTTCCGTAATTAGGCTGTTATACTTGGGCACTTGGGAATTGGTATTGTTCCCGAATATGCAACTGGCAAAGTGACAGTTTTATTTCAGCGTAATTCCAGTGAATGCTCCTTCCTACTCCAATCTGTTTACTTAGACAAAAATAGCAGTCCGTATCGTGAATGAACAGTTGTCTCCAAGTTGTTTTATTCCACAAAAGATAGTAATACATTAATTGTAAAGTACTTACCGCATGTTTCCACTACTCCATCGATTAAGATTTACATGGCACGAATCCACAAAATACTAGGTGTCCACGGTTCGTTCATATTTTCAACTCGTATACCAAAATATTGCACATATATTTCTTCTATTGTCTTACTAAACGCACGTCGATTTTTTTTAATAACATATTTCCGACAGATGTAGCAGAAATTGTCGGGATCATTTACACATTGAAAAGTTCTTTGCCGTTTACTCATACTTTATAATATTTTTCAGAAAATCGATTTATCTCTTTAAGGCGCTGAATTACACTAAGTTGCAGTACCTGTAGCTGACATATAAAGGGCCCGCCAAATAACTTTTTTTTAAAAACATCGCGCAAAACATCGAGTGTAGCTTCGGCTGTGTGGCACGTAGCGCCGTCCTGTTGAAACCAAATGTTGCCAATATCCTCCTCATCAATTTTTGTGAACAAAAATTCGTTCAACATGGCCGATAACGATCGCCATTGACTGTAACGGCCCCTCCTTGCTCATTTTCGAAGAAAAATGGCCCAATTATGCCTCTGGACCAAAATCCGCACCAAACAGTGACTCGTTTTGGGTGTATCGGCTTTTCAATGTATGCGTGCGGGTTTTCTGTGCCCCAAATGCGACAATTTTGCTTGTTTACATACCCGCCAAGATCAAAATGAGCTTCATCTGAAAAGATGATTTTTTTTGGCAAAATCGGCATCTGTAAGTCGATCGCTCCCAGCGTTGTTCGAGCGTATACACAACCATATTCGTTCAGCGGAAGGATAAAACTAATTATCTGTCAAATCAGACATGAGCTAAGTGTTACCATTCACGAAATAAGCACTAGTTGAAAAAAAGCGTTAGATGGCGGACCCTTTAGTTTTCTTCGAACGTAGAAACCCAATACATATAATTTTACTACCTGTATATACTACCGGGATGTCCATGCCCCTAAAAGGCGCAACTGAATGGAAACCTCATAAATAAAAAAACACAAATATTGTTGAATGACCCTCAACCTGAGCGGATCTCATCCAATATAGCTCTCACATTGCATATCATGTTCTATGGAGGGTTAGGTTAGGTTAGGTTGAAGAGAGGAGACGTTTAAACGTCTCATGTCCATGGACATACACTTAAGCCAGTGGTTCGGCCTGTTGTGCGCTCCTTATTTATGATCTTTTTATCACGAGTTACAGAAAATCGGTACTAGACACGAATTTTCTCAGTATCTTCCAGTCATATTCTCTGAGATAATATGTCTGGTAATATGTCGGACCCAAAATGTTGGGATCTTGCATGTGTGAAAGCCGGGCAGTGACACAGAAAATGTTCCATCGTTTCGATGTTTTCTCTGCATGCCCTGCATTCGTCGTTTCCTGCTAGTCCTATGCGATGAAGATGTGCTTGTAAGCTTGAGTGTCCCGTTAGAACACTCATCATCTTACTAATATCGATCTTGTTTAGTTTCAGAAGACTTCTTGTTTTCTTTTCATTTGGGTCACCCCACAGTATCTTTGCAGTTGCTCCTACTGTTGCGCTATTACACATAGTTTTATGAGCCATCACTGCCCAGTGCTTCAACTCATTTTTCGTGGCTTCGAAAGGTTTCCAATTTTTCAAGTTTATTACTCGAAGTTCTCTGCCCTTTGAAGCCAAGTTGTTTGCCCGTTCATTTCCAATCACTCCGTTGTGTCAAAAATGCAATTGACCATGGGCTGAGTAATCATTTATCGTTCTTTTACAGTCCAACACAGTTCTGGATTTGACCCTTTCCGATGTTATTGCTTTAATCGCCATTTGGCTATCTGTGAAGATGTTGGCATATTTAGGCTTTGTCGTGTTACTGAGCCAGTTCACACACTTCGTGATTGCTCGAACTTCTGCTTGAAATACCGTGTTATGGTCAGGGAGGCGGAAGTGAAGTTCGACTTCTGGTTCATCAATAAAAAGTCCCAGACCCGTCCTTCCTCCTCGCTTGGACCCATCCGCGTAGCAGCTGGTTCCCACTGGCACATGGGCCAAAGTTCCATTTTCCCAGGAGCGTCTGTCTGGCACAAACGTATCACAGTTAGCTGTAAGCCGCACTTCAGGAATGCGGTCCGAGATTTCTGGCGTTTGAATGTGACCAACTAGATATTCTAAAATCTTCTGATGGTACGACTTGTGGTCTCGATTTATCCATTCACCCATCACTTGTAGACGTCTTGCTGTGAGGGCTGCCTCATACTTTATACGGATGTCTATTGGTTGGATGTGCAGTATAGTCTCCAACGCTTTTGTTGGTGCAGTTCTAAATGCCCCGTTTATGCCTAGACAGCACATACGTTGAATTTTTTGCAAAGGTATTACGTTGCACTTCTTGTCCATTGATGTCCACCACACTACAGAGGCGTAGGTGATTATTGGTCTAATCACGCTCATGTAAAGCCAGTGAGTCATATTTGGACGTAGTCCCCATTTTAAACCTATAGCTCTTCTGCACAACGACCAACATCTGTGTGCCTTTGTAACTCTTTCTTCAAGATGATCTTTCCAGTACAGTTTCTGATCCAAGATTACTCCCAAGTATTTTACCTTTTTAGTTATAGCAATTGTCTTATTCAGGAATCGAGGCGGGGTAAAACGTGGGATCTTCGTTTTCCTTGTAAATAGACATATTTCTGTTTTGTCTGGGTTAACATTTAATCCCCTTGGTTGTGCCCAGTTATATGCTATGTTAAGTGCCTCTTCAGCTCTTCTGCATAATAGATTTGGATGAAAGCCCCTTAGAAGTATTACAACGTCGTCTGCATAACAGACTGGTTTAAGTCCTTCATTGGTGAGGGCTTTTAGGAGACTGTGTATCGTCGTAACCCATAGAAGAGGCGATAAAATGCCCCCCTGAGGTATACCACGATTTACCTTGTCTCTAATTTTTACGTCATATGACCCACAAATAATCCACCTATTCCTTAGCATATTGTTGATCCAGTTTTTCAGCGCCCGGTCAACCTGAAACTCGTCTAAGGACTGGATAAGTGTATCGGTCTGTACATTGTTAAATGCGCCCTCAATGTCTATGCAAACAGCAAGTGTATACATTTCTTTACTGAAGGACTCTTCTATGTGGTGCACTACCTCATGCAGAGCTGTTTCCACTGATCTTCCTTTGACATAGGCGTGTTGTTTGAATTTTAGCCTGTCATCCGCTATTTTACCTTTGACCATGTCATCAATTATTCGCTCCATTGTTTTTAACAGGAAAGAAGTAAGGCTAATGGGTCGATAAGCCTTTGGGGTCGTGTAACTCGCCTTGCCAGGCTTTGGTATAAAGACCACCCTTGATTCCTGCCAGTTTTTTGGGGTATACGAATGGGTTAGGCATGCAGTGAACACTCCAGCCAGATGAGTTGATACCAGATCCACCTCATTCTGCAGAAGTGCTGGAAATATTCCATCCGGTCCCGCAGCCTTAAAGGGAGAGAAACTTTTTATCGCTTCTTTAACCATACCATCTGTTATATCCGTAATAGGTACTTGATGCAATACATTTTCATTCTGTAACTGTTCCTCTGTTGGTCCAGCATTATCAGTCGGAAAATGAGTTTTCATCAAGAGCCTTACGGTATCCTCTATAGTTTCCATCCTTTTACCCGTTTCATCCACCAGTGTTTCGGTTTGGACATGAGTTTTTGAGAGGAACTTTTTCATTTTAGACATGCTGTTAACGCTGTCTACCTGTTCACAGAAAAGCCTCCAGGAGATACGTTTCGCCGATCTAACGATTTTATTGTATTCTTTGAGTCTTCTGTGGTAGTCGTCCTAATATACTGATTGTGGAAGCTATCCACAAGTTTTACGAGGACACCAGCGCAGCGTTGTGATGCCAGCCTTAGCATCAAAACACCCCTCTCAAACTTGCAACTCATTACTTCGATGGGTGGTTCATCCTTAGATTCGAGGACGTATTCCGCTACCCTCGTATAGACCAAATCTTCGAAGTTACTCTTTTGGTCTTCGGGGATTCTGCCAGAGGCACTACTGCTATCAATTATGGCATAGCATAGATCGTCTCGAAAATGTTGTTTAGTTATATTAGAATAAGACGGTGGCTTCTTACCCTTCTTTATGGCCAATTGATTTTTCCGTGTCTGTAGAGTCTTTTTGGTTAAAGCCTCATCCTTAACGGATGATTGGGTCAACTTTACCGCCCACAATCGAAGGACCCAGACTAGAGACCTCCTTTTGTGTGGTTACGTTAGGCTTATCCGAATTACTGGAAGACGGCGAGCTCTTTTTCTTCTTCAGTCACTTTCACAGCGCTATGTTCTTCGGGAGACCAGACTCTTTTAGCGGCCTCCATGTTTGTATTGGAGGTAGAATTGTCAGGTTCATCCCGTAATAGGTTCTGTCGGTTCAACTTATTCAGTTTCCTTCTTTGTGCCCCTGACAGTCTCTTTGAGTTAGCAACAATAGTGATATTGTTTTCATTTGATGATTCAGAGTCAGAGTCCCCACTGGCTTTTAAAGGCTGGGGTTGCTTAAAGCCCCGGCTGGGTTCTGCTTCATCTGTCTTATCATTTGTTTTGCCTGCGGCTGGATGTGCTCTTGTTTCATTTTCGACTACGGGATCCAAGGCACCAAAGCTCGTAGAAGTTGCTTGCTCACGAGACACCCCCATAGCCAGTATTAGCCCGTAATAGGTACGTCGGTATAGGCCTTCCAGACTGAGCTCAGAAATGTCTGTCCAGAGACCGATGCATCCAATTCAGCCTACGCTTTATAAACAACAAACCTCCTAGTTGCGTAGTAGGTAGGTGAATAGGTATTGCGTAATAGGTTAAAAACTATCCGCTCTGCGCTCCGTTCGCTACGACAGGCGGCGACTGACCTATGGAGGGTTACGAACGGCCATAAAACCTCGTCCTCTCTATATTTTTATAATGTCTGACATCAATCCTCAGAAAATCCAAGTGCAATGTCTCATATTTTTTTTTATTTATTTGAATTACAATACAAAGTTAATTTATATTCTAATTTTAAGGTCCAGGGAAAGGCCGGGTTACAAAGACCATATGGCTAAATGTTTGCAGCGACAGACCAGAGCCTCTGGTGGGAATCGAACCCACGATCCCCAAACTCATAGGCGAGTACGCTACCAACTCGCCTACTGGGGCGCTCAATGTCTCATATATGTCTCTCTCACATATGGCGAATTCAATATAAGCAAAAACATCATTTAAAAACGAAAAAATATGAATGAAGATTTTTTTGAATTTCCCTAACATTTACAAAATGGCTCATAACTTTTACATCTATCCATAGATTTTTTTCAAATAGACAGTGTTTTCTTCGTTAGAATGCTGGCTTTTTAATGTGATAAAATATTTTTTTCGATTTTTTTTCTATTTTTTATGTTTTTTTTTTTTGTACCAGGGAAAAGTGACGTTTATTGTAATCTTCTATTTGCACATAAAGTTATATACTTCATTCAGAGAACGCTGTAAAATATTAATTATTGGCTCAGGGGATGTGTTAGTTGTGTAAATGCCGACATCATCAGCAAATTCTGTTTGCCAATGATGTCGAGTTTGTACTCTGATGAGAACTTACTGGGACATCCCTTAACATATAGGGTCGTTTTTATGAGTTCAGGAATGTCGCTTTTCCTTACCAATTTTAGCTTTGCGCCGTCCCAAGGTGAGGGGAAGCTATCCACAAGTTTTACGAGGATACCAGCGCAGCGTTGTGATGCCAGCCTTAGCATCAAAACACCCCTCTCAAACTTGCAACTCATTACTTCGATGGGTGGTTCATCCTTAGATTCGAGGACGTATTCCGCTACCCTCGTATAGACCAAATCTTCGAAGTTACTCTTTTGGTCTTCGGGGATTCTGCCAGAGGCACTACTGCTATCAATTATGGCATAGCATAGATCGTCTCGAAAATGTTGTTTAGTTATATTAGAATAAGACGGTGGCTTCTTACCCTTCTTTATGGCCAATTGATTTTTCCGTGTCTGTAGAGTCTTTTTGGTTAAAGCCTCATCCTTAACGGATGATTGGGTCAACTTTACCGCCCACAATCGAAGGACCCAGACTAGAGACCTCCTTTTGTGTGGTTACGTTAGGCTTATCCGAATTACTGGAAGACGGCGAGCCCTTTTTCTTCTTAGTCACTTTCACAGCGCTATGTTCTTCGGGAGACCAGACTCTTTTAGCGGCCTCCATGTTTGTATTGGAGGTAGAATTGTCAGGTTCATCCCGTAATAGGTTCTGTCGGTTCAACTTATTCAGTTTCCTTCTTTGTGCCCCTGACAGTCTCTTTGAGTTAGCAACAATAGTGATATTGTTTTCATTTGATGATTCAGAGTCAGAGTCCCCACTGGCTTTTAAAGGCTGGGGTTGCTTAAAGCCCCGGCTGGGTTCTGCTTCATCTGTCTTATCATTTGTTTTGCCTGCGGCTGGATGTGCTCTTGTTTCATTTTCGACTACGGGATCCAAGGCACCAAAGCTCGTAGAAGTTGCTTGCTCACGAGACACCCCCATAGCCAGTATTAGCCCGTAATAGGTACGTCGGTATAGGCCTTCCAGACTGAGCTCAGAAATGTCTGTCCAGAGACCGATGCATCCAATTCAGCCTACGCTTTATAAACAACAAACCTCCTAGTTGCGTAGTAGGTAGGTGAATAGGTATTGCGTAATAGGTTAAAAATAAAAACTATCCGCTCTGCGCTCCGTTCGCTACGACAGGCGGCGACTGACCTATGGAGGGTTACGAACGGCCATAAAACCTCGTCCTCTCTATATTTTTATTATGTCTGACATCAATCCTCAGAAAATCCAAGTGCAATGTCTCATATTTTTTTTTTTTTTATTTATTTGAATTACAATACAAAGTTAATTTATATTCTAATTTTAAGGTCCAGGGAAAGGCCGGGTTACAAAGACCATATGGCTAAATGTTTGCAGCGACAGACCAGAGCCTCTGGTGGGAATCGAACCCACGACCCCCAAACTCATAGGCGAGTACGCTACCAACTCGCCTACTGGGGCGCTCAATGTCTCATATATGTCTCTCTCACATATGGCGAATTCAATATAAGCAAAAACATCATTTAAAAACGAAAAAATATGAATGACGATTTTTTTGAATTTCCCTAACATTTTCAAAATGGCTCATAACTTTTACATCTATCCATAGATTTTTTTCAAATAGACAGTGTTTTCTTCGTTAGAATGCTGGCTTTTTAATGTGATAAAATATTTTTTTCGATTTTTTTTCTATTTTTTATGTTTTTTTTTGTACCAGGGAAAAGTGACATTTATTGTAATCTTCTATTTGCACATAAAGTTATATACTTCATTCAGAGAACGCTGTAAAATATTAATTATTGGCTCAGGGGATGTGTTAGTTGTGTAAATGCCGACATCATCAGCAAATAACGCAATATTAGCTCCGGATGAAATGGGAATATCAGATATGGGCATTTCTCCAATGTCGAATGCGACATTCGTACGCATTCAAAGTGAAAAAACATATGGCAAAACATTATTTCATTTTGATTAGCACTATAATTGGTACTAAGGTTGATTTTGGCCAATTGTTCGTTTTCAAGATAATTACAAAAAACCAAGACCTTCGCACGCGACAAAAACAGAAGTCGCTTTCAAAGCAAATCAATCAAAGACTGATTTCAGTGAAACCTGAAGGAATATTTTAATGCTAATTTTTAAATGTCGTGGATTGATGTATCTTAATAACGTTTTTTATTTTATTCAAAAATGTTAAGTAGTTTATTTGTTATTAAATTTTAATCACATTCGCACGCGACATTTTGCATGCGACATTTTATTCCATCGTTCTTTTTATGTTTATTTTTTTACTTTTTATGCAACTCGACATCCAAAGGTTGATTGTAGATGATTTTTAATATATTCAATAAATTTATTTTCACAACCAAAATAATTGTTCGTATATTCCTTAAATATAAGTCGAGATTTAAAAGAGAGACCATTAATCAAAACATAACATGCAATACAAATGTTATGAATAAATGTAGGTTTTGGGAAAATTCTCTATAAAAAAGTAGTAAAACAACATACTTTTATAAAATTTAAATTTTTTGGCTGCGGTTGACACATCGTTGGAAATGTCCATATGTAAATTATGTAAAGATGAGGTCCTATTACTGAGCCTTGAGGAACTCCAGCTGGAACTACAAAAGTACTTGAAAGTGAATTTTTAATAGACACTCGGTAAACCCTACTTTTTAGAAAGCTTCTAATTAACTTGATAAGAGGTAGGGGAAAGCAAAAGTTCACAAATTCTTTTCACTTGATGGGTGCAACTATGTGAACTCCTAAAGCTAAATTGTTCGTTAGGGATGATTCTCTTATCAGTGAGATAAAATTGAAGTTTATCCTTTAACACTTTCTCAAAGGTTTTACCTAGACAACTGAGAAGGCTAATAGGCCATAGCTGGAAAGCATATCGGCAGGCTTCAAATTTTTAAGTATAGGAATTATTTTAGCAATTTTCCAACATAAAGGAAAATACTGAAGTTTGATGCATGAATTGAAAATGAATGTAATGAATTTCACAACAATCTTGGAATTTGCCTAATAAGGATTGTCCGAATTCCATCCAAACCACATGACTTCTTTTTCACACTACTCTTAATTAGTTCACAGACGTAGTCAATGCTTACTAAATCCGAAGAAGTAACATCTATCTTAAATGTATCGACACGTTGAATAAAAGTGTCTATAACGTTATCAAAAGATTGAGTCCCAAGATTTTGAGAAGTTCAATGATTTCCTAAAAACTCGCTTGCTAATGATTTCCTAGAAACTCACTTGCTAAGGCATTGGATTTGTGTTCATTACTGACTGGCAGCTCATTATCAACCTTTAAGGGAGGAATACATGGATATTTCTTTCTTAAAACCTTTGAGATATTTCAAAAAGGCCTATCACCCTTTTTAAGAGAAGCAATTCTTCCATTCCAAGTTGTATTCCTGAAGGAACTTATCATAAACTGGATCTAATTAGAAAGACTCAACAACATTTGATGTTCGCTAGGGAACCTATATTTAGTCCACTGCCTTCTATAATAATTTGTTGTCTTAATGACATCTAAAATAATTTTCGGCAATATGAAAAAATTACCCTTAAAAATTTTCTTGGGAACATACAAGCTTTCAGCTTCTAAAATTTTTTGATTGAGAAAATCAATATTTTAGTCAATAGTTGTGGATGTTGATGATATCAAAACATGTATTCAGATTTTTAAAATCATTATTTAAACATGATTTGAATCCCTTCCAATCTGCTCCAGAGTAGTCAAAATCAGCATTAGTATCGAGCTTTGCGGAAAAATCTATATTAAAATTGACAGGAAGGAGGTCGGAACTACATAAGTTCGTTAACAGTGGGACGTGAAACGAATAATGGTGCATTCGTTACAATAAGATCTAATGTAGATGGAGTTGAAGGAGAAGAAAAGGGAATATAGGTGGGATCATCTGTGTTTAATATGTATATTGGAAAAAAGGCGCAAATTGGGTTAAAATATTACCCCATTTATTGGCCCTCAGACATCCCTCGATGCCTACTATTTAAATCACCACATAGAATGTAATTACCTCTGATAGAAAAAGTTTCCTAAGGTCACAGTTAAATTTATTTTGAAGTTCATGTGAGTTTGAGCCACCAGGAAAATAAACGCAGAAGAGCTTTAAATTATTGGAGTTATTTGAGATGAGCTCAATACCGACATTTTCTACTATTTCCGTTTTAATTACTGGTAACTCAATATATTTGATTGATTTTTTAATAATTATAGCAACTCCTCCGCCCGTTGTAGCTCTATCTACCCGAATACAGATAAAATTAGGATTCAGATAATAAGCATACGTCAATGTTTTTTCTTATAACTAAATCGAATAGCTCTAAAAATTTGTTGCGGATGCTGCGGAAATTCCAAAATATATTACATTTAAATTATTATCTAATTATTATAGTTATTATTATTACCTCTGATAGAAAAAAGTTTCCTAAGGTCACAGTTAAATTTATTTTGAAGTTCATGTGAGCTCGAGCCACCAGGAAAATAAACGCAGAAGAGCTTTAAATTATTGGTGTTATTTGAGATGAGCTCAATACCGACATTTTCTACTATTTCAGTTTTTATTACGGGTAACTCAATATATTTGATTGATTTTTTAATAATTATAGCAACTCCTCCGCCCGTTGTAGCTCTATCTACCCGAATACAGATAAAATTAGGATTCAGATAATAAAAATACGTCAATGTTTTTTCTTATAACTAAATCGAATAGCTCTAAATATTTGTTGCGGATGCTGCGGAAATTCCAATATATATTACATTTAAATTATTATCTAGTTATTATAGTTATTATTATTATAATTATTATATAGATATTTAATAGCCAACTGAGCTATTACATTAAATTGTTCATGCTTGTTAGAGCAATTCTGAAGTCCATTTACAATCTCCATAGTGAGATTTGTAATTTCCTGTTCACTAAAAACATTATTAGGAATAGAGTTACTTGCAGCGCGAGGCCTCCAAGTTGGATTATAGGCAACATTTCGTGAAATAGGTATTTGTTGAGAACGTCCAATATTCCCTCCAACTGCAACCGGAGCTTGAGCACCTACAATTTGTGGTCGTTGCTGATGTCGCACAGTGTCACGAGCGTGGCCAAAAATGGTAAGAGCTGATGTTGGAATTGTTGATTTTTTTTCACACAATTTTATGAAAAACACAACAACTAAAAAAAGTGTAAAATATTATCCAAAAATATTGAGCAGTTTTTGAGTTATTGTGGCTCAAAGTTGTGGTTTGTTTGCAAAATGATAATTGTTAAGAAACAAGATGAAATTTCGTATCCAGTAATAAGTGGTTAAATTCCAATTTTTTGTTAACGGTTGGTACAAAATGCCATCGAAATGTAAGTGTGATACATATTGCTACAATTGCAACACTGTTATAGTTTACAAATATTGATCATATGTGATGTACCGTTAGGAAGAAGACAGGTCTGGTGTGAAGTCAGGTTTTGACAATATACACAAACTTGCGTAGACAATTAAAAAAAAACATCAAAAAACATCTCTCCAATTTTTTGATATTTTGTAGCTATATGTATGTATTTTAACATATATAAGTCTCAGCTGCACAGCTCTGCACAAATTTTATTGGTGAACCTTTTTATCCCCTCACCTTAGAGAGGAGGGTAACACATCGAAGGAGTGACCTAAGACCCTAAGTATGTTCGGCGGAAATCCGTTTTGGGTCATTTTAAGTCATTTGAGCAATGTCCGTCCGTCTGTCCATCCGTCCGTCCGTCAGTCTGTCTGTCTGTTTGCTGGCTGGTGCGCACGATAACTCTTGAAAAGAGTAACCGATTGACTTCAAATTTGGTGTGCGGTAATATTTTTCTCTTTATCCGGCTAAGTTCGAAGATGGGCCATATTGGTCCACTCCTTCTAGTACCTCCCCCACAAAGGGTTAACTGTTAGTGAAATATTGATTCTTTAATAACTTCTATACTACTTACTCGAATCTTCTGAAATTTCAGACATAGTATTAGTTTGCTAGTCGCGAACACGCCAAGACAAATGGTTGGTACCTCCCACACAAATGGACCATTTTAGATCAAAAGTTAACAGCATAGTGAGTAGTATATTTGTTCGTACTTGCGAGTATATTTGTATTTATTACATATTATCTCAAATAAATAAAAAGTTCATTTCCCAATGTGTTAAAATGTATTATGATTTGCTGTAAATATATTATGGGAAACTAAATCCTTTTTTGAACATTTACTATTATGTTCAAAATGCATACACATATGTGATAAAAATCCAAAAAATAAACGAAAATTAAAACAAATCAAAATTGAAAATGAAGGTGAACCTCAAAATTTGAGCCTATTTTCTTTGCAAACGATTTGTTCTGTACCCAAATCGGACTAAACATACATATATATGGCTTTATCTAGATCTGACCCGATTTTCTTCAAATTCGGCAATACTATGGGTCAAGAAACTCTACCATGCTAAATTTCAAAACAATTGGATGAACAGTACAGCTTCTATAGGGCTAAAGCGACAAATCGGACAAAACTTATATATGGGGGCTATATTTGTCCTTTAGTCAATTTTTCCAAAACTTCGTTTTTATTCTTCCCGACCGGAAAAAACGACTTATGCAAAATTTCATTCACCTGCGACGGCTCCTTCAATTTTTGGCCACCTCTTATATGAAATCACGACACTGTGTGTCGTCGAACTCTATTGTTTATTTTTTCCCGTATTTCTAAAGAATTATAACATGCTAGAAAAGTTGATTTATGGTTGTTGTTGCAGTTGGCACAACGATTATTATCAAGAGCTCTGCAATAGGATTGACCGAACAGAATCGTTCACCATGCCCAAACATCTGGCAGTTGCGAATTTGAACAACCCAGTGTTTGATTCTTCTTTGGAAATCCCACTTCACAATAGTACGAAAGAGAGATTTGGCTCTTTGACGCTCTTTGACATACGGTAGGCTTTACTCTCACGAGAGTAGAATCGGATTTTGCTCTCTCTGAGCGTAGCTATGATTAAATCATATGTTTTAACATCATCACATGTAATTTTAACACCGATTGGGATTTTTTGGGTGAAATAATTTACGATTTCTTTTTTAGAGAAAATGACTTGTATCGTTTTGATGTTATGTCCCAACACCTTTATTGGTACAAAAGAGACTTTTTTTATTGACTTCGTCATTCGGACTATTGTGGGAACCGGTCATATCGTCTTCGTTGTCGTTATCGTTTGCCAAAGCTTGCAATGGCAACCAATAATTTCTACCCGATTTATTAGTAGATTGTTGTTTATAAAGCGTAGGTTGAATTGGATGCATCGGTCTCTGGACAGATATTTCTGAGCTCAGTCTGGAAGGCCTATACCGACGTACCTATTACGGGCTTATACTGGCTATGGGGGTGTCTCCCCCAACCAATTTATGATTAAACCAAAAAAGACGAAGGATATTACGGCGCAGGGGAGGGAAAACCCAGTGCCGGCGACAAGCGTTGATTCACTCCCGAGTCATGTGTCGTCGTTATCGAACAATCGTGAGCAAGCAACTTCTACGAGCTTTGGTGCCTTGGATCCCGTAGTCGAAAATGAAACAAGAGCACATCCAGCCGCAGGCAAAACAAATGATAAGACAGATGAAGCAGAACCCAGCCGGGGCTTTAAGCAACCCCAGCCTTTAAAAGCCATTGGGGACTCTGACTCTGAATCATCAAATGAAAACAATATCACTATTGTTGCTAACTCAAAGAGACTGTCAGGGGCACAAAGAAGGAAACTGAATAAGTTGAACCGACAGAACCTATTACGGGATGAACCTGACAATTCTACCTCCAATACAAACATGGAGGCCGCTAAAAGAGTCAGGTCTCCCGAAGAACATAGCGCTGTGAAAGTGACTAAGAAGAAAAAGGGCTCGCCGTCTTCCAGTAATTCGGATAAGCCTAACGTAACCACACAAAAGGAGGTCTCTAGTCTGGGTCCTTCGATTGTGGGCGGTAGAGTTGACCCAAAAACGCAGTTCAAGTCAACCAAATCATCCGTTAAGGATGAGGCTTTAACCAAAAAGACTCTACAGACACGGAAAAATCAATTGGCCATAAAGAAGGGTAAGAAGCCACCGTCTTATTCTAATATAGCTAAACAACATTTTCGAGACGATCTATGCTACGCCATAATTGATAGTAGTGCATCTGGCAGAATCCCCGATGATCAAAAGAGTAACTTCGAAGATTTGGTCTATACGAGGGTAGCGGAATACGTCCTCGAATCTAAGGATGAACCACCAATCGAAGTAATGAGTTGCAAGTTTGAGAGGGGTGTTTTGATGCTAAGGCTGGCATCACAACGCTGCGCTGGTATCCTCGTAAAACTTGTGGATAGCTTCCGCTCACCTTGGGACGGCGCAAAGCTAAAATTGGTAAGGAAAAGCGACATTCCTGAACTCATAAAAACGACCCTATATGTTAAGGGATGTCCCAGTAAGTTCTCATCAGAGTACATACTCGACATCATTGGCAAACAGAATTTAAAACTTTCCGTGAGGAAGGATGATACCGAGGGTACTCTCCTCGTGTTAGGAATAGACCCAGAATCCAAGAACAATCTTGTCATGGCGAAGGGCATGGCGTACTTCTTGATCTGGACAGTCTTTTTCAAAATTGGAAAGGTCCCGATTGGCAGGACAAATGAATCGAGTCCAAATATACTGTCTGAAGAGGCAAACACTGGTATTGAACGGATGGAGACAAGTGAGACACTGCCAAAAACTGATGTGGAAGTAGTCAATAACACCACCAGTTCACCAATAGTACCACCACTTTTGCAGGAAGTTCCCAGCAAAGGTGGTGATCAAAATAAAAAGAGCCACAAAACGATTCAAACCAATGAGGGAGCGACAAAAAATAACACCGCCTCCCAAAATTGTCGACTGGAAGATGGTGTAATAGGTAGTGAACGAAAGGAGGAGAATGACCCACTACCAAATAAAGAGGGGGTGCCACCAGATAGGATAGACTCCCAAAAGAAACTTTTACTGGAAGGACAATGATTGAGGTCATCCAGATAAACCTCCACCGGAGCGAGACAGCATCCAACGCTCTGATGGACATCATAAATAAAGGCAGGGTTCATATTGCTTTGATCCAGGAACCATGGACAACTAGCAACAAGGTTACTGGATTAAACCATGTGAACTATAACCTTTTCTACGCTAACACAGGTACTCGTCCAAGGACTTGTATTCTGTGCCATAAAAACTTATGTTTTATTTTCTCTCCAGAGTTGTCAACATCAACACGCGATTATCTATGTGCAGAAGACATTGATATCAATGTTAAGAAGATTACCGAGGCTCTTGTAAAATCATTCGAAGATAGTTGCCCACTTCGAGAAAGGAAATCTGCCTTTGAGAAACCCTGGATGACAGGACAAATTCGCTCGATTGGCAAAGATGTCCGCAGACTTTACAATAGAGCTCGACGTAAAAAACAATCAGTATATTGGGACGACTACCACAGAAGACTCAAAGAATACAATAAAATCGTTAGATCGGCGAAACGTATCTCCTGGAGGCTTTTCTGTGAACAGGTAGACAGCGTTAACAGCATGTCTAAAATGAAAAAGTTCCTCTCAAAAACTCATGTCCAAACCGAAACACTGGTGGATGAAACGGGTAAAAGGATGGAAACTATAGAGGATACCGTAAGGCTCTTGATGAAAACTCATTTTCCGACTGGTAATGCTGGACCAACAGAGGAACAGTTACAGAATGAAAATGTATTGCATCAAGTACCTATTACGGATATAACAGATGGTATGGTTAAAGAAGCGATAAAAAGTTTCTCTCCCTTTAAGGCTGCGGGACCGGATGGAATATTTCCAGCACTTCTGCAGAATGAGGTGGATCTGGTATCAACTCATCTGGCTGGAGTGTTCACTGCATGCCTAACCCATTCGTATACCCCAAAAAACTGGCAGGAATCAAGGGTGGTCTTTATACCAAAGCCTGGCAAGGCGAGTTACACGACCCCAAAGGCTTATCGACCCATTAGCCTTACTTCTTTCCTGTTAAAAACAATGGAGCGAATAATTGATGACATGGTCAAAGGTAAAATAGCGGATGACAGGCTAAAATTCAAACAACACGCCTATGTCAAAGGAAGATCAGTGGAAACAGCTCTGCATGAGGTAGTGCACCACATAGAAGAGTCCTTCAGTAAAGAAATGTATACACTTGCTGTTTGCATAGACATTGAGGGCGCATTTAACAATGTACAGACCGATACACTTATCCAGTCCTTAGACGAGTTTCAGGTTGACCGGGCGCTGAAAAACTGGATCAACAATATGCTAAGGAATAGGTGGATTATTTGTGGGTCATATGACGTAAAAATTAGAGACAAGGTAAATCGTGGTATACCTCAGGGGGGCATTTTATCGCCTCTTCTATGGGTTACGACGATACACAGTCTCCTAAAAGCCCTCACCAATGAAGGACTTAAACCAGTCTGTTATGCAGACGACGTTGTAATACTTCTAAGGGGCTTTCATCTAAATCTATTATGCAGAAGAGCTGAAGAGGCACTTAACATAGCATATAACTGGGCACAACCAAGGGGATTAAATGTTAACCCAGACAAAACAGAAATATGTCTATTTACAAGGAAAACGAAGATCCCACGTTTTACCCCGCCTCGATTCCTGAATAAGACAATTGCTATAACTAAAAAGGTAAAATACTTGGGAGTAATCTTGGATCAGAAACTGTACTGGAAAGATCATCTTGAAGAAAGAGTTACAAAGGCACACATATGTTGGTCGTTGTGCAGAAGAGCTATAGGTTTAAAATGGGGACTACGTCCAAATATGACTCACTGGCTTTACATGAGCGTGATTAGACCAATAATCACCTACGCCTCTGTAGTGTGGTGGACATCAATGGACAAGAAGTGCAACGTAATACCTTTGCAAAAAATTCAACGTATGTGCTGTCTAGGCATAAGCGGGGCATTTAGAACTGCACCAACAAAAGCGTTGGAGACTATACTGCACATCCAACCAATAGACATCCGTATAAAGTATGAGGCAGCCCTCACAGCAAGACGTCTACAAGTGATGGGTGAATGGATAAATCGAGACCACAAGTCGTACCATCAGAAGATTTTAGAATATCTAGTTGGTCACATTCAAACGCCAGAAATCTCGGACCGCATTCCTGAAGTGCGGCTTACAGCTACCTGTGATACGTTTGTGCCAGACAGACGCTCCTGGGAAAATGGAACTTTGGCCCATGTGCCAGTGGGAACCAGCTGCTACACGGATGGGTCCAAGCGAGGAGGAAGGACGGGTCTGGGACTTTTTATTGATGAACCAGAAGTCGAACTTCACTTCCGCCTCCCTGACCATAACACGGTATTTCAAGCAGAAGTTCGAGCAATCACGGAGTGTGTGAACTGGCTCAGTAACACGACAAAGCCTAAATATGCCAACATCTTCACAGATAGCCAAATGGCGATTAAAGCAATAACATCGGAAAGGGTCAAATCCAGAACTGTGTTGGACTGTAAAAGAACGATAAATGATTACTCAGCCCATGGTCAATTGCGTTTTTGACACAACGGAGTGATTGGAAATGAACGGGCAAACAACTTGGCTTCAAAGGGCAGAGAACTTCGAGTAATAAACTTGAAAAATTGGAAACCTTTCGAAGCCACGAAAAATGAGTTGAAGCACTGGGCAGTGATGGCTCATAAAACTATGTGTAATAGCGCAACAGTAGGAGCAACTGCAAAGATACTGTGGGGTGACCCAAATGAAAAGAAAACAAGAAGTCTTCTGAAACTAAACAAGGTCGATATTAGTAAGATGATGAGTGTTCTAACGGGACACTCAAGCTTACAAGCACATCTTCATCGCATAGGACTAGCAGGAAACGACGAATGCAGGGCATGCAGAGAAAACATCGAAACGATGGAACATTTTCTGTGTCACTGCCCGGCTTTCACACATGCAAGATCCCAACATTTCGGGTCCGACATATTACCAGACTTGACTCATCTCAGAGAATATGACTGGAAGATACTGAGAAAATTCGTGTCTAGTACCGATTTTCTGTAACTCGTGAGGTATAAAAAGATCATAAATAAGGAGCGCACAACAAGCCGAACCACTGGCTTAAGTGTATGTCCATGGACATGAGACGTTTAAACGTCTCCTCTCTTCAACCTAACCTAACCTAACCTAGTAGATTTAGAAGTCTTTGCCACTTTTGATGACGACATTTCGTCGACATCAAACAATAACTATAGCTATTTGTCGGTTTGAACACAAGAAGCACGTCTGTCACTAACAATAGCAAAACACGAACTGAGTAGTAAAGTGTAATTTCCAAAAATTACCTCTTATTAAATTTCTGAGCAAATTTATTTTTCGTAGTAAAGTGTAATTTCCAAAAATTACCGCTTAATAAATTTGTGAACAAATTTATTTTTCGGGGTAAAGTGTAATTTTCAAAAATTACCACTTAATAAATTTTGTAATCAAATTTATTTCTCGCAGTAAACGAACACAATGGACCAAATGTGTCTCCGAGTGAAGTGGTGCACGCCAGCAATGGTTGTGCGCCGCGCTTCCTTAACCTAACCTAACCTAAAGTGTAATTTTCAAAAATCAGCACTTAATGAATTTTTCGAGCAAATTTAAATTGTTGGATAAAGTGTAATTTCCAAATATCAATAAATAAACATTTTTATAAACGTAAATTAGTTTAATAAATGTAAATTATTGTAATAAATGTAAATTATTGTGTTAGTTCTATTTAACTCGTTCCAACATGTCTGTCCGAAATCATCAACTTCTTCGCCATATGTTTTCCATTTCTTCCTTTACCACTGAAATTATGTTTTTCTTTCACTTCTTTTGTTCTTGTGTTTTTTCTTCCTACTTCACAACAAAACTCCAGTGGTACATTAACCTTTTGATTGCATTGGTGTACATAGACTGCTGTTGTTGTTGTTTTAATGGATACGAGGGGTCGGGTTGAAAGTGTCGACACAGGTACCTTTTTAAAATAAATCAAAATTTTCGCCTCAAAGTGGTTGGAAATTATAGTTGTGATAAATTATAAATTCGTAAATTATTTTGACGTTTTTCAAAGGGGTTTTTCTATTGAATCTAAGACAATATGAGGGTCGTTTAACAAATTTGAACACATTTTCGAAAGTAAAAAATATTTTTTTCCAGTTTATTAATTTGGGTTGATTTACGCTCTCCAACGCACAAATGAATATTCCGTAGTCGATAAAAAAATGTTATCCAAAAAAAAATATAAAAAAATTTAAAAAAAATTGAAATATATTTTTCTCAAGTCTCACTATCGTTTTTAAAAATTGTTCCCCAAAAATCACGAAAATATTAAAAAAATGTTATCCTAAGCGTCTAGGTAAAGTCAGGTGGTGGTTTCCGAAAATCGCCAATAAATATTTTCTTAGGTTAGAACGCGTTATGGTCTGCAATGTTAGTATGTATATGACCGGGTATGTATAGCGAGGTGTTATGTGCTTAAGTGCAAGTTAACTGCACTTATGTATATATGTATATTGGGTTTCTATGTATGTAAGTCCAAGTTACCTGCACTTATGTATTTATGTAATAGGAAAAAAAGCAAGCTTCGTCATAGGGTCAGACGTGCCAAAAATCTCCTTCATATATCAATATGGCGGAGTTACAAAAATGTTTTTTGGCACCCTATATGCACGCTTCTTTTAACAGTTCTTGGGTACACACTTTGATCCTTTTATGTATTTGGGGTACGTCGTGTTGTTGGAGTTGATCGCTGGTTCTTCCTTCCTTCCTTCTAGAGGTTCAAGCGCTTTGTTGTTGAGTTGCGTTGTTGCTGGTGTGTCTTGTGTTGCTGCCGGATCTCTTTAGCTGTGGGTCACTTTGTTAAATCGCGTTGAACCGATTTTTTGTTTATTTTAACCAATCTTGCACAATGCTCACTGTGTTTGAATTTCAAATATTTTTAAAACACTTTTTTTGTTTTAATTAAAAAAATTTTTGAAACACTTCGAAATTTTTGTTTTTTTAATTATATAAAAAACACACTTTATTATCCAGTTCGCATAGGACCAAACGTTTAGCCGTGAAGCTATATACAATTTGCTATCTCTCCGTCAATCTGAATAAAATCAAGGGCAAAGGAAATTTGAGAAGAATCCCTCTGACATCACATTTAAAAATATACGTTTCCGTAGACCGCTATTAATTATTTGTTTGTTTTAAGTGTAATGTTTGAAAGAAGCGATCTACCATGATGTTTTTCACTGATTGTGGTGGAGATAAAAATCAAACATATTCCACATAGTAATCATTAGAAATCAGTGCTACAGAAAGTTAAATTATTCGCAAGTGCAAAAATAATTTGCAGTTTTTTGCTCATGGTCAGTTGGTAATTAAAGTTTATGGTTTATTTAGATTTTAGTACATGTTTGGACCGAACTGCGAAATTTCAGTTGGAAGTTCAAGAGAAAATAGCAATTTTCTAAAGACACTCGGAAAAATTGAGTCGGTCATATCTCACGAAAAAATTAAATTCTGCAAAACGGTTCAAATTGTTTTTTTTTCCAAATTCTCAATCAGATTATAAAAAAAAATTTAAATTAAATTTTAAATACATTTGCAGAGGTCTTTACTTACAATTGTAATTGTTATATTCAACAGGTTATTTTGTTTGCCGTTATGAAATAAAATACTAAATTCGAAAAAAAAAATAATATTTTTTTTTTAATTATACGATAGAAAGTGATACAGCATATTAAATTTTCAATAGGGTGAGTAAGACTCCTAGTTTATGTCGATTGGCGCGGGATAACATTTGATTTTAGACCCATAGATCCTTGGAAAAAATTTCTTAGAATTTTCCGTAGATTTCGTATTCGCATAGGATTACTGACGAAAAAATTTGACCCGCCACCCATTTTACACTTGTAAGTATTTAATCAATAAATACACGAGCTGCTCACATCATTAATTACAATAGAATAATTCGAGATCTCCTATTCAAAATGACAAGAATTATGTGGAAGGTGTTGCCAGATTGATAATAATAATTATAAGTTTAGGGAATGTTTAAAACATTTGATTAGCTTGGATATGTAACAATTATATACTCTTTATGATATTTACTTGTATATGTTTTGTATATTTGGTATTTTATATACATTTATTTATTCCTTTTACTCCTATGAGGAGCATAAGGCAGTGGAATTTTACCAACCTTTAAAATTCGTACAAATTTTGTAACATGTCGGACACCATTAAATGTCCATTTGAGAGTAGTTAATGTTAATAAAACAGGTTTATTGTTTTATTAATATTAACTCTCTCATTTGGTAGCGAAATTTTAATATGGAGTAAATGTCTTCAACAAAAAAATAATTTGCGCGCAGCCGTTGCCACATAGTCCAAATCATATTTAAACATTAATCGCATAAAATTATATCGATACCTCCATTCTAAAACATGCTAAGTCGACGTAGCATGTTTTTAGCGAAATTGCATTTTTAATTTCTAAATATTCCAAATTATATTCAGTCAAAATTTGGTGTTTATCCGTTAACCCAATCAAAAGTTATACACAAAACAGTACAGGTCATTCGATTTGCATTATAAAGAAATTCCATACAAATTTTAAAAATATGTCAAACTTTGATCGCCTCTTCCGAAAAACTACCGTTTTGCACGTAACATAGTTTAGAATGGAGGTATCGATATGTCCAATGAACCCATTTTAATTGATATTAAAAGATTTTTTCGTTGATTTATATTAATTTAAAGTTCTGTAACTCTAAAGACACTCTTCACATGCCAAACTTGTTTTTTTATACGTGTATGAATATGTATACAAACATATTCATAAAATATTTAAATTTTACATAAATATATTTTTATTTTAATTCCAGGAATTTCTCCTCGCTATAGATGTAACATCTAGTGGAACCCCTGAAGAGAAATTAAAATGGGCATTTAGGATGTACGATGTTGATGGAAATGGAGTTATTGACATACAGGAAATGACAAAAATAGTCCAGGTAATTAACGATAGCAAGACGTTCTAAAGTGTTTTAAATAAATGTATGTTATTAATTTATGAAATTAAATTATCCATAAAAATCCCTTTTGAGAAGTTGCTAATTAAATATGCATATAATGCAAAAATAACTTAAAAAATTATTATTGTCAGCAATATAAAAATTCAATTCGAAATAATAAATTTCTGAAACTGTTGACCAAATGTCATCATAAATTGTTTTTTATGGCCACTCAAAACGGTCCACTTAACACACAATTTATCTAACGGTTGTCGTCACAGCTTGGAGACCCTGAAGTAATAATCCTTAACAGCCTGTTCAGCTAAATGTAACAAAACGCAGACGTGCGATAGCTACCCAAGCAATAATTTTCTTCTTCTTATTCTCACCCAAGCGATCATGTTTTTAATTTGGTTCATTGTCACTTATCGTTCGGGTGAGAAAGCTCTTTTCTTCATCGTCTTCCTGTCAAATACCAATATTACCTACATGTTGTTATTGACATTTCTTAAAGCTTTTTCCACACGAAAATATCAAAACGCGGGCAACCCTATCCTACAGCTGTAAAAGTAGCAACAGCTGATTCTAGACAATGAGAAATAATCAAGCAACCGAAAATAAATACAATTGTTTGCTTGATTGATCATATATGTATATATAGGTGCTATATCTAAGTAAGTCATAGAGTTAAAATGAAAGTTCTTGCTAAATTTTATAGTGTTCTGAGCATAATTATGGCCTGTATTTGGTAACAAGAATACATTTACAAACAGACGGATGAACAAAACCAACCCAATTCAGAAAGAGATTCTAGGTCGATAGGTATAATAAACGATTGTTTGGGTCACCTAATTTAAGATATTATGAAACAATTTAAAAAGCAACAGTGAAGTTGTAGGATTTCAATACATTTTATACACACTTATAAACAGAGGTTTTTTGAAATTATGGTGGATACTTCAGCGAAAGATACATGTTAATGTTGTTTGGTTCATTTATCCATTTTTTTTATTCATTTTCCCAACAATTTTCACTTTATCTTTCAAAAGGACGGCAAACATAACCGACACGAATGAATTTTTCTGATCGTCTGATTTGACATTTCATTTCGTTCGTTGTTGTCTTATAAGAACCAAAATGTTGGCGATAATTGAAAGCTTCTTTGTTTATATCCAAAACAAAGTGTGCAAAAACCAAAAATTTCATTCGCTTGCCATTTGACGTGCGATGTGGTAAAAAAGAAGTTACAAAAACAGGCCCTAAGTCTATTTCTATTACAGACATCGTTCCGGCATATATCCTATTATCGCGGGAACCTTATGTTGTTTTCATCTCACTTAATATTGTGCGTATGTTGATTAACATTTGTCTGTTAATTAACATTCAGGGAATGTATGTTATTCGAGTGTTGCCGTTTCTATTCTCCACTACAAGCGCTGCATTTCTCTTAATAGTCGTCATGGTGTTATGTATATTTTTAGCTTCCCTGTTGACTTGGGCGATCAGATGTTGTTGTGGTGGTAGCGTGTCCGGTGACTTATTTTTGCTGCAGAAACTCGAATTATGATGAAAACACGAAATGTTGATGTTAAATTTTCCAGTGCCCAGACTGGGAATCGCACTCAGCACCTTCGGAATCCATGTTTAACTTCCGAAGGCCATTATTCTAACGGTCAGTCGCCGCCAGTCGTAGCGAACGGACGTGTTATCGCAGAGCGGATAGTTTTTAACCTATTACGCAATACCTATTCACCAAACTACTAAGTAACCACGTGGTTTGTTGTTTTTAAAGCGTAGGTTGAATTGGATGCATCGGTCTCTGGACAGACATTTCAGAGCTTAGTCTGGAAGGCCTATTACCAAGTACCTAATACTGGCTATGGGGGTGTCTCCCACAAACAATTTATGATTAAATCAAAAAAGACAAAGGAGATTGCGGCGCAGGAAAACCAAGTGCCGGCGACAAGCGTTGATTCACTCACGAGTCATGTGTCGTCGTCATCGAACAATCGTGAGCATGCAACTTCTACGAGCTTCGGTGCTTTGGATCCCGTAGTCGAAAATGAAACAAGAGCACATCCAGCCCCAGGCAAAAGAAAAGACAGATGAAGCAGAACCCAGCTGGGGCTCTAAGCAACCCCAGCCTTTAAAAGCCAGTGGGGACTCTGAATCATCAAATAAACACAATATCTCTATTTTTGCTAACTCAAAGAGACTGTCAGGGGCACAAAGAAGGAAACTGAATAAGTTGAACCGACAGAACCTATTACGGGATGAATCTGACAATTCTACCTCTAACACATACATGGAGGCCGCTAAAAGAGTCAGGTCTCCAGAAGAACATAGTGCTGTGAAAGTGACTAAGAAGAAAAGGGCTCGCCGTCTTCTAGTAATTCGGAGAAGCCTAACGTAACCACACAAAAGGAAGTCTCTAGTCGGGGTCCTTCGATCGTGGGCGGTAAAGTTGATCCAGTAACGCAGATCAAGTCAACCAAATCTTCCTTTAAGGGTGAGGCTTTAAACATACAGACTCTACAGAGACGGAAAAAGCAATTGGTCATAAGAAGGGCCACCATTTTATTCGAATATAGCTAAACAACATTTCCAAGACGATCTATGCTAAGCCATTATTGATAGCAGTAGTGCATTTGGTCTATACAAGGGTAGCGGAGTGCGCCTTCGAATCTAAGGATGAACCACAAATCGAAGTAATGAGTTGCAAGTCTGAGAGGGGTTGTTTTGATGCTAAGGCTGGCATCACAACGCTGCGCTGCTGTGGATTAGCTTCCACTCACCTGTGGATAGCTTCCACTCACCTTGGGACGTCGCAGAGCTAAAATTGGTAAGGAAAAGCGACATTCCTGAACTCATAAAAACGACTCTATATATCAAGGGATCCCAGTAAGTTCTCATCAGAGTACATACTCGACATCATTGGCAAACAGAATTCAAAACTTTCCGTGAGAAAGCGGAAAGTCTTCTATAGGATGGATGATAACGAGGATACTCTCCTCGTGTTTGGCATAGTCCCAGAATCCAAGAACAATCTTGTCATGGCGAAGGGCATGGCGTACTTTTTGATCTGGACAGTACTTTTCAAAATAAAGTCGCGATTGGCAAGACAGATGAATCGAGTCCAAATATGTTGTCTGAAGAGGCAAACATTGGTAGTGAACGGATGGAGACAAGTAAGTCACAACCAAAAACTGATGTGGAAGAAGTCGATAACACCACCAGTTTACCAATAGCACCGCCACTTTTGCAGGAAGTTCCCAGCAAAGGTGGTGATAAAAAAAAAAAGATCCACACAACGATTCAAAACAATGAGGGAGCGACTAAAAATAACACCGCCTTCCAAAAATATCTACTGGAAGATGGTGTAATAGGTAGTGAACGAAAGGAGGAGAATGACCCACTACCAAATAATAAGGGGGTGCCTCCAGATAGGATCGACTCCAAAAATAAACTTTAACCGGAAAGACAATGATTGAGGTCATCCAGATAAACCTCCACCGGAGAGAAAAAGCATCAAACGCTCTGATGGACATCATAAATAAAGGCAGAGTTCATATTGCTTTGAGCCAGGAACCATGAACAACTAGCAACAAGGTTACTGGATTAAACCATGCGAACTACAATCTTTTGTACTCTAACACAGGTACTCGTCCAAGGACTTGTATTCTGTGCCATAAAAACTTATGTTATCTTTTCTATACAGAGTTGTCAACATCGGACGCAACGGTGCTGAGGCAAGGTAATGGAAGTATGTACCTGGCGTCAGTATACCTGCCATTCGATGCGCCGACATTGTCACCAACGTAGGAATTACAACGTCTGGTGAAGAAATCCAAACATACAAGTAATGAGTTGCTAGCTGGTTGTGATGCCAACTCCCACCACATCGCTGGGGTGGTACTAACACCAATAAAAGGGGACACGCCGTTATAGAATTTTTGAATACAAACGACCTCAAAACGTTTAACATAGGAAATAAAGCAAACTTTGTTAACAAAATTAGGGAAGAAGTATTAGATATAACGATATGCTCAGAAAATCTTATTAATGAGATACATGAGTGGAGGGAACACTCCTATTCGGACCACCGTTATATAAGGTTTAAAATTGCACGGTCACCGCCATGCAATTTTATTAAGTTTCCGTAATAAGGCTAAGACCGACTGGACTAAATTCGGAAATTTAATTAGAAATCGATTGGGCCAGCCTACACGCTTTATCTATGTACAGAAGACGTTGATATCAATTTGAAGAAGATTACGGATGTTCTTGTAAAATCATTCGAGGATAGTTGCCCATTTCGATAAAGGAAATCTGCCCGTGAGAAAACCTGGATGACAGGACAAATTAGCTCGATTGGCAAGGATGTACGCAGACTTTACAACAGAGCTGGACGTAAATAACAATCAGTATATTGGGACGACTACCACAGAAGACTCAAAGAATACAATAAAATCATTAGATCGGCGAAACGTAACTCCTGGAGTGAAAAAGTTCCTCTCAAAAACTCATGTCCAAATCTAAACACTGGTGGATGTCACGGGTAAAAGAATGGAAACTATAGAGGATACCGTAAGGCTCTTGATGAAAACTCATTTTCCGACTGGTAATGCTGGACCAACAGAGGAACAGTGACGGAATGAAAATGTATTGCATCAAGTACCTATTACGGATATAACAGATGGTATGTTAAAGAAGCGATAAAAAGCTTCTCTCCCTTCAAGGCTGCGGGACCGGATGGAATATTTCCAGCACTTCTGCAGAATGAGGTGAATCTGGTATCCACTCATTTGGCTGGAGTGTTCACTGCATGCCTAACCCATTTTTATACCCCAAAAACTGGGGTATAAAAAGGGGGTCTTCATACCAAAGCCTGGCAAGGCGAGTTATACGACCCCAAAGGCTTATCGACCCGTTAGCCTAACTTCTTTCCTGTTAAAAACAATGGAGCAAATAATTGACGACATGGTCAAAAGTAAAATAGCCGATGACAGGCTAAAATTCAAACAACCTGCCTATGTCAAAGGAAGATCAGTGGAAACAGCTCTGCATGAGGTAGTTCAGTAAGGAAATGTATACACTTGCTGTTTGCATTGACATTGAGGGCGCATTTATCAATGTGCAGACCGATACACTTATCCAGTCCTTAGACGAGTTTCAGGTTGGCCGGGCGCTAATAAACTGGATCAACAATATGCTAAGGAATAGGTGGATTATTTGTAGGTCACATGATGTAAAAATTAGAGTCAAGGTAAATCGTGGTATACCTCAGGGGGGCATTTTATTGCCTTTTCTATGGGTTACGACGATACACAGTCTGCTAAAAGCCCTCACCAATGAAGGTTTTAAACCATTCTGTTATGCAGGTTTTAAACCATTCTGTTATGTAATACTTCTAAGGGACATACATCCAAACCTATTATGCAGAAGAGCTAAGGAGGCACTTAACATAGCATATAACTGGGCACAACCAAGGGGATTAACTGTTAACCCAGACAAAACATAAATATGTCTATTTACAAGGAAAACGAAGATAACACGTTTTACCAGGCCTAGATGCCTGAATAAGACAAATTGAATTGATTGACAAATGGTAAAATACTTTGGCAGTAATATTGGATCAGAAACTGTTCTGGAAAATTAACTTGAAGAAAGAGTTACAAAGGCCCACAGATGTTGGTCGTTGTGCAGAAGAGCTATAGGTTCAAAATGGGGACTACGTCCAAATATGACTCACTGGCTTTACATGAGCGTGATTAGACCAATAATAACCTACGCCTGTGTAGTGTGGTGGACATCAATGAACAAGAAGTGCAACGTAATACCTTTGCAAAAAATTCAACGTATGTACCATCTAGGCATAAGCGGGGCGTTTAGAACTGCACAACCAATAGACATCCGTATAAAGTATGAGGCAACCCTCACAGCAAGACGTCTACAAGTGATGGGTGAATGGATAAATCGATACCACAAGTCGTACCATCAGAAGATTTTAAAATCTCTAGTTGGTGACACTCAAACGCCAGAAATCTCCGAACGCATTCCTGAAGTGCGGCTTACAGCTACCTGGGATTCGTTTGTGTCAGACAGACGCTCCTGGGAAAATGGAACTTTGGCCCATGTGCCAGTGGGAACCAGCTGCTACACGGATGGGTCCAAGCGAGGAGGAAGGACGGGTCTGGGACTTTTTATTGATGATCCAGAAGTCGAACTTCACTTGCGTCTCCCTGACCATAACACGGTATTTCAAGCAGAAGTTCGAGCAAAAACGGAGTGTGTGAACTGGCTCAGTAATACCACAAAGCCTAAATATGCCAACATATTCACAGATAGTAAAATGGCGATTAAAGCAATAACATCGGAAAGGGTCAAATCCAGAACTGTCTTAAACTGTAAAAGAAAACTAAATGATTACTCAGCCCATGATGGTCAATTGCGTATTAGCTGGGTACGAGGACACAACGGAGTGATTGGAAATGAACGAGCAAACAGCTTGGATTCAAGGGGCAGAGAACTTCGAGTAATAAACTTAGAAAATTGGATATCTTTCGAAGCCACGAAGGATGAGTTGAAACACTAGGCAGTGATGGCTCACAAAACTTTGTGGAATAGCGCAACTGTAGGAGCAACTGCAAAGATACTGTGGGGTAACCCAAATGAGAAGAGAACAAGTAGTTTTCTGAAACTAAACAAGATCGAGATCGATTCTAACGGGACACTCAAGCTTACAAGCACATCTTCATCGCATAGGACTAGCAGGAAACGACGAATACGAATATTTCTTCCGCACAAAAAAAAATCACAGAAAAAAAATCGTGTCTAGTACCGATTGTCTGTAACTCGTGAGGTAAAAAAAGATCATAAATACGGAGCGCACAATAGGCCGAAGCACTGGCTTAAGTGCATGTCCGAACCACTGGCTTAAGTGCATGACGTTTAAACGTCTCCTCTCTTCAGCCTAACCTAACCTAGCTTATATTTTGCCCAAAAAATAATTTTGTCGTATTCTAGAAACATTGTTGTACAACAACTAAATATTGTATGTGTTTCTAATCTAACTGTTTTCCAAAGATTCGTGCACACAAATTTTAAAAATTCCAACATCGACTATAGGTATTTTTGGTCACGCTCACGACACTGTGCGGCGCAACCGATGTTGGGTTTAACCAACATCAAACACACATGCACATATAGTTCAAAGAGCTGTTTAAGTGTGAACCATTTCTACATGACGAAAATGAATTGTTTTCTCGTGCAAGCGGTCGGCGGCAAATACATTACTTGGCGTAATTATTTTTGAGTTGAAATAGCAGAAGTAAGGAATACTTCTTGTTCGTGTGCATTAGGCCTTTCCTGACAAGAGCTGCGTTTTAAACCGAATAATCACAGCAGAACCTTGCTGAGGATTGGAGTAGCATTGGGGTATTTGCCACACCGATTTTAAAAAACATTTGCATTCTATAATATTATATTATTTTAAGATGGTCTAAAGCCAGTAGAATATCCAAGTTACAAATCAATAACAATATAAAGACCATAATAAAACAAACGAAAATACAGAATCAAATAATTAAATGTTGTATGTTTCTTTTTCATAAACTACTACGTAAATAAGCGACATGTAAGGGGGCATGGGACGGGTTAAATTAGCTTGGCTGTGAGTTGAGAGCGATCAGTATATTATATTTACAAGAAAATTTACAATATTATATTTAGAAGAAAAGAAGCGGAAATATGCTATTAGCCAGAGCAGGTATTTTTTACCTCACTTCCCCACAAAGCAGTTGAGAGGTTTTAGGTTAGGTTAAGAGTGGCAGCCTGTAAAACAGACTCACTTAGAGTATACAGTCCATTGTGTTACCACAGGGGCGTAAGGGAAAACATAAGTTATCCCTAGCACCTCCCGTTAAACAAATTTGATTGCGTTAAAAACTCAAAACTGGGCGGATCCCAACGTAAGCCAAGTTAGCTAACTCCTCAAAGAAATGAGAGCCTATGGTTGTATGCCACCTTCTAGAAAGAGCGGGGCACAGACACACGAGGTGTTCTATTGATTTCTCTCTTCGTCTCCACAGCTTTTGCAAAAGTCATGCCTTTAATCTCTCTGACCTGTCATGACAGACACGATAAGTGAGACGTCCGTTCTCGACAACAGCAGAAGACACCAAAGACCACTTGGTTATTGAGTTTGAAACCGTCTGTATAGAATTTAACGAATCTCTTCTGGGATATTACCATTCCATCCTGATCTATCAGGTATAAGAGTGAGAAACTTGTCAAAGAGTGGCTCAGTCATAGTGAATAGTCAACAGTGCCCGGAAAGTCAGACATTCTGTCTAGAATGATACTATGTCCGTAGCCATTTACTGACCATACTGACAGTTCCCTAAGTCTAATCGCAGTACATGCGGCATATTGCATTCCTTTATTATCTAGCGACATTAAATGTATTATAACGTTTAGTGCCGCAGTTGGTGTCATTCTCAGCGAACCAGCGCCACGTATAGCAACTATTCGCTGAACCTTGTTTAGTATCGCACAGAAGGTGGATTTCTGCACAGCTATTTACCAGACGACAATGCCGTACAACATTATCGGTCTGACTACTGCTGTATACAGCCAATAAACTATACACAGGTTCAGACCCCAGCATTTTCCTATTGCCCTTTTACAGGTATATAGCGCTATCACAGCCTTATTTGCTGTTTCCAAAATTTTGGGTTTGAAGTTCATCTTCCTGTCTAGTAAAATACGTATTTATTTTATATACGTAAGTATTTTGCGTTTTCAGTGAAGGGAATTTAAATACCTCCCGAGAAGACAGATGTAACTGGTGGTACATTATTTCTCCTGGTGAAAAGAACTACTTCCGTCTTGGTCAGTAGTATCTCTTGGTCTGAGAGTATCCAGAAACTTCCCTATAACAGGTATTGCCAAGTCCTCTTCATAGGCAATAACTCTGACACCCATCATCTCCAGAGAAAGCAAAGTATTGTTCATGGAGAAATTCCATAGAAGAGGAGATAGAAAACCCCCTTCGGGCGTTTCCCGGCTGACAAATCTATGGAGGTCAGTTAACCCTAAGCTAGCTGTAATGCGTCTCTCAATTAGAAGGTTATGAATGAACCTACGTATACAGCTACCAACTCGCAGGGTTTCTAAAGCCGTAATTATAGCGGCTGGATTTATGTTATTGAAGGCTACCTCTATGTCTAAGAAAGCTACCATATATTCCATACCAGTATATTCATAACAGAGAGGGATCCTTCTATAAAGCTGACTAGATTATGCAGGGCGGTTTCGGTGGACTTGCCCCTGCTGTAGGGATGCTGTTGAGTGGACAGTAGCATGTGGTAAATTTTAGTCTAACTATCTATTAATCTCTCCAGAGTTTTGAGGAGAAATGAGGGTAGACTAATTGCCCGGAAATCCTTTCCTCCAGTCTGGGATGGCTTTCCCGCTTTTGGGATGAAAACAACATTGGTTTCTCGCCATTTTGTAGGTAAGTACGAATATGCCTGTTTGATACAACATGTGTATATGCCTCTGAGTCAGGGAGCAATTGTATCAGCCACTGCCTGTGGCCACTGGTTTAAAGCTTTTATATAAAGCGTTGTATATACAATGTGTTGAGGTTAACATTATCCGTAACCTTGAGGCTCTGGATGAGCTTTCTACGCCACTACAGAATTATATCCAGGTTTCATTTTGAACTTTTCTCAATTCTTTTTTGTACCGTTTGAGTTCTTCCTTGTATGTGTCACAGTCCTGTGGGGCTCTGGTAGTCTTTGCCCCATTAAAGAGCTTCCTCAGTATACCTAATTGAGGCTACCACCATGGCGGTTGTTGTTTGCCCCTTGGCTTTAGTTTAGGACATGCAGCTTGTAACGAGTCGTTAAGAGTCACTCGTTCCACCGTTTCTTGTATATCCCGGATCTTCATTCCAGGACCTTTTGGACCTGTTGATTATGTGCCTAAATTTTCCCCAATTAACCGTAATATAGGGTGGAAAATCAGTACACAGTGGGGATTAAAAAAAAAGGGAAATAATTCTGCCATTTCTTAACCAGACAACCGATTGAGTCCAAACTTGACCTCGGGTGATGAAAATGTTTAAGCGCGTGTAACTTTCGTCTTTTTCGTCCGATTCATAAAATACCAAAACTATATCTACTATACTAAAAAATTTTGCTATTTAATGAAAAAATACGCCGAGACAAAAATTATGGCCATTTGAAAATATACTTTACAAACAAATTTCCTTTGTTAACAATACAATAAATGGCAAAAATGCAAAAAATATTTTTGGTAAAGTATAACTTCAAATGGCCATAACTTTTGTCTCAGCGGGTATATCAAATTGCAATATTTTGGCATCAAATAGCAAATTTTGTTGTCTCTCCAGAAAAGATAATGAGAAAGGAATCGGTATATAACCGGCTCTAATATCTTCGGCCAGGGGCTGCCACCTCAGTACTACGTGTTTTGTGTTCGTCGACCTTAGGAGAGGCACATCCCGGAGTGTCTGCTCGGATTTCTTCTGGTCCGTGCCGGGACCGAACAAAATCCCGGACCACAACAATATTTCTGCACTGTCTGCGGAAACCTTATACATGGCAACTCAATATCAGTAAGGTGTACCCGATGTCTGGAGTGGTTGCATCTCAAGGGTTGTTCTGGCCTTAGTTAGGAGTCATGTTGGAGCCTGCTGTGCCTCCATACCATACCAATAACTTTTTAGAATTTTACGGCAAACTCGAAAAATTGCCCTTTATTTATTTAACATTATTTTCGCAGAGGAAATATGGACTATTTTGACTATATGTATTTTGGAAACGAAATATCCGATCAAGACTAACTCTATCTCAATTTCAAGACAATTATGCGGATTACAAATAACTAAAACGTAGTTTTTACTTCGGTTCTGTAATTTAAATGCAGTGGGTAAAATATTTAGAATATTTTCATTTTTATAAAAAAAGAGGAAAAGCAGAGCTAGAAAAAAATAATAAGACTTACAAATGAAATCTATTGTGGAAATGTAAGCAGCTTACATCAAAACGAAGAAAACAAATCACATATAAAAGAAATCATATATATAATACGAGGGTTGCTCTATGTATATATTTTGACATTTTTTAGCATAAACGTACTCAGAACGTTTTGACGTACGACCATCATTTGTGTTTTTTACAGTGACTTGAAAAAATCAATTTAGCAAAAAAAATCGATCCTTTTTCACAACTTTCGACGTGGATTAACACGACTAGTGTGCATCGATGAACTTAAATCTTTGTATGGCGATGAAGCACCATCCTATAGCACTGTGAAAAACTGGTTTAATGAATTCAATCGTGGCCGACCGTCGCTCAAAGACGAAGGTCGTCCAAAAACAGCCGTTGTGCCAGAGAACATTGATGCCGTGCGCGAACTGATAATACAAGATCGTCATGTGACGTACCGTGAGATAGAGGCATCCTTGGGCATTTCTTCCACCAGCATACATTCGATGTTGCATGAACATCTGGCCTTAAAAAAGGTTTGTTCTCGTTGGATCCCGCACAATTTGACAATCGCTCGAAAAAAGGCTCGTGTCGATTGGTGCAAAGAAATTTTGAAAAAATACGATCGCGGTGCTTCAAAAGACGTTTATAAGATCGTCACAGGTGACGAATCTTGGATCTATGCGTATGAGCCCGAAACAAAACAGCAATCGACCGTGTGGGTCTTCGAAGAAGAGCCAAATCCAACGAAAGTTGTTCGTGGAAGAAGCACTTCGAAGCAAATGGTCGCCTGTTTCTTCGGCAAAACTGGTCATGTGGCGTTGTTCCGCTTGAGCAACGTAGGACGGTCAATTCTGAGTGGTACGCCACAATTTGTTTGCCTGAAGTGTTCGGAGAAATGCGAAAAACGAACAAGAGATGACGAATTGTGCACCATGACAATGCGAGCTCTCACACATCGGCTCAAACCAGCGCCTTTTCGACGGGCCAAAACGTCGAAGTGATGGGTCATCCGACGTACAGCCCTGACTTGGCACCCGATATTTCTTTTTATTCCCGCACATCAAGAAAAAAATGCGTGGTCAACGATTTTCGAAGAAGATGCTGTTGAAGCGTTCAAAATCCATGTTTTGGAGGTGCCTCAAACGGAGTGGAAAAAGTGCTTCGACAATTGGTTTGAGCGCATGCAAAAGTGTATAAATCATGGTGGAGAATACTTTGAAAAAACAATAAAACCATTTTTGATGATAAATATTCGCATTTTCATTATTAGGCCAGAAATACAGGGTGGCTGATATGTATTGCAACCAACTTCAGGTTGCTATCATTTCTAAACCGCTAGTCTGATAGCTGACAGATTTATTTCAGTGACAGTTCATTTTATTGTTTACAAGCTTACAAAAGCATTTTGATCTATTGCATTCAGAATTCAGTCAGTCGCCGCCAGTGGTAGCGAACGGACGTGTTATTGCAGAGCGGATAGTGTTTTCAACCTATTACGCAATACTTATTCACCTACCTACAACGCAACCACAAGGTGGGGGTTGAATTTGTTGCAGCGGTCTCAGGACAGACATTTTGGAAGTAGTCTGGAAGGCCAACATCGACGTACCTATTACGGGCAACTACTGGCTATGGGGGTCTCTCCCAAAAATTTATGATTAACCCTGATGAAGTAAATGATATTACGGTGCAGGGAAAAATAAACCCAGTACCGGCGGAAAGCGTTGATTTACTCGCGAGTCACGTGTCGTCGTTATCAAACAATCGTGAGCAAGTAACTTCTACGGGGTTGGGTGCCTCGGATTCCGTAGTCGAAACAGATACAAGATCACATCTAGCCTTTGGCAAAATAAACGATGAGGAAGATAAAGAAAACCAAAGGGGGCACTCTAAGCAACCCCAGCTTTTAAAAGCTAGTGGGAACTCGGACTCTGAGTCATCAAGTGATAACAATATTACTATTGTTGAAAATCGGAAAAGACTTTCAGGAGCACAAAGAAGGAAACTGAATAAGATGAACCGGCAGAAGATATTACAGGATGAATCTGACTCTTCTACATCTACTAAAAGAGTCAGATTTCCCGAAGAGCATAGCGATGCGAAATCAACTACTTGAAGAGTGTGTAATAGGTAGTAAACGAAAGGAGGAGAAAGACTCACTACCAAATAAAGAGGGAGTGCAACCAAATAGGATAGACGACTCCCAACGGAAACTTTTACTGGAAAGACAATGATTGAGGTCATCCAGATAAACCTCCACCGGAGCGAAACGGCATCCATTGCTCTGATGAACATAATAAGTAAAGGCAGGGTTCATGTTGCTTTGGTCCAGGAACCGTGGACTACTAGTAACAAAGTTACTGGATTAAACCATATGAACTACAATCTTTTCTACGCTAACACAGGTACTCGTCCAAGGACTTGTATTCTGTGCCATAAAAACTTATGCTATCTATTCTCTCCAGAGTTGTCAACATCGGACGCAACTGTGGTAATGGAAGTATGTACCTGGCGTCAGTATACCTGCCATTCAATGCGCCGACATTGCCACCTACGTCGGAATTACAACGTCTGGTAAAGGAATCCAAAAATACAAGTAATGTGTTACTAGCTGGTTGTGATGCCAACTCACACCATATTGCTTGGGGTAGTACTGACACCAATAAAAGGGGACAATCCCTTATAAAATTTTTGAATACTGACGATCTCCTAACTCTCAACATAGGGAACAAGGCGACCTTTGTTAACAAAATTAGGGAAGAAGTATTAGATATAACGATATGCTCGGAAAACCTCATTGATGAGATCCATGAGCGAAGGGTTTCGGATGAACACTCCTATTCGGACCACCGTTATATAAGGTTTAAAATTGCACGGCCACCGCCTAACCCAATAAGTTTCCGTAATAAGGCTAAAACCGACTGGACCAAATTCGCCAATCTACTTAGAAATCGATTGGGCCAGCCTAAACACGATTATCCAAGTACAGAAGACATTGATATCAATATGAGGAGGATTACGGAGGCTCTTGTAAAATCATTCGAAGATAGTTGCCCGCTTCGAGAAAGGAAATCTGCCTATGAGAAACCCTGGATGACAGGGCAAATTCGCTCGATTGGCAAGGATGTCCGCAGACTTTACAACGGAGCTCGACGTAAAAAGCTATCAGTATATTGGGATGACTACCACAGAAGGCTCAAAGAATACAATAAAATCATTAGACTGGCGAAACGTAACTCCTGGAGACTTTTCTGTGAGCAGGTAGACAGCGTTAACAGCATGTCCAAAATAAAAAGTTCCTCTCAAAAACTCATATCTAAACCGAAACACTGGTGGATGAAACGGGTAAAAGGATGGAAACTATAGATGATACCGTAAGACTTTTGATGAAAACTCATTTTCCGAGTGGTAATGCTGGGCCAACAGAGGAACAGTTACAGACCGAAAATGTAATGCACCAAGTACCTATTACGGACGCTATGGTTAAAGAAGCAATAAAAAGCTTCTCTCCTTTTAAGGCTGCGGGACCGGACGGAATATTTCCAGCGCTTCTTCAGAATGAGGTGGATCTGGTATTAACTCATCTTGTTGGAGTTTTCACTGCATGCCTAACTCATGCATATACCCCAAAAAATTGGCAGGAATCATGGGTGGTCTTCATACCTAAGCCTGGCAAGGCGAGTTATACGATCCCAAAGGCTTATCGACCTATTAGCCTAACTTCTTTTCTCTTAAAAACAATGGAGCGAATAATTGACGACATGATCAAAAGTAAGATAGCCGATGACAAGCTAAAATTCAAGCAACACGCATATGCTAAAGAAAGATCAGTGGAAACAGCTCTACATGAGGTAGTACACCACATAGAACAGTCCTTCAGTGAAAAATTGTACACACTTGCCGTTTGTATATACATTGAGGGCGCTTTTAACAGCGTTCAGACCGACACACTTATCCAGTCCTTAGACGAGTTTCAGGTTGACCGGGCGTTGATAAAGTGGATCAACAATATGCTAAGGAATAGGTGGATTATTTGTGGATCATATGACGTAAAAATCAGAGACAAGGTAAATCGTGGTATACCTCAGGGGGCATTTTATCGCCTCTCCTATGGGTTACGACGATACACAGTCTCCTTAAAGCCCTCACCAATGAAGGAGGGAGTCTGTTATGCAGACGACGTTATAATACTTCTAAGGGGCACAATTCCAAACCAACTATGCACAAGAGCTGAGGAGGCACTTAACATAGCATATAAGTGGGCACAACCAAAGGGACTAAATGTCAATCCAGACAAAACAGAAATATGTCTATTTACAAGGAAAAGGAAGATTCATCCTTTTACCGTGCCTCGTTTCCTGGATAAGAATATTGCCATATCTAAAAAGATAAAATACTTGGGAGTAATCTTGGATCAGAAACTGTACTGGAAAGATCATATTGAAGAAAGAGCTACAAAGGCCCACAGATGTTGGTCGTTGTGCAGAAGAGCTATAGGTTCAAAATGGGGAGTACGTCCAAATATGACACACTGGCTTTACATGAGCGTGATTAGACCAATAATCACCTACGCCTCTGTAGTGTGGTGGACATCAATGGACAAAAAGTACAACGTAATACCATTGCAAAAAGTGCAACGTATGTGCTGTCAAGGCATAAGCGGAGCAATTAGAACCGCACCAACAAGAGCGGTGGAGACTATACTGCACATCCAACCAATATATATCCGTATAAAGTATGAGGCAGCCCTCACAGCAAGACGTCTACAAGTGATGGGTGAATGGATAAATCGAGACCACAAGTCGTACCATCAGAAGATATTACAATCGCTGGTCGGTCATATTCAAACAACGGAAATCTCCGACCGCCTTCCTGAAGTGCGGCTTACAGCTACCTATGAATCGTTCGTGCCAGACAGACTCTCCTGGGAAAACGGAACACTTGCTCATGCGAACTTTACTTCCGCCTTCCCAGACCATAACACAGTATTTCAAGCAGAAGTTCGAGCAATCACGGAGTGTGTTAACTGGCTCAGTAATACCACAAAGCCTAAATATGCCAACATATTCACAGATAGCCAAATGGCGATCAAAGCAATCACATCGGAAAAGGTCAAATCCAGAACAGTGTTAGACTGTAAAAGAACGATAAATAATTACTCAGTCCATTTTCTGGGTACCGGGACACAACGGAGTGATTGGAAATGAACGAGCAAACAGCTTGGCTTCAAAGGGCAGAGAACTTCGAGTAATAAACTTGGAAAAGTGGAAACCTTTCGAAGCCACGAAGGATGAGTTGAAGCACTGGGCAAGGATGGCTCACAAAACTGTGTGGAATAGAGCAACTGTAGGAGCAACTGCAAAGATACTGTGGGGTGACCCAAATGAGAAGAAAACCAGTAGTTTTCTGAAACTAAACAAGATCGAGATTAGTAAGATGATAAGTGTTCTAACGGGACACTCAAGCTTACAGGCACATCTTCATCGCATAGGACTAGCAGAAAACGACGAGTGCAGGGCATGCAGGGAAACCATCGAAACGATCTGTGTCACTGCCCAGCTTTCACACGTGCAAGATCCCGATATTTCGGTTCCGACATATTGCCAGACTTGACTCATCTCAGAGGATATGACTGGATGATACTGAGAAAATACGTGTCTAGTACCGATTTTCTGTAATCCGTGGGGTATGAAAATCATAAATAAGGAGCGCACAACAGGCCGAACCACTGGCTTAAGTGTATGTCCATGGACATGAGACGTTTTAAACGTCTCCTCTATTCAACCTAACCTATTGCATTCAGAAAAAAGTTATTCGTGATGGAATTCAAGCGTGATAGTGTGATTGCTTTATATCTGGGTGGAAAAACACAAGTGGCTATCGTTAGAGCCCTCCAGCATTTAATTGTGAATAAATCTTTTGTTTCTCGTACCATTGCTCGTTACCGTGATACTGGCAGTGTTGCATCGCGTCCAAAAGGTGGACGAAAAAAAAACGGTAACAACACCAAAATGATCCGAAAAGTGAAGACGAAATCCACGCCGCAGCGGTAGAAAAATTGCTCGTGAGCTGAACATATCGCGACAACGGATACAACACATATTAAAAAATGAGCTTGGACTAAAGCCATTGAAGTTTCAAAAAGTGCAAGAGCTCACCGATGCACAAAAAAAGTTAGACTGGAAAGAGCCAAGGAATTGCTTCGCTTGCACGAAAGTGGCCAGTTACCGAATTTGGTTTTCTCCTATGAGAAGCCATTCCAAATTGAGCAGTTTGTGAACAAACAAAATGATCGGGTTTACTTGCCAATGAGGTCAGCTGAAAATTTACACCTTCGATTGGCCACCAGAACTCAAGCGCCGCCGATGGTAATGGTGTGGGCCGCCGTAACGGCCGATGGTCAAAATAAATGCTGAATATTATCGGGAAAATGTTCTAAAGACAGTATTGAAGCCCTGGGCAGAAAACATTTCGGCCGCAGACCATGGACATTCCAACAGGACTCAGCACCATCGCACTCAGCACGCGTCAACCAAGAATGGCTTAAAAAGGAGGTTCCTCGCGTTTTTTCTACCGCACAATGGCCACCAAAATCTCCGGATCTCAATCCGTTGGACTTTTGCGCCTGGGGCATTTTAGAGAGTAAGGTTCGCACTAAAAAATACCAAAGTATCGATCATCTCAAGACGGCGCTTCGCCGGGAATGGGCCAAAATACCGCAGAGCCACTTTCGTGCAGCGTGTGATGGCCTTGTCGGCCTTTTGAAGGCCAGAATTCGTGCCAAAGGTGGCCACTTCGAACAAATCTAAACTGTTTCTAAAATTTTATGTTATTTCCGACATGTTTTGCTTTTGAACAATAAAATTTAAAAACAAATTAAAAAAATATAGCGCTTTACTTTGTTGCATTACATATCAGCCACCCTGTATATACAGCAGCCCTCGTATATACATTTTTAACTGATCAGGATACTATATCATATAGCCCATATGGGGAAAAACAGATAGTGGTCAGACCGGTCCAAAAAAATTTAACGTTATTATGTGCTCGAACAGTGCTAAGTGTGCAAAATTAAGAAGTTGCATCTATAGTATCCGAATTTATGCCGAAAAATGGATTTGGGACAATTGTGCAATGTCAAAAAAGATTATCAGAATAAGCGGTTTATACAAAACATTTGTGAAACATTTCATATTTTTTGCATTTACTGGACCGTCACAGGTCAAGTGGTCAAAAATCGAAAATTAAAGTAGCCTACGTTACTGTCCTCATATTGACCTATTTGTCATTTAAGTTTCAAGAAACTTGATCCAGTCGTTTAGGTGTGATGGTGGACAAATTAACGATTTTATGACATTCTTCTCCATTTTATGACATTCTTCCTCTACTATAGACGGATATCTTCCAAATGTAAAATTACACTGTGTGTGAACCAAAATGTATCCTCGATGAAAACAGTTTAGGTTAGGTTAGTTTAAGAAGAAGAGGCAGATAACTCTGCCTCATGTCCTTGGACATAGACATAAGCCAGCATTTGGCCTGTTGTGTGCTCTAATTGTTTGTTTCATGGACTTGTCCTGAGACAGTTATTTTAGGAACTCTGTACTATCGACATATTCCTTAATTGTTTTCCAGTCTACGCCCCTAAGTTGGGTCAAGTCTGTTAAAGAGTAATTTCAAAATTATGCGGATTGGGATTGAAAATGGGCAATATCGGTGCATATTTAGATATAGCCCCCATATATAGCATCTTACTTATTGTGATTCCTACTGTTCTCATCTAATCTACATTTACCATATTTTTGTGATTCCTACTCTTCTCATATACTGTAAATTTACCATATTTTGATACCCTCCACCATAGGATGGAGGGTATATTAATTTTGTCACTACGTTTGTAACACCTCTAAATATTGATCCGAGACCCCATAAAGTATATATATTCTTAATCGTCTTAAAATTCTGACGATTTAGCCATGTCCGTCTGTTGTAATCACGCTACAATCTATGATACTTGAGCTAGGTGGCTACAATTTGGTATAGATACTTCTTATAGCTGCAGGTAACTTTGGATTGAAAATGGGCAATATCGGTCCATATTTCGATATAGTCCCCATATATAGCTTCTTACTTATTGTGATTCCTACTGTTCTCATCTAAAGGGTGTCCCAAGAAGAGCGCAATTTTTGCAGCAATTGAATTGTTTCTCTGGCTGTATGACATGTGGCGCCGTCTTGTTGGAACCACATGCCCTCCACATTCATTTCTTCAATTCTAGGCAAGAAAAAACTGGTTATCATTTCACGATACCGAACACCATTGACTGTTTGCGCTTGACCTGCCTCATTTTCATAAAAAAAAGGTCCAATGATTCCTCCAGCCCAAAAACCACACCACACAGTGACACGTTGAGGATGCATTTGCTTCTCGTGAATCACTCGAGGATTTTCCGCACCCCAAATGCGACAATTCTGCCTATTGACGAAGCCATCAAGATGAAAATGGTCCTCGTCACTGAAGATGATTTTATCGGCAAAATCAGCATTTTCATGTTGTCTCTCCAATACCCAATTAACGAACTCCCTTCGCTCCCTTCGCTCCATTTTTACTAACCTCGTACCTTCTACTAACAAACAATAACAATTATTCAAATGTCAAACAATGACACATCGAATGTTGCGAGATTAAAAAATTGCGCTCTTCTTGGGACACCCTTTACCATACCTTTACCATATTTGTATACCCTCCATCATAGGATGGGGGTATAACACCACTAAATATTGATCTGAGGCCGCATAAAGTATATATATTCTTAATCGTCTTAAAATTCTAAGACGATTTAGCCATGTCCGTTTCTCCGTCCGTCTGTTGTAATCACGCTACAATCTATAATACTTGAGTTAGGTGAAATATGGTATAAATACTTCTTATACCTGCAGGTAACTTGGGATTGAGAATGGCCTACATCGGTCCACATTTTGATATAGCCCCATGTATAGTATCTGTCCGAACTTAACGCTTTTACTTGTTGTTTGTCTTTACTTGTATTTGACGTGCCGATATTACTATTAATAAAACCATACTATTCTTATTGCATTTTTTAGGCTATCTATGACATGCTTGGCGCGTGTTCATCAAACAGACCAGCAGATTCGGCGGAAGAACGAGCGAAAAATATATTTTCTAAAATGGACGAAAATAACGATGGTCAATTAACACAGGAAGAATTTCTTAAAGGTTGTCTCCAAGATGAAGAGTTGTCTAAAATGTTGGCACCATAAAACTATTTTTATAGATATATGGAAACATGACTTTTATCATTTTATTAATTATAAATAAGCTATGCACAATAAAAATAAATACTAAAACTGCAGTTATTTCTTTGTAGTTTCCATTTGGGGGCGCAGTGATTTTGATAGCACGGGAGTAGAAACAAAGTTTGAATAGAAAGGCAGTCTTATCTTCGAAACACAACGATGCCGCTTGGCGAACTTTTTACAACACGTGTTTTTGTAAATATGCCATAAATATAATAAAGATCCCTCTTACGCTATAATAAGGAGCGTAGAATTAAATAAAATATGTACAAATGAGCGAAAAAAATAAACAAGGATTGCCATTTATATTTGGACACAAATATTGAAAATTAATATTGACGTTGTTGTTGTAGCCACTATCGCTGTAAATAAAATATATAGTTAGATTTTATCTGCTCCGTTCACCGATTCATCTATTTCCAGTTTCAGGAAGCGGGTCGCCCCAACAGGTTCGGTTCATAACGGCTGTGGTCAGGTTCGTCAGCTTAGCGGGGAAGTTTAAGAGGTGGATGGTATTGTGAGGTCCTGTCTCGCATGCTGGACAAATGTCAGGAATGGAGTCGTCTAATCTCGATTGATAGGTGTTTAGACGGCTGTAGGAACCTGACCTGTGCCAGAACTACTCTCGTCATTCGTCCGAAAGGTGCTTGTTACTGTTGAAACTCAAGCGAGTTTTATTTCTCAGCCCTGCCTTATAACGGGGTTTCCAATAGGGATAATACGATTTTGAAGTGACGTTTCGGCCATTTCTAATATGTCATGATCTGTCATTTGATATACCCTCCACCATAGGATGGGGTATATATTCATTTTGTCACTCCGTTTGTAACACCTAAACATTGATCTGAGACCCCATAAAGTATATATATTCGTAATCGTCTTAAAATTCTAAGACTAAGATTTTTCAAAGATTTTAGGGTATATTCATTTTTTGTCACTCCGCTTGTAACACCTCTGTATATTTATCTGAGACCCCATAAAGTAAATTTTATTGTTCAAAAGCAAAAAATGTCGAAATAACATACAATTTTAGAAACAGTTTAGATTTGTTCGAAGTGGCCACCTTTGGCACGAATTATAGCCTTCAAACGGCCGACAAAGCCATCACACGCTGCACGAAAGTGGCTCTGCAGTATTTTGGCCCATAATATTCGGCATTTATTTTGACCCCATGGTCGATGAATACGAGCGGGGAGCGACCATCGGCCGTTACGGCGGCCCACACCATTACCATCGGCGGCGCTTGAGTTCTGGTGGCCAATCGAAGGTGTACATTTTCAGCTGACCTCTTTCGCAAGTAAACCCGATCATTTTGTTTGTTCACAAACTGCTCAATTTGGAATGGCTTCTCATAGGAGAAAACCAAATTCGGTAACTGGCCACTCTCGTGCAAGCGAAGCAACTCCTTGGCTCTTTCCAGTCTAGGTTTAGGTTAGGGTGGCAGCCGTATTTTTTTTTTTACAAGCTCATATAGACCAGTTTAGGTCCTTAGTGTTACCACGGGCTGAAATGCCCCTCATCGAAACCAACCTGTTTGATATATAAATTTATCGATAGTACGAATATAAGTACTGGATAGATCTGTTAGGCTGCCTAAAAAGGCCGACCCCAGTATGTCCAGTCGTCGTTTAGTCAAAGCGGGACAGTCGCAAAGCAAGTGCTCAATGCTCTCCACTTCTTCCTCATCTCCACAGCTTCGGCAGAAGTCATTGGAGTCAATACCCAATCTTTTGGCGTGTTCGCCGATCAAGAAGTGTCCCGTCAGAACCTGTACTAACGTAGACAATCGTTTCCTCTCTAGTGCGAGGAGATATTTTGACCTTCTCAGGTCATACCTTGGCCAGATTTGTCTAGCTACCCTGCAGGTGCCGATTTCTGTCCATCTTTCGTTGGACTGCCTGATTGCCTCTTGCCTAAGCCAAAGCTTGCACGTGGATAGTGGCGCACCAATATATGCAAATTCTTCGAGAATTTGTAATGTCGTCCCTTTCCTAGCAAGTTCATCGGCTTTGCAGTTCCCCGGGATATCCCTATGCCCAGGCACCCATATGAGGTGTATATTAAACTGCTCAGCCATCTCGTTAAGAGATCTGCGGCAGTCGAGGGCTGTTTGTGAATTTAGGGATGTTGCCTCCAGAGAATTGATGGCAGCCTGGCTGTCCGAGTAAATTACAACGCCAGTGTTGGTTACTATGTTGCGACTCAGCCACTTGGCGACTTCCCATATTGCCATTATTTCGGCTTGATAGACACTGCAGGTATCTGGTAGTCTGTGAGCTATATCCAGACTAAGTTCATCACAGTGTACTCCGAAGCCAACCTTTTCATCAAGCTTCGAACCATCCGTGTAAAAGTGGAGATGGTTTCTATTACCTGGTATTCTGCCGACCCATCATCTCATCTCTGGCGGGAATCATAGTGATGTAATTTCTCTCGAAGGTGTACACAGTTGGTATATAGTCCACTCGGTCGGTTACCATAGCACTACACTTTGATATCCTCATGTGACCATAGTTTTTGTACCTCCACATTGATAGGCAGTTTAATCTTATTGCCGCTTTGGTTGCAACTTCTCTCGCCACAATATTAATCGGCAGTATGTGGAGTAGGGCTTGTAGAGACTCGGTCGCTGTAGTCCTTAAGGCTCCGCTTATGCTCAGGGAGGCTGTTCTCTGAACCTTTGTTAGTAGGTTGGTAATGGTTAGTTTGTCAGTTGCCGTCCACCATACCACAATACCGTATAGCAGTATTGGACGAACTACTGCTATATATATCCAGTGGACGATTTTAGGAGAGAGTCCCCACCGCGACCCTACAGCCTTTTTGCAGGAATATAAGGCGACGTTGGCCTTCCTTACACGTTCCAATACGTTAAGTCTAAATAACATTTTCCTATCTAGAATTATTCCTAAAAATTTTGCACTTTCAGAAAACACTAGATCTGTTCCATTTATCCGAGGTGGAGGGTCCACATGTGGGACATTATTCATCCTAGTAAAGAGAACCAATTCTGTCTTGTTGGGGTTAACGCCTAAACCGCTGCTTCTGGCCCATCTAGCCAACTTGTTCAGAGCCACCTGTAGGATGTCTCTGAGGACGTTTACGAATTTGCCACTCACTGCGATTGCCACGTCGTCCGCATATGCCACGACCATGCAGCCACAACGTTCTAGATCTAGCAGGATTTCATTCACCGCTAGGTTCCAAATTAGTGGAGACAATACTCCTCCTTGCGGGGTCCCTCTGTTTACATACCTTGTTAGAGTTGTGGACCCTAGACATGCTGTTATGCGTCTTCTGGTGAGCAGACTTTGAATTAGTCTAATCAAACTAGTGTTAACTTTTAGATGTGAGAGTGCCGCAATTACCGCATCTGAGTGAATGTTGTTAAAAGCCCCTTCTATGTCAAGAAATGCCACCATGGTGAATTCCTTGAAATGCAGGGACGATTCGATAGTGCTCACAAGTTCGTGCAGGGCTGATTCTGTAGACTTGCCCTTATTGTAAGCATGTTGGTTCCCCGACAGGAGTTTTGTATCCAGGTTTTCCCTAATGAAATGATCTAAAAGTCTGTCCAGACCTTTCAATAGGAAGGAGGATAGGCTAATTGGTCTGAAGTCTTTTGGCCTAGTGTGTGATATCTTTCCCGCTTTAGGTATGAATACCACTTTGGTATCCCTCCATCGATTCGGGACGTATGAAAGCCTGATACAGCCTACATAAATTTTCTCCAGCCAGGGGATAATGTACTTTCTTTCCAGTCTAACTTTTTTTTGTGCATCGGTGAGCTCTTGCAAATTTTGGAACTTCAATGGCTTTAGTCCAAGCTCATTTTTTAATATGTGTTGTATCCGTTCTCGCGATATGTTCAGCTCACGAGCAATTTTTCTACCACTGTGGCGTGGATTTCGATCAAATCTGGCCTTCACTTTTCGGATAATTTCTGGCGTTGTTATTGTTGTTTTTCGTCCACTTTTTGGACGCGATGCAACACTGCCAGTATCATGGTAACGAGCAATGGTACGAGAAACAAAAGATTTATTCACATTTAAATGCTGGAGGGCTCTAACGATAGCCACTTGTTTTTTCCACCCAAATATAAAGCAATCACACTATCACGCTTGAATTCCATCACGAATAACTTTTTTTCTGAATGCAATAGATCAAAATGCTTTTGTAAGCTTGTAAACAATAAAATGAACTGTCACTGAAATAAATCTGTCAGCTATCAGACTATCGGTTTAGAAATGATAGCAACCTGAAGTTGGTTGCTATACATATCAGCCACCCTGTATATATTCTTAATCGTCTTAAAATTCTAAGACGATTTAGCCATGTCCGTCCGTCCGTCTGTTGTAATCACGCTACAATCTATAATACATGAGCAAGGTTGCTGAAATTTGGTATAGATACTTCTTATACCTGCATTGAGAATGGATTGAGAATGGGCTATATCGGTACACATTTTTATATTGCCCCCATGTATAGCATCTGTCCGATTTGATTTCTTAACGCCATAGAGACCACAAATGTCAACTGATCGGGCTGAAAATTGGTAACTGTGGTTAATTTACACCCACACCCTCACACGAACAACGATTGCCATAGGTCCATGTTTTGATATTGCCCCCATACAAAGGTCGCTCTAGATTTTACTTCTTAACGCAACAACAACCACAAATTTCAACGAATCGGGCTGAAATTTTGTAATATGACTTTATTTGCGCCCGAAACCATTCACATGCTATCCATGGTGGAGGGTATATAAGATTCGGCCAGGTCGAACTTAACGTTTTTACTTGTTTATCATTGTATTCAGTTTTATTATCAAAATAATCGTTCTCCAATAGCAACTTTTCGTGCGCTAAGTTCATTTTTTTTAAATCCAAAAAAAAAAACACTTTCCAGCCGACCTACGACCTTGACTTCGTTAAGAGCTATATTTTTGCCATTGACCGATTGTGACTACGTGCCACACAGCAAATGAAACAATAGAATTGTTGCGAGAAAAGTTTGGAGATTCGATTATTTCAAGAAATTGTGATATTGAATGGCCTCCAAGAAGTTGTGATTTAAAACCATTAGACTATTTCTTGTGGGGTTATTTGAAGTCATTGGTCTTTCGAAATAAACCAGACTCTCTTCAAGCTTTACAAGTCAATATTGAACTTTCCATTCATGACAAACGACTTGATTTAATGAAAAAGTGCTCGAAAATTGGGTTCATAGAATTCGTTCCTGCAGGAGAAGTCGTGGAGGCCATTTGAATGACGTTTTATTTAACTTAATTGTATCGATTGTACTTCACATTAAATAAAAAAATTTTAAATTTCCTTAACAATAAGTCTTTTTTTTTCAAAGAAATCATATCACTCTTATTGGAAAATCCTTTACGAGGCTTCAGTTAGGTGATCCGAGAGGTGTTGTTGGATCTCGCCTCGATGAGTCCACACGTCCCTCCTGACATATCTCGGGGGGTTTCCAACTCGGTGAGCTGGGAGTTTGGGTGGCCCCGCCGGACATCCCAGGAGGAACTGTTCTGAGGCTGCAATACCGACAGCTCTCTTCAGGGAAGTAGTAGAAGAAACAACGTCTGACGAGCTCGAGCTTATTATTGGCGCAGACACGAACGCTCATCATACTATCTGGGGTAGTACGGATATAAACAATAGGGGTGATTCGCTTCTTGACTTTATTCTAACTACCAAACTAACTATTTGTAACATTGGCAATAAACCGACCTTTACAATTAAAGACAGACAAGAAGTACTAGACGTAACGTTTGCTACTGACCGGGTGTCAGACAAAATTATTGGGTGGAATGTACTGGACGACCACTCATTCTCAGATCACCATTATATTGAGTTCAAACTCGCCGAAAAAGCGCCTAAACCTGCTGTCCACAGAAATGTGAGGAAGACAAAGTGGCACCTGTATGAGAAGAATTTTAAAAAGGTCCTCTAAACTTCTTTATGAACCGAATGACAAAGCCGGTCTAGATACTCTGGTCGAGCATATCACCACATCATTCAATAGTTCCCTTGAAGAAGCCTGTCCAAAAACAAGGTATGGTGGACTTCTGAGCTAACGGCAAGGAAAAAAACCTGCAACAAGCTATTCAACAAGGCGAAATCTACTGGAGCCTTTAATGATTGGTATGCATATAATGGGCAACTCAAGATCTACAAGAAGGAGCTTAGGAAGGCGCCAAGACGCTCTTGGTATTCCTTCTGTGGCGAAGTGGAAAAGGTCTCCGACGCCGCAAGGCTGAGGAAGGTACTATCCACTTCTCCTTGTACAGTGGGGTATTTGCAGGATGAGGCAAACTACTGCACAAAAAACAGCGAGCAATCGCTAAGTGTACTGCTCGACACACATTTCCCGGGGAACTCATCAACAGAGCCCGAGGATCAACAGGACCAACAAGAGTGCGAGTGGACTGCGAGCGTCGCTAGCTTGTTGACTGAGAGATCTAGAATAAGCTGGGCTATAAACAGCTTTGAGCCCTTCAAGTCACCTGGACCAGACTGCATCACTCCAGCAGAAATGCAGAAAATGTTAAAGTACATTATCCCCTGGCTGCAGAAAATGTATGTAGGCTGTATTAGGCTTTCATACATCCCGAATCGATGGAGGGATACCAAAGTGGTATTCATACCCAAAGCGGAGAAGATATCGCACACTAGGCCAAATGACTTCAGATCAATTAGCCTATCCCCTTTCCTATTGAAAAGTCTGGAAAGACTTTTAGATTATTTCATTAGGCAAAACCTGGATACGAAACTCCTGTCGGGGAACCAACATGCTTACAATAAGGGAAAGTCTACAGAATCAGCCCTGCACTAACTTGTGAGCACTATCGTATCGTCCCTACATTTCAAAGAATTCGCCATGGTGGCGTTTCTTGACATAAAAGGGGTTTTTAACAACATACACCCAGATGCAGTAATCGCGGCATTGTCACTTCTAAAGGTGAACTCTAGCTTGATTAGACTAATTCAAAGACTACTCAACAGAAGACGTATAACAGCATGTCTAGGGTCCACAACTCTAACAAGGTTTGTAAACAGAGGGACCCCACAAGGAGGAGTACTGTCTCCACTAATTTGGAACCTAGCAGTGAATGAAATCCTGCTAGATCTAAAATTTTTAGGAATAATTTTGGATAGGAAACTGTCATTCAGACTAAACGTACTGGAACGTGTAAAGAAGGCCAACATCGCCCTATATTCCTGCAGGAAGGCTGTAGGGTCGCGGTGGGGCCTCTCGCCTAAAATTGTCCATTGGATATATATAGCAGTGGTTCGTCCAATACTGTTATACGGCATTGTCGTATGGTGGACGGCAACTGACAAACTAACCATCACAAACCTGCTATCAAGGGTTCAGAGAACTGCCTGCCTGTGCATAAGCGGAGCGTTAAGGACTACAGCGACTGAGTCTCTACAAGCCCTTCTCTATATACTGCCGATTAATGTTGTGGCGGGAGAAGTTGCAACCAAAGCGGCACTAATATTAAACTGCCAATCATTGTGGAGGTACAAGAAGTACGGTCACATGAGGATATCAAAGTGTAGTGCTATGGTAACCGACCGAGTAGACTATTTATCAACGGTGCGCCCCTTTGAGAGGAACTACATCACTATGATACCAGCCAGGGATGAATGGGATGGCAGAATACCCGGAAATAGAAACCATATCCACTTCTATACGGATGGTTCGAAGCTTGATGAAAAGGTTGGCTTCGGAGTACACTGTGAAGAACTTAATTTTGATATAGCTCACAGATTACCAGATACCTGCAGTGTCTATCAAGCCGAAATAATGGAAATATGGGAAGTCGCCAAGTGGCTGAGTCGGAACATAGTAAACAACACTGGCGTTGGTCATTTACTCGGACAGCCAGGCTGCCATCAATTCTCTGGAGGTCACATCCCTAAATTCACAAATAGCCCTCGACTGCCACAGATCTCTTAACGAGATGGCTGAGCAGTTTAATATACACCTCATATGGGTGCCTGGGCATAGGGATATCTCGGGGAACTGCAAAGCCGATGAACTTGCTAGGAAAGGGACGACTTTACAAATTCTCGAAGAATTTGCATATGTATATTGGTTGGTATTTCACATATTGGCAATCAGGCGGTCCAACGAAAGATGGACACAAATCGGCACCTGTAGGGTAGCTAGACAAAGACCAAGGTATGACCTGAGAAGGTCGAAATATCTCCTCGCACTAGAAAGAAAAAGATTGTCTACGTTAGTATCAGTTCTGGCTGGACACTGCCTGATCGGCGAACACGCCAGAAGATTGGGTATTAACTCCAATGACTTCTGCAGAAGCTGTGGAGATGAGGAATAAGTGGAGAGCATTGAGCACTTGCTATGCGACTGTCCCGCTTTGAGTAAACGACGACTGGACCTACTGGGGTCGGCCTTTCTAGGCAGCCGAACAGATCTTTCCAGTATCAATATTCGTGCTATCGATACATTTGTATATCAAACAGGTTGGTTTCGATGAGGGGCATTTTAGCCTGTGGTACCACTAGGGACCTAAACTGGTCTATGTCGTTGCTGATCATTCGCAGTGAACGGACGTGTTTATCACATAGCGGATAGTTACCAGTACCTATTACGCAATAGCAAAAATCTGTACAACGTCTGTAAGGCCTACATCGTAGTACCTATTACGGTCTAATACAGACAAAATAAAAATAAATTCTCTTGACGGGGATGCCTTCGTGTTCCGATGGAGCGCGGTTCCCCAATCGTCCGACTGTCCGTCCGTTGGTCTTGGCCAAAGCCGACCCCACCAATAATGGTGAAAATCTCCCCCAAGTACTCACAACAGGTGGTGCGGTGAGGGGGAAACGTCATGTCCGACGGTCAAAACGGAAGCACAATGAGCATCGTGTAGCGCTCCGAGTTTTGACGAAGTTGGAGGCTGTTGAGGTTTCGGCTCTTACCGAAAAACAAAAAGAGTCACTTACCTGGGCTAAAGGCGTCATAGATGCTTCTAAGGCCAATGAGTCGGCTGAAAGAGCCACAAATTCAGCTGTGTTAACGGCTAATAAAGTAAAACGAATCAGATCACCTGATGAACCCCTGCCTTCGAAAAAGGCAAGAGGCCCTAATGTCACCATCAACAGGACACTCACCAAGCCCTTCAATAAAGTGGCGAAGGAGAGTCTAGTGATGGCTGTTATAGACAGAAGTAGTGAGGATGGATCCATCCTCAAGGACAAATGGAGTCATGTACAATCAGCCATTATGGCTCATTACCTCGATGTCCGTAGAGAAATGCCGGGCAAACCACCAATCTGCAACGATGCAGGATGGCATCAGGGGAGAGTAAAGCTCTTATATTTCGGTGATGCCAGATCAGTAGACCTGTATAAGGCCGCTCTGAGTCGAGCGGGTGAGGTGTGGCCGGGTGCCCAGCTGGATGTTGTCGAAAAAACAACATCCCTAGTCACCCTAGAGCCATCATCTGGGTTACAGAAGAGCCCTCCAACCCGGCTGACATCTTAGAAATAATAAAAGATTCCAATCCTGGTCTGCCGGCCCATAATTGGAGAATCAGCAAGGTGGGTGAGGCGGATGGTAAAAAGCGGCAGGTCAATCTTATCCTAAACGCTAAATCCACCTCCCATATACAAAGTGCGAGTGCAACCCTACAATATGGCTTCGAGACTATAATCTTGAAGATATACAAGCAGGATATAGCTCCCACTGCAGAAGGTGAGTCGTCCACCGTGGCACTTTCTGGAAGTGCGGAGGTACCCACGCCTATTATTTCTGGTGACTCCAACTCTAACAGAAGATCTGTAACGTCCTTCTCTGAGGACAAAAGCTCCACTTCGGACACAGAGAGGCTGAGGGGAGTCTCCGGACTCTTTGACGCATCTGGCGGGGACATGCTTCTCGACGATACGGACGAAGAGTTCGATAACACCCTTGTCGGGGTGGATGTTAATCTGTCAATCACCAATGATGGTAAGAATTCTACAGATTAACCTCCCTCACGCTAAAGCAGCCTCAGCGGCTCTATTGCTGCGCCTGTCCACAGGCGCAGTAGACATCGTCCTGATACAGGAGCCCTACGTAGTGGGAGGAAGGGTGTGCGGTATTAGGACACCCAACTTTAAACTGCTTGTGGCCAACTGTGAAGGCACTCCAAGAACCTGCATTTTGGCCAGGAAAGATCTAAGTATCTTTCTCCTGACTAATTTAAGTGGTAAAGACCAAACAGCTGCTAGCCTGGAGATCGGTAATCGCATATATTGGGTGGTCTCCAGCTACTTGCCTTATGAATCTGTAGTACCGACTGCTCTATTCAGGGAAGTAGTAGAAGAAGCAACGTCTGACGAGCTCGAGGTGATTATTGGCGCAGACACGAACGCTCATCATACTATCTGGGGTAGTACGGATATACAATAGGGGTGATTCGCTTCTTGACTTTATTCTAACTACCAACCTTAGTATTTGCAACATAGGTAATAAACCGACCTTCACAATTAAAGGCAGACAAGAAGTACTCGACGTAACGTTTGCTACTGACCGGCTGTCAGACAAAATTATTGGGTGGAATGTACTGGACGACCACTCATTCTCAGATCACCATTATATTGAGTTCAAACTCGCGGAAAAAGCGCCTAAACCCGCCGTCCACAGAAATGTAAGGAAGACAAAGTGGCATCTGTATGAGAAGAATTTCAAGAAAGTCCTCAACTCTAAACTTCTGTACGAACCGAATGACAAAGCCGGTCTGGATAATCTGGTCGATCATATCAGCATATCATTCAATAGATCCCTTGAAGAAGCCTGTCCAAAAACAAGGTACAAGGGTAAAACTAAACCCCAATGGTGGACTTCTGAGCTAACGGCTATGAAAAAGACCTGCAACAAGCTATTCAATAAGGCTAAATCTACTGGGGTCGCTAATGATTGGGATGCCTATAAAGAGCAACTCAAGATCTATAAGAAGGAGCTTAGAAAGGCGCAAAGGCGCTCTTGGTATACCTTCTGTAGGATGCCAGGTAATAGAAACCATCTCCACTTTTACACGGATGGTTCGAAGCTTGATGAAAAGGTTGGCTTCGGAGTACACTGTGAAGAACTTAGTCTTGATATAGCTCACAGACTACCAGATACCTGCAGTGTCTATCAAGCCGAAATAATGGCAATATGGGAAGTCGCCAAGTGGCTGAGTCGCAACATAGTAACCAACACTGGCGTTGTAATTTACTCGGACAGCCAGGCTGCCATCAATTCTCTGGAGGCAACATCCCTAAATTCACAAACAGCCCTCGACTGCCGCAGATCTCTTAACGAGATGGCTGAGCAGTTTAATATACACCTCATATGGGTGCCTGGGCATAGGGATATCCCGGGGAACTGCAAAGCCGATGAACTTGCTAGGAAAGGGACGACATTACAAATTCTCGAAGAATTTGCATATATTGGTGCGCCACTATCCACGTGCAAGCTTTGGCTTAGGCAAGAGGCAATCAGGCAGTCCAACGATAGATGGACAGAAATCGGCACCTGCAGGGTAGCTAGACAAATCTGGCCAAGGTATGACCTGAGAAGGTCAAAATATCTCCTCGCACTAGAGAGGAAACGATTGTCTACGTTAGTACAGGTTCTGACGGGACACTGCTTGATCGGCGAACACGCCAAAAGATTGGGTATTGACTCCAATGACTTCTGTCGAAGCTGTGGAGATGAGGAAGAAGTGGAGAGCATTGAGCACTTGCTTTGCGACTGTCCCGCTTTGAGTAAACGACGACTGGACATACTGGGGTCGGCCTTTTTGGGCAGCCTAACAGATCTTTACAGTACTGATATTCGTACTATCGATAAATTTATATATCAAACAGGTTGGTTTCGATGAGGGGCATTTCAGCCCGTGGTAACACTAGGGACCTAAACTGGTCTATGTGAGCTTGTAAAAAAATACGGCTGCCACCCTAACCTAAACCTAAACCTAAAACTGGTCTATGTGAGCTGAAGGAAAGAAAACTGCTGCCACCCTAACCTATCCTAACAATAATAATCCTTAAAATAATAAAAACAATACTAATAATACAAACAATAATAATGATAATAATAATAATCATAATACCAATAATAATAACAACATTAGTAATGATGATAATAACATAACCAATAATTATAATAAATAAAATTGCAATACCGTCGTTAATAGTGCAACTGTTGCGGTTGCTGTATATTAGACCGTGTCGCCAAAAAGAGATATCAAATGCGAGGCGGAATATTAAAACTTACCTCGAGACAATTGCAAAAACATTTTTTTAAACTTTTTCCGAGCCCGCGTAATCGGCCCAAAATCGTTTTTTATGGTATAGGGTCACCAAAAAAAGTTATCAAATGCGAGGCGGATTATGAAAGCTTGCCTCGAGACAATCGCAAAAACATTATTTTAAATTTTTTCCGAGCCCGCGGAGTCGCCCCAAACTCGTATTTTTATCGTAACTCTTTTGTTTGTAGCTCGATTATAAGAGGAGAGGAGTAGGGCTTGTAGACACTGTCGCTGTAGTCCTTATTTATTTATTAATTTATTCTTAGCTAATAGCAGCCGTAGAGATAGCAATATATATATATATATATATATATATATATATATATATAAATAAATAACATTTAAAACAAAAAAAAGTAAATAAATAAGAGGAAATAGGAATAACAGGAAATTAAAAAACAAATAAACAAAATTTAACTGAAGCAGAAATTAGAAAGGGGGCCTGTAGGGTCAGGAACTAAATTAAAGTCAATAGATGCTAAAGATGGAACAGAACGTAGCAATAACAAGGCGAAAACAGGAACAGAGCGTAGCAGGAACGGCGGGTAGCAAGACCAGAGCACAGCGGGAACAAAGAGTTTCGGGATCGGGACGTTGAAGAATCAGAGTATGGCGGGAATAGAACGAGTCAAGAATAGAGAACAGCAGGAACAGAGTGTTTTAGGAAATGGGTGTGACAGGAAGAGATCACAACAGGAAACTGGTAGTTACAGGAATAGTGTATTACAGAATAGAACGTATTAGGAACAGAGCAAAACAGGACAGGAGCACAGCAGGACAGAGTGTTTCAGGAAACAGATCATCGCAGGAACATAGCATTACAGGAACGTGGTTTAGTAGAAACCGAACATTGCGGGAACAGAAAGTAGCAGGAGCACAGCAGGACCAGAGCGTTACTGGAACGGATATGACAGGAACATAATATAGCAGGGACGAAGCATAGCAGGAATCGAACATTTCAGGAAACAGAACGTAGCAGGAACAAAGCAATGCAGGGACAGAACGTAGCAGGAGCACAGCAGGGCTAGAGCATTGCAGGAACGGATATTGACAAGAACATAACAAAACAGGAACGAAGCAGGAACCGAAACAGCAGGAAACAGAACGTAGCCGGAATAGGACGTAGCAGGAACAAAACGTAGCAGGAAACTGGACTGGCAACCGTCTTTTAAAATAGCGCGAGGTAACGTGCGATCAATAAAAAAAAGAAGAATAGTTAAATAATAGATTCAATTACTACGCGTTTTGTCATTAAAATCGAGTCAGAAGATGAGAAGAAAGAGTGAACCGAGTTAGACTTTTTGCAGAGCAAGTTTAAAGATTAGATTCGAGGAATACGCGTTTTATCATTGAAATAGAGTCGGAAGTTGAGAAGAGCGAGTAAAACGAGTTAAAGTTTCTGCGAAACGAGTTTAGAGGATTGAATTATTCATAATTAAATCTACAAAAATCGATTTTAGAAAAAAACTACGAGTCGAACGAGCAGGAATGTTAAAGCGTAATTCGCTAACTAAATAATGTGCATTTATTTCCCTATTAATCAATTTAACCATAAACACAATACCTAACATAAACCTTCTTTTCTCAAGCGAAGGAAGATCAATCAGTTTGAGGCGATTAAAGTAATGTGGCAAATCTAGAGGATCACTCCAGCCAAGACCACGTAATGCAAAAAGTAGGAATGGTTTTTGTACTGACTCAATCCTATCAACGTAAATTTTATAATGAGGGGACCATAAAACCGAAGCATATTTCAAAGTAGGCCTAACAAGAGATGTGAAAAGTTGTTTAGCCAAATATAGGTCGTTAAACTCCTTAGACCATCGTTTGATAAATCCTAATAAAATCATAGCTTTCGTCACACACGATTCAATGCGTAAGTTAAATTCAAGTTTTTGGTCAAGTAAAACACCTAGATCATTTAAATTATCAACATTCTCAAGGGTGTAATTGCCTATAGAGTAATTAGTCTGAGTGATTAATGAACGAGAGAAATACATTTTCTCGCATTTTTTCAAATTAACGACATAAAGTTTCTGTTACACCAATCTGACAAACGCAAAAGGTCATCTTGTAGAGAAGTTATACAAAGAACTGATTTAATGGATAGATACAACTTAACATCATCTGCATACATTAATATCTTAGAACAGTTTACCACCGACGGAAGATCATTAAGATATAGATTGAACAGAATAGGACCTAAGTGACTACCTTGTGGGACACCCGAAGTTACATAAATGATACGAGACAAAATACCTTAAAAATACTCGCAGAGTCCTACCTTTTAAATACGAAGATATCCAACGGATTAAGCCATGAGGAAAACCAATTCATTTAAGCTTGCACAATAACAGATCATGATTTACGGTGTCAAAAGCCTTGCTGAAATCAGTATAAATAACATCAGTCTGCTTTTTCTGAGAGAATGAAGAAAATATGTGCGAAACGAATTCCATTAGATTGGTAACTGTGGACCTACCCTTTACAAAACCATGTTGAATGTCCGATAAGATATTGCCCAGTGAATGAGAGAGTCTATCAGTGATTTATTTCTCAAAAAGTTTGAGTATAGCACTAAGTTTTGCGATACCTCTGTAATTTTCGATATTAAATCTAGAGCATTTTTTGAACAAAGGAATAATAAAACTTTCCTTCCATACGGGAGGGAATATACCAGAAGATAGAGATATATTAAAGATGTTAGTAAGGGGTATGTATAAGCACATTCGCGTAATGTGAAATTCGGGACTCTATCCGGACCCGGAGAATAGTTTAAAGACAGAGATAGTAAACCTTCTAAAACCTCATTATAAGATAATTATATTTGTGAAAAAAGATTAGATGAGGAAATTGTATACGGGTAATCATTACAGGGCAGGATACGAGTAGTACTTTGAAAGAAATTTGCGAAAAGGTCCACAATTCCCGAGTCTACGGATGATTCCAAGTTACCATATTTCATAGTGCTTGGAAATCCATCAGTTTTTCTTTTACTGTTAACGAATTTATAGAAATCTTTCGGATTTGATTTCAGTTTACATCTCATTTTATTTAGGTAGTTGTTATAACAAGTATAGTTCATGTTATTAAATCTAGATTTTGCTACAGAATATTTTATGTAACCAACCGACGAGCCACTACGTTGGAATTTTTTATGCATTTTATTTCGAAATTTTCTAAGTTATCTCAACTCTTTAGTAAACCACGCCGGTCCAGAGCGAGACATACTTTTCATTAATGTCGGAATAAAAGAATAGAAACATTTGTGTAAGACAGAGTAAAAGTAAGATACATCAGCAAGTAAATCAATACTAAATGATGGCCATGCCACTTGTGATAAACAGTTTTTTCATCCGTTGATATTAGCTAGTCTATTGTTATGGCTCCGCTTCAGCACACTTCTCTGAACCTTTGATAGAAGGTTGGTGATGGTTAGTTTGTCAGTTTCCGTCCACCATACCACAATGCCGCATAAAAATATTAAAAGAACTACTGCTATTTATATCCAATGGAAGATTTTATGAGAGAGGCCCCACCTCGATATTCGCCGCACAGCCTTCCTGCAGGAATATAAGGTGACGTTTTCCTTCCTTATACTTTCCAGTATGTTACGTGTGAATAACTGTTTCCTATCTAGAATTATTCATAGAAATTTTGCACTCTCAGAAAAGACTAGAGGAGCAGGATCCACACGTGGGACCTTATTCACCCTAGTACCGAGAACCTATTCTGTCTTGTTTGGGTTAACGCCCAAACCGCTGCTCCTGGCCATTCTAGCCAACTTGTTCAGAGCCACCTGTAAGATCACCACGTCATCCGCATATGCCACGACCTTGCAGCCACAACGTTCTAGATCTAGCAGGATTTCATTCACCGCTAGGTTGCAAATTAGTGGAGACAGTACTCCTCATTGTGCTTTTGCTGAAATAGTACTCGAAATATTGTATCTTTAAATTTCAAGTTATGTGGACGGTGCCAGATCAATGAATGTGGTAGAGCTATGAATCTGTACAAGGCTCTGAACCTGTGGACAGCTCTGCAGAAATCCTCCTTCTGCGCGATACTAAACAAAGTTCAGCGAATTGCTGCATATGTATCACTGGTGCGCTGAAAACGACACTACCTAGGAACGTTAACTTCTATACAGACGGTCCCCAACACAGCAACCAGGTGGGTTTTGGTGCCTTTTCCGAGCAACTTGTGCTGTGCATTCGAAAAAAAGAGTGGTTGATCAATGTAGTGTTTATCAGGCAGGAATCTTAGCTATTAAAGAAATGGCGGAATGGCTGAAAGTTAATATTCTGACAAAAGCCGTTATCAATATTTTCTAACAAGTCCCTGGAAACTACTTATATATTCCACGATAAGTGTGCCGCACACAGGGACATACCAGGTAACTACAAACCACATTAACTTGCAAGACTAGGAACTACCTTACACGCTCCATGCGAACTGGAATACGTCTGCATGCCTCTAGCGACTAGCAAGCTCTTCTTGAGAGATAGTGCCCTTACGGCAACAAATGACAGGTGGTAACTAGACCTTGAGAGATAGTGCCCTTACGACAACAAATGACAGGTGGTAACCTAGAACTAGGAGACATAAATATAATACCTTCTTTGGCTGTGCCTTAACCTCTGATTTCTGTACGGAGTTAGATAACTAACTAATTAACTAACAGTCCGAACATTAATTAAATTCAAAATGGGTAAATCAATTACTTTTGATTATACATCTACTTATTTCAACATGACACTCTCAGCTTTTGCAGATTGTTATGCTTGGTGGAACTAAGCTTAAAATGCCTTGCTGTACTCGATGGTGTAGTGAACGAGATGGACGTTCATGGCTAACTAATAATCTAACAAAATGAAGCATATGTCTGCTCAAAGAGATATTTGCAGTTGTGAAGTCAGACGTTAGTGAATTGCTATAGAAAAAATACTTTCCATTCAACTGAAGCTGATGCATCATTGGAATTATGTGAACTAACAAGTTATTGCTGTGAACAAAGTAAGGTGTTCAATAAATACTGTCTCACATCAATTTTTTACATCCATTATATTGAGGAGCAAAATTACAACCAGAACGATTAGAATCTTAATGATCTAAAAAATTGCTAAGTTTACGTTTCACTTTATATACTCAAAAAGAAATACAACTTTGAAGACAATAAAGATAGCGATTGAAGTGAAGAAGAAAATTAATTTATAAACTAATAATAATTCATATGAGTCATTAAATAAACGGGAAAGTTCAAGATAAAACAATTTTTTCTTTTCTGTTGATTCATCCATTATTTACTGTTTGTGACAAAGTCAAGTTTCCGACATTAGGTTTACGACTTTGTATACGTATGTCGTATACGTCACAAATGTATGTCGGACGGACCATCTCTGATCGTACCTTAAAACAAAAATACTAACATGAGTTTGGTAACCAGCAATTTAGCAACAAAATTCCACGAAAACGATCAGAATGTTATACACAAATATGATATAAAAACTATAAAACTAAATGAAACAAGAATATTAAATACTATAAACATGGTGATAATGAAATTTTAAATATATTAAACCAGCTTAACCTTAAAAAATGATCGGGAGTTGACAAAATAAGAGCAAAAGATATTACAAATAATCTTATAATCCGATCAATTTTAGCTTAAATAAAGCAACGATACCAAATTTAGTCCAAATCTCTTTAGTTAGACCTATCTACAAAAATGACACTGAAAATTACTACATATAACAAAGCAGTGCTTTGAGCGTTAACCCAAACAAGACAGAATTGGTTCTCTTTACTAGGATGTATACGATTGAAATTGAGATAGTCGTTTCTAAAAGTGCAAAATTTCTAGGTATAATCCGAGATAGGAAACTGTCTAATTTGGACAATTCTTATTTTACACATAATTTGATATAGATATAGATGTGTATATATATCTTTCATAACGATTTCTTGTCTTGACCAACAATTCGCGTCTTTTTTACCACGAACTATTTCACCCCCGTGAGACTAGCTCGAATTCAAAGATCCTACAACGGGTCATAAATAGGTTTATTCCGGTAATAGCAGCCGACAGAGTCGTGACTGACCATTGGAATCCCATATTGGAATGTTTATGCATCCATCGTCTAGTACCGATTTTCTAGAACTCTTGAGGATATATAATAATGAGCGCACAACGGGCTGATCTTCTGACTCAAGTGGCAGAACTTAGCCTCTTTCCTTACGGAAAGAAGTCAAGCTTTAGCATGTCGTCAGGATTTAAAAGGTATTGGCTCTGCACCCGCGGTGAATGACCATAAGTCGCATTCTAGGAATGCTTCTTTTTCGAGTCTTACCGGGTCACCTTCGAACTCGTCTTGTGAGCTTTGTCCAAACAGTCTTTCGGTTGATAACAATAAAAACAAAAGGGTATGGGTGTTGTGTAGAATGCCTCTCTCGAGGACTTAAAGTTAAAAACTGCAACAACATACACAATTGCACTACGTTCAAAAAACCTCACTACAGCCTACCGCATGGGCCTCGGACCATAACTTGAGAAATAGCCTCTCCTTTTCGTTGATGTTAATGGCGAAACTTGCGTTTCGGGGAATAATACACCATAGGAAAGGATTATAGAAACAATTGAATTCGCGTTGAATAACACGAGATATATAATGATAGATGAGCACCCAATGTGATTTTATTTCAGATAACACAGTGCGACAAAATAAACTCAAGTTGAAAAGCAAATTAGGCGATATTATTTTTCTTGTAAGCCTTGTCGAGTAAAAAAAAAATAATTTTTTGAAATTCCCCGGACACTCCCAAAATCCGGATTTGCCTTTTTGCACTTAAAGGCCTATAACTTTGTTAATTACACTATGCAACAAATGAACACTTTTTGAAAAATACACGGACTTTCGATAGAATACACGGATAGATTCGATTGTACTACCAAAGGGTAGTATAACCCTATACACGGTTTGGCAAAAGTGGTAACCATTTTTTTATGGGCCCCCAAAGTAAACTAATTCAGATTTGGTTATACCGCTTAACTATATTTCGCAATAATGTAGCTAAGAAAATGCTGAACAAAGTTTCTTATAATTTTATGCGAAAAAAAATTTGTTCCGAAAAGGAAAAAAATATTATTTTTCACTATTTTCAGTACAGCTTTACAATCTGAACGTATCTAGGCACCTTAAATTTCTCAAAAAAACACATTATACCTCAAAAATGTTAGTATTTCACTATTATGTAACAAAAATATTTTTTTTTGGTGTATGGTATGTTCAACAACTTTATACAAAATATTAAGGCCAATATTTTTGTGGAACATACGAGTATTAACCCTCTAGGTCCTCCACATAACTGTAATTTTTGGCCCCATTTTAAGAAATCGTAAAAAACACTCTTAAAATGGGGAGGGCGGGATGAAATGTTCTACAAACATGTTGGCCATAAAATTTTACTATATGTGTCAGAACAAACCAAAGCTAAAAAATTAACACGAACACCAAACATTTTTTTCGCATAAAATGATAACAAACTTTGTTCAGCATATTCTTAGCTACATTATTGCCAAATATTTTTAAGCGGTATCACCAAGTCTGAACTAGTTGTTGGACAAAAAGCTGAAGACTCCTTTTTCGAAAAAAAAAAGTCCTCAAGTGTCCCAGGTAAAAAATAAAAGTTGTCCGATTTGGTTGAAATTTTACTCGTTTATTGTCCAAGCATAGAAACGGAGATTGCTTATATTGGGTCAATCGATCAGCGATAGACCAAGTTATTGGACATTCAATTCGGTCAACATTTTAATTTTCAAACGCGTTTTTCACATGCAAATGAAGATTTTAGAGCAATGCGTCAAATGACGTTCTGGAGGGATATTTGACGGACTCTCTTGCAGATAAACGACTAGTGTCGTAAAGTTGCATTTTGGACCAATTTTTTTGCATTGAAAAAATATTTCGCAATATCAATAATATATCAGGAAATTTTTTTTGCAATCGTTGACATGTTTGTTAGTTCATATCAAATTTGTGGAACATACTTTTTCCGCAACAAAAAGATATGATTTTTTTACAAAATTTAGTTCGAAAAATTGCAGTCTATGCTAACAAAGTTAGTTAAAATCAATATTGCATAGTATGTAAATCACATTGATACATCCCCAAAGTGTCAATACTTCACGATCCAAGCACTTACAGGTAGTGAACACTCAATAATCATCCAGTTTGATTAAATGTTTAGCCATTGCCTTTGCAATTGGATTGAAGTTACTTCGTATTTAAAAAAAAAATTACCATTCAATAAATAAATTTCGTTTATATAAGAAATGTAACGTACACATATACATATATATTTATACATAAATTTAAAAAGAAAAAATATTACAGATTTTTACAAATCAATTTAAAGATCAATCAAGAATTTAGATTTTGTTGCACAAGGTGGCGTTTCGTTTACGTTTCTTACAAGTAGGGAAGAAATTAGATTTCTCATGTTTTGAAAAACGTTTGATTTCTAATCTTCTATCTGTAGTTGGAATAAATGTGTGATACTGTTGTGTTCCAGGTACCGTTCTTGCATTTTGGTAACTTTTTTGTACGAATATTGATATCTTCTGGTGATCTTCCTTTGTGCTATAAAAGGGTATTAGCTTCTTGCAATGCATTCCAGCCCAATTAAATAATGACGAAGCCTTTAAAATCCGCGTTTCTATTGGTGTGTATTTTCGTGCGTTGGTACTCACATTATAAGCTGTTAACTTTTTGTACAAAATGGAACTTTTGTGTGGGAGGTACCAAAATGGGCTTGGCAATAGCATTACACAGTATAAAATTTCAAGTATTTTTATACACTGGTATTATTGTTATAAGCTGTTAATTTTTTGGTACCTTTGTGTATTTTTATGCACTGGTGTAAATGTTATATAAGCTGTTAACTTTTGGTACAAAATGGTTAATTTGTGTGGGAGGTACCAAAAAAGGTGGTAGCGACTAATAAACCAATAATATGGGTGGAATTTCAGAAGATTCGAACAAGTAGTATAGAAGTTATTAAAGAATCAATATTTCACTAAATGTTAACCATTTGTGGGGGAAGTACTAGAAGGAGTGGAACTTAGCCGGAGATAGACAATAAAATTATAACATCCTAAACTCGAAGTCAATCGGTTACTCCCTTCGAGAGTTATCGTGCGCACCAGCCAGCAGACAGACGGACATTGCTCATTCGACTTAAAATGACCCAAAACGGATATCCGCCGAACATACTAAGGGTCTTAGGTCACTCCTTCGATGTGTTACACTTTTGGCCCGAATGATATATACCCTCGTATCACTAAAGTAAGGGTATAACATAGTTGCTTGGTTATTGTACCAACCGATTAGACCGAAGTTTGACAATTTAATATTATCTACAACAACTCGAAGGGAGACTGGAATTTGGTTATTTGTGTATTTTACCCATAATCATTCATACGAGTACTGACCTCATTGGTCAACATTTTGGTATAGTTCCCACGCGATGTGATTTTTTAGCGCGTTAGAAACCACAAATACCAATCGATTGGGCTAAAATTCGGCAATTTGTATTTTATTAACCCAGAACCATTGCAAGAAGCGAATGACCCCATTGGACCATATTTCTACATAGCCCCAAAGAAAAAAATTCCTTCCAATTTGGCTTACAAATTATATATGTGATTAACTATAATTTTTGTTGTGCTCTCCGAATTAATTATTTTTACTTATATTTTTGTCAATCGACCTTAATTTTACACTATACTTTTTGTTGTTAGATACTCAAGCTCAAGGTCAAAGGTTTTTTGTTAATCTTTATTTGTTTATTTTTTCAAAAAACTCAATATTTCGTTCTTAATTTAAGAACATCATCAGGAGATACTGATATATACACAAAAACATTACATTGAACATACATAGTTATTTTTGTTGTCGTAAGACTTACAAAAAGTTACAAATAAAAAGAAACGAAAAAGAAAACAATTATAACCGCGTAACAGCATTAATTTTAGCTGGAACGATTCGGTGGAATAATGACCTAGGTTCACGTTTTGACGTAGCTCTTACTTTACGAAGGAATTATAAAAAATTTTTAATATAAGAACAATTTGTGAAGTTTTCCTTACTCCTGTCATATCATAAAATATCGTAATTTCGGGGCAAAAATTGTCAAATCGTCATGTCCTATTTTTGGGTTCTGAAAATCGTAAAAATGACGATAAATCGTCATTTCTTGCAACCAGGGCTGTGGAGTCGAGCCGAAACTACTCGACTCCGACTCCGTCTTCCGAAGTCGAATTTTAAAATCATTCGACTCCGGCACCTAAATAACATACATTTCTGAAATTATATTTCTACTAAGACGTGAAAATTGTATAGCTTTGTTAACAAAACACAAAAAAGTAGGTATTACACTGGTATTGAATTAAATAAAATTTTATTATTTATTAATCCAGGCTTGACCTGCAAGTTGCAACTAATATGACAATTCTTTCAACATGGAATCATGATAAAATTTTCATCAACCACTGCATCTGTTTTAATATACAGCAATTTTTGGAAATTATGTCCGCTTCAGGCAATCAGTTTTTGGAAACAACCTGTTTCGACTTAAGATATGTATAGACGAATGACGGAAAAATGCAACCCTGTGAACATAAAATTGTTGTCTTGCAACGTTGGCAGAGAAGTCATTGTGAGATTATTTGCAGATTGTAATATGTGCGAAGTTTATGCATGTGACAACGACGCCATTGTCAGAAAAACATTTTATTGGCCACTGTCTATAAAATATTTTTATTGGCAATCCTTCATATACATAATTATTTACAAAATATATTTTAAATATATGAAATTGTAAAGGTTTCTTGCAATCTTCTTCACCTTTGCCTAACAATCTGTCATTGTCCGTACATGAAATTATATTTCTACTAAGACGTGAAAATTGTATAGCTTTGTTAACAAAACACAAAAAAGTAGGTATTCCACTGGTATTGAATTAAATAAAATTTTATTATTTATTAATCCAGGCTTGACCTGCAAGTTGCAACTAATATGACAATTCTTTCAACATGGAATCATGATAAAATTTTCATCAACCACTGCATCTGTTTTAATATACAGCAATTTTTGGAAATTATGTCCGCTTCAGGCAATCAGTTTATTCGTTAGTTATTATACCCTATGGTACAGGAGGTTATAAATTAGTTTTGTGACAGATTTGAAAAAAATACTACAGCTAGACACACCTTAAAATATACCGTTCTACTCAGAATCACTAGCTGTCCGTTTGGAATTGGTGAAAATGGGTGCAGGTCGATTTGGCATTGTAACGCTATGGAAGCTGTTTTCACATTCAAAAAAAATTTTTTTTATGATCTGAGACCCCATAAAGTATATATATTCTTAACCGTCGTAAAATTCTAAGACGATGCCATGTCCGTCTGTTCATCCGTCTGTTGTAATCACGCTACAGTCCGTAATAATAGAGCTTGGTTGATCAAATTTGGTAGAAATATTTCTTATAGTTGCAGGTTGTTTGGGATTGCAAATGGGCCATATCGGTCAATGTTTTGATATAGCTCCATTATATAGGTCGCTCCGGAATACGGAGTTTAGCAGAAACCTTGCAGTTTGTATTCTATTTTGACAAGAATTCATCAAAGCAAAACTTTTACATATTGGTTCATATTTTGTTATAGTAACCCTATAGAGGTAGCTCCAAAATATACGTATTTAAGCCATAAATACCATATTTTTTCTGCCCTTTGAAGCCAAACTATTTGCTCGTTAATTTCCTATCACTCCGTTGTGTCCTGGTACACAGAAAATACGCAGTGAGCAGAGTAATCATTTATCGTTCTCTTACATTCTAACAGTTCTGGATTTGACCCTTTCCGATGTTAATGCTTTTATCGCCATTTGGCTATCTGTGAAGATGCTGGCATATTTACGATTTGTGGTATTATTGAGTCAGTTTACATACTCCGTGATTGCTCGAACTTCCGCTTGAAATACCGTGTTATGGTCTGGGTGGCGGAAGTAAAGTTTAACTTCTAGTTCCTCAATAAAAAGTCCCAGACCCGCCCTTCCCCCTGGCTTTGTCTCCTCCTATCAGAAAGCATTAAATTCAGCAGCTTCGGTTCTAGTAGCTTCCAGTTGGAACAGCTAATTTTCCCGTCGGGATCGGCCGTGTCTACTAGCACCGCCAGCTGGTCTAAGGATTTCTGGGAAGAGTTGACTGGTTTTATACCTCGAGGTCTTGAAAAGGGCTCAGTCCTTTTCTTTGTTGGTTAGACCCAGTGGGTGCTTTACCACCAGAAAGGACTTCGCCCTTTTGGTCCTGTCGGTTGGAGGTTAACTTCCCTACTTCATTTCGAATGGTCTCCTGCTGACTCTTCTTCTCAGCCGGTTGCGACTTCTCGTTCGACCTCGTCCGTTTCACAGTTTTCTATAAAGCATTAGGTCGTATAGAGGCCGCAGCTTGCCGTGGGGTGGAGGGACTGGCGGCAAGAGGCATCAGGCTAATTCCAGTACCTGATTGTGCTGTTAAAGTCGTCTTTTGTGAATCGACTATAATCTATAATCTGGATATGCAGTCACCGCTACCTCAGAGGGCGTAGGAGTTGCAATCTCCACCGGGGAGGAGAAAGACAGGGATTCCAACAGAACTGATCTCTTCATTATGGCGGGATAACGTAGCTCATGACGAATGATCGTGTTCCAGTTTACTCTAATGAAACCTCTTTCTCTAACCGATACGTCGGACTCACTCCTTCCTTCAAACTTACAAAGAAATGAGCAAGACCTATGATAGGCATCGCGAGTCCTTTTAGTCGTAGACTTTTTTCTTCCGCTTTTCGGGAGTTTATCCACAGGAGAACCTGGGTCTAACGCTTCTTGACGCGTTAGAGTCAAGCCACCGACATTAAAAGGTTCGCTTGCTAAGTATAGTGGAGCAGAGTATGAAGCCGCCGAGCCGAGCCGCCGATTTTAGCCGCCGCCGACCTTTTTTCACCAGCCGAAGCCGCCGCCGATATTTGCGGCTAAAATCGGCTGAAACACAGCCGCCGTTCCATAGAAAAACTTTAAAACATGGATAGATACAATTTAAATTTTTGATAAGCAAATAGCTATATAGCAGATATATCATCCCCTTAATAGAAGAATAATGTGTACGCATATACACTATTATTTTTTATTGCATTCCAAGAATCTACGCAATTGCTTAACATGTATTAAAAACCATAATATTGATAGATAGAGATAAAATGATTTTCGGAAAAAATTCAATGGAGTATTAAATAATAGTATAACATATAAATAATACAATTCTAAAGAATCAATTAAGTTGAGCTCAAAACAGTAGAGGTCATTCTATTTAAACCACAAGGTAATTCTAGACAAATTTAAAATTTCACTAAAACGTCGATTCGCCTCTCCTGGAAACAACCTGTTTCGACTTAAGATATGTATAGACGAATGACGGAAAAATGCAACCCTGTGAACATAAAATTGTTGTCTTGCAACGTTGGCAGAGAAGTCATTGTGAGATTATTTGCAGATTGTAATATGTGCGAAGTTTATGCATGTGACAACGACGCCATTGTCAGAAAAACATTTTATTGGCCACTGTCTATAAAATATTTTTATTGGCAATCCTTCATATACATAATTATTTACAAAATATATTTTAAATATATGAAATTGTAAAGGTTTCTTGCAATCTTCTTCACCTTTGCCTAACAATCTGTCATTGTCCGTACATTTGCGGCACTTTAACAGGGTTCATAACGTTGTCCGATCTGACAATCGTCTATACATAGCTTTAGCATACTTTGAAAATAGAGTATATCATAGAGCCGCCTAGCGGCATGGAATCGATGATTTTTTTACCTCACAATATCTTACAATTAACTTAAAAGCATCTATCATCATCTTTATATATACAATCCATTGTACGTTTGTGAGTAACGCATGATCTCCGGAACCATAAAAGCGAATGGGCTGAATATTGAACAATATATTCAGTTTGGGGTCATTTGTGTTTTAGAATTATTTTCACCGCGATAAATTGCAGAGTGGTGAAGTTATTTGCAAAATTCATATTTTCAGAGCGATTTGACTGAAAATTAAAATGTTCGTGTGGTTTATCTTGATAATATTTGTATGTACAAGGTGGCGCAAAAGTAACCTTTCGATGTTTTTTGTGCCAAAGTCACCGACCGATTATTGGTCAAATAAATAGTCAGCAATATTCCGCGTTCTGGAGCAGTGTAGCGTAACATTGTTTATTAACGTGTATTTCGCATGTGTTTACTACACAAATGTCAACATTAGGCATTAGGGGCCAATAGCAAAATTTATAGCATTTTCTGATAGGAGGATTACTTTTGCGCCACCTGTTATAAATCTAACCGGTCGATGGCGCTGTAGTGGACTATGGTCAATATACATGTTTTTGATTTTTTCCCTGAAATGCGTGATGTATGTATTTTTGAATGAAATATCAATGAATAACAAACTAATACATCCCAAATAGGACGGGCAGGACAACGTCTGCTGGGGTCAGCTAGTTTAAGAATAAATACCAGAGCTTAACTTTTCAACTATTATTATCCCCTCACCTTAGAGAAGAGGGTATATATTAGGGATGTAACGAAAGTGACTTTAGCGAAAGCGAATATTGAAATATATTTCTTGCGAATGCGAAAGCGAATAGTGAAATATGCATTTTTGCGAAAGCGAATGCGAATAATAATTTGACCCTTTAGGAACTAAATTGATACTTTTCCAGGATATTCAAGTATTAGGAATTTTTTCCATATTTTTACCTCCTGTTACCACAAGGACAAACATATTTTTCAACTGTTTTGAAGAGAAGTGCAAGAGGTTTTCATTAGTATTAATATCTTAAAAATGTGTGAAGCTAATAAGTACATATAACACTTTTTACAAATGGAAGCGAATACTAAAATATATTTTTGCGGAAGCGAAAAATCCAAAGATGGTTTTTGCGAAAGCGAAAGCGAATTTTAAAATGATGCGAATAATTCGCGTTCGCATATGCGAATATTCGTTACATCCCTAGTATATATCATTTGCTTCGAGCCAAAAGTGTAACACATCGAAGGAGTGACCTAAGACCCTAAGTCTGTTCGGCGGATATCCCTTTTGGGTCATTTTAAGTCGAATGAGCAATGTCCGTCCGTCCGTCTGTCTGCTGAATGGTGCGCGCGATAACTCTCGAAATGAGTAACCGATTGACTTCAAATTTGGTGTGTGGTAATATTTTCTTCTATCTCCGGCTATGTTCGAAGATGTGCTATATTGGTCCACTCCTTGTAGTACCTCTCACACAAAGGGTTAACATTTAGTGAAATATTGATTATTTAATAACTTCTATACTACTTATTTGAATCCTCTGAAATTCTACACATAGTATTAGTTTATTAGTCACTATTACCTCGAGAAAAATGGGCGAAGATGCCACGCCCCTTTTGGTACCTCCCACACAAATGGGCCGTTTTGTACCAAAAGTTACCAGCTTATAACTTAAATACAAGTGCACAAAAATACCTAAAATTTTGTACAGTGTAATGCTATTATAGTACCTAGAGTCTAGAGAAAAATGGGCGTTATTGGCACGCCCCTTTTGGTACCTCCCACACAAATGGACCTTTATGTACCAAAAGATAACAGCTTATAACTTTAATACCAACACATACTTTAAAGTTATTAAATGCAATTTAGATAGATAATAATTTAATTAAAATAAAAAAAAAATAAATTTACTAATATTTTTTTGGGACTCAAGGTGAGGGGATTCATAAGATGGTTTACCCGACTGAACTTTCTTACTTGTTTTAAATGTTAAAGTGTCTATCATAGACCCACCGTATGTCAATTTTATGTCGGCTTAGCCGCCGCCGCCGATCTATAATTTTCAATGACAGCCGCCGCCGCCAATTTTGGCTCGGCTTCATTCTCTGTAGTGGAGTCGGTGGAATCATCTTGGCTTTCGTCACGATTACGGCCTGGTTGGCTACCAGAGTTGTTTTGACGGGCCTACCTTTCTCGACAGTCAGGGCAGAGCTCATTGTAATTTCTCCATCCTTATCCGACAAAGTAAGGTCATCATATCCGCTGGCACGCTCTCCTGACTGAATCCGATGAGAGAACTCTGACAGTTGCTGATATATCTCACCATACTGAGCGGCTATCATTCTGTTCAGCGTGTCGATATCCCTGAGTTCTGTTTGCTCACCTCTTCATCTCATCCATCATGAGTTTCAGGGGTGGCAGATTTGTGTAGAACTATTTAGGAGGAAACTAAGACAATTTGCAGCAGATATTGGACGTTGACTTTCCGTAGACATTGTTCGGAATGAAGCCTCAATGCTACTGGATATAGTTGTAGTTGTTATTGTTGGGGTTGTTGTTTTGGTTTTGAAAGAATTCATATTTTGGTCCCACGAGTGTAGGGGAGAGAGGTCAGCCATAGCATAGCCTCCATTGCTATGGTAAGGACTTGGCGAAGAAGCCTAAATTCTCGATGAGGCACCCAGGTATCATCGAGGCTCCGTTCAAACATAGTCGATTACCCCTGACAAACTTTAAAAAAACATCGATATGCACGAGTTCGCATAACACCTCGACGTTAGGGTTTTCCTCGTATATACCTTTTGCCTGTAGGTAACCTTTGGTCGCTTTGGCCTCTACATCGCGGAAAGATTGTTACTTCTGCTATTATTTAATAAATTTATATTTCGCTAAAAAAAATTCTTTGGGTTTTTATGACATTGCGTTTGGGTAACATGACACTTCAAATTGTTGTCATAAAGGCCCTATCTCTCAAGTTGAGCTTGCAGTTCGCGAGAGGCATGCTCGGGTATCTCAATTTCCCTGGAGCTTGTAAGGTAGTTCATTGTCTTGCAAGTTACTCTATGTGGCCCGGCATCCAAATCAAATGTCAGACATTGCGTCTACAATGATACTATGTCCACAAACATTTCCTGGCCAGAGTGACATTTCCCTGACTATAGTAGCAGTAGCCGCAGCATATTGTCATGCTATATGTCTAGCGGCAGTTACACTACATATAATTTAGAGTCTCAGTTGATGTCGGTTGTTTAGCATCGCGCGATCGAATAGCATTATAGGTTTGATTACTGCCGTATTTAACCAACCTATATGCGGGTTCAGACCCCAGCGTTTTCCTATTGCCCTATTACAGATATATAGCGCTACCACTATCTTGGTCGGTTTCATACAAAGACTATAGTAAGAAGCCGGTTATATGAAAGCTTTGGAGGTCAGTTGATATATTATATATTACATTTATTTTATTGAAGGTCACCTCTAGATGTAGGAAAGCTAATACAGTCGAAACTCTCTGTAACGAACTCCTATATAACGAATTTCTCTTTATTACGAAGCAATTTTAAGAACACTGTGTTTTGGGACTACTTTGAGTGTATTATAATCTCCATATACCGAATTTCCCTATAGCGAATTTTTCCTTATAACGAAGCATTTTTGCGACCGTAACTTCAAGATTGAAGCGATTTCAATCTCCATATAACGAAGTCGCTTTTTTGTGTGTTATTGGTGTTGTTATTGTTGCTCTGTGTGTACTTTGTTGCGTTACAACGCACAAGCAGAGAGTGATGCTTTGAATCGTTTACATATTTACCATAAAATTGAATGTGTATTTTGGGGAACCCCCGAACAATGCAAGTGACAACTGGAATCATTACCATCTCTCACATTTCTTGCAGTCGCTATCAGTTTGCCTTTGCATATCGCGATAGTAAGTTGTAAAATGACTCCGCGCATAAGTATTACTGTGGAAAAAAAGCTATTGATCATAAAAGAAATTGAAAAGGGAGAAGCTTCAAAAAAAGACTTTGCTAAGCAATTTGGAATTCCTTTCAGGAGCTTATCTACGATTTTAAAAAACAAGGATAAGCTTTTAGCCAGTGTCAAAGATAATGCATACAGTATTAAACGCAAGAAGCTTCGAACTTGTACCTTTGAGGATATTGACGAAGCAATGCTGAAATGGGTATTCGCCGCACGTTGTAGGAATCATCCTCTGTCTGGACCAATCCTGAGAGAAAAAGCTAAACAATTCGCTGAAGCATTGGGCCATGGAGAATTTGAAGCAAGTGTAGGCTGGCTTGAAAAATTTAAAAATCGTCACGGCATTGTTCAAAAAACATTGTGTGGTGAAAGTGCTGCCGCCAACATCCTAACTCGAGATGAATGTGTGACGAATGTCTTGCCAAAATTGTTAGAAAAATATGACGAAAACGACATCATTAACGCCGATGAGACGGGTTTGTTTTTTAAGTGCCTACCAAATAAAACGATGGCGTTTAAAAATGAGAAGTGTTTTGGGGGGAAAAACAGCAAAGAGAGGATCACTGTTATGGTGGCATGCAATATGACCGGATCGGAGAAAGTTAAATTGCTTATTATAGGGAAGGCCGAGAATGCGAGATGCTTCAAAGGAATCAAATCTCTAGACGTGGATTATGAATTTAATACGAAAGCATGGATGACAAGCGAGATTTTCTTGAAATAGCTCTTGAAATTGGACCAAAAGTTTGCTTCTCAACAAAGAAACGTTTTGCTTTTTGTTGACAACTGCGCTGCACACCCCAGGGATGTTAAGGACCAATTGAAAAATATTTAAATTGCTTATTTCCCACCCAACATGACTTCGATACTTCAGCCAATGGATCAGGGCATAATTTGTAACATTAAAACGCATTACAGAAAACGCATTTTGACAAACATTTTGTTACAAATGGAAGAGAAAGAACCTCCCACGCCCATAAATTTGCTGGATGCCGTACGAAACTTAAGCAAAGTGTGGAATGTCAATGTAAAATCCGAGACAATTGCAAACTGTTTTAGAAAAGCAGGATTTGTAAAAGTTGGCACCACAACGAACAACAGTATGCTTTGGGACGAAGAAGACTATCTACCACTATTACACTTCGCATTTTTATAGTCTCCATTTAAAACAGTTGCTAATATTAATGCAACATTTAAAGACTACATCAATGTTAACTGTGATGTCATTACCACAGACAACCCTTCCGACGAAGAAATCCTCGAAAGTGTTCAAGAAAATTTTGGAGCACCAGCTATCGCAGGTAAAGAAATAATAATAAAAAAATCCGTGGCTAATAATTTTCTGATGTACATTATTATTTATCTTTTAACAGATTCAGAAGAACTCGAAGAAGAATCTGCCGATATTGCGAAACTGTTACCCACATATGGACAACTTTCTTCATCAGTTGAACGTTTCCGTACCTATTTGGAAATGAAAACCAACGTACCAAATACTGTATTAACTTCTCTAAATGTTTAAGAAAATTATATTGAAGAAGAAAAGTGGGAAAATGTACTTCAGACCAAAATAACTGAACACTACAAATAAAAAAGTTAAAAGGAACAAAAATGTTTTTATTTTCTATATAGCGAATTTTCTTTACAACGAAGTAAATATTCAGTCCCTTGGAATACGTTATAGAGAGTTTCGACTGTATACTATATGCCTTAACAGAGATAGAACCTTCAATAAAGCTGACTAGATCATGCAGGACGGTTTCGGCGTATCTGCCCTTGCGGTAGGCATGCTGTTGAATGGCTGTGATCAGTTTTAATCGGGAGACAAGACGATTGACTAATCGGTAGGAAATCCTAAGCTCCTGGATAAGATGGGATTCCCGCTTATTGGATGAAAATAACCTTGGCTTATCTCCATTTTGGTGGTATGCCTGAGCGATACAACAAGCATAGAGCTCCGCGAGCAAGGCAAAAATGTGTAGGTCCGATGACGAGACCTTGCCTGGTCCCGGCGATTTAAAATGTTTAATGCTTTCGGTACGCCAAAGAAATCTATTTCGTTTGGCCTAGCGTGCGATATCTTTCCCGCTTTGGGTATGAATACCACTTTGGTATACCTCCATCGATTGGGGATGTATGAGAGCCTGATACAGCCTTCATACATTTTCTCCAGCCAGGGGATAATATAGGTAATGTAGCCGCTGAGGCAGCTTTAGCGTAATGAAGGTTAATCTGTAGAATTCTCACCATCATTGGTAACCGACAGATTAACCTCCACCCAAAAAGGGTGTTGTCGAACTTGTGCGTATCATCGAGGATCGTGTCCACTCAGTGTCTCGTCGTCATATAAAAATGTTACAGCCTTTGTGTTAGGATCTGAGGCTCCAGAAATTATGGGTATCTCTGCTCTTCCGGAGCGTTGGGTTTCGACCACGGTGGATACCTCATCTTCCGCAACGGGAGCTATACCTGATTGTATACCTTCCAAACTGTAGAACCATATCACATGGTTCCATTTACCCGTTCTAAATGGGGGATTCAGCATTAAGAATCAATTATCGGTCGGCAGACCAGGATTGAAATTTTTAATTATCTCAAGATTGTCAGCCGAATTAAATTGTTCTTCTACAACCCAGGTGAGGGCTCTGGGATGTTGTTTTATTCGACAACATCCAACAAGGCGTCCAACCAGATGTCATCCACTCGACTCCACAAGCTACATCCCTGCATTTCAAGGAATTCACCATGGTGGCATTTATTGACATAGAAGGGGATTTTAACAACATTCAGTCTGAAGCAGTATTTGCGGCACTGTCACATCTTAAAGTTAACTCTAGTTTGATTAGACTAAGTCTGCTCAACAGAAGACGCATAACAGCAAGTCTTGGGTCCACAACTCTAACAAGGTTTGTACTCCCCACAAGGAGGAGTACTGTCTCCACTAATTTGGAACCTAGCGGTGAATGAAATCCTGCTAGATCTAGAACGTTGTGGCTGCAAAGGTCGTGGCAATCGCAGTGAGTGGCAAATTCGTAAACATCCTCAGAGACATCCTACAGGTGGCTCTGAACAAGTTGGCTAGATGGGCCAAAAGCAGCGGTTTGTTCGTAAACCCAAACAAGACAGAATTGGTTATCTTTACTAAGGTGAATAATGTCTCACATGTGGACCCTCCACCTCGAATAAATGGAACAGATTTATTCTTTTCTGAAAGTGCAAAATATTTAGGAATAATTCTAGATATGAAACTGTTATTTAGACTTAACGTATTGGAACGTGTAAGGAAGGGCAACGTTGCCTTATATTCCTGCAAAAAAGCTGAAGCGGTGGGGCCTCTCTCCTCAAATCGACCACTGGACTAACCATCACCAACCTACTAAAAAAGGTTCAGATAACTGCCTGCCTGAGCATAAGCGGAGCCTTAAGGACACTACAGCGACCGAGTCTCTACAAGCCCTACTCCATACACTGCCGATTAATATTGTGGCGAGAGGAGTTGCAACCAAAGCGGCAATAAAATTAAACTGCCTCAATGTGGAGGTACAAGAACTACGGCCACGTTAGGATATCAAAGTGTAGTACTATGGTAACCGACCGAGTGCACTATATACCAACTGTGCGCACCTTCGAGAGAAATTACATCACTATGATTCGCGCAATAGATAAATGGGTTGGCAGAATACCAGGCAATAGGCATCTCCACTTTTACACGGATGGTTCAAAGATTGATGAAAAGGTTGGCTTCGGAGTACACTGTGAATAACTTAGTTTGGATATAGCTCACAGACTACCAGATGCCTGCAGTGTCTATCAAGTCGAAATAATGGAAATATGGGAAGTCGCCAAGTGGCTGAGTCGCAACATAGTAACCAACACTGGTGTTGTCATTTACTCGGACAGCCCGTCTGCCATCAATTCTCTGGAGGCCACATCCCTAAATTCACAAACAGCCCTCGACTGCCGCAGATCTCTTAACGAGATGGCTGAGCAGTTTTATATACATACACCTCATATGGGTGCCTGGGCATAGGGATATCCCGGGGAACTGCAAAGCCGAAGAACTTGCTAGGAAAGGGACGCCATTACAAATTCTCGAGGAATTTGCATATATTGGTGCGGCACTATCTAGGTGCAAGCTTTGGCTTAGGCAAGGGGCAATCCGGCAGTCCAACGAAAGATGGACAGAAATCGGCACCTGCAGGGTAGCTAGACAAATCTGGCCAATGTATGACCTGAGAAGATCAAAATATTTCCTCGCACTAGAGAGGCAAAGATTGTCTACGTTAGTATCAGTTCTGACGGGACACTGCTTGATCGGCGAACACGCCAAAAGATTGGGTACTGACCATAATGACTTCTGCAGAAGCTGTGGAGATGAGGAAGAAGTGGAGAGCATTGAGCACTTGCTATGCGACTGTCCCGCTCTGAGTAAACGACGACTGGACATACTGGGGTCGGCCTTTCTAGGCAGCCTAACAGATATTTCCAGTAGGTGGTTTCAAACAGGTTGGTTTCGATGAGGGGCATTTCATAACAAAGATAAACAATTAAAAAATTGCGTTTATTGTGTAGGTAATGGAAGTTAAGTTCCTTAGTTTTTTATTCGAATTTTATTCCTAAATATAAATGTGTACTTTAGTACGAGATCAGTAAAACTTTTTATAATAAAATACGTAAGAGTTAAAAATGTAATCTTCGATTTTTTGAAAGAAATATATCAATTATTTCATCGATTTTGACTTCATCTTTGTATATAGACATCAATGTCTCCTTCCATTCTGTTCCGGAGATAAGTTTTTATTCTTCTTAACGTCGAGAAACTTCGCTCAGCAGATGCCGTTGTCACAGGTATTGTGGCCAGTACCTGCATAAGGGTAAAAACGCTTGGGAACATGTCCTCATCACAAACTTAAATAGCATCTAATGCATTTGATGGCTTATCATTCTTCTGCTTCCAATAACACAGTGTAACAACCAAAATGGGAATGGGATGAAACAAATTGCAAAGACTGTTGTCATTATCCCTAACAAAACCCTCAGGGGTTTTTATCAGTTCAGTGCTAGATTTTTTTTACACGCATTTGAAGTTGGTAATTTTGAATGAGCTCGTTTAATTCATAACCGAACAGACTTTACGATAAAATCATAAAAATGTAACATTTGTTCATTTTTAGATTGTTTTATGGGAGTTTTATTTTAAAAATATTAAAATTTTATCAAAAAATCACATTTTTTTGCAATATTTTGTAATACTCGTATATCGTCGAAACCGCTGAACGGATGGAAAATGGTATTATATGAAGTTGAAGGCTACTTAATATTTAATTCTTTAAAACTTTCCTCAACCAAATCGGATAAATGGTTCTCGAGTTATGCCACTATATGTGGTTCAACCACTAATTTCTTTCCATATCACAGCTTATCGCGAGAATTTAAAGAGACAACCCTTTAGGCTAAGAAAAAAGAGTGGTTGAACCACATATTATGGCATAAGTAGAGAACCATTCATCCGAATTGGTTCAGGTAAGCTTTAGAAACTTCAGGTAAGCTTTACAAACTTTTTTCGTAAACTCCGAAAGGTTATGAATAAAATTGAGACCATTCCGAAGAAAATCGATGCATAATTTAAAAAGTTTTAGCGAGGAAACCATGCACTTTTCTTATTTTTAGTTGTTATTACTTTTACTGTTACCATTTTTTACGCTTTTGTATTGTTTTTTAACGGCCTTCCAAATATTTTTCGTGTTTTTTTTTTTGAGTGATTTTGAAAATTGCAAACAGTTTATGCCTATTTTTAAAAAATGTCGGGGGGGCCGGGCCCCCCTCTCTGGATACGTCCCTGGTCGTAACCCAAAATTATACGATTTAAACTTTTCAAACATACAAAATTTCTAAAACACTGAAAACTTTCCTTTAAATTAAGGCATCGATACATTGCCAAAATACTTAAATATAAATTAATCATTGTTTTGGAAATATTATTTCCAAATAAAAAATTATAAGGATGAAAACATAATTTTGTTTAGAACAACGCCCTCACAAACATATAATATTTGTGAGTGTCAAATAATATATATTTGGAGCTTACCCTAAACATATGTATGTTTCCAGCAGAATATGTTTGGAACAATATACTACAGAAGCGACTTTCCCTTCCTTTGGCGTTGAATAAGTTATCCACTCGCTACAAATTCTCGATTCTAATGTAGTCAAAACTTCGGAGAGTTCGAAGGTTGACTGTGCCGACCCAACGTCAGAGAACCGTATACATGCACTGAGTTTTACAATTGGAGGAATCGTAAATGATTTGTTTGAAGACGGCTTAGATTAATATGTTTAACCTTAACTATGAAAACAAATCTTTTCAACTCTTTTTTTTGTGTTTTGTGCACTGATAACACTATGCAACAAAATGTGTGTCCAAGGGATGTGGATAACAGTTTGTGGTGCAATTAGGTGTCAGAAACACGAAAAAATAAAAAAAAAATGTTTATGGTACATTTTTTTTTTAATTCCAGCTTTCATGGAAAGTACATTCAGTTTTTGGACCACAATTTCAAGTATAAGCCTGATTGAGCCGTGTTATGCCGCAAATTAAAGGGAATTATGAGAGCTAAATATGCTACAAATATTGCTTTCACGTAGAATCTTTGGTTTAGTAACAGTCGTCTAAAATATGAGAAAAAATTTTTTTTTTAAAAACACTTTTTCCTAGTACAACAAAAACATAAAAATAGAAAAAAAATCGATAAAGTTATGAGCCATTTTGTAAATGTTAGGGAAATTAAAAAATCGTTCATATTTTTTCGTTTTGAAATTATGTTTCTGCTTATATTGAATTCGCCATATGTGAGAGAGACATTGCACTTGCATTTTATTTTATGAGGATTGATGTCAGACGTTATAAAATTATAGAGGACGAGGTATTATGGCCGTTCGTAACCCTTCATAAAACATGATATGCAATGTGAGAGCTATATTGGATGAGATCCGCTCAGGTAGAGCGTCATTCAACAATATTTGTGTTTTTTTATTTTAGAGGTTTCCATTCAGTTGCGCCTTTTAGGGGCATGGACATCCCAGTAGTATACATATACAGTAGGGCGGGTCGATTTAAAAATCGCCCATTGCTCAGTGAAAATCGTATTCTAGGGATCAAAATAAGAAACTTTGCCGAAGGAACCATACCTCTAAAACGAATTCTGATGTCCCGGAATTTGGGTCGAACTTTTGGGTAGGGGTACCCAGCAAATACGCAATTTACCATGGGCTGAGTAATCATTTATCGTTCTTTTACAGTCCAACACAGTTCTGGATCTGACCCTTTCCGATGTTATTGCTTTAATCGACATTTGGCTATCTGTGAAGATGTTGGCATATGTAGGCTTTGTCGTGTTACTGAGCCAGTTCACACACTCCGTGATTGCTCGAACTTCTGCTTGAAATACCGTGTTATGGTCAGGGAGGCGGAAGTGAAGTTCGACTTCTGGTTCATCAATAAAAAGTCCCAGACCCGTCCTTCCTCCTCGCTTGGACCCATCCGTGTAGCAGCTGGTTCCCACTGGCACATGGGCCAAAGTTCCATTTTCCCAGTATCGTCTGTCTGGCACAAACGTATCACAGGTAGCTGTAAGGATTGTTCGAGGAACTTAATCAAACATACTATTCAAAAGAATGGCGGTTATTTGTTGACAGCAGTAAAGAAAGTTTGAAAGCAGTACTTTTGCACAACGGACATTAGAAACCGTCGATTCCATTGCTCATGCCGTCAACACTAAGGAATCATACGAAACAATGGCTAAATTGATAAAATACATAAAATATGAACAACAATACTGGCTATGGAAGTGTCTCCCCCAACCAATTTATGATTAAACCAAAAAAAACGAAGGAGATTACGGCACAGGGGAGGGAAAACCCAGTGCCGGCGACAAGCGTTCACTCACGAGTCATGTGCCGTCGATATCGAACAATCGTGAGCAAGCAACTTCTACGAGCTTTGGTGCCTTGGATACCGTAGTCGAAAATGAAATAAGAGCACATCCAGCCGCAGGCAAAACAAATGATAAGACATATGAAGCAGAACCCAGCCGGGGCTTTAAGCAACCCCAGACTTTAAAAGCCAGTGGGGACTCTGACTCTGAATCATCAAATGAAAACAATATCACTATTGTTGCTAAATCAAGAGACTGTCAGGGGCACAAAGAAGGAAACTGAATAAGTTGAACCGACAGAACCTATTACGGGATGAACCTGACAATTCTACCTCCAACACAAACATGGTGGCCGCTAAAAGTGTCAGGTCTCCCGAAGAACATAGCGCTGTGAAAGTGACTAAGAAGGAAAAGGGCTCGCCGTCTTCAAGTAATTCGGATAAGCCTAACGTAACAACACAAAAGGAGGTCTGTAGTCTGGGTCCTTCGATCGTGAGCGGTAAAGTTGACACAGCAACGCAGGTCAAGTCAACCAAATCATCCGTTAAATATGAGGCTTTAAACAAAAAGACTCTACAGACACGGAAAAATCAATTGGCCATAAAGAAGGGCAATAAGCCACCATCTTATTCTAATATAGCTAAACAACATTTTCGAGACGATCTATGCTACGCCATAATTGATAGCAGTAGTGCATCTGGCAGAATCCCCGAAGACCAAAAGAGTAACTTCGAAGATTTGGTCTATACGAGGGTAGCGGAATACGTCCTCGAATCTAAGGATGAACCACCAATCGAAGTAATGAGTTGCAAGTTTGAGAGGGGTGTTTTGATGCTAAGGCTGGCATCACAACGCTGCGCTGGTGTCCTCGTAAAGCTTGTGGATAGCTTCCCCTCACCTTGGGACGGCGCAAAGCTAAAATTGGTAAGGAAAAGCGACATTCCTGAACTCATAAAAACGACCCTATATGTTAAGGGATGTCCCAGTAAGTTCTCACCAGAGTACATACTCGACATCATTGGCAAACAGAATTCAAAACTTTCCGTGAGAAAGTGGGAAGTCTTCTATAGGAAGGATGATACCGAGGGTACTCTCCTCGTATTGGGCATAGACCCAGAATCCAAGAACAATCTTGTCATGGCGAAGGGCATGGCGTACTTCTTGATCTGGACAGTCTTTTTCAAAATTGGAAAGGTCCCGATTGGCAGGACAGATAATTCAAGTCCAAATATACTGTCTGAAGAGGCAAACACTGGTATTGAACGGATGGAGACAAGTGAGACACTGCCACAAACTGATGTGGAAGTAGTCAATAACACCACCAGTTCACCAATAGTACCGCCACTTTTGCAGGAAGTTCCCAGCAAAGGTGGTGATCAAAATAAAAAGAGCCAAAACGATTCAAAACAATGAGGGAGCGACAAAAAATAACACCGCCTCCCAAAATTGTCGACTGGAAAATGGTGTAATAGGTTGTGAACGAAAGGAGGAGAATGACCCACTACCAAATAATGAGGGGGTGCCACCAGATAGGATAGACTCCCAAAAGAAACTTTTACAATCCTTCCTCAAGGACATTGAGGAAGGATTGAGGTCATCCAGATAAACATCCACAGGAGCGAGATAGCATCCAACGCTCTGATGGACGTCATAAATAAAGGCAGGGTTCAAAGTAGACCAATAATCACCTACGCCTGTGTAGTGTGGTGGACATCAATGGACAAGAAGTGCAACGTAATACCTTTGCAAAAAATTCAACGTATGTGCTGTCTAGGCATAAGCGGGGCATTTAGAACTGCACCAACAAAAGCGTTGGAGACTATACTGCACATCCAAACAATAGACATCCGTATAAAGTATGAGGCAGACCTCATAGCAAGACGTCTACAAGTGATGGGTGAATGGATAAATCGAGACCACAAGTCGTACCATCAGAAGATTTTAGAATATCTAGTTGGTCACATTCAAACGCCAGAAATCTCGGACCGCATTCCTGAAGTGCGGCTTACAGCTACCTGTGATACGTTTGTGCCAGAAAGACGCTCCTGGGAAAATGGAACTTTGGCCCATGTGCCAGTGGGAACCAGCTGCTACACGGATGGGTCCAAGCGAGGAGGAAGGACGGGTTTTGGACTTTTTATTGATGAACCAGAAGTCGAACTTCACTTCCGCCTCCCTGACCATAACACGGTATTTCAAGCAGAAGTTCGAGCAATCACGGAGTGTGTGAACTGGCTCAGTAACACGACAAAGCCTAAATATGCCAACATCTTCACAGATAGCCAAATGGCGATTAAAGCAATAACATCGGAAAGGGTCAGATCCAGAACTGTGTTGGACTGTAAAAGAACGATAAATGATTACTCAGCCCATGGTAAATTGCGTATTTGCTGGGTACCAGGACACAACGGACGAATGCTGGGATGCAGAGAAAACATCGAAACGATAGAACATTTTCTGTGTCACTGCCCGGCCTTCACACATGCAAGATCCCAACATTTCGGGTCCGACATATTACCAGACTTGACTCATCTCAGAGAATATGACTGGAAGATGCTGAGAAAATTCGTGTCTAGTACCGATTGTCTGTAACTCGTGAGGTATAAAAAGATCATAAATAAGGATCGCACAGCAGGCCGAACCACTGGCTTAAGTGTATGTCCATGGACATGAGACGTGTAAACGTCTCCCCTCTTCAACCTAACCGAACCTAACCTAACAACATGACTGGAAAAATTGTTGCGATTTAAAAGTAGTTGGGATGTTATGTGGAATGCAAGGCGGATATACAAAATATTGCTGTTTTTTATGCCTCTGGGAAAACAACATAAAATACACACCTCCCGTCCAAAAAGAAAACATTATTTTGCCACCACCGCATATTAAGCTGGGGCATTTTAAAAATTTTGTAAAAGCCTTAAGGAAAGATGGCAATTCACTCTCATATTTAAAAAGTTTATTTAAAAGTTTTTCTTTTCAAAAAATCGAAGAAGGCGTTTTTGATGGGCCTAAAAGAAGGAAGCTGATGAAAGATGTAAATTTCGAATCCTATTTGACGTCGGATGAAATTGCAGCATTTAGGTCGTTTAAGCTTGTAGTTTCAAATTTCCTTGGATCCAATAAAAGCCCGCAATATGAAACAATGATTAATGATTTGTTAAAAAATTATGAAAAAATTGGTAAGAAATATATTTTTCTATATTTATGTATATAACACATATGTATGTATTCTTCTAACTTGTTTTTCGCTTTATGTATTCCAACAGGTGTAAATATGTCCTCAAAATTCATTTCTTGCATTCTCATTTAAACTTTTTCCCCGAGAATCTTGGCGACGTAAGCGACGAACATGGGGAAAGGTTTCACCAAGAAATAAAGTCCATCGAGCGGCGTTACCAAGAGCACTGGGATGAAAGAATGATGGGAGATTATATTTGGTTCCTCATTAGAGAAACCGATTCCGAAATCTACAAACGTCAACAAAGAACTCACAATTACTTCTAATGAAACTTGTACATGTAAATAAACTCAAATGCACATAATATAAATAAAAGTAACAAATAAAATCGCTATTTAAACAGAAATTTAAAAAAAAGATTTTTGAAATTATCTTACCTCTACCTAAAAGGCTATAATTTCTATCATTTCATTTATTCATGCATACTTTTAAAAAATGGAATAAAATATTTTTTTCGATTTTTTTCTATTTTTTATGTTTTTTTTCGTCGCAGGAAATTTTTAATAGCTTCAATTTATATGATCGGGCATATACTCCAAAAATTCGACGATATTAGTATTTTTATACAATTTAAAAAAAAAAAAGAATTATCAATAAAAAAAATTTTGGTTTTGATTTTATATAACAGTATGCCACAATCAATACAAAAAAATAATTTTTAGGTCTAGGACACAAAAATTTTTTTTTTGTTGCGTAGTGTAATATATTAATTTTTGAACATCTGTTCATTTTGATACATCATTACACGCTGAAAAAAAATCGCTTCTGTAGTATATTGTCCCAAACATATTCGGCTTGAAATAAACATATGTTTAGGGTACACTCCAAATATATAATATTTTACACACACAAATATTATATGTTTGTGAGGATATTGTTCTAAACAAAAATATGCTCCCATTCAAATATTTTTTATTTGGAACTAGTATTTCCGAAACAAGGATTCGTTTGTAATTATTTATTTTGGTAATGTATTAAATACCTTAACTTAAAGACAAGTTTTCTGTTTTTCAAATTTTCAAAGAGAAATTTTTTTATTAATTTTATATGTTTGTAAAATTTAACAATCGAACAATCTTTCGTAAATATAAACGACATTGATGGATTGACAAAAAGTGATGAATAGGAATATTTATAAATAAGGACATTTTTAGCTATAAAGTTCAACACGAAAACTAGGAAAAACTAACTAAAATTCGAATAAGTCAGTAATGTTTTAAAAATCTTTTTAAATAAAACATATTTGGAAATCTTCTTAAACAATAACTTTGTTTGTGTGTAAACACATATTTTATTTGTGAAATTCAGTTTGCAAATAAATTATGTTCTAATATATTAATATATGCGTTCCAAACAAAATTTCTTGATTTTCAAATAAAATTTATTTGTTAACAAATATATAATATTTAAAAAAATCGTTTCCAATTATATTTTCTTTCGTTCCAAACATATCAAAAATGACGATTTTCCTCCGTGTACAGATTCGAAGTGAACAAAGTGTTCCCTATTATTCACGATAGTATTTTCCACTTCCACTTCATTTTGATACATCATTACAGATTCGAAGTGAACAAAGTGTTCCCTATTATTCACGATAGTATTTTCCACTTCCCATGAAGTGAAGAAATGTAGGGAACACATATTCCATGTATTATTCGCGATAGGGGTGACTGTGTTAAAATATTCGTATGTTTTTCCCTTTTTATGAGGCGTATTTTAATTTGACACATTGTAAATCTTTACCAAATTATTATACACCTTTTTGTTAAAGAAAGAGTTGTAGGTCTTTCTTTTATCTCCCGAACTTCATTTGACCACTTTCTCCTAGAGCTGGCCAAACGCGAGATAATAGTACATTTTATTTTATATTTGCTCACAATTTATTCTTCGCCGGATATTTATCGCATAAATGCTGATATCATTCTATTCCCCAGAGATCATAAATCAAAAATATTACCACATACCAAATTTAATGTCAATCGGTTACTGCTTTCGAGAGTTATCGGGCGCACCAGTCAGCAGAGGGACAGACATTGCTCATTCGACTTAAAATGACTCAAAACGCCGTACAAACTTGTGGTCTTAGGTCACTCCTGCGATGTGTTATACTTTTGGGCCGTAGCAAATGATATATCGTCGCCGTCGTGGCAAAAATAGCTATGTGTAGTTTTTTGAAAAAAATGTTTATTGTTGCATTTGAAGTCTCTTTTTATTATACGTTCATCCACCAAAGCATTTTTCGACATCTTAATTGGTTTATATAGTAGTAGCAAAATTAGCTATGTGTTTCCTGAATAAAAACAAAAGTAGTTATGTTTTTCAGCACATAGCTGTTATTTCAATAAAATTTCAATTTAAAAAATTACCAATTTTTTAATGTTAGACTGAAACCGAAGGTATATTTTCAATGTATGGGTATTTTCAAACTACACATTCTAACATGGACCATTAGTTTATAATTTTGGCCAAAAATTAATGTCAAAATATATATTTTGAATGGAGAATCTGGCCTTTTCGAACACATTTTTAAAGATGAAGAAAGGTTAAAAAATCAACAAATGCGCCTTTTGGCGAAAAAAGTATGAAACAAAGAAATCGCGAAAAATGGATAGTTAAGTTAGGTTAGGTTGAATAGGGGAGACGTTTAAAACGTCTCATGTCCATGGACATACACTTAAGCCAGTGGTTCGGCCTGTTGTGAGCTCCTTATTTATGATTTTCATACCCCACGGATTACAGAAAATCGGTACTAGACTCGTATTTTCTTAGTATCTTCCAGTCATATCCTCTGAGATGAGTCAAGTCTGGCAATATGTCGGAACCGAAATATCGGAATCTTGCATGTGTGAAAGCTGGGCAGTGACACAGAAAATGTTCTATCGTTTCGATGTTTTCCCTGCATGCCCTGCACTCGTCGTTTTCTGCTAGTCCTATGCGATGAAGATGTGCCTGTAAGCTTGAGTGTCCCGTTAGAACACTTATCATCTTACTAATCTCGATCTTGTTTAGTTTCAGAAAACTACTGGGTTTCTTCTGATTTGGGTCACCCCACAGTATCTTTGCAGTTGCTCCTACAGTTGCTCTATTCCACACAGTTTTGTGAGCCATCACTGCCCAGTGCTTCAACTAATCTTTCTTGGCTTCGGAAGGTATCCAATTTTCCAAGTTTGTTACTCGAAGTTCTCTGCCCTTTGAAGCCAAGCTGTTTGCTCGTTCATTTCCAATCACTCCGTTGTGTCCCGGTACCCAGAAAATACGCAGTTGACCATGGACTGAGTAATTATTTATCGTTCTTTTACAGTCTAACACTGTTCTTTATTTGACCTTTTCCGATGTTATTGTTATCTGTGAATATGTTGGCATATTTAGGCTTTGTGGTATTACTGAGCCAGTTAACACACTCGAACACATTGCTCGAACTTCTGCTTGAAATACTGTGTTATGGTCTGGGAGGCGGAAGTAAAGTTCGACTTCTGGTTCATCAATAAAAAGTCCCAGACCCGTCCTTCCTCCTAGCCTGGACCCATCAGTGTAGCAGCTGGTTCCCACTGGCGCATGAGCTAGTGTTCCCAGGAGCGTCTATCTGGCACGAACGATTCACAGGTAGCTGTAAGCCGCACTTCAGGAATGCGGTCGGAGATTTCTGTTGTTTGAATATGACCGACCAGTGATTGTAATATCTTCTGATGGTACGGCTTGTGTTCTCGATTTATCCATTCACCCATCACTTGTAGACGTCTTGCTGCGAGGGCTGCCTCATACTTTATAGGGATATCTATTGGTTGGATGTGCAGTATAGTCTCCAACGCTCTTGTTGCTGCGGTTCTAATTGCTCCGCTTATGGCTAGACAGCACATACGTTTCACTTTTTGCAATGGTATTACGTTATACTTCTGTCTACTGATGTCCACCACACTACAGAGGCGTAGGTTATTATTGGTCTAATCACGCTCATGTAAAGCCAGTGTGTCATATTTGGACGTAGTCCCCATTTTGAACCTATAGCTCTTCTGCACAACGACCAACATCTGTGGGCCTTTGTAGCTCTTTCTTCAATATGATCTTTCCAGTACAGTTTCTGATCCAAGATTACTCCCAAGTATTTTATCTTTTTAGATATGGCAAAATTCTTATCCAGGAAACGAGGCACGGTAAAAGGATTAATCTTCCTTTTCCTTGTAAATAGACATATTTCTGTTTTGTCTGGATTGACATTTAGTCCCCTTGGTTGTGCCCAGTTATGTTAAGTGCCTCCTCAGCTCTTCTGCATAGTTGGTTTGGATGTGTGCCCCTTAGAAGTATTATAACGTCGTCTGCATAACAGACTGGTTTAAGTCCTTCATTGGTGAAGGCTTTAAAGAGACTCTCTATCGTCGTAACCCATAGGAGAGGCGATAAAATGCCCCCCTGAGGTATACCACGATTTACCCTGTCTCTGATTTTTACGTCATATGACCCACAAATAATCCACCTATTCCTTAGCATATTGTTGATCCAGTTTATCAACGCCCGGTCAACCTGAAACTCATCTAAGGACTGGATAAGTGTATCGGTCTGAACGTTGTTAAAAGCGCCCTCAATGCCTATACAAACGGCCAGTGCGTACAATTTTTCACTGAAGGACTGTTCTATGTGGTGTACTACCTCATGTAGAGCTGTTTCCACTGATCTTCCTTTAACATATGCGTGTTGCTTGAGTTTTAGCTTGTCATCGGCTATCTTGCATGTCGTCAATTATCGCTCCATTGTTTTTAAGAGGAAAGAAGTTAGGCTAGGTCGATAAGCCTTTGGGATCGTATAACTCGCCTTGCCAGGCTTAGGTATGAAAACCACCCTTGATTCCTGCCATTTTTTTGGGGTATATGCATGAGTTGGGCATGCAGTGAAAACTCCAACAAGATGAGTTGATACCAGATCCACCTCATTCTGAAGAAGCGATGGAAATATTCCGTCCGGTCCCGCAGCCTTAAAAGGAGAGAAGCTTTTTATTGCTTCTTACATTTTTGCATTACATTTTCGGTGTGTAACTGTTCCTCTGTTGGCCCAGCATTACCACTCGGAAAATGAGTTTTCATCAAAAGCCTTACGGTATTATCTATAGTTTCCATCCTTTTACCCGTTTCATCCACCGGTGTTTCGGTTTGGATATGAGTTTTTGAGAGGAACTTTTTTATTTTGGACTTGCTGTTAACGCTGTCTCCAGGAGTTACGTTTCGCCAGTCTAATGATTTTATTGTATTCTTTCAGCCTTCTGTGGTAGCCATCCCAATATACTGATAGCTTTTTACGTCGAGCTCTGATGTAAAGTCTGCGGACATCCTTGCCAATCGAGCGAATTTGCCCTGTCATCCAGGGTTTCTCATAAACAGATTTCCTTTCTCGAAGGGGGCAACTATCTTCGAATGATTTTACAAGAGCCTCTGTAATCCTCCTCACATTGATATCAATGTCTTCTGTACTTGGATAATCGTGTTTAGGCTGGCCCAATCGATTTCTAAGTAGATTGCCGAATTTGGTCCATTCGGTTTTAGCCTTATTACGGAAACTTATTGGGTTAGGCGGTGGCCGTGCAATTTTAAACCTTATATAACGGTGGTCCGAATAGGAGTGTTCATCCGAAACCCTCCAGTCATGGATCTCATCAATGAGGTTTTCCGAGCATATCGTTATATCTAAATACTTCTTCCCTAATTTTGTTAGCAAAGGTCGCCTTGTTCCCTATGTTGAGTGTTAGGATATCGATATAACATTGTACGTGAAGCTATATTTGCTCTCATGTGACCTCGAAAAATGTATGGTAAGCTTTGGTACAAATGTGGTAAAGACTTATTAAAACCACTTATTAAACTATTTAAATCATTTTTATTATTTAATAAATAGCTAACAGTAAGAAAATTTAGATTTTTATAGGCATTAACTCCTTGAAGAAGGTCAAAATATCTCTTCGCAATAGAGAGGAAAAAATTGTCTACGTTAGTAACAGTTCTGACGGGACACTGCCTGATCGGCGAACGGGCCAGAAGATTGGGTGTTGACTCCAATGACTTCTGCAGAAGCTGTGGAGAAAAGGAAGAAGTGGAGAGCATTGAGCACTTTCTATGCGACTGTCCCGCCTTGCGTAAACGACGATTGGACAAACTGGGGTCGGACTTTCTAAGATATTTCCTGTACCGATATTCGTACTTTAAATACATTTGTATATCAAACATGTTGGTTTCAATGAGGGGCATTATGAGCCCGTTGTAACACTAGGGGCCTAACCTGATCTATGTGAGCTGGAAAAAGCGGCTCCACCCTAACCTAAACCTAATTTCTTCAACATGTCGGTCGTATTTTTATTCCATTAATATTGCCCAGATATAAATAGGGTCTGAAAAGATTAGCTTCTGCCTATTGATTAACATAACTTGAAATTTGTACACTACATGCCTTCAAATGAATTTTGAGCAACTATGGATGTAAAATTTTTAAATAAATCTTACAAGATAATTTTTAGATTGAGTATAAACTACTATGTATATTTATCTATTAGAAATACGGTTTCGGTTTACTCTGTAAAGAACTTACTTTCGATATAACCCACAGTGTCATTGCTGATCAGTCGTAGTGAACGGACGTGTTCAGCGCAGAGCGGAGAGTTAAAACCTATTACGCAATAAAAAAACTGCGAAGTTTGGAAGGCATATATCGTAGTACCTATTACGGGCTAATACAGACAAAAAATACAAAACAATCGCCGTGCTTGGCTTTCTACCCCACCTCTTGACGGGGATGCCTTTATGTTTTGATGGAGTGGGTTTCCCCAATCGTCCGACTGTCCGTCCACACCAAAAAGCCTTCTAAAGCCAATGGGACGAATGAAAGATCCATAAATTCAGCTGTGTTAACGGTTAATAAAATCAAAATAATCAGATCACCTGATTCTTATGGACAAATTGAGCCATGTGCAATCATCCATTATGGGTCATTACCTCGATGACCGTAGAGAAATGCGGGCAAACCATCAGTCAATACTGGCCTGCCGACCCATAATTGGAAAATTAGCACGGTGGGTGAGGCGGATGGTAAAAACCGTCAGGTCAATTTGATCCTTAACGCTGAATCCACTTACTATATACAGGGTACAAGTATAACCTGGGCTCGTGGTATCACTAAGGACACATACTGATCTATGAGAGCTGGTAACTCCGCCTAACGCCTAACCTAACCTAACTCACATTTTCTAGCGTCTCATCTTAAAACGCTAAAACTCATGAATGAAGATATCCTTAATGAAATGTTCAAACCTCTACGCCTAACGAACCCCTCGTTTCATAAAATCTCTTTCAAGGGAAAAACCAAAAATCTATCATATTCAAATTATCGCGAAATGAAAAAATAATGAGTTTATTTGCTCTCCTAAAAAATTAGGAAAAAATACATAACAACTTTTGCCACGACGGCGACGATATACTATCGTCACACTAAAGTGAGGGTATACAAATAATTCATAACGTACCATAATGTTATATTCCGTAATTGAATTGGATTGGTCTGAAAATATTCACTATTCAGAGAAAATATGCCAAATTGGGAGATTCATTTCGTCGGTGCGCTGACGAAAACTCCTACGTGTTTTTTTTACTAGTTTTCAGGAGAGAAAAAAAAACGTGTCATTTCGTCAAATCGCGATATATTTAATTTCTCTGATTTTTCTATTTATCTTCTAATTATTTACTACCAATATATCATAAATCGTACATGGTAAATGGTTTTCAAGAAAATCTACACATAGGACATTTTAAATATTAATAAAACAAATAAATTACACATAGGAGTTTTGATATTTGAATGTTCACAAGGTGCCTCAAACAATCAAAAGTTGGCCTAGATTGACAGCAAAAGCGGCTAATTAGGTTTTATTCAGAATCATCCCTTCTACTCAACTGTGGAGAGATTAAAATCCGATCAGCTTCCTTGCGTGAGTTATCGCGACAAAAAACTTTTTTAACCAAAAAAAAAGAACTTAATTACATTGAATCGCGGAAATTTAAAACTATTACATAATATCCCATAAATATGAAAATTTGTGGATTGTTTTATAATGTACGCGATATTTGCAATATTAGTATATTGGTCATTTTTTGTAATCCACAAATTCGACTTACCCCGCCAAATGTTTACAAAAATATTATAGCGAATTTAATCAGATTAATATATTTGCATTCTATGATCTCTGAAGAATAGATTGGCAGCATTTCCGCGACAAACTTCCCGGGACGCATAAATTGTGAACGAAAGTTCAGAATTATTTTTTATATAATGCTATTATCATGCGCACGGCCAGTCCTAGAAAAATGTGGTCTATGAAAGTTTGGGAGATAAAAGAAAGGCCTGCAACTCTTTCTTTAACCAAAAATTGTATAATAATTTGGTAAAGATTAACACTCACCCCTATAGCATGAATGTTCCCTCAAAATGTGTTCACTTTCCACCAAACGCCCATCGGCAATTTTGTTCCCTGAATAATTCCCTTGTTTGAAAAAATTCCCCCTATCGTGAATTATTTTTATGTGTGGAATTTTTGCTCTTTTCGCTTGGATTTGTTCACTTTATTTTGCTAGGGACTCATCGTATTCAAATATTAAATACAACTATACTATAAATGATATATATGGTATGATATATCTGTGGTTTTCTGGAATAACAGTACATCTAAATGTTCGGAAGAGCTCAAATACCTTTTCTCTCGCAGTACATTTGATTTTTGCTTTTTGGGAGAGGCTTAGATGAGCTGATGTCAAACCATCCATCTAAGGCAACCTATGAAGCCCATGATTCTATCAATTCGTGGGATGATAGAGATTCCAGATTTTGTATCGTGTAATCACCTAGGTAGCGATGTCTTCGTCTTGATAGAGAAGGACATTGATCATCCTCACAAAGTTGACAGTAGTCGACAGAATCACTCTGCCACCTTGATGTTAAAGATCTAACATTACAGTTTGATACTAAATGTGCATATTTTAGAGTTGGAAAAAGTCACAAGAAATTGGACAACCTAAGAGGATCGATAGTTAATAATATTTATTCTAAAATCCCGATATCGAAATGTTCATACATACATATCGATACCTCCATTCTAAGTCATCAACCTTTGATCGCCTCTCCTGAAAAACTACCTTTTTGCACATAGCATTATTTAGCAACGGCATTTCCAGCGTTGCGGACGGCAGGAATTTCATTAGATTTTCCCACAACTTCATTGATATTCATATTATGAATATTATTGTTATTAGCTAATTTGTGATGTCTTTGTAATGAGATTAATAACACGTATTTATAGAATTTAGAAAACTTGTTTAGTTTGCATAAAAATATGGATGGCGTGACGGACGGCACAGAAAAACACAATTCGTGAGGTACATATATAGAGTGATTTAAACATTTCAAGGAAACGTCTTATATAAATAATACCAAACTTATTGCTTTTTGTGTAGAAATCCTGGACTATAACTCTCCCTTCCTCTGGCGTTGGATAAGTTATCCACTCGCTACAAATTCTCTATTCTAATGTAATCATGATATCTGCCAAATCCTTTCTGATATCCAACGTCTGCAATGAACCATATACATGCACTGAGTTTTACAATTGGAGGAATCGCAAATGATTTGTTTGTAGACGGCTTAGATCAATATTTTTAACCTTAACTATGAAAACAAATCTTTTCAACTCTTCTTCTTGTTTTTTGGGCACTGATAATTTATTAATTTTTGAACATCCGTTCATTTTCGGTACATCATTACAGATTCGAAGTGAACAAAATGTTCCTATTATTCACGATAGTATTTTCCACTTCCCGTGAAGTGAAAAATTTAGAGACAAATATTCCCTATAATATTCGCGATAGCGGTGATTATATTATTACGAATTAAATGTGTTAATGGGCTACAATTTAATGAACCATTGGATTGAAAAATATGTAATTTCCTATTTATTTGTGGAATAGGATTGCTTGTTGACCAGGGACTTAATATAGCCAAGACTGTTTTCATAGTAAAATTCTGAAATTTCTGAAATAGGCACAGCTAAACTAATCAAGTCATCTGCGATATGTATTAGGTTATGTATATTAATAGTTTGGGATTTAAGATCGTACCAATTTGGCATAAGGTTTACAAATGTCTTGAGAATTGTAGAAGCATAATCTGCTTTCGTAGTAGCTAATTTAGTCGACGACAAAATTCTGCAAGCTGTATATATAATTAAAAAATGTTTGTAATGGTCAGATTTTAAAACATTCGTTAAAATGACGCCACCTGCATACAGTAAGAAAAACCTGAGTTGTGTAGCTTTCCAGTTGTTAATGTCATCTTTAAAAATACATGAGAGATTTTTCTGTAAGATGGTGGCACTTAATTCCGAGGATAAGCAATTCCCCTTTTTATACCCTCCACCATAGGATGGGGGGGTATATTCATTTTGTCACTCCGTTTGTAACACCTCTAAATATTGATCTGAGACCCCATAAAGTATATATATTCTTAATCGTCTTAAAATTCTAAGACGATTTATAGCCATGTCCGTCTGTCCGTCCGTCTGCTGTAATCACGCTACAATCTATAATACTTGAGCTAGGTTGGCAATATCGGTCCATATTTCGATATAGCCCCCATATATGTGACCCGGACTGTGAAAGGTGGCTTATGACTCAAAAAAAAATTTTCCACTTTTTTTTTTTGGTTTCGATAGTTTTTGAAACGCTCTTTCACGTGGTGAAAACTAGAAAGTCCTAACTTGCTTAGAAGTGTACTAAAAATGTAGAGAAAGAAGAGCACAAATGAAAGAAAAACATAATTTTATTGAAAATCCAGAATCAAGATAATAAATGAAATTGAAAAATTTAAAAACAGGATTGAACGCTGCAAAAACGATTTTACCAAAAAAAAAGCTGTTTTTCACAGAAAATATTTATTTAGCAGTATTAAGTAGTTTTCTTCGTCACTATCCTTGTTGAAACCTTTAAAGTTGCTCGTTTTTTCGAATCTCCTTCTGGAGATGAGGCCTTACGTTTTCTTGATTTTTTTATTGCAGTTGAAGTCGCAGGTTTCTTCAGTTCTTTCTTTTTTGGATCTTGATTTGAAGATGAAGCTACAGACTTCTTCGGTGTAGGTTTTGACGATGAAGCCTTTGGTTCCTTCGATGCCACTTTGGTGGCTGGTGAAGCATCCTCAGATTTTTTTGATGGCAATGGAGCCAAAATATCTGCATTCGTGGGGTGTGAAACCAAGCTTCTGAGATTCTGATAAATGTACCACTGACGCTGCAGAAATAAACCGAATAATTTCGGGCATGGTGTCATCAACTGGGATTAATGACAGTTGAAATGATTCAACATCTTTACAGTCAGCAAATTTTTTGGTTTTCAAAGAGTGTTTGCCCATTATAAAATGGTGGAATTGTGTAATACCTTTAAGTGGCTTGTAGAATGGTTTAAAACGACTTTTTTCTACGAAACAGCTGTATTATGGCCACCTGGTGACGATTGTACGACGCACTGCAGCAACTCTTCATATATATCAATATTAGTGATAGCATACCTGGCCTTGAAAATACCGAAAAACCGATCTGGGGCAAACTTAGTATGCCCCGTCAATAGGAAATTTAATAAAATGGTAGTGTTGAGTCCTCGAACCAGCCGCCATTGCAAATATGATATCATAACATTATTCTTATTTTGTCCAACACAATTATCGCAGAAAAGTACAATTGTTTGTACATTTTTGCAATACGTTTCCAAATGATAATGTAGGATGCTCACAACGGTGTTTGGACCTTTGCCAATATCATGTTCCTCATCTATCATGTAATTATACTGTCGAAAAAAAAAATAATCAAGATACTTTCAAAACAAGTGATTTGAATTTGAACGATGAAATCCTAACCTGTATTTTTCTTTTTCGTCTGTAATTCCAAAGACTGCGCACTTTTTCGTTGCTTTGAAGTAGGCTGTACCTGGTTGTTGAGGAGACACTGGATAATGGACCGTTTGCGCAAAATCGAATGATAAGACCTTTACAGTATCATCAGTATTGTCACACCATTCTTGGTAGTATGTACGTTGATTTCGAGCTTTTTGTAAGTGATCAAGAAAAAGATGAAGTTTTTCTTCACGTTCAAGTTCAGGAACGTTTTTGGCTTGCGTAATTGATATTGAGTTCACTGTTGAAGAAAACGACAATTTTAATTACAATAGATACAACTTTGAAAAAAGTAAACAATGGCGTACTTACTACGACAGTAATCACAAAGATCATCTGCTGGTTTCATAACTGTCACATATGGTATGTATTTGGCCCATATGCGTCGGAAGGAAGGAATACTCATTTTAAGTTCATCATTACCGAGTGAAGAAATGTATTTACGATTTAAAGCCTTTGTCTCATTAGATGGCAGTTTCATGACGCGATAATCTTTGAATTTGGGTAAACGTCCTGGCAGTGGAAGAGCCAATAGATCGGCTGTATACTCAATAAATTTAACAGCTTTTTGGATGTCAGATTGTTGAAACGCTCTCGCATGTGTAGATGGTTTATTTGCTAACCCATGTACCCGTGTTATGGCACCATGTGTATGAAAATGTCGAAGTAAATTTTCAAAACGTTTTCTTCCACACGCATGCACAAAAAGGAAAAATGAACGGCAAACAGGTTAGTGATAAAAAGTGAACATCAATTTATGCCTTTCAACATCTTTGCCTTTTTGCCTTCCATGTTTCCTCCACTTCGTCATTTCTGTGTAAGCATCTCTAAGTTTGTCCGTGCACATCGTTGCTGATTCGATATGGCTCAGTATAACCAAATCAAGTTCATCTTTTGATAATTCTAGATAGTTATTTCTTGCAGTTTCTATCATCTTTCGCGGTATAATTTTTTGGCATTAATTATTACAGCAATCTTGCGAAATAAATTTATTTACCAATTCCTTTTCTTCGTTATCTGTAATACACAAGTCCACTGTTCACAATTTCTTTTTTGAGTCATAACCCACCTTTTCATAGGCCGGGTCACATATAGCATCTTACTTATTGTGATTCCTACTGTTCTCATCTACTCTACATTTTTCATATTTTTATACCCTCCACCATAGGATGGAGGGTATATTCATTTCGTAACTCCGTTTGCAACACCTCTAAATATTGATCCGAGACCCCACAATGTATATATATTCTTAATCGTCTTAAAAATTTAAGACGATTTAGCCATGTCCGTCTGTCCGTCCGTCCGTCCGTCTGTTGTAATCACGCTACAATCTATGATACTTGAGCTAGGTGGCTAAAATTTGGTATAGATACTTCTTATAGCTGCAGGTAACTTTGGATTGAAAATGGGCAATATCGGTCCATATTTCGATATAGCCCCATATATAGCATCCAACTTATTGTCATTCCTACTGTGCTCATCTACTATACAATTACCTTATTTGTATACTTTCCACCATAGTATGGGGGGTATAACACCTCTAAATATTGATCTGAGACCACGTAGAGTATATATATTCTTAATCGTCTTAAAATTCTAAGACGATTTAGCCATGTCGTCTGTCCGTCCGTCCGGCTGTTGTAATCACCCTACAATCTATAATACTTGAGCTAGGTGGCTGCAAATTGGTAACTGTGGTTAATTTATACCCGCACCCTCACACGAACAATGGTAGCCATAGGTCCATGTTTTGATATAGCCTCCATACAAAGGTCCCTCTAGATTTTACTTCTTAACGCAACAAAAACCACAAATTTCAACGAATCGGGCTGAAATTTTGTAATATGACTTTATTTGTGCCCGAAACCATTCACATGCTATCTATGGTGGAGGGTATATAAGATTCGGCCAGGCCGAACTAACGCTTTTACTTGTTATGATTAAAGATCTTCAGCAAAAACTTGTTGACGCAGAGGTACAACATATCCATTTCATCAAGAAGTACGACTACACATTTTATTATAATGAAGTTGACAAGTTCCAAGAGTGGACTATTTTTCTTGTTCCAGTGGTGCTCTGGGTTTACCTTTTCCCTAAAAGATTGGAGAGATCGTTCTTCGCAAATGGGCTCTTTGAAGATACAAGTTTTGTCAACTGTTCCCTGTCCCTTTACTAGACACCTTTCACATGCAAAAAATCTCTTGTGCCCTCTGCAACATTTAAAGAACGAAAGTTGTTGGGAAAGTTATCCACGTATATTAATACCTTTGTAAATACAATAAAAAGTAGATTGAATTAGTATGCAGTTCTAGGTTAGGTTGAATAGAGGAGACGTTTAAACATCTCATATCCATGAACATACACTTAAGCCTGAGGTTCGGCCTTTTGTGCGCTCCTTGTTTATGATCTTTTTATACCTCACAGAAAATCGGTACTAGACACGAATTTTCTCAGTATATTCCAGTCATATCCTCTGAGATGAGTCAAGTCTGGCAATATGTCGGACCCGAAATATCGGAATCTTGCATGTGTGAAAGCTTGGCAGTGACACAGAAAATGTTCCATCATTTCATCATCTTACTAATCTCTATCTTGTTTAGTTTCAGAAAACTACTTGTTGTCTTCTCATTTGGGTCACCCCCAGTGCTTCAACCCATCCTTCGTGGCTCCGAAAGGTTTCTAATTTTCTAAGTTAATTACTCAAAGTTCTCGGCCAAATCAGTTGCTGATCCAAGATTACTCCCAGGTAGATATGGCATCCAGGAATCGAGGCAGGGTAAAAGGATGGATCTTCGTTTTCCTTGTAAATAGACATATTTCTGTTTTGTCTGGGTTAACATTTGTTTAGGTGGGGAGTTTGCCAGCAAGGGAGGTAAGGGCAGGCGAATCGACGAAATCCCTCTTTTAACAAACTCCAAACGAATTACAAGATCAACGTTAGCTCAGGAGAGGGGGGAACGATGTGTGTGTGTTCACGTAGTGACCGGTGTTGGCGATGCAGTAATGTAAAGAAAATAGAAAATACATAAAACACAGTGGTTTAGTTTTTTCGACGATAGTAAAGTGTAGCTTTATTTAGTAAGAAAGGGTAACGAAGATTACCTTTTGTTTGCAATGTACAGCAAGATGTACTTAAGCGAGCGAAGTGCTGAGAGAGGTGGCGGAGCAAGTGTCAAAGAAAAACAAATACTTAATCTTTGAAATCTGCAAATCAAATTTTACAAGGATGTAGTAATAAGGAGTAGGCAGATTTCAACGAGCGTTAACGTACGATAAATGTGCCAATCTATGCACCTAGAGAAATTAATGATATCAACGAAATTCAATCAAATCGTACTTAAACAACATTTAATCCCCTTTGTTGTGCCCAGTTATATGCCATGTTAAGTACCTCCTCCGCTTTTCTGCATAGTTAGGGGCATAGATGTGTGCCCCTTAAAAATATTATAACGTCGCCTGCATAACAGACTGGTTTAAGTCCTTCATTGGTAAGGGCTTCAAGGAGACTGTGTATCGTCGTAACCTGTAGGAGAGGCGATAAAATGTCCTCCACTGTTTCACTTATCTCTAATTTTTACGCCTTATGACCAACAAATAATCCACCGATTCCTTAGCATATTGTTAATCCTGTTTTTCAGCGCCCGGTCAACCTGAAACTCGTCTAAGGACTGGATAAGTGTATCAGTCTGAACGTTGTTAAAAGCGCCTCCAATGTCTATACAAACGGCAAGGGTGTACATTTCTTCACTGAGGGACTGTTCTATGTGGTGTACTACCTCATGTAGAGCTCGTTCCACTGATCTTCCTTTACCGTATGCGTGTTGTTTGAATTTTAGCTTGTCATCTGCTACTTTGACCATGTCGTCAATTATTCGTTCCATTGTTTTTAACAGGAAATAAGTTAGGCTAATAGGTCGATAAGCCTTTGGGATCGTATAACTCGCCTTGATAGACTTGGGTATGAAGACCACCCTTGATTCCTCCGAATTTTTTGGGGTATATGCATGAGTTAGGCATGCAGAGAAAACTCCAGTCAGATGAGTTGATACCAGATCCACCTCATTCTGAAGAAGCGCTGGAAATATTCCGTCCGGTCCCGCAGCCTTGAAAAGAAAAAAGCTTTTTATTGCTTATTTAACCATAGCATCTGTTATATCCGTAATAGGTACTTGATGCATCACATTTTCGTTCTGTAACTGTTCCTCTGTTGTGCCAGCATTACCAGTCGGGAAATGAGTTTTCATCAAGAGCCTTACGGTATATATACATTTGCCCTCCAATGTTTCTCATCAGCAGATTTCCTTTCTCAAAGCGGGCAACTATCTTCGAACAGTCCAGCCGGTTTTAGCGTCATTAAGGAAACTTATTGGGTCAAGCGGTGGGCATGCAATTTTAAACCTTATATAACGGTGGTCCGAATAAGGGTGTTCATCCGAAACCCTCTACTCATGGATTTCTTCAATGAGATTTTCTGAGCATATCGTTATATCTAATACTTGATCCCTAATTTTGTTAACAAAGGTCGCCTTGTTCCCTATGTTGAGAGTTAGAAGATCGTTTGTATTCAAAAATTATATAAAATAAATTATTTGTGTCAGTACTACCCCAAGCGATAAGGTGGACGTTGGCATCTCAACCAGCTAGTAACTCATTAATTGTATGTTTGGATTCCCTCACCGGCGCATCGAATGGCAGGTATACTGACGTCAGGTACATACTTCCATTACCTTGCCTCAACACTTTTGCGTCCGATGTTGACAACTGTGGAGAGATAAGAAAGCATAAGTTGTTATGGCACAGAATACAACTCCTTGGACGAGTACCTGTGTCAGAGTAGAAACGGTTGTAGTTCACATGGTTTAATCCAGTAACCTTGTTGCTAGTTGTCCATGGTTCCTGGACCAAACCAACATGAACCCTGCCTTTATTTATTATGTCCATCAGAGCGTTGGATGCCATTTCGCACCGGTGGAGGTTTATCTCGATGACATCAATCATTGTCAAAGGACTAAGGTCTATCCTATCTGGTGGCACTCCCTCATTATTTGGTAGTGGGCCTTTCTCCTCCTTTCGTTCAGATATTACACACTCTTCAACTAGACCTCTTTGGGAGGCGGTGTTACGTTTTGTCGCTCCCTCTTTGTTTTGATTCCTTATGTACCTATTCCTATCACCACCTTTGCTGGGAAAATTCTGCAAAATTTATGATTTGGCAACGTTATCGACGATTTGGCAATGTTATCGACCACTTATTGGGAGGCGGTGTTGTTTTTTGTCGCTCCCTCTTTGTGTTGAGTTTTTGTGTCCCTCTTCATTATCTATTACTACCATGCCTGGGAACTTTCTGCAAAATTGATGATGTTATCGGAGATTTGACGATGTTATCGACCACTTCCACCTCAAAGTAGCAAAGTAGTGTCTCACTCGCTTCTTTCTATTCACTATTTTCGTTTACCATTGCAGGCGGTACGTTCGTGTTCGGGCTCGAATTAACTGCCCAGCCAATCAGGGTTTTACCAATCCTGAAAAAGATTTTTCAAATCCCGAAAAATGCCATGCCTTTTGTCTTGACAAGGCTATATGTACATGGAATACGGGTCTATGCCTACCACCTGAATAGAACCATCGGGATAATTTTTCTTGTGGAAGACTTCCCACTTGTTTGCCAATGACGCTGAGTATGCGCTCTGACGGCACCTTACTGGCCCATCCTCTGACATAGAAAGATGTTTCTATGAGTACAGAGATGTCGCTTTTCCTTACCAGTTTCAGTTTTCCCAAGGTGAGGAGACTCCCCCTTGTGTCCCTGACAGTTTTTCCGATTTTCAACAATAGTAATATTGTTAGAACTTGATGACTCAGAGTCGGAGTTCCAACTAGCTTTTAAAAGCTGGGGTTGCTTAGAGCCCCCCCCCCCCCCCCTTATGTGATGACTCAGAGTCGGAGTTCCCACTAGCTTTTAAAAGCTGGCGTTGCTTAGAGCCCCCCCTTATGTTTACTTTATCTTCCTCATCGTTTATTTTGCCAAAGGCTAGATATGCTCTTGTATCTGTTTCGACTATGTATCCGAGGCACCCAACCCCGTAGAAGTTACTTGCTCACAATTGTTGGATATCGACGACACGTAACTCGCGAGTAAATTAACGCTTGCCGCGAGCACTGGGTTTATTTTTCCCTGCACCGTAATATCATTTTATTCACTTGAGTTAATCAAAAATTTTTTGGGGACACCCCAATAGCCAGTATTAGGTTCGACGATGTTTGCCTTCCAAACTACTTCTACAGTTTTTGTACTAAGACCGATGCAACCAATTCAACCCCCACTTTGTGGTTGCTTAGTAGGTAGGTGAATAAGTACGAGTACTTGCCTAATACCATTTATTACCTTGATTGTTCATAACATTAGCTTCTGCTACAAAATCTTCTAGAAAATCTCTTACTGAATGTGGCTTCGAATTTTCAAAATACAATGCGATTAAAAATGCTTTTGTTTCATATTCCAGTAAATGTGTCAGTAAATGTACTTTGTTTTGTTTATATTCTCTGGGATCTATGACTGTACTAAGGTTTGCACTAACGCAAAAATATTTGAAATGACCCATAGTGTCATCACGACTTTTCATCACTTTTGTTTCCGTGTCAATACAAGAAGTGCCTAGTTAGGTTTTTGAACATTTTGGGATGGATGTGTAACCTTCAGATCTAAATACCATAATTAGTTCTCTATAGATGTTTGAGTCAGAGTTTGGATATTTCCAAAACCCATTTTTTAATCTTTAATTCCAAAGAACCACTTGTTAAATTGCATCGTTATTCATATTCATATATGCTTCATTACAGGATTCGTCATCACAATCGCTATTATCTTCAGGAATTGAGTATTCATTAGAGAATAAGGTATCCCCTGAGGATTCATCACTTGAAGAATTTTCATTTATGTCCAGAGTATGAATGTCATCATTAATAGTACGAGTACTATCATGACCAACATTATATACTTATGTACATATAATTAACAGCATTAGAAAAATATAATTTATCAAAAAATTTTACTTACTCAAATCGATATTGTTTTGATTTTTAAAATACCTGTATTCTTTTAACCCTGCTACTACGTTGGGTTCTTTTGATGACCCAAATCGTATATAACATTACCGTATTTCTAACTGGTAGAATATATTTGAGTGTTCTTATTACTCAGTGCATCAATTGTTGAAATATATTAAATTCAATTGATTTTATCAACATTTTATGCTTAGATAATTTTTTATTGCAAGGGTTTACACATATCATGTTAGGGTCATTTCATGACCCCTATCATTTTTGTACAACTTATAATGAATATATAATATAATATGTCTATATTATATGTTTTTTTGCATTTGTCTTTCACCTCTTTCGTGTTTTACATGACAACAAAACAAACAAAAGAAGATTTGCCGACAAAACGCCCAACAAAATAAGGCATCTGATCTTGATAAAGATCAGATGAGAAGGTGGACAACAATAACTCCTTTGCAGCAAGTGAAAATAGTCTTCACACAAAACCTGGAGTGACTTCTTTTACTACTCGTATTCATCGTAATTCGAAACTTCGTGATACCTTTGATTTATGACTTACAGAAGCCATGAAATGTGAATTATACTACATCAATTTGCAAGGAAGCGTTGTTTTCGACAATTTTCAAGGAGATAAACTTGCTCCTATTCGCAAATTTTATGAGCAATGGACTCAAAACCTGCAACTACTTTACGTTCCAAGTGCTAATATAATGATTGAAGAAAAGCTTATTCCGTTTGGAGGTAGGTGCCCTTTCTAAGTATACATTCCATGCAAACCTGGGAAATATGGCATGGAAGCGTGGATAGCAGCGGATTCTGACACCGCGTTTTGCTTGCAGTTCCAAATTTACTGGCCAAAGACAAATGCTGAAAGGAACCAAGGCGAATGGATTGTTCTAGCCTTAGTGGCTCCACACCGTGGACCAATAATTTTTTACTGCTCATAATCTTGCATTAGAACTGCTTAAACAAAAAATTACTATTGTTGGCACAGTGTGAAAAACAAACGTTTTTTTGCCGGCTCATGCTACAACACAACTATTGCACAACATTTTGGATGATCATCCAAATAAAATTCCGGAACTAATTGAATACTACAACTCGACAAAAGGCGGAGTTGACACTTTAGACAAAATGGTTCGTACATATTCGTGCGAAAGAAAAACCAATCGGTGGCCAGTTGTCCGGTTCCCTAATTTATTAGATATTTTTGCTCTCAACGCTTTTATAATGTGGACCGAAATATATCCTGAATGGCAAAAAAGTAAACTGCACAAAAGCCTCCTATTTTTAGAGCAACTCTGTGAAGCTTTAGTTCAAGAACAATATTAAGAGACATAGTCGGCTTCCTTGCGGTGGAGCCTCTGTATCATTAGTACCAATAATTCGAGATGAAGACGGTATATCACCATTTACCAATTCGCCTTCGCCTGAGTGCACAACTTGCAAAAAAACCTGTTTGTCCCTCATACCGACACACAATAACTCTAACGACAACATATTGGATTGATTACAAGCCTTAAAAATATTTTTGAAATGTACAAATTTGATTTTTCTAAATAAAAAAAATGTGGGGTCATAATATGACCCGAACATAACATGTGAATTTTTTTTCTAACATAGTAGCAGGGTTAAAAGTTCGTAAGACATCTTGCTTTTTATTATCACTTCGTTTAATTATTTCCAGTCCAGGCAATTTACAGTTACCAACAGGAATAAATATTAAAATTGTTCGGATTGCGATTTTTTAAATACATATATATATATATATATACAGTCGAATCCGCTTAATTGCAAACCGTTTAATTGAAAACAGTCGCATAATTGAAACAAAATATTTAAATCAATTATTTGGGCGAATTTTTCATACGTTTCACTACGGTTATTTGAAACTCCGCTTAATTGAAAAATCGCTTGATTGGAATACAAAGTACTCCAAACAAATCACATTCCAATGATAATAAGTCCGCTTAATTGAATATTGTTTATCATTGTTAAATATTTATGAATTATGACAACGATTCGTAGTTACTAATTTAACATTATTTAACCGCGCGTCATACGTGACTCAATGCATCAGAAAAGCTTTGACGCGCTTTTTCCACAACCCACGTTTTCAAAGTTGGTGCCCCTCATAAAAGAAAAAATACTTCACCGATTCTTTTAAAAATGTGAACACTATTTCTACACATAATTCGCGAGGTACGCTTTCGATCATTTCCATATTTGGTAACACTTTTTAACGCTTCCTAATAATTTCTGTCGCTGACATATTTTTTACTATTTCTTCATGAAAATTGTACACAATATACTTTGAAAGTATCTCTAATTTAATGTACCATGGGTTTTAATTAATAGTTTTAACTGTTTCGTCAAGAAAAAGTCATAAAAATGTGCCTTTTTTGCACGAATTTACGTTACCCTTAAACAAGCGGATTGGAAACTCCGACGAACGAATATGTATCTCCGTTGAGAGCATGTAGTTACCCTAAAAAATAATGTCAGCGAAGCTTGTAATTATCAATATAATGAATCACTGTGATTTTTTGAACTGGAATAATTTTGCCACACTTTTCTAAACATACTGAAAATCTTATAGAAATTTAAGTCGTGGTTGACCAAGAAGGAATTTTACGAACAATAAGCGAATGAGAAAAGATTGCAATAAAGAAGTTGAAAATTCTCTTCTTGCGTGTTTAGAGATACACAATCAAACCAAGCCTCATTCACTGAGCTCTATTTGCTGAAAAAGCATAAATTTTTTGCAGAAAAGCTCAATGGTGAATTTTTAACAAAGAATGGTTAGCTAGAAAGATGGGTTGCCTTGCCTGTCAAAGTAGTTACTGCTACAATTTTGTGGAATTTAAATATCGTCGTTTTGCCGGCCAATAAAACGTCATTGATTCAGCCATTGCCTTGGGGGATGTTTGATCTTTTAAATGACACTATCGCAAGAGCACTATGACAAAAAAAGTCTATACAAAGATTGTGAATTTTCTGCATAAACTATGTGCAATTGTTTTCGAAAAGATGGCTTAGGTTAGGTTAGGGTGGCAGCCGTATTTTTTATACAAGCTCACATATACCAGTTTAGGTCCCTAGTGTTACCACGGGCTGAAATGCCCCTCATCGGAACCAACCTGTTTGATATACAAATTTGTCGATAGTACGAATATCGGTACTGGAAATATCTGTTAGGCTGCCTAGAAAGGCCGACCCCAGTATGTCCAGTCGTCGTTTACTCAGAGCGGGACAGTCGCATAGCAAGTGCTCAATGCTCTCCACTTCTTCCTCATCTCCACAGCTTCTGCAGAAGTCATTAGAGTCAATACCCAATCTTTTGGCGTGTTCGCCGATCAAGCAGTGTCCCGTCAGAACTGATACTAACGTAGACAATCTTTGCCTCTCTAGTTCGAGGAGATATTTTGATCTTCTCAGGTCATATCTTGGCCAGATTTGAGCTATATACAATCTAGGTTAGGTTGAAAGGGACGCCCGTCAGAATACAACTGACGAGTTCACTCGGGGCCGACAATTCGGTCCATTGTGTTTCCCGTGAGTAGACTAGAAACATAGAAGAAATAGTTGGAGGTAGACAGACTAGGAAGAGGAAGATAAGGTTTAGGAAGAGGGAGGGAAGATCTAGTGCCTCGTGTTTTCGTTTGTCTTTGTGGTCTTACTAAACGAGAGAGATTTTCTGATGAAGTTGAGAAGTGGTTTGAGCGGTGCATCTGCTAGATCATCTATGTTTTCGAAGAGCCGGTGCCCTAAAAAGGCCAAACGGTACTCTTGCAGTCCTTTACATGAGCATAGCAGGTGATGCTCTGACTCCTCCTCTTCTTCATCAAAGCAGCTTCTACAGAAGTCTTCGTAAGGAAGCTTCATGAGTGCAGCCATATTGCCTATCACGCAGTGCCCTGTGATGACTCCAGTGAGGATGCTAAGTGTGTTCTTCCTGAAGGACAGCAACTCTTCGGTACGCTTCACATCAATGGATGACCAAAGGGTTCTTGCAGTCCTGCAGTTTTGTACGATATCCCACCTCGATCTGGTTAGTACTGCTCCGCGTTCGTCGATTTGGTTTTTAAGTTCCACGAACGGAATTTGCACGTCCAGAGTCGCGATTTCATTTCGTGCGCCGGATCCTATCCTGGCACATTCGTCTGCTAATTCGTTGCCCTGTATGTTGCTATGTCCTGGCACCCAGCAGAGCGTGATTTCGTGCGCCTGAATATGGCTTAAGGATAAAAAGCAGTCCATCGTGCAGCGTGATTTGATAGTTCTAGAGCCCAAGGCCTTGAGAGCTGCCAATCTAAGCTCTGCACAGTGTACTCCGAAGCCAACCTTTTCATCAAGCTTCGAACCATCCGTGTAAAAGTGGAGATGATTTCTATTACCTGGTATTCTTCCAACCCATTCATCTTTGGTGGGAATCATAGTGATGTAATTTCTCTCGAAGGTGTACACCGTTGGTATATAGTCCACTCGGTGGGTTACCATAGCACTACACTTTGATATCACCATGTGACCGTATTTTTTGTACCTCCACATTGATAGGCAGTTTAATCTTATTGCCGCTTTGGTTGCAACTTCTCTCGCCACAATATTAATCGGCAGTATATGGAGTAGGGCTTGTAGAGACTCGGTCGCTGTAGTCCTTAAGCCTCCGCTTATGCTCAGGCAGGCTGTTCTCTGAACCTTTGTTAGAAGGTTGGTGATGGTTAGTTTGTCAGTTGCCGTCCACCATACCACAATGCCGTATAGCAGTATAGGACGAACTACTGCTATATATATCCAGTGGACGATTTTAGGAGAGAGGCCCCACCGCGACCCTACAGCTTTTTTGCAGGAATATAAGGCGACGTTGGCCTTCCTTACACGTTCCAATACGTTTAGTCTAAATAACAGTTTTCTATCTAGAATTATTCCTAAAAATTTTGCACTTTCAGAAAAGACTAGATCTGTTCCATTTATCCGAGGTGGAGGGTCCACATGTGGGACTTTATTCATGCTAGTAAAGAGAACCAATTCTGTATTGTTTGGGTTTACGCCCAAACCGCTGCTTCTGGCCCATCTAGCCAATTTGTTCAGAGCCACCTGTAGAATGTCTCGGAGGACGTTTTCGAATTTGCCACTCACTGCGATTGCAACGTCGTCCGCATATGCCACGACCTTGCAGCCACAACGTTCTAGATCTAATAGGATTTCATTCACCGCTAGGTTCCAAATTAGTGGAGACAGTACTCCTCCTTGTGGGGTCCCTCTGTTTACAAACCTTGTTAGAGTTGTGGATCCAAGACATGCTGTTATGCGTCTTCTGTTGAGCAGACTTTGAATTAGTCTAATCAAACTAGAGTTAACTTTTAGATGTGACAGTGCCGCAATTACTGCATCTGAGTGAATGTTGTTAAAAGCCCCTTCTATGTCAAGAAATGCCACCATGATGAATTCCTTGAAATACAGGGACGATTCGATAGTGCTCACAAGTTCGTGCAGGGCTGATTCTGTAGACTTCCCCTTATTGTAAGCATGTTGGTTCAACGACAGGAGTTTTGTATCCAGGTTTTCCCTAATGAAATAACCTAAAAGTCTTTCCAGACCTTTCAATAGAAAGGAGGATAGGCTAATTGGTCTGAAGTCTTTTGGCCTAGTGTGTGATATCATCCCCGCTTTTGGTATGAATACCACTTTGGTATCCCTCCATCGATTCGGGATGTATGAAAGCCTGATACAGCCCACATAAATTTTCTCCAGCCAGGGGATAATGTATTTCAACATTTTCTGTATTTCTGCTGGAGTGATGCTGTCTGGTCCAGGTGACTTGAAGGGCTCAAAGCTATTAATAGCCCAGCTTATTCTGGATCTCTCAGTCAACGCTCGCAGTCCACCCGCACTCTTGTTGGTCCTGCTGATCCTCTGGTTCTGTTAGGGAGTTCCCCGGGAAATGTGTGTCGAGCAGTACATTGAGCGACTGCTCGCTGTTTTTGGTCCAATTATTTTCCTCATCCTGCAAGTAACGCACTGTACAGGGTGAAGCTGATAATATTTTCCTCAGCCTTGCGGCGTCGGAGACCTTTTCCACTTCGCCACAGAAGGTATACCAAGAGCGTCTTTGCGCATTTCTAAGCTCCTTCTTATAGATCTTAAGTTGCTCTTTATAGGCATCCCAAACATTAGCGACCCCTGCAGATTTAGCCTTGTTGAATAGCTTGTTGCAGGTCTTTTTCATAGCCGTTAGCTCAGAAGTCCACCATTGGGGTTTAGTTTTACCCTTGTATCTAGTTTTTGGACAGGCTTCTTCAAGGGAACTGTTGAATGATGTGGTGGCTTTGTCATTCGGTTCGTACAGAAGTTTGAAGTTGAGGACTTTCTTGAAATTCTTTTCATACAGGTGCCACTTTGTCTTTCTCACATTTCTGTGGACGGCAGGTTCAGGCGCTTTTTCAGCGAGTTTGAACTGAATATAATGGTGGTCTGAGAATGAGTAGTCGTCCAGTACATTCCACCCAATAATTTTGTCTGACAGCCGGTCAGTAGCAAACGTTACGTCTAGTACTTCTTGTCTGTCTTTAATTGTAAAGGTCGGTTTATTACCTATGTCACAAATACTTAGGTTGGTAGTTAGAATAAAGTCAAGAAGCGAATCACCCCTATTGTTTATAGCCGTACTACCCCAGATAGTATGATGAGCGTTCGTGTCTGCGCCAACAATCAGCTCGACCTCGTCAGACGTTGCTTCTTCTACTACTTCCCTGAATAGAGAGGTCGGGACTACAGCTTCATAAGGCAAGTAACTGGAGGCCACCCAATATATGCGATTACCGATCTCCAGACTAGCAGATGTTTGGACTTTACCACTTAAATTAGCCAGGAGAAAGATACTTTGATCTTTCCTGGCCAAAATGCAGGTTCTTGGAGTGCCTTCACAGTTGGCCACAAACAGTTTAAAGTTGGGTGTCCTGATACCGCACACCCTTCCTCCCACTGCGTAGGGCTCCTGTATCAGGACGATGTCTACTGCACATGTGGACAGGCGCAGCAATAGAGCCGCTGAGGCTGCTTTAGCGTGATGGAGGTTAATCTGTAAAATTCTTACCATCATTGGTAATTGACAGATTAACATCCACCCCGACAAGGTTGTTATCGAACTCTTCGTCCGTATCATCGAGAAGCGTGTCCCCTCCAGATGCGTCAAAGAGTCCGGGGACTCCCCTCAGCCCCTCTGTGTCAGAAGTAGAGCTTTCGTCCTCAGAGTAGGACGTTACAGATCTTCGGTTAGAGTTGGAGTCACCCGAAATAATGGGCGTGGATACCTCCTTCCAGAAAAAGATAGAGTTGATTCGGTAGCGCACGATTTAACTCCACATAATTTATTGGTACATTGTCCGTAGTTTGTCGCCTTAGCAGTGGACATGATTTTGTGTAGATGTTCAGAAATCAGAGAATCATTGTTTCCAAAAAAATATCTCAACTTCGCAGAAATAGCATTTGCTTTTGCCACCTTCACCTATATAAAACATTCTAGACATGATTGCTCGAACAGAAAAAATATGAATTAATAATCATTTTTTGGTTATCCTAATAAATTTCTAAATTTAGAATAATTAAATATATTTTGGGAAATACAACCGAAATCTTGGCTGCTGTTCTTTTGTTGATACATGACAAACAAAAAATTTAATTATTCGACATAAATAAATCTTCAACATTTTGTTCAAGAACGGTATATGTAGTCAAATATAATTTCGTGAAGAATGCAGACTATGTTGTGCAAAATGTTTTACATAAATAAAAAATAAAAGCAGCAATCACGAAATTGAAAGCACAAGGTTAAGCGATATTTGCATACAAGTTTTTTTATGCATTGTACTCTCGTTTACTAAAATTTGTGTCAAATATTTCCACATCTCATAATGCTGATGAATTTATAATACGGGATTTTTAATTTTCTTATGAATTGTTTGGTTTTTGTTCAATAAATAAAATAAAAATTAATGAAAATTGGTTTTAACCAATTGTCCATAGTATATGACTGATAAGTTGTCAGAGCAACCAATTTCAAAAACAGTTGGTTGTGGCAACATACAAAAGATAATTTAGCTACCATTTTCGTAGTTGGCGCAACCAAATATGATTGTTGTCAACATAGAAGCAGAAGTATACCACAACCAAAATGTTGGTTGTTCTGATGGAATCGCATGATAGTAGACTGAACTGTGAAAATTCGGCTGGCAAATAATTCGGTTGAGGCAACCAAACTGTTTTGTGTGTGTATATTAGGGTGATGACTTTTATACAACCTCGATTCCGTGTATCATGTTTAGATGAGTTTTTATTTAAGATTGATAAAATCTTAAATATAAGGTGATTCTTTATTATGCATTTTTCGACCTGTATTATTTAATTTTTAAATTAATGATTAATCGAGCTCGAGGTCTTAGGTTTATTTTGTTGTTTTTATTTAGTTCTTTTTGCCAATATTTCGCAATTCTTTGAGTTGCATCTTCAGGGCAGATCTTATACAAGTCAGACTTTGAAATTATTCCACAAGAGATCACTGCATCTGTTTTACATGTCTATACGTGTGTTTAAACTTCTGATATTCCCTTTTCCTAGATGATCGAAACCTGGATGCATATTCATAAAGCAACTATATATATATATATATATGCATAGACGTTTTAATTTAATGTGCAAAATAACATGTTTTTGAAATAGTAATTTTTTCTGATTAAATTGCGTTGAAATGCGCAATATTTTATTTTTTAATCGTACATTTCACACTTCACATTTTAACTTTAATTTATATAATAAATTAAATATATATAATAAATTAAAGTTTATATAATAAATTAAATATATATAATAAATTAAAGTTAAAATGTGAAGTGTGAAATGTACGATTAAAAAATAAAATATTGCGCATTTCAACGCAATTTAATCAGAAAAAAATACTATTTCAAAAACATGTTATTTTGCACATTAAATTAAAACGTCTATGCATATATATATATAGTTGCTTTATGAATATGCATCCAGGTTTCGATCATCTAGGAAAAGGGAATATCAGAAGTTTAAACACACGTATAGACATGTAAAACAGATGCAGTGATCTCTTGTGGAATAATTTCAAAGTCTGACTTGTATAAGATCTGCCCTGAAGATGCAACTCAAAGAATTGTGAAATATTGGCAAAAAGAACTAAATACAAACAACAAAATAAACCTAAGACCTCGAGCTCGATTAATCATTAATTTAAAAACTAAATAATACAGGTCGAAAAATACATAATAAAGAATCACCTTATATTTAAGATTTTATCAATCTTAAATAAAAACTCATCTAAATATGATACACGGAAACGAGGTTGTATAAAAGTCATCACCCTAATATACACACACAAAACAGTTTGGTTGCCTCAACCGAATTATTTGCCAGCCGAATTTTCACAGTTCAGTCTACTATCATGCGATTCCATCAGGACAACCAACATTTTGGTTGTGGTATACTTCTGCTTCTATGTTGACAACAATCATATTTGGTTGCGCCAACTACGAAAATGGTAGCTAAATTATCTTTTGTATGTTGCCACAACCAACTGTTTTTGAAATTGGTTGCTCTGACAACTTATCAGTCATATACTACGGACAATTGGTTAAAACCAATTTTCATTAATTTTTATTTTATTTATTGAACAAAAACCAAACAATTCATAAGAAAATTAAAAATCCCGTATTATAAATTCATCAGCATTATGAGATGTGGAAATATTTGACACAAATTTTAGTAAACGAAAAAATTACTATTTCAAAAACATGTTATTTTGCACATTAAATTAAAACGTCTATGCATATATATATATATATAGTTGCTTTATGAATATGCATCCAGGTTTCGATCATCTAGGAAAAGGGAATATCAGAAGTTTAAACACACGTATAGACATGTAAAACAGATGCAGTGATCTCTTGTGGAATAATTTCAAAGTCTGACTTGTATAAGATCTGCCCTGAAGATGCAACTCAAAGAATTGCGAAATATTGGCAAAAAGAACTAAATAAAAACAACAAAATAAACCTAAGACCTCGAGCTCGATTAATCATTAATTTAAATATAAGGTGATTCGATAAAAAACCTCATGCACAAAATGATTTTAAAATTTCTATTTATCAGCATTTTGAGCAATTTTTAATTTTTTTTTTAATTTTTTCAAAACTTTCAAAATAATGACCGCTCATAAATGTGGTTTCTGTAAAAAAATCATAAAAAAGCCGCCAACGTTTTTATCCCCTTACCTTAGAGAGGAGGGTATATATCATTTGATACGAGCCAAAAGTGTAACACATCGAAGGATGTGTTACACTTTTGGTTCGTGCAACAGGAATTAATTTTTGAGAAAAAAAAAATCAAAAAGTGTATATGTCATTTGCTACGAGCCAAAAGTGTAACACATCGAAGGAGTGACCTATGACCCCATGTATGTTTGGCGGAACTTCGAATTGCGTCATTTTAAGTCATTTGAGCAATGTCCGTCTGTCTGCGGGCTTGAAGTAAATCAAAAATATTTATATATTTACGAATATTTTTTGGGACTCAAGGTGAAGGGATTCATAAGTCGGTTTACCCGACGGAACTTTCTTACTTGTTTATTTTTGTAGGAGTTTTGTCTCTACACAGAGAGGATGTGGTATGTACTGAATTCACTAAACTACACATTTCTTCCTTTTTATATTTTTGTTTTACAACACAATGTGTTTGTAGCCGAGCAGCAGAAAATGAAAGGTCTTTACGATATGAGTTCTAAATAGGAACTAATTTTATTTACAATATTTTCTCTTAACTTAAGACTAACCAAATAATTCTTAACCTATCTTATAAGTAAGACGAAAAGAGAGAAGACATTTTTATAGCACAACGACCTACGCAGTGCACATCTATGTGCACCGCTGGTCGCCAAAGATAACAATCAACATATAGACATTGTTGTTGTTACAAATTAAACTATAAAATACGACAATTTATGACTTGTCCCTTTTCTTCACTACAGAGTGTGTGATGCCTATTTCAGCCATATGTCTGGCATAAGTTTCACCCATGTATTTGTATTTCTTATTATCAAACACATAAGACAAAATATCATCACAACTCTATAGCTACCTGCTCACGTTTTGTGAAACGCATAATAACCTAACACAATTCAGTTCAGAGAACTGAACATTCTGCCGGCCTTAAAAGATCCTAATCTTTTAATGAAATATATTTATATTAACAAGAATGAATGGAAGAATATAATTCTAAAAATAAATGTAAATTAGAAAAACTGTTCAATGATGGCAGGAACCCAATCTCGGCTGCATTCTGGTTGCCATCTGAATTTCCATCGGCTCATGTTTTTGTCAGGCTCCTTCGGTTGACGATGCACACTAGTTGCGAGTGTTCTGTCCACTTCCTCGGCGTTGGGAGTATCACTCATCGTTCTAGTCTCTTTTCCAATGATCTGAATGGCTTTGTTTGGTACTGTTGCTTTTCCCCTTACATTGGCATATATTTTCGTTATACTTGGAGTGGGTTTAGCGGCGGCTTCTTCTTCACTATAAACTGCTGTGTCTAGTTTCCGCCAGCGTTCATGAGTTGGAGGTTTGGGAGCCCTTTTAGCTGGTGCTGGTGTGGCTGCGGCAGCTTTTGTTTGAGTATATCTAGCGCTGGAGCATGTGCGTTTTCCATCATCTTTCTGTAAACGACCATCCACATTCTTCACAATTTTCCAGCTTTCCTTTTGAGACCTTTCGATGCATTTAAATGGTGTACTTTTGAATGTTTTCTTATTCTTAACTACAGACGATGATGACTCCTCTTCTTTTTTATTATTTTTATTTTTTATATTTAGACCATCTGAATTAAATTAAATTTGGATGGACCTTCCCCGCCTCCAGCTCAACTTTGGACGGTATTTGTTCCTACTATAATGGGCATTTGAGGTATTTTTACCGACTCTTCTGATGTTTCCAGTATATTCCGTCTTACTAGAAAAATCATCACCGACTTTAGCCTTTTCGCTAATTTGCAAATTGCTCTCAGACTTTTCCTTGAGCAACTTTGATTTATCTATTCCCATATCAACAGTGCGTATGTCCCGTATCTTCCGTCTTACTGGAATCATCATCACCCCCTACAGCCTTTGAGCTAGTTCCCACAGTGCCTTCAGAATCTTCATGAAACAACCTTGGAGGTTCGATAAATTCATAATCGAAAAAAACTAATTTCTTTTCAATCTCCCTATGGAGATGAGTGAAATGTCTCCCATAGCATTTTGTACAAGAAACATTTCGGGTACATGTCCTTTTGACATGACCCACCTCCAAACATACGAAACACACTTTGTGTTCCACAAGCTTATCCCATTGTTCATCAATGGGAAGCATCCTAGACCTAGTACACCTATTTAGTTGGTGGGATACTAAGCACCCAATTGAACATTTCCTAAATCCCATCCTTGGTAATTCCAATGCCTCAGCATTTAATTCTTCAGCATTTTCCTTAAACAACCGTGGTGGTTCAATAAATACAAAACCAAATAAATATTTTTTTTCAGTCTTCCCGCATTTGCTAACCACCTCTTCTTGCAAAGCATTTGCGTCTAAGCGACAGTCCACAATGTCAAATTTACTAACAACTTCCCTTCGGAAATATGGAATTTTTTCCATAGCTAGCTACAAAAGACGGAGTTCCCTATCGTTCCTCTATTCTGTTATACCCTCTACAAATATGAGCAATTTTGCTCAGTTCTTTCCTATATATTTTTTTTAAATTATTTTATTATTTATTTTTGTGTTCAAATCCACTAATGAGTATTCGAAGTCCCTTACCGCTGGTGGGGGGAAACTTCGAATTCATTAATGTTTTTACGGGGTCACCATGTTTGTAGCCGAGCAGCAGAAAATGAAAGGTCTTTACGATATGAGTTCTAAATAGGAACTAATTTTATTTACAATATTTTCTCTTAACTTAAGACTAACCAAATAATTCGTAACCTATCTTATAAGTAAGACGAAAAGAGAGAAGACATTTTTATAGCACAACGTCCTACGCAGTGCACATCTATGTGCACCGCTGCTCGCCAAAGATAACAATCAACATATAGACATTGTTGTTGTTACAAATAAAACTATAAAATACGACAATTTATGACTTGTCCCTTTTCTTCACTACAGAGTGTGTGATGCCTATTTCAGCCATATATCTGGCATAAGTTTCACCCATGTATTTGTATTTCTTATTATCAAACACATAAGACAAAATATCATCACAACTCTATAGCTACCTGCTCACGTTTTGTGAAACGCATAATAACATATAGCCGACTTAACACAATTCAGTTCAGAGAACTGAACACAATGTTTCTATTAACCTCTTGGTCTTCAGTTCAACTCCATAATTATAACTCAAGCCAAACAATCAGAGTATCACTCCATGGAAATTAAATACAAATTAGGTGACAACCATTTTTAGGTATTCCTCCCAACCATAATACTTCTAATGAATTTTGTGTACACATTTGATTCTCAAAAAAAATAATAATAATAACAGCCCGTACACGTTCGAAATTTTTAATTTATCTTTTTTACCACACGTACAGATTTCCTTCAATACACATGTCTCTATAATCAATAGACCTCGGAATTTTGCATATCTTTAAATTTTCATCCGATTTGAACCAATATTTGTATTTAGACGTTTCATCACTCAAATTTAAATAATTTGAGTGCATTTCAAAAATATGCAAAAAATATGTACATATGTAGATTTGGATGCAATTTTGCAAGCGTATATTAAAATACAATGCGGAATTAAAGAATTTTACTGTTTAACCAATTTCATAGTGGTTTTGATTTGATAGGGAGCCAAAGTTGGTTATCTAATTTTTTTTTTACAAATTTAGCTGTTTTGAAGTCGACATAACTTTTGAACGGAATATCAGATTTGAATGATATAAGTACCCTTTGAAAGATTTTAACATCCTCCCTAAGAATTATAAATTAAGTTACACATTTTTGTGTATTATGGACTCAAAAGGGCGAAAATATCCTTAAACCTTGATTATCCTGAAAAGCGTATCTTAAATTTTTTTTGTTCTATTTTTCAAAGTTACCCACATATTTCCCAAAAAATGTAAAAATTTCAGCATTGGTCACCTGGTTTAAAAAAAAATATGAATTAATTAATGTCCGTCCGTCTGTCAGTTCGACTGAATGGTGCTAAAAAATATCAAAAAGTCAGCACCCTAGTGTATATTAGGGTGAGTCACTTTTTTTGAAATTTTTGAGTATCAAAAAGCCGTTAACACCATCTTGTAGAGCATGAAACAATTATATAGAAACGTACCCTTGCTGATTTTTAGTCGTAAAAAAAGTTCCGCGCCAAATGCATTCACTGAAGCTTAAACCCATACATATTTTTAGATTCTATTTTTTCTTGATTTCAAAAATTAATTTTTTCATTGTTTGAAAATTCGCGTCTTTAAAGTATCGTTCTTCATGTGCCTGATTATAGTGAGTAAATGTACCACGCTATAAACATCTCAAAATACTAAGCAACTAATATTTACTTTGCCTTAAATAAGTTATAATTTGTGACTTTTTCAAGTTCAGAATTGTTTTATTGTTTCTATTGTTGTTAACAATATAGTCATGTTCAAAAAAAGTGCGACTAGTGTTCATAAAAACCGCAATAAGTGGTAGAATAATTTTAAATCGAAAAATACCGCAGTTCCTAAATATGTAATTCCAATCTTTTATGGCCACGAAATTCCAAAAGAAGCTGATGTTATTTGAAGATATATTGTATTATCGGACAATTTAAAACCAAGAAAAAATACCATTGAAGTTATAGCAAAGGAATTAAATGCCAAAAAAACTTAAAAGAAAAAGTTAGTAATTTGATAATAAAATATCAAAAGTTTTTGAAACGCAGAAATGTCATAAGTTTTCATAAAATGTTTGACATTAGTTATAAAAAAAGACTGCAGTGTTATCCAATAAACAATGTACAGTCTTATCTGCAAAGCAAAAGGAAAAACTTTACAAAAAAAAATACGATATGAATACTGGGCTCTCCATTTTGATGGAAAAAAATTAACAAAAGTAAAATCCAAGTAGTAACTATTAAAAATGAATTTAAAGAAATTAAGCTCGGGGTACTTGTGGTAGATAATGGAAAAGCGTTAACAATATATAATGGTATTAAGAACTTAGTGGAAAAATACAATATAATTGAATCTATAAATATTATAATACGTTATTGCAAAACCATTACAAATCTTTGTGTTTACCTCCACCACAATATGTTGGTTGTCACATTACACATATTGGATTTATTACTTCGGCACATAATGGATGAAGTTTTCGGAGGAAAAACAACTTCTCCAAATATAGAATATCCCTTTGTATTGGAAATTATAATTAATTACGACGATATGAAACGTTTGTATAAACAAAATTCACAGAAAATAAATATCGAAAACATTAAATGGCGGGATGATATGTAGTATTTATTCGAACTATGCACTTATTTTCGATATTATATACAAAATAAAAAATTTCCGTATGTAGAATTTAAACACATACCACCAATAATTTATGCTCGATGGAATTCGAGGGCAATTCTGGCGATTCTGGCTTTATACCACTTCCGAAACAAATTGTATCCAGTTTGTGAAATTATAGCAGGTGCGTGGTTTGTTGTCTGGTTTTCGGATCACCGTTTTAATGAAAAAAACTTCTCAAGTTTGAACCAAGCCCTAATTCCATAAAGTTGTTCAAATTATAAATTTGTGATTAGCGTACCACAATCAGTTACAAAACTTACTGCCAAGAAGATTTTCTGCAAAGTGATTTTGAGCCTCAATAATTGCATTTGGTGCGGAAGGTTTTTCAGCGTGAACGACATCAAACCATGATTTTTGTAATCAGTTCAACTCCCCCTAAGTCATGGCGGGAACGGCCGTTGCCAAAAAAATTGACGCACCCTAGTGTATATATCATTTGCTACGAGCCAAAAGTGTAACACATCGAAGGAGTGACCTATGACCCCATGTATGTTTGGCGGAACTTCGAATTGCATCATTTTAAGTCATTTCAGCAATGTCCGTCCGTCCGTCTGTCTGCGGGCTGGTGCGCACGATAACTCTAGAAAGGATTAACAGATTGACTTCAAATTTGGTATGCGGTAATATTTTTCTCTATCTCCGGCTTAGTTCGAAGATAGGCTATATTGGTCCACTCCATCTATTACCTCCCCTACAAAGGGTTAACTTTAAGTGAAATATTGTTTCTTTTATAGTACCTAGGATCCAAAGAAAAGTGGGCCTTATTGGCACGCCCCACACAAATGAACCACTTTGCACCAAAAGTTAACAGCTTATACCTTTAATACCAGTGCATACAAATACTTGAAATTTTGTACAGTATAATGCTTTTATATTACCTAGAGTCCAGAGAAAAATTGGCGTTGTTGGCACGCGTTATGGGTACCTCCCACACAAATGTACTATTTTGCACCAGAACTTAAGAGCTTATAACTTTATACCGGTATTTACTTTAAAGTTAATAAATGCAATTTAAATTGATAATAATTGAATTAAATCAAAACTATTAATACATTTACGAATATTTTTTGGGACTCAAGGTGAAGGGATTCATAAGTCGGTTTACCCGACGGAACTTTCTTACTTGTTTATTTTTTTATTTTTGTAGGAGTTTTGTCTCTACACATAGATGATGTGGTATGTACTGAATTCAATAAACTACACATTCCTTTCTTTTTATATTTTTGTTTTACAACACAATGTTTCGATTAACCTCTTGGTCTTCAGTTCAACTCCATAATTATAACTCAAGCCAAACAATCAGAGTATCACTCCATGGAAATTAAATACAAATTAGGTGCCAACCATTTTTAGGAATTCTTCCTAACCATAATACTTCTAATGAATTTTGTGTACACATTTGATTCTCAAAAAAAAAAAATTATTATAATAACAGCCCTTTCGAAATTTTTAATTTATTTATTTTACCACAAGTACAGATTTCCTTCAATACACATGTCTCTATGATCAGTAGACCTCGGAATTTTGCATATCTTTAAATTTTCATCCGATTTGAACCAAAATTTGTATTTAGACGTTTCATCACTCAAATTTAAATAATTTGAGTGCACATCAAAAATATGCGAAAATATGCAAATTTTTTTGTCGATATATGAATCAAAAATGCAAAATATCAGAAGGATATGTCAATACTATTTAAAAAATCGTATCACAAAAATGAAAAAATTAAATTTAACAAAAAGTTAAATTTAATACATTTTATGTAGATATGCATATATCATCTTTTGTGTAAGTTAGGTCAAGGTTATATAGTATAAAGTGAATCAAAATGTTTCAGTCTCATTGATAAAACTTACGCTAGAATTTGCATTCTAATATTTGTCACATCCGTTAAGCAAAGATCGTAAATAATTTGTATTCCATTTAAAAATATTGTATATTTAATAATTTTATGTCAAGTATGAAATTAAATAATAAAAAGGAGAAATTTCGGTATAAATTGAAAAAATAAATATGTAGATGGTATAGGGACAATCATTAAGAGAAGGATGTGTGCGGCAGTGAAGGTCCATAAGGTCATTTTAAATCAGCCCATTCAATGATACAAGGTTTTGATTGGTTCCGGAATAAAAGGCATAAGAATACTTCTCAAATGGAGTTAAAAAATATCAATATATTTTAGAAAATAGGTGGAAAACTAAAAAAACCAAGAATAACCGACCTAAACATTATTTTGAGAAGATTTCTGCTTATAATATTCTAGCAGGACACAGCGTATTCTAATTCAGAAACTAATCCTTTGTAGAAAATGAAAAAAATAGCATTGTCATAAACATTGAAATAAAAGAGAAAGAGTTTTTAAGATGTCAAAACTTGTTTTTGGCAACGAATTTTGTATTTGTAAGATTTTACTCGATGTGATAAAGAAAGTCGGCAATACGAATATGATTTAGTGAATAAAACGACTTCGATTTTGTTTTTTCGCAGAAAAAAACTAGTTTTATAGATGCATGTTGGCTAATAAATCCTGGACAATATTTCGATCTACTCATTACTCCTTCAGATTGAGACTATGTCACACCCGTTACATTGGCTTGTCATACCTGTTACATATTAAAATATTTACTACAAATGGAATAATAATTTAAATTATTTGGAATGAAGTCTTCAATATACACTATACTCTCGAGATACCAAAAAATGTTTTTTTGTTGGCAATACATAGAAAAAATTTACAGTATGCAATAAAGAAAGCGGCTGATCAAGATTCAATCAAAACCTAAGGTCACACCCGTTACGGTAATATATCAACCATATTTTTTTTATAAAAAATATTATTTAATTTCCTCGCATGTCAGTAGGTAACACTTATGAATGTCTACATAAACAACCCATTGTGAGTTGTCATTATAAATTATATAGATCAAAATCAGGAAAATACTCAGTAACAATGTCACACACGTTCCGTTGGAATCACCCATATGTAGATTTGGATGCAATTTTGCACGCGTATATATTTTGCACGCAATTTTGAACGGAATGTCAGATTTGAATGATATATGTACCGTTGGAAATATTTGAACATCTTCCCTAAGAATTATAAATTAAGTTACACATTTTTGTGTATTAAGGACTCAAAAGGACGAAAATATCCTTAAACCTTGATTATCCCGAAAAGTGTATCTTAAATTTTTTTTGTTATATTTTTCAAAGTTACCCACATAATTTCCCAAAAAATGTAAAAATTTCAGCATTGGTCTCCATGGTTTAAAAAAAAATATGAATTAATTAATGTCCGTCCGTCTGTCAGTTCGACTGAATGGTGCTAACGATAATTCTGGAAAGGAGTGACCGAATGACGTAAATCAGAAAATGTTTCCCTAGTATGTGGGAGCAATGACCCACAATATTAAAAAAATTAATTGAAAATTGGAGGAAGAAGGCGAGGTCAAAGTTCAGAAAAATTTATTTTTTCCTCTGCAATGGGTTTTTGAAGTTAATTTTATTACTACAAAGCATAAGAATTTGAAAATAGAGCTTTTTCCACGTACTTTACATAAAAAATACTAACTTTATCTTGAATTTTTTATAAAAAATGTTCAATACGTACTTTGTAAATTTAGAGTGGTGCAAAATTTGGTGTGGGCACAATTTTGTTTCAGAAGTTACATTCATAACTGAAAATCTTCACCAAATTACAAAGTAAAATATTAAAAAAAAACTAACAAACAATATATATTTAGTTGAAAACACATACAAATTTTTTTTTCTGTGTAATTTCGTGAAGATTTTCAGTTATTATCATGTAACTTCTGAACCAAAGTCGTCCTCACTCCAAAATGTACACCATCGATGTGTACATATGGACCAATTTTTATAAAAAATTTAAAAAATAAATCGATTCAGAGATATCTTAATTTATATTTTTAATTTCCGTGAAAAGTGACCGAAATAAATTGTTTAAGATAAAATTTTTTTGAAAAAATGCTTCAAGAAATTATAATTTCTATTTTTAAATTATTATGCTTTGTAGCATTAAAATTAACTTCAAAAAACCATTACAGATGAAAAAAATAATTTTTTTGAACTTTGACCTCACACCTGCCTCCAATTTTCGTTTAATTTTTTTAATAGTGTTGGTTATTACTCCTACATACATCATTTCTGAGAACATTTTCTGAGAATTTGAGAAAGATCGAATTTTTGACCTGTGACACTAAAGAAAGAACTACCCATATTAAGAATCTTTTTTGTTCCTATAAGGAACATAGGGATAGCATGAGTTCTTCGCAGCGCGTGTCCGACCCATTAATACCAGTGCATACGAATACTTGAAATTTTTTGCAGTGTAATGTTTTTATAGTATTACAGTACAAAGTGGGCGTTATTGCCACGCCCCTTCTAGTACCTCTCACACAAATGGTAACAATTTTGTGAAATGTTAAAACACTTTTTTTTATATATTTACCTCAATGAGTTTCTCATTTTTAACATTTCACAAAATGTTTACCATTTGTGTGAGAGGTGCTAGAAGGGGCATGGCAATAACGCCCACTTTGTACTGGACTATAGGTACAAAAAAAACATTACACTGCACAAAATTTCAAGTATTTGTGTGCACTGGTAATAATGTTATAAGCTGTTAATTTTTTTGTACCAATTGGTCACTTTGTGTGGAGGGTATCAAAAGGTGTGTGGAATGTTCGTTTTTTTTGTCCAGCTTATAGAGAAGGTAAAGTGATTACTATGTATGAAATTTTACATAATTCCCATGAGTAGTTTAGAAGATAAAGAGTTTTAACATGCCCAAAAATGTTAACCATTTGTGGGGGAGGTGCCACAAAGAGTAGGCCAATATGGTTGTCCATCAAACATAAACTGGGGTTGAATAAAATATTACCAAGTACGAAATTTTAAGTCATTCGGTCACTCCTTTCCAGGGTTATCGTCAGCACTTTTCAGGATAATCCAGGATTATAGACATTTTCGTTCTTTTGATGTCCTTAATACACAAAAAGTCGTTACTTAATTTAAAATTCTTAGAGAGGGTGTTAAATACATATGCACTTATACATATTGGACTTACTTCATACTTCTATTCAATCGCCAACATCTGAAAACTATCAATGATATATTCCAAAAATGTTACCTATTATCTAAGAAATTGGATCAATTTACCAAAAAAGTGGCAATTTGGCTGCTTAAATTATTGGAAATTAAAAATTTATTGCAGAAAAAGGTCGAAAATACGCACGACAAAACAAAGTGGCAATTTGGCTGCTTAAATTATTGGAAATTAAAAATTTATTGCAGAAAAAGGTCGAAAATACGCACGACAAAACAGATTGGACTATGCATTTCTACTAAGATTTTGTGGAAAAACGGCGTTGCCACTTCTTGCATGGAATCAATAAGATTGGTTGTTATCTTTGTATCTATGGAGTTCCAAGCATCTGCAATAGCCTGAAATAGCTTATTTTTATCTCCAGTTACGCTTTCTCGATGTATCTCTTTGTTGCAGAGTTCGGAAAAAAACACTAAGGAACGGTTCCTTAGCGTTCTGTACCGTTCCTTCGTCGCGAACGGAACAGTATCGCAATCCTTACACGAGAACAGAATACACTAAACATTTTTTTAGTGTTACTGTACGCGAACGATAACGTACCGTTCTTAGAACACGACGAACAGTACACTACGATAACGTACTACAACGTAGTGATACTGTTCTTTTGAACAGACACTAACGGTATCAGTACCTTTAGCGTTCCGTTCTTTTTTATATTCGACACAACAGGTCGCAAATATGAAGCAATCTTAATGAAAATTGGTACAGAGTTATTTCTTAACCCAGGGACGATCCCTATTTAAAATGGGGCATATCGGTCCATTCTTTGATATAGCCCCCATACGAAGGTCCCTTTCGATAAGACATATTTACGCACTAGAGAGCGAATTTTTTAACCGATCATGCCAAAATTTTAATATATGTTCATTCCATTGCATTCAATCATGCCTAGTGAAAATGATGCATATCGGTCCATTTTTTGATACAGCCCCAATACAAAGCTCCCTTTCGATAAGACATATTTATGTTATAGACGACGAATTTTTTTATCCGATCATGCCAATATTTAAATATTTGTGCTTCCTATTGCATTTAATCATGTCTAGTGAAAATGGGGCACATCGGTACATACTAGCCCCCATACGAGGGCCCTTTCGATAAGACATATTTACGCTCTAGAGAGCGCATTTTTTAACCGATCATGCTGAAATTTAAATATTTGACGAATAGTATTGACATATCCTTCTAAAATTTCGCATTGTTCATATTTCGCAAAACTTTTTTGCATACCTAGTATGTTCAAAAAATTTGCGAATTTTGTATTTTTTCAAAAAGTATTTATTTGTTCATGAATATCTACTTTGTCCCCTTCAAAGTAATTCCCCTCGGATATAATACACTTCTGCCAAAAGTTTTTTCCAATCCTCGAAGCACTTCAAATAATAATTTTTTGAGATCTTGTTCAGCTCCTCCTTCGATGCCGTCTTTATCTCCTCTATCGTGGCGTAGCGTCGTCCTCTCATGGGCCTTTTCGGTTTTGGGAACAAAACCTCCAGAGAATTGATGGCAGCCAGGCTGTCCGAGTAAATGACAACGCCAGTGTCTATTTCCCATATTGCCATTATTTCGGCTTGATAGACACTGCAGGTATCTGGTAGTCTGTGAGCTATATCCAAACTAAGCTCTGCACAGTGTACTCCGAAGACAACCTTTTCATCAAGCTTCGAACCATCCGTGTGAAAGTGGAGATGGTTTCTATTACCTGGTATTCTTCCAACCCATTTATCTCTGGCGGGAATCATAGTGATGTAATTTCTCTCGAAGGTGTACACCATTGGTATATAGTCCACTCGGTGGGTTACCATAGCACTACACTTTGATATCCTCATGTGACCGTAGTTTTTGTACCTCCACATTGTAAGCAGTTTAATCTTATTGCCGCTTTGGTTGCAACTTCTCTCGCCACAATATTAATCGGCAGTATATGGAGTAGGGCTTGTAGAGACTCGGTCGCTGTAGTCCTTAAGGCTCCGCTTATGTTCAGGCAGGCTGTTCTCTGAACTTTTGTTAGTAGGTTAGTTAGTCAGTTGCCGTCCACCATACCACAATGCCGAATAGCAGTATAGGACGAACTACTGCTATATATATCCAGTGGACGATTTTAGGAGGGAGGTCCTACCGCGACCCTACAGCCTTTTTGCAGGAATATAAGGCGACGTTGGCCTTCCTTACACGTTCCAATACGTTAAGTCTAAATATCAGTTTCCTATCTAGAATTATTCCTAAAAATTTTGACTTTTAATTAGTCTAATCAAACTAGAGTTAACTTTTAGATGTGACAGTGCCGCAATTACTGCATCTGAGTGAATGTTGTTAAAAGCCCCTTCTATGTCAAGAAATGCCACCATGGTGAATTCCTTGAAATGCAGGGACGATTCGATAGTGCCCACATGTTCGCGCAGGGCTGATTCTGTAGACTTCCCCTCATTGTAAACATGTTGGTTCACCGACAGGAGTTTTGTATCCAGGTTTTCCCTAATGAAATAATCTAAAAGTCTTTCCAGACCTTTCAATAGGAAGGAGGATAGGCTAATTGGTCTGAAGTCTTTTGGCCTAGTGTGTGATATCTTCCCCGCTTTAGGTATGAATACCACTTTGGTATCCCTCCATCGATTCGGGATTTATGAAAGCCTGATACAGCCTACATAAATTTTCTCCAGCCAGGTGATAATGTACTTCAACATTTTCTGTATTTCTGCTGGAGTGATGCCGTCTGGTCCAGGTGACTTGAAGGGCTCAAAGCCTTTAATAGCCCAGCTTATTCTGGATCTCTCAGTCAACAAGCTAGCGACGCTCGCAGTCCACTCGCACTCTTGTTGGTCCTGCTGATCCTCTGGTTCTGTTAGAGAGTTCCCCAGGAAATGTGTGTCGAGAAGTACATTGAGCGACTGCTCGCTGTTTTTGGGCCAATTATTTGCCTCATCCTGCAAGTAACCCACTGTACAGGGTGAAGCTGATAGTATTTTCCACTTCGCCACAGAAGGTATACCAAGAGCGTCTTTGCGCCTTGCTAAGCTCCTTCTTATAGATTTTGAGTTGCTCTTTACAGGCATCCCAAACATTAGCGACACTGTACAGGGTGAAGCTGATAGTATTTTCCACTTCGCCACAGAAGGTATACCAAGAGCGTCTTTGCGCCTTGCTAAGCTCCTTCTTATAGATTTTGAGTTGCTCTTTACAGGCATCCCAAACATTAGCGACCCCAGTAGATTTAGCCTTGTTGAATATCTTGTTGCAGTTCTTTTTCATAGCCGTTAGCTCAGAAGTCCACCATTGGGGTTTAGTTTTTCCCTTGAAGCTTGTTTTTGGACAGGCTTCTTCAAGGGAACTATTGAATGATGTGGTGATATGCTCGACCAGATTATCCAGACCGGCTTTGTCATTCGTTTCGTACAGAAGTTTGGAGTTGAGCACTTTCTTGAAATTCTTCTCATGCAGGTGCCACTTTGTCTTTCTCACATTTCTGTGGACGGCAGGTTCAGGCTCTTTTTCAGCGAGTTTGAACTCAATATAATGGTGACCTGAGAATGAGTGATCGTCCAGTACATTCCACCCAATAATTTTGTCTGACATCCGGTCAGTAGCAAACGTTATGCGAATGCGTGAAAATAGAGAAAATACATAAAACACAAACCTTTAATATTTTCTATAATAATAAATGGCAAGGGAGCCAATAAGTTTTTATTTATCTATTTAGTTGGTGGTGGTAACGAAGTTTACCTTTAAGTTGGATGGTACAGCAAGGGTACTTATCGAGCGAAAGTAAATTGAATTTTGTTTATGTCATTGATTTGTTTCGGTGCATATATTGGCCAATTTATCGGGCATACATACTCGTTAAAATCTGCCTACTCCTCATTACTACATCCTTGTAGTATTAGCTTTGCAGATTTTAACGAGTAACGATTCGTTTTCTTGTTCTTGACACTTGCTCCGCCACCGCTCTCCATCTTGGGCCGTCGCTCGAATAGGTACATCTTGCTGTACAAATATATTTAAGGTAAATCTTCGTTACCACAAACTTAGCAGCAAAAACAACAATAAACCTCAGGCACCTTGCCTATTATTATTACATTGAAACTAATCGTGTTTTATTTGTATTCTATTTCTCCCTACTCTCTTTATTGGCACTCGCGGCAACAACTATTTTGCTCCCCTACGCCCCCGCCGGCGTAAACACTTAGGTTGGTAGTTAGAATAAAGTCAAGAAGCGAATCACCCCTATTGTTTATATCCGTACTAGCCCAGATAGTATGATGAGCGTTCGTGTCTGCGCCAATAATCAGCTCGACCTCGTCAGACGTTGCTTCTTCTACTACATCCTTGAATAGAGCAGTCAGTACTATAGCTTCATAAGGCAAGTAGCTGGAGACCACCAATTATATGCGATTACCGATCTCCAGATTAGCAGATGTTTGGTCTTTACCACTTACCACTTGGAGTGCCTTCACAGTTGGCCAGAAGCAGTTTAAAGTTGGGTGTCCTGATACCGCACACCCTTCCTCCCACTGCGAAGGGCTCCTGTATCAGGACGATGTTCACTGCACCTGTGGACAGGCGCAGCAATAGAGCCGCTGAGGCTGCATTAGCGTGATGGAGGTTAATCTGTATAATTCTTACCATCATTGGTAATCGACAGATTCCACCACCCCGACAAGGGTATTATCGAACTGTTCGTCCGTATCATCGAGAAGCGTATCCCCGTCAGATGCGTCAAAGAGTCCGGAGACTCCCCTCAGCCCCTCTGTGTCAGAAGTAGAGCTTTCGTCCTCAGAGAAGGACGTTACAGATCTTCTTTTAGAGTTGGAGTCACCAGAAATATTGGGTACCTCCGCACTTCCAGAAAGCCGTGTATCAACCATGGTCGACGACTCACCTTCCACAGTGGGAGCTATATCCTGCTGGTATACCTTCAAGACTATAGTCTCGAAGCCATATTGTAGGGTTGCACTTCCACGTTGTATATGGGAGGTGGATTCAGCGTTAAGGATCAAATTGACCTGCCGCTTTTTACCATCCGCCTCACCCACCTTCCTGATTCTCCAATTATGGGCGGGCAGACCAGGATTGGAATCTTTTATTATTTCTAATATGTCAGCCGGGCTGGAGGGCTCTTCTGTAACCCAGGTGATGGCTCTAGGGTGACTAGGGATGTTTTTTTTCCACAACATCCAACTGGGCACACGGCCACACCTCACCCGCTCGACTCAGAGCAGCCTTATACAGGTCTACTGATCTGGCATCACCGAAATATAAGAGCTTTACTCTTACCCCTGATGCCATCCTGCATCGTTGCAGATTGGTGGTTTGCCCGGCATTTCTCTACGGACATCGAGGTAATTAGCCATAATGGCTGATTGCACATGGCTCCATTTGTTCTTGAGGATGGATCCATCCTCACTACTTCTGTCTATAAAGGCCCTCACTAGACTCTCCTTCGCCTTTTCATTGAAGGGCTTGGCGAGTGTCCTGTTGATGGTGACATTAGGGCCTCTTGCCTTTTTCGAAGGCAGGGGTTCATCAGGTGATCTGATTCTTTTGACTTTATTAGCCGTTAACACAGCTGAATTTGTGGCTCTTTCAGCCGGCTGATTGGCCTTAAGAGCATCTATGACGCCTTTAGCCCAGGTAAATGACTCTTTTTGTTTTTCGGTACGAGCCGAAACCTTAACAGCCTCCAACTTCGTCAAAACTCTGAGCGCTATCCGGTGCTCATTGTGCTTCCGTTTTGACGGTCGGACATGACGTTTTCCCCTCACCGTGCCACCTGTTGTGAGTACTGGGAAATTTTCACCATGTTTGGTGTGGTCGGATTTGGCCAAGACCAACGGACTGACAGTCAGACGATTGGGGAACCCCGCTCCATCGGAACGCGAAGGCATCCCCGTCAACGAATGTATTAATTTTTGTTGTCTGTATTAGCCCGTAATAGGTACTACAATGTAGGCCTTCCAGACTTTGTACAGATTTTTTTTGCGATTGCGTAATAGGTACTGCGTAATACATTTCAACTATCCGCTCTGAGCTAAACACGTCCGTTCACTACGACTGATCAGCAACGACCTTACAACGATCTTACCTATTGCGATTCCTACTGTTTTCATCTACCCTTCATTTACCATATTTTTATACCCTCCACCATAGGATGGATGGTATATTCATTTTGTCACTCCGATTGTAACACCTCTAATCGGGCTGGAAATTGCTAACTGGGGTTAATTTATACCCGCACCCTCACACGAACAACGGTAGACATAGGTCCATGTTTTGATATAGCCCCCATACAAAGGTCCCTCTAGATTTTATTTCTTAACGCAACAAAAACTACAAATTTCAACGAATCGGGCTGAAATTTTGTAATATGACTTTATTTGTGCCCGAAACCATTCATATGTTATCCATTAAGGAGGGTATATAAGATTCGGCCAGGCCGAACTTAACGCTTTTACTTGCACTGAAAAAAAATTTGACATGAAATTAAAAACAATTTTGCCCTTGAATCGTATATTTAATCTGTCTTTGTTTGAAGAACAAATTTCTTTAAATTTATTTGATTTCAAAGAAATTTTCATTCGTTTAAAGTAAAATTCCTTACCTCTATTATAAGATGTCCATAACACTATGTCATGTTGACTTTAACGTGACGTCATAAAATTAAAGAAAAAATCATTGATTTTAGTGCAACTCTCATTAACTCAAGTACACATTTTAATAGTTTGTAAGATTTTTTACTTAACATTGTAGAAATTCTCGTGTCATGTTTTTAAAGACAATATACCCTTAATTTTCAGTCCATTTTTTTGGTATTTTTGAATTAAGGAATAGTTATCTTTTAAATTAAGAGATTGTTTTTATCTGCGAGAGGACAATTTAGACTCTTTTTGGTCGCAAATTGAGAACAATAGTGAGAGTTACAATGAAGTTTGTTTGGAATTTTTGATTCAGTTCTTGTTGAGCGGTGGTAGATAAAGTTTGTGCGCGCTTGCGCGAGTGGACATTTTGAATTCTACATAATTAACAAAAATTCTACATAATTAAACATTTGTTTGTATATTGTATCGATTGGCTGCTCATACGACGTTGAGACAAAAAGGGGTAGATTACAAAATGTGAGTGTGTGCGTTGTAGGTACGCGTATTGATAACAAAAAAAGTCATAAAATCCGACATTCAGAGTAGTGGAGTTTATGTGCGTTTACGAATTTATTACTGTGACAAAAATAATGCAAAAAGACTGTAAATATGTGTATGTATGTATTCAAGAAAGAACAAATTAAAGCCGATGTCGGAACAATGAGCGTTGTTTATCCGCTGTCGAAGTAAATTGCAAATATTTCCATAATGAATAAATAAAATAAACAGTTATTTTGTGAATTAAATAGAATATCATTACCTAAACATGCAAATATGCTAAATCCAATTTTATGAAAATTGAGATTTGTTATAGAATGATAAAATACATCATCTAGAAATAATAAAACACTATTATGCTGTTTTCCCACTTTGTGCAGAGATATTCAAATATTCTAAGTTCGCACAAAAATGCAAAACATGTGAACTCTGTATAAAAACGGATAATTATGATAATTATAATTAAAAATGATTATTATTTAAGCGGAACAAATAAAAGATCATTCGCGTATTTGCAGAATTAAAAAAACAGTTAGTTGTTAATTGTTCTTCCTTCTGACAACTTTTTGAAACTGGACTTAGCATATTTGCATGTTTTGCTCACGATATGTCATATTAAATAATTTCGAATCGATACAAAAATGTTGATGTGAACAAGTCTTAATTTATGAGTAAGAAAAATTTACATATCGCACCTGTTCCACAAAAGGGTAACAACTCAAAATTAGAAAAAATCACTATTAATATTATGGAGGACAAATTGGAGGACTAAAAATCATCTTCATCTATAAATCGTTTTAGATTTGTAATTAGGATACTCTCCTGCATATGAACATCTTTGTGTCTATAATATTTTAGAATTCAAACTTTTTTACAAAATGGTATGGCAAATACAATTACTTGACAGCTCAGCTCCTTGTATTGCGATTTCGTGGTTGCTAAACCAATAATTCAGCAAGGTTCAGCTTAAAAAACCAGCTCTAAGAGGCCTAGCTTCTCCCAAACGAATAAGAAATATTCCTCACCTCTGGTATTTAAACTCAAAAATAACCACGTCAAGTAATGTATTTGCTACCGCTGCTCATACGAAGAGAACTATTCGTTTAAGGAAAATATTTTGCAAAATGTCATTTATTTATCCATTACAATAAATACTCATACTCGTATATGTACCCTCTAATATGAAGAAAACTAGACGAAACACAATGGCTACTAAATAAACTATTTATCGAAATCAAATGTTTTAAAAAATAATAATTTAATAAAAAAAAAAATAAAAAATTACCATGAACGTTTAAACAAATAATGAAATAAAAATATTTTACGAAACTTAATTTACACTTGTGGAAAGTACAGAATGTGATTGGATTTAATTACAGAATGTTCTTAATCTAATGTCATTTCATGTATTTAATGTAACCACAAGCTGTAATAGATTTAAAAATGTGATGTCTTTCATCGAAGTATAAGGCGTTATTCTTTCAAAGATGTTTAATGTCCCGATTTAAAGATGATTAATGACTTTAATTGTAGTACAAGATGTACTTATTTTAAAAGTCTTTGTCTTTGGAGCCAAATCAAAGAAAAAATCTTCAAAGTTAAGAAAATTTCAATGATTTTCAGTACACTTTTCTTTCAGTTTGTTGTTGTTTGTTTTGCCGTTGACAAAACTACAAGATGATAGAGTGGTGGCTATCGAAACTAATCAATTCTACCAAGCAATTAAGACTACCATTTTTGGTATTTGTTCCTACTACATTTTTGCAATAGACAGAATGTAACTGGAACATAATGTCTTGAACCGAATAAATTCGGACTGAATAATAAAAGCGCAGACCAAAAATAAACAACAACACATACATACAAACATATGAGATACAATGATGTCGGCATTAACCGATGACAAAACTACTTTTGTTTTTGTGTCTAGCAAAGCGAACCCAAACAAAAAACAAAAATCTACTGGTATGAGAGTTTTAGTATGTTGCTTAGTTCGGCATAATACGGGTTTGGTTAGTAGTTCTTGTTCTTCTGACATATTAGAGATAATAAAAGATTCCAAACCTGGTCTGCCGACCCATAAATGGAGAATAAACCAGGTAGGTGAGGCGGATGGTAAAAAGCGGCAGGTAAATTTGATCCTTAACGCTGAATCCACCTCCCATATACAACGTGCAAGTGCAACCCTGCAATATGGTTTCGAGACTACAGTCTTGAAGGTATACAAGCTCACTTTCCCCAGTGGGAAGGTGAGTCGTCCACATTGATTGATACACGGCTTTCTGGAAGTGCGGAGGGACCCACGCCCATTATTTCTGGTGACTCCAACTCAGAGAAGATCTGTCCTTTTCTGAGGACGAAAGCTCTACATCGGACAGTGAGGAGGTGAGAGATGTCTTCGGGCTCTTTAACACATCTGGCGGGGACAGGCTTCTCGATGATACGGGCGAAGAGTTCGATAACACCCTTGTCGGGATGGATGTTAATCTGTCGAGTACCAATGATGGTAAGAATTCTACAGATTAACCTCCATTACGCTAAAGCAACCTCAGCGGCTCTATTGCAGCGCCTGTCCACAGGTGCAAGTGGTAAGGACCAAACAGCTGCTAGTCTGGTGATCGGTAATCGTATATATTGGGTGGTCTCCAGTTACTTCCCTTATGTAGTACCAACAGCTGTCTTCATGGAAGTAGTAGAAGAAGCAATGTCTGACGAGCTCGAGCTGATTATTGGCGCAGACACGAACGCTCATCATACTATCTGGGGTAGTACGGATATAAACAGAAATGTCAGGAAGACAAAGTGGCACCTGTATGAGAAGAATTTGAAGAAAGTCCTTAACATTACAATTTGTTTTTATTCGACCTTTTGATATGAATTAATAGCCAATAAATAGTCAAGCTCGAGGTCATAATTTAACTGTTATTAAAACATTTTATTTAATTTCCAATATTTCGCAATTGCTTTAAATTGCTTCATCAGGGAAAACTACAATAATATATAAAACAGAAAAAATATATAAAAGAATATACTTGTAAATATCACAGTTAACTTATTCTAGATTAAAAAAGGTGTATAAGTACATTTAAAACGATCACTTACATAGAAAAAACAACAACACAATTTAAAAACTTATTCTACTGTAGTTTTACTACCATTGTCTAAGGTTGATATTGCAATTAAAAATGACGAGAAGATTATTTCTTTTGACGTTGTGTCACTTTTTCCAAGCGTCCCAGTTGACTTAGCGGTGACGATTATTGAAAATAGATGGGAAGAAATAAAAGAATTTACAAATATGACACGGAGCTTATTTCTAAGAATTCTAAAATTTTGCATAATTGATAATAGATATTTTCAATTTGAAGACAAAATATATAAACAAAAGAAAGGTCTTCCTATGGGATCTCCAGCTTCACCCATTGTGGCAGACATAGTTATGGAGAAACTATTAACAGATTGCGAAAGTAATTTAACAACAAAACCGTCTATATTGATAAAATATGTGGACGATCTATTCGCCGTTTTACCTGAAAGTGCAATATCAGATACGTTAAGAACATTAAACAATTTTCATAAAAATATTAAGTTTACAATGGAAGTAGAGAAAGGTGGAAATCTTCCATATTTAGATACTCTAGTAATTAGACAAGATACAATATTAAAACTTAATGGTATCAAAAACCTACAGCATCGGGCAGGATAATTAACTTCCACTCAAAACATCCAAAAAAGATCATTATTAATACTGCCAAAAATTTAATAAACCGTATATTGTCAATAAGTGATAAGGAATAGAGCCAAAATCTTTAATATATTGGAAAACAACAGTTTCCCCAAGAACCTCATACAAACTCTTATAAAAACAACAAAACTCGAACAAGAAAAGAAAATAGTAAATAACGTAGAACCAAAAATATACAAATCTTTAACTTATGTTCCTGGAATTTCAGAAAGAATACAAAATTCAAAAATGTATAACAATAACAAGTTTACAATTGCACACAAAACAAATAACACTCTTAAAGGTCTTTAAAATAACCCAAAAAGCAAAATTCCAACTATGGAGAAACACAATGTAGTATATGAAATTACTTGTGATGGAAATGAGAAAGAAAAATGCGAAAAACTTTATGTCGGTACTACAAAAAATAAGTTAAAAACAAGAATTTCGGGACACAAATCGGATTTAAAATTAAGAAGTTTAAATACAATACAAAAAACAGCACTTGCAACCCACTGTGCAAAACAAAAACATGTTCCCAACTTTGACAACGTACGTGTGCTAACGAGCGAACAACACTACAAAAAGAGATTCACACAAGAGATGCTTCACATTGTAAACTTACCAAATGAGAAAAGAATAAACTTCAAAACAGACACAGAAGGAAATGCCAAAATCTATAGACAGCTGATAAAGAAGGGAAAGAACATCAAACGATCATATGTGCAATAAGAAAACATCCAACAGTGCAATATCAACCTTAGACGATGGTAGTAAAACTACAGTAGAATAAGTTTTTAAATTGTGTTGTTGTTTTTTCTATGTAAGTGATCGTTTTAAATGTACTTATACACCTTTTTTAATCTAGAATAAGTTAACTATGATATTTACAAGTATATTCTTTTATATATTTTTTCTGTTTTATATATTATTGTAGTTTTCCCTGATGAAGCAATTTAAAGCAATTGTGAAATATTGGAAATTAAATAAAATGTTTTAATAACAATTAAATTATGACCTCGAGCTTGACTATTTATTGGCTATTAAGAAAGTCCTTAACTCTAAACCTCTGTACGAACCGAATGACAAGCCCGGTCTGGATAATCTGGTCGAGCATAATACCACATCGTTCAATAGTTCCCTTGAATAAGCCTGTCCAAAAACAAACTTCTGAGCTAACGGCTAGGGCAAAGGCCAGCAACAAGCTATTCAACAAGGCGAAATCTACTGGGGTCGCTAATGATTGGGATGCGCATTGGGTTGCTCTTTAGAGCAACTCAAGATATATAAGAAGGAAAGCGCAAACGCGCTCTTGGTATACCTTCTGTGACGAAGTAAAAAAAGTCTATGACGCCGCAAGGCTGAGGAAAATACTATATGCTTCACCCTGTACAGTGGGATATATACAGGTTGAGGCAAATGCTCGACATACATTTCCCGGGGAACGCCCTAACAGAACCCGAGGATCAGCAGGACCAATAAGAGTGCGAGCGTCGCTAGCTTGTTGACTGAGAGATCCAGAATAAGCTGGGCTATAAACGGCTTTGAGCCCTTTAAGTCACCTGGACCACACGGCATCACTCCAGTAGAAATGCGGAAAATATTAAAGTACATAAACCCCTGGCTGGAGAAAACTTATGTATGCTGTTATACATCCCGAATCGATGGAGGGATACCAAAGCAGGAAAGATATCGCGCACTAGGCCAAAGGACTTCAGACCAATTAGCCTATCCTCCTTTCTATTGAAAGGTTTGGAAAGACTTTTAGATTATTTCATTTTGGATAACCTGGATACGAAACTCCTGTCGGGAAACCAACATGCTTACAATAAGGAAAAGTCTACAGAATCAGCCCTGCACGAGCTTGTGAGCACTATCGAATCATCCCTGCATTTCAATGAATTCACCATGGTGGCATTTCTTGACATAGAAGGGGCTTTTAACAACTTTCACTCATATGCGGTAATTGCGGCACTGTTACATTTAAAGGTTAACTCTCGTTTGATTATAATAATTCAAAGCCTGCTCAGCAGAAGACGCATAACAGCATGTCTTGGGTCCACAACTCTAACAAGGTCTGTAAACGGAGAGACCCTACAAGGAGGAGTACTGTCTCCACAAATTTGGAACCTAGCGGTGAATGAAATCCTGCTAGATCTAGAACGTTGTGGATGCCAGGTAGTGGCATATGGGGACGAATGTCCCACATGTGGACCCTCCACCTCGGATAAATGGAACAGATCTAGTCTTTTCTGAAAGTAAAAAAATTTTAGGATTAATAAACTGTTTAGGATGATAGGAAACTGTTATTTAGACTTAACGAATTGGAACATAAAAGAAGCGCCAACGTCGCCTTATATTCCCTCAAAAAGGCGTGGGATCGTGGTGGGGCATCTCTCCATTGTCGTATAACAGTTTTGGACGAACTATTGCTATATACATATATCCAATGGACGATTAATATTGTGGCGAGAGAAGATGCAACCAGAGCGGCACTAAGATTAAACTGCCTATCAATGTGGAGGTACAAGAACTACGGTCACATGAGGATATCAAAGTGTAGTGCTATGGTAACGGACCAAGTGGACTACATACCAACTACGTACACCCTTGAGAGGAACTACATCACTATGATTCCAGCCAGAGATGAATGGGTTGGATTGTTCGAAGCTTGATGAAAAGGTTGGCTACACTGTGAAGTACACTGTGAAGAACTCAGTTTGGATATATAGCAATACTCGTATGGGAAGTTGCCAAGTGGCTGACTCTCAACATAGTAACCAACACTGCCGTTGTCATTTACTCGGACAGCCAGGCTACCATCAATTATCTGGACGCCACATCCCTAAATTCACAAACACCCATCGACTGCCGCAGATCTCTTAACGAGATGGCTGAGGAGTTTAATATACACCCATATGGGTGCCTGGGCATAGGGATATCCCGGGGAACAGCAAAGCCGATGAACTTGCTAGGAAAGGGACGACATTACAAATTCTCGAAGAATTTGCATATATTGGTGCGCCACTATCCACGTGCAAGCTTTGGCTTAGGCAAGAGGCAATCAGGCAGTCCAACGAAAGATGGACAAAAATTGACACCTGGAGGGTAGCTAGACAAATCTGGCCAAGGTATGGCCTGAGAAGGTCAAAATATCTCCTCGTACTAGAGAGCAAAAGATTGTCTACTTAGTATCAGTTCTGACGGGACACTGCTTGTTCGGCGAACACGCAAAAAGATTGGTATTGACTCCAATGACTTCTGCAGAAGCTGTGGAGATGAGGAAGAATGAGAGCATTGAGGACTTGCTATGCGACTGTCCCGCTTTGTGTAAAAGACGACTGAACATACTGGCGTCGGCCTTTCTAGGCAGTCCAACAGATCTTTCCGGTACCGATATTCATACTATCGATTACTTTGTATATCAAACAAGTTGGTTTCGATGAGGGGCATTTCAGCCCGTGGTTGCACTAGGGACCTCAGCTGATCTATGTGAGCTGGTAAAAACAAAATACGGCTGCCACCCTAACCTAAACCTAGTAGTTCTTGTTAAATTCAATTTACTGCTTACATAAGTATTTCAGCTGATTTAGTTTAAAGACATACATTATTCCTATTGGATTCTGAAGATGATAGAGTGGTATCTACCGAAAATAGTCTATTTTACCAAGCAATTTAAATTCTCTACCATTTTTTGTATTTGTTTCTATTACATTTTTCCAATAGACAGTATGTAACTGGAACATATGGTCTTGAACCGAATAAATTCGGACTGAATAACAAAAGCACAGACTATAAACAACAACACATACAAACATATGAGTTACGATGACGTCGGCTTCGTCGGTTTCGGTGTATTTGCCCTTGCTGCATGCTGTTGAATGGACAGTAACCTGTGATCAGTTATAGTCCTAAGGTAACTATCGATTAATCTCTTCAGAGTTTGGTAGTATGTGCATACGAACTTTTATTCTACATAGATTCGTGATTTGCTAATATCGTTGACGTGACCTAAAAAAAATAGATCTCCACCATTTTGCGCTTAGGGTCCTTCAATTATATACAGTTTTGATGTTATTTTTTAATGAAAAATTTCCATTGGAATATCTTTCAGATGTTTACGCTTAACAATATTGCAACGCCGGGTATAAAAACTACTTTCTTATTAATAAAAGTAGTCATAAATATCAATTATTGTATTCTTTTTTGCAGGTTCTACACGGTATGTGTACAGAAAATGGGAAAACAAAACAGCAAACTAAAGCCGGAAGTTCTAGAGGATTTAAAGCAAAACACTGAATTTACAGGTAAATTTTATAATATTCTAAACTTCGTAATAAATATTATACTATAATGTAATAAAATCATTCAAAGTGTCAACCAGACTTAGGCGAGTGTAATGAAAACAACAATTTACAGTTTCGCCCTAGGTCTAGCTCGACAATAATGATCACTTTAATTTTTCCCCCGAGTGTCATACGGATACAACACACGGTGGGGTGGAAACCCGGAAAGTGACAAAAACCGATATTGGATCTCCAACTTGCCACATTTATTTTCGGGTCTGAACTCCTTGGACTATCTCTGTATGAAGTAGTATATGATTATGCATCTGCTAAATTTTTGTCGAATTCCTTACCTCATATAAATTTCTTACATTTAACGTTTTCCTAGAATATATTGAAAATGAAGGATACGCCACGATGAGTTGTTTCAAGATGATTAGAAAATAATAAAAATAGTTCTAAAAATAATAAGAGACTATGACATTACCTTGATTTTTCCAAAATATTTAGAATATAAATCTTATTTATTTGCTTGTAAATTTCTCTAGTCCTAGATAACGTAAGATTCGCGAGATTTGTGTTAGCATATTCCTGATGATGTTTCTCAAAAGATAAGTTTGCGACGTTTAGTTTCTTTCGATTTTATATATTTATACCCTCCACCATAGGATGGGGGTATACTCATTTTGTCACTCCGTTTGTAACACCTCTAAATATTGATCTGAGACCCCATAAAGTATATATATTCTTAATCGTCTTAAAATTCTAAGACGATTTAGCCATGTCCGTCTGTCCGTCCGTCCGTCTGTTGTAATCATACTACAATCTATCGTCTGAAATTTTGTAATATGACTTTATTTGTGCCCGGACCCATTCACATGCTATCCATTGTGGATATAAGATTCGGCCAGGCCGAACTTAACGCTTTTACTTGTGATTCCTACTGTTGTCATATTCTAGACATTTACCATATTTGTATACCCTCCACCATAGGATGGTGGGTATAACACCTCTTAATATTGATCTGAGACCACATAAAGTATATATATTCTTAATCGTCATAAAATTCTAAGAGGATTTAGCCTTGTCCGACTGTCTGTCCGTCCGTCTGTTGTAATCACGCTACAATCTATAATACTTCAGCTAGGTGGCTGAAATTTTGTATAGATACTTCTTATACCTGCAGATAACTTGGGACTGAGAATGGGCTATATCGGTCCACATTTTGATATAGCCCTAATGTATAGCATCTGTCCGATTTTACTTCTTAACGCCATAGAGACCACAAATGTCAACTGATCGGGGTGAAAATTGGTAACTGGGGTTACCAACCCTCACACGAACAACGGTAGCCAGAGGTATAACCCCCATACAAAGGTCCGCAACAAAAACCAAAAATTTCAACGAATCGGGCTGACATTTTGTAATATGACTTTATTTGTGCCCGGACCCATTCACATGATATCCATGGTGAAGGGTATATACGATTCGGCAAGGCCGAACTTAGTGCTTTTACTTGTTTAGATTTAGATTTATAAATTTATTTTCATGAATGCTGGTTTCATGAATATATACATAGGTAACAGGTTTGATTGTTCGTATTACTATTTTTACTAAAAGAAATAACATTGCATTTATTTGAATAGATTATACATTGTATGTTGTGGAGGAGGTTATTCCAGAGACGTATACAGGGTATAATGACGTTTCTTTTAGATCATATCTCAATAAAATTAGTTTCATTCCTCTATTTGAACGAGCAAATGTTATGCGACTAAACAGGTATTCAGGCTCCTTTGTATAGATGATCCTGTGTAGAAGAGTTAAACATTTGTCTCTTAACAGATTACACTATGCAAAAAATGTTGTCCAAGGGATGTGGATAACAGTTTCTAGTGCAATTTGGTGCCACAAACACGAAAAAAATATTAAAAATATTTTTTATGGTAAATTTTTTTTTAAATTCCAGCTTTCATAGAAAGTAGATTTAGTATTTGGACCATAATTTGTTAAGTATAAGCCTGATTGATTGAGTAACAGTCGTCAAAAATATGAGAACACCAGTAAGGAAAGGCTAAAGTCGGGCGGTGCCGACTATATAATACCCTACACCACTCTCGTAATATTGAATAACTCTGATATATAAATTTAGTAATTCATGTATAAATTGTTTACATAAATTTACTTTTGGGACATTTTATACTTATATAATACCCTGTACCACTGTGTGGTGTAGGGTATAAAAACGATTGGATCTAAAGAGCCAAATCGGATGAAACATATATATGGGAGCTATAGCTAAATCTTAACCGATTTTCTTCAAATTCGGTAGTGTTGGTTCATGGATCAAGAATCTCTACCATTCTAAATTTCAACACGATTGGATGTAAAATACAGCTTTTATAGGACTAAAGGGCCAAATCGGACGAAACATATATATAGGAGCTATAGCTAAATCTTAACCGATTTTCTTCAAATTCGGCAATGTTGGTTCATGGATCAAGAAACTCTACCATTCTAAATTTCAAAACGATCGGATGTAAAATACAGCTTCTATAGGACTAAAGGGCCAAATCGGACGAAACATATATATGGGAGCTATAGCTAAATCTTAACCGATTTTCTTCAAATTCGGCAATGTTGGTTCATGGATCAAGAAACTCTACCATTCTAAATTTCAAAACGATCGGATGTAAAATACAGCTTCTATAGGACTAAAGGACCAAATCGGACGAAAGATATATATGGGAGCTATAGCTAAATCTTAACCGAATTTCTTCAAATTCGGCAATGTTGGTTCATGGATCAAGAAACTCTACCATTCTAAATTTCAAAACGATCGGATGTAAAATACAGCTTCTATAGGACTAAAGGGCCAAATCGGACGAAACATATATATGGGAGCTATAGCTAAATCTTAAGCGATTTTCTTCAAATTCGGCAATGTTGGTTCATGGATCAAGAAACTCTACCATTCTAAATTTCAAAACGATCAGATGTAAAATACATCTTCTATAGGACTAAAGGACCAAATCGGACGAAAGATATATATGGGAGCTATATCTAAATCTGAACCGATTTTCTTCAAATTCGGCAATGTTGGTTCATGGACCAAGAAACTCTAACATTCTAAATTTCAAAACGATCGGATGTAAAATACAGCTTCTATAGGACTAAAGGGCCAAATCGGACGAAACATATATATGGGAGCTATAGCTAAATCTTAACCGATTTTCTTCAAATTCGGCAATGTTGGTTCATGGATCAAGAAACTTTACCATTCTAAATTTCAAAACGATCGGATGTAAAATACAGCTTCTATAGGACTAAAGGACGAAATCGGACGAAAGATATATATGGGAGCTATATCTAAATCTGAACCGATTTTCTTCAAATTCGGCAATGTTGGTTCATGGATCAAGAAACTCTACCATTCTAAATTTCAAAACGATCGGATGTAAAATACAGCTTCTATAGGACTAAAGGGCCAAATCGGACGAAACATATATATGGGAGCTATAGCTAAATCTTAACCGATTTTCTTCAAATTCAGCAATGTTGGTTCATGGATCAAGAAACTCTACCATTCTAAATTTCAAAACGATCGGATGTAAAATACAGCTTCTATAGGACTAAAGGTCCAAATCGGACGAAAGATATATATGAACCGATTTCAACCAAATTCAATAGCGATCTTAACAGCCGCGAAATACTCTAAACTGCAAAATTTCAGAACGATCGGAGTGAAATTGCGACCTGTAGTCGACGAACAACTTTACATGGACGGACGGACGGACGGACGGACGGACATCGTTAAATCGACTCAGCTAGTGATTCTGAGTCGATCGGTATACTTTAAGGTGGGTCTAGCTGTGTTATTTTAAGGTGTTACAAACATCTGCCGTGAAACAAACTTATAATACCCTGTACCACAGTGTGGTGTAGGGTATAAAAATGATTTTTCTTTAAAAAAAACACTTTTTCCTGATACAAAAAAAACATCAAAATTAGAAAAAAAATTCGAAAAAATTATAGATAGATAGATGTCAAAGTTATGAACCATTTTGTAAATGTTAGGGAAATTCAAAAAATCTTGTTTCGTATTTTTTCGTTTTTAAATGAGGTTTGCACTTGCATTTTATTTTATGAGGTTTGATGTGAGACGTTATAAAATTATAGAGAGGACGAGGTTTTATGGCCGTTCGTAACCCTCCATAAAACATGATATGCAATGTAAGAGCTATATTGGATGAGATCCTCTCAGGTAGAGGGTCATACAAAAATATTTGTTGTGTTTTATTTATGAGGTTTCCATTTAGTTACGCCTTTTAGGGGCTTGGACATCCCAGTCGTATATACAGGTAGTAAAATTATATGTACACATTGTATAATGTAGTATGCGGCAGTCTTGAAAATATTGGGTTTCTACGTTCGAAGAAAACTATAAGTCAGCTACCGGTCGTGCAACTTATGAACCTTAAACCCGGAATTTATGAATGAAATTTCTTATTAATAAATTAGTGTAAATAAATTAGCGCCTTCAAGAGATAAGTCGATTTTCTGAAAAATATTACAAAGTTATATTTCAAAGTATGAGTAAAAGGCAAAGAACTCTTCAATGTCTAAATGATCCCGACAATTTCTGCTACATCTGCGGAAAATATGTAATTAGAAAAATCGACGTGCGTTAAGTAAAATAATAGAAGATATATATATGTAATATTTTGGTATACGAGTTAATGATATGAACGAACCGTGTACACCTAGTATTTTGTGTAATTCGTGCCATGTAAATCTTACTCGATGGACTAGTGGAAGAATGCGGTAAGTACTTTAAAATTAATGTATTACAATGTTTTGTGGAATGAAACGTTTTAATTTTAGACTTAACGTGCAATTTGGAATTCCAATGATTTGGAGACAACCATCCATTCACGATACGGACTGCTATTAATCATACGAAACAATGGCTAAATTGATAAAATACATAAAATATGAACATGACTGGAAAATTTGTTGCGATTTAAAATTGGGTGAAAACAACATAAAATACACACCTCTCGTCCAAAAAGAAAAGATAATTTTGCCAAGCTGGGGCTCTTTAAAAATTTTGTAAAAGCCTTAAGGAAAGATGGCAATTCACTCTCATATTTAAAAAGTTTTATTAGTCTTTTTCTTTCTTTTCAAAAAAGCGAAGAAGGCGTTTTTGATGGGCTTAAAATAAGGAAACTGATGAAAGATGTAAATTTCGAATCATATTTGACGGCGGATGAAATTGCAGCATGAAGGTCGTTTAAGCTTGTGGTTTCAAATTTCTTTGGATCCAATAAAAGCCCGCAATATGAAACAATGATTAATGATTTGTAAAAACAATTATAAAAAAATTGGTAAGAAATATACTTTTCTATATTTATGTATATAACACATATGTACGAGTATGTATTCTTCTAACTTATTTTTCGCTTTATGTATTCCAACAGGTACAAATATGTCCCTAAAAATTAATTTCTTGCGTTCTCATTTAAACTTTTTCCCCGAGAATCTTGTCGTCGTAAGCGACGAACATGGCGAAAGGTTTCACGAAGAAATGAAGTCCGTCGAGCGTCGTTACCAAGGGCACTAGGATGAAAGAATGGTGGGAAATTATATTTGGTTCCTCATTAGAGAAACCGATTCCGAAATCTACAAACGTCAACAAAGAACTCACATTTACTTCTAATGAAACTTGTACATGTAAATAAACTCAAATGTACATAAATAAATAAAAGTAGTAAATAAAATCGATAAAACAAGATTTTTTTTAAATGCTCTTACCTCTACCAAAAGTGCTATAATTTCTACATTTATCCATAGATTTTTCAAATAGGCATTATTTTCTTCGTTGGGAAGCAAACTTTTAAAAAATAAAATAAAATATTTTTTTCTATTTTTATACCCTACACCACACTGTGGTACAGGGTATTATAAGTTTGTTCCACGGCAGATGTTTGTAACACCTGAAAATAACACAGCTAGACCCACCTTAAAGTATACCGATCGACTCAGAATCACTAGCTGAGTCGATTTAACGATGTCCGTCCGTCCGTCCGTCCGTCTGTCCATGTAAAGTTGTTCGTCGACTACAGGTCGCAATTTCACTCCGATCGTTCTGAAATTTTGCAGTTTAGAGTATTTCGCGGCTGTTAAGATCGCTATTGAATTTGGTTGAAATCGGTTCAGATTTAGATATAGCTCCCATATATATCTTTCGTCCGATTTGGCCCTTTAGTCCTATAGAAGCTGTATTTTACATCCAATCGTTTTGAAATTTAGAATGGTAGAGTTTCTTGATCCATGAACCAACATTGCCGAATTTAAAGAAAATCGGTTAAGATTTAGCTATAGCTCCCATATATAGGTTTCGTCCGATTTGGCTCTTTAGTCCTGTAGAAGCTGTATTTTACATCCAATCATTTTGAAATTTAGAATGGTAGAGTTTCTTGATCCATGAACCAACACTGTCGAATTTGAAAAAATCGGTTAAGATTTAGCTATAGCTCCCATATATATGTTTCGTCCGATTTAGCCCTTTAGTCCTATAAAAGCTGTATTTTACATCCAATCGTTTTGAAATTTAGAATGGTAGAGTTTCTTGATCCATGAACCAACACTACCGAATTTGAAGAAAATCGGTTAAGATTTAGCTATAGCTCCCATATATATGTTTCTTCCGATTTGGCCCTTTAGTTCTATAGAAGCTATATTTTGCATCCAATTGTTTTGAAATTTAGAATGGTAGAGTTTCTTGATTCATGAACCAACATTGCTGAATTTGAAGAAAATCGGTAAAGATTTAGCTATAGCTCCCATATATACTTTTCATCCGATTTGGCTCTTTAGATCCAATCGTTTTTATACCCTACACCACACTGTGGTACAGGGTATTATTTAAGTATAAAATGTCCCAAAAGTAAATTTATATAAACAATTTATACATGAATTACAAAATTTATATATCAGAGTTATTCAATATTACGAGAGTGGTGTAGGGTATTATATAGTCGGCACCGCCCGACTTTAGCCTTTCCTTACTGGTTTATGTTTTTTTTTCGTCCCAGGATTTGAAGTTGAAAAAATCTACTATTTCCAATATGTTTAAAGACTGTTACTAAACCACTGTTTCTAAAAAAGAAAAGAAGAAGAAAAAGATATTTCCAACATTGGTAGCCAACATTAATAGCTTCAATTTAACGTATAAGTCGGCGTTATCGGGCATATACTCCAAAAGTTATAGTGCAAATACTAAGGGTACCTTCGACGATAATAGTATTTTTATAAAAAAAATTTTAAAAAAAGTTTATCCATAAAAAAATTTTTGGTTTTGATTTTATATAAAAGTATGCCACAATGTATACAAAAAAAATTTTTCAGGTCTGGGAAACAAAAAAAAATTTTTTGTTGCGTAGTGTTATTAAAGGATATATTAAAAATTTTATTCGAGAATTCTGATATATGTCCAGAGCGTTTTTTGTTAAAAGTTTATCTGGCTATATGATATAGGTTACATTTTCTTTTCTTTTATCTTCAGCAGAACAGTTTGCAAAGACTTCGCATCCGTTAAGAAGAGTAGGTATCAGATAAGATTTTGCTAACTGCATTTTTATCTGGAACGGTGTAGAATGTCGGACTGTCCCTAGATTTTGTAACATACTATGAACCGTACCGTCAGCGCAGTTTATATGGTTTGTTCAAGTAAGTGTAGAATTAAACATTAGACCTAAATTACATGCAGTACCCACACTGTCTATAACACTAGCCAACAGTCGTTTTGTTATTTGGTTCTAGCATAGTTTTTCTCATTGATTTTGACCTACTGAACACGAAAATGAGTTTTAAAAATTTTTCTGTCGATTGGTTTTCGAGATACAAATTTTTGAACTTTTTTTTTAAATTTTTGGAGGTACACTTACAATTTTGAGCATATCTTTCGTCTTCTTTGACGTATTTGATCCTACTACTACTCAAATTAAAGCAAATTGAGCCGTCTACAACTCATTCTCAGAAAATTTTCAAATCGGGTGAGTAGTTTTGATGTTGGCGGCTTAAAAAGGTTATAAAACTGCGTTTTTTTAGTAAAAATGTGGCAGAAAAATTCATATAAAATATAAAACGCGATGCTAACAGCGATTTTGGTTTTTTACGTATAGCTGGCATTTTTCCAAAGAAAATAAGCACTTACTTAACAAAATCTGACAACAAATGGCGGACTTATAATTTTTTTGGTAAAAGACCGAAATTCCGCTATTTCACGATATTTTGATTTTCATTATTTGCACAGCTTACCTACCCAACGCAAACGAATAAATACATTTGAACTTAATTTAAAATAAACAAATTAGTCTTAGTATATTATTTTTTAATTTATTTAGAGCACTACATACTCAATGTATGGCACAATTAGAAATGGATGTGCCAGGTTAGCTAAACTAACGAAATTAACCAAATCAACGCCCAAAAAAATGAGTAGAAACAAAGATATAACTGTACATTTTATGCCATGTGGAAAAACAGCTGACTTCTTCTTTGTTTTTTGTATTCGCTGCAATTGGTCTCACGTATTAGGGTCCAAATGTAGTCACCCATCATAGCCGTGTCATAGATGCCCTGATAGCGTCGTTCCATAGCCTTCAATTCCTGATGAAAGCGCTCGCCGTGTTCGTCGCTCACATCTCCTAAATTCTCAGGGAAAAAATCCAAATGAGAATGCAGAAAGTGTATTTTAAGTGACATGTGCACTCCTACCCAAAAATGAAAAAAAACGAGAATTAAAACGCTATTTAAATTAACATTTGTTTCAAAAAAAAAACCTACCCATTGCTTCATAGTTCTTTACCAGATCCTCAACTATGTCCTTATAATTATCGCTTTTGTTGTTTCTTAAAAAGTTTTCCACAACAAGCCTGAAGGAATTCCATGCTGCGGCTTCGATGGGTGATAACAGCTTCGGGAATGTTTCATCTTTCAACATTTTTTTTATCTCGGGTCCTGCGAAGACTCCTTCTTTAATTTTTGCCAGCGAAAGGTAAGGGAAAATTGACCGTAAATAGGCAAAAGCTTCACCTTCTTTGTCCAATTTTTTTGCAAAATTTTTTATCAAACCCAATTTCATGTGCAGCGGCGGAAGTATTATATTTTCACGGTTCTCTATTAGTGGTTTGCGCTGAACATTCGCTTCTCCAACTACAGGTTTCGTTCGTTCCGGCCATTTTTTTTGAATATAATGCTGATCATCAGCGCGGCTATTCCAAAGGCACAGAAAACAGCAATGTCGCGTATAGCCTCCTTGGAGTAAACACAGAATGGCCAAAACTTTGAGGTCGGCGCATTTTTTCCAATTATATTTGCTATACTCTATGCATTTCAGCAAAATGTTCATAGTTTCATAGTTCTCCTTTGAATGAACCGCATGAGCAATAGGAAGAGATGGCTTTTCATTCCCATTATGTAAGAGAACTGCCTTCAAGCTCTCTTTGTTGCTGTCAATAAACAACCTCCATTCATTGGGCTTGTGAATTTGGTGAAGCTCTTGGAACAAGCCGGAAATGTCGCTGCAAAAACATATTTCGTCTTTCTTTGTATAAAATTTTGCATACTGCTGGTGACGCTTCCTGTACGCTGTTACTTTCACTTCTGAATCCGCAAATCCACACTGTACCATCCGAGACGCAAAAAGTTCGGATTTCTCCTTAGTGAGACCAAAATCGCGCACCCAATCGTTTAGTTCGGCCTGTGACAGTAATTTTCGCTTTCTGCACGCCCCAAATTCGCTTGCACTTGACTCGGACTCTTGATCTGACGATTCTGCTTTTTGAAGAGATGCACCAGGGCACACTGGAACGATCCCACTTGAGCGTAGTTCCATTTTAAAAATCTCCCTACCCCACTGTTTGTGGTGAGGCAAAAATAACAGTCTGTGGAATGGCATAGCGGCTTTTTCCACATCATTGGTGTATCGAATTTCATATGGCGCCTAAAATTAAAATAAATTAATATATTTGCTTTGCTTAATGTGTTTAAATACAAATTCTTACCTTCCGCCAGCTGCCCAGTTGGTTAGGATTATATAGCAAAGATCACATAGCGACTTAGGTGTCCATGGTTCTGTGATATTTGGTGAAATACCAAAATAATTCAAATAGTGCAATTGCACTGCTGGAGTAAACGTGTGTGCGTGATTATTCTTTATAAACTCGCCACAAACATTGCAGAAATTGTCTGGATTGTTCAAACACTCGAACACACGTAGTCTTTTACTCATTGTCTTACTTGTTGGGTAGGTATTATATGCACTTAAATTCAATTTGTTTCACTTTTTACTCGTACTACTCGCGTTCGTAGACACTTGTTGAATGACAAAAAACGATAAATGAACACCTATAAATACTAAGTATGTTACAATATTTTACTGACAGGTACTTATGAATGGGCGCATCTTTTAAGGGTGGCTATATACCTGATTCAGCAAGTGTGCGTTTCAAATTGTGGAAAAGTTTCCAAATAATGACCACTCACAAATGTGGGGGGAATTTCTGTAAAAAATCCGATACAGGTAGCCATCGGGAAAACACACATCAATAAAAAAGTGTAATTCCCTTTTTCCCTTTAATTGCCTGTGAACGGAGTAGCAGTCATAAAGGAACACGAAGAGCGTCCACGCACATTCAGAAGCGTATATTACTCTGCAACCACAATCATAAAAATTAAATAACTATTTGTGTATTACTTATTTTTTTTAATTCTGAGAATCATAAAAATTACGTAAACGTTTTTTCCAAACAATTTTGTACATGTAAAGTGGGTTTGCCAAAATTCGTATCGTAAAATGCACCTGTGTTTCTATGTTCTGCATTTTCATTATACCATTTTCGACGAAACGTCCCTACGGTATTGTAAATAGGTTTTTTATAATTATGTAATATTTGTGTTATTAATATTAATTTAAAAATTTTATCAAAACTGCAAAGTGCTGTGACATTTGAAAAAAAATTTCCAAAAAAAAAAATTGCTGATTTCACTAAATTTTTGAAATTTCACGTCCCTTGCCAGAACAGAAGACATTAACCCAGGGTGGTGAAATTTTGAACAGAAGTAACTTATGTATAGGAGCAACTGTTCCGTTCTATTCCAAAAGGATTATAAAAAACTTGCTTTTTCGATCCCTCCTAGTAGGTTAGCTGTGCAAATAATGAAAATCAAAATATCGTGAAATAGCGGAATTTCGGTCTTATACCAAAAAAATTATAAGTCCGCCATTTGATTTTGTTAAGTAAGTGCTTATTTTCTTTGGAAAAATGCCAGCTATACGTAACAAAAACCAAAATCGCTGTTAGCATCGCGTTTTATATTTTATATGAATTTTTATATGAATTTTTCTGCCACATTTTTACTAAAAAAACGCAGTTTTTTAACCTTTTTAAGCCGCCAACATCAAAACTACTCACCCGATTTGAAAATTTTCTGAGAATGAGTTGTAGACGGCTCAATTTGCTTTAATTTGAGTAGTAGTAGGATCAAATACGTCAAAGAAGACGAAAGATATGCTCAAAATTGTAAGTGTACCTCCAAAAATTTAAAAAAAAAAGTTCAAAAATTTGTATCTCGAAAACCAATCGACAGAAAAATTTTTAAAACTCATTTTCGTGTTCAGTAGGTCAAAATCAATGAGAAAAACTATGCTACAACCAAATAACAAAACGACTGTTGGCTAGTGTAATCTGTTATGTTTTCTGCTGCCTGAAAATGAGTGCCTCAAAGTGGTAATTTGAGTTTTGGAAGGAAAAAAATTAGACCGACTTATATAAAGTGCATACGGTACACTGTGTGTTGTTTTGGCAGTCTATGAGGAAAACTAAAATTTTCGAAATAGATCAATTTTGACATATATCATTGGGAAGTAATCCACTGTTGTCGCTTCTTACAGCAACAACAAACGTTCGGCCGTACTCTACCTCATTCATCGTTGTTTTTTGTTATTCGATCTGTTATGACTTTTCATAGTTTTGTTTTTGACTATTGAGTTCGTGATCGTTGTTTTTGTTTTCTGTAAAACAGAAATACAAACCTCATCGGCACATTGGGAAAATACTCTGTCAATAACACTATGCAACAAAAATTTTGTCCAAGGGATGTGAATAACAGTTTCAGGTGGAATTTGGTGTCACAAACATGAAAAAAACATTGCACTTGCATTTTATTTTCTGAGGATTGATGTCAGACATTATACAATTATAGAAAGGACGAGGTTCTATGGCCGTTGGTATCCCTCCATAAAACATTATATGTAATGTGAGAGCTATATTGGATGAGCTGAGCGGATCAGGTAGAGGGCCATTCACCAATATTTGTGGTTTTTTATTTATGAGGTTTCCATTCAGTTACGTTTTAGGGGCATGGACATCCCAGTCGTATATACACGTAGTAAAATTATATGTACGCAATACAAAGTAGTACGCGGCAGTCTTGAAAATATTGGGTTTCTACGTTCGAAGCAAACTATATGTCAGCTACAGGTACTGCAACTTATGAACCTTAAACCCCGAATTTATGAATGAAATTTCTTATTAATAAATTAGTGTAATTCAGCGCCTTAAAGAGATAAGTCGATTTTCTGAAAAATATTACAAAGTAATATTTTGAGGTATAAGTAAAAGGCAAATAACTTTTCAATGTGTAAATGATCCCGACAATTTCTGCTACAACTGCGGATAATATGTAATTAAAAAAATCAACGTGCGTTTAGTAAAATAATAGAAGAAATATATATGCAATATTTTGGCATACGAGTTATAAAATATGAACGAACCGTGGACACCTAGTATCGATGGAGTAGTGGCAGCATGCTGTAAGTACTTCACAATTAATGTATTACAATGATTTGTGGAATTAAACGTTTTAATTTTAGACATCACGTGCAATTTGGAATGCCAATGATTTGGAGACAACCATTCTGCTATTTTTGTCTAAGTAAACAGATTGGAGTAGGAAGGAGCATTCGCTGGAATTACGCTGAAGTAAAATCTGTCACTTTGCCAGTTGCACATTCGGAAACAATACCAATTCCCAAGTGTCCCAGTATTGCTAACAGCCTTATTACGGAAACATCATCAAGTTCAACTGAGTACTCAACTCTGAGCGATTCAAGTTTGAGTCAGAAGTCGTCGCTTTTAAGTCAGTCTCAACTCAATGATCTAGGGAGAGATTTGGAACTGACCAAAGATAAGGCAGAACTACTTGCATCTCAAATGAAACAGTACAATATGTTGGCCCCAGATGTTAACATATCATATTATAGAGTCCGTGATATCCATTACAAACAGTACAAACATACAATTCAGAGGAATGACGGTTATTTGTTGACAGCAGTAAAGAAAGTTTGAAAGCAGTACTTTTGCACAACGGAAATCAGAAACCGTCGATTCCCATTGCTCATGCTGTCAACACTAAGGAATCATACGAAACAGTGGCTAAATTGATAAAATACATAAAATATGAACAACATGACTGGAAAATTTGTTGCGATTTAAAAGTTGTTGGCACGTTATGAGGAATGCAAGGCGGATATACAAAATATTGCTGTTTTTTATGCCTCTGGGATAGCCGTGCTCGCGAAGATCATTACAGAAGGAAGAAATGATCAACAAGAAAACACAATACATTGGGTGAAAACAACATAAACTACACACCTCTCGTCCATAAAGAAAACATTATTTTTCCACCACTGCATATTAAGCTGGGGCTCTTTAAAAATGTTGTAAAAGCCTTAAGGAAATATGGCAATTCACTCTCATATTTAAAAAGTTTATTTAAAAGTCCTTCTTTTCAAAAAATAAGGAAACTGATGAAAGATGTAAAATTCGTATTATATTTAACGTTGAATGAAATTGCTGCATGGAGGTCGTTTAAGCTTGTAGTTTCAAATTTCCGTGGATCCAATAAAAGCCCGTAATATGAAACAATGCTTAATAATTTGTTAAAAAATTATGAAAAAATTGGTTAAAAATATATTTTTTTATATTTATATGGCAATTCACTCTCATATTTAAAAAGTTTATTTAAAAGTCTTTCTTTTCAAAAAATAAGGAAACTGATGAAAGATGTAAAATTCGAATTATATTTAACGTCGGATGAAATTGCAGCATGGAGGTCGTTTAAGCTTGTAGTTTAAAATTTCCTTGGATCCAATAAAAGCCCGCAATATGAAACAATGATTAATGATTTGTTAAAAAATTATGAAAAAAATGGTTAGAAACATATTTTTTTATATTTATGTATATAACACATATGTATGTATGTATTCTTCCAACATATTTTTCGCTTTATGTATTCCAACAGGTGTAAATATGTCCCTCAAAATTCATTTCTTGCATTCTCATTTGAACTTTTTCCCCGAGAATCTTGGCGACGTAAGTGACGAACATGGCGAACGGTTTCACCAAGAAATGAAGTCCATCGAGCGGCGTTACCAAGGACACTGGGATGAAAGAATGATGGGAGATGATATTTGGTTCCTCAGTAGAGAAACCGATTCCGAAATCTACAAACAAAGAACTCACAATTACTTCTAATGAAACTTGTGCATGTAGATAAACTCAAATATAAAATAAAATAAAAAGTAACAAAGAAATCGCTATTTAAGCAGAAATTAAAAAAAAATATTTTTTTAAATTCTCTTACCTCTATCAAAAGGGCTATAATTTCTACATTAATCCAGAGACTTTTTTCAAATAGGCATTATACTTCGCTAGGATGCTAACTTTTAAAAATAAAATAAAATACTTTCTTTCGATTTTTTTTCTATTTTTTATGTTTTTTCGTAGAACCAAATAACAAAACGACTGTTAGCTAGTGTAATCTGTTATGTTTTCTGCTGCCTGAAAATGAGTGCCTCAAAGTGGTAATTTGAGTTTTGGAAGGAAAAAAATTAGACCGACTTATATAAAGTGCATACGGTACACTGTGTGTTGTTTTGGCAGTCTATGAGGAAAACTAAAGTTTTCGAAATAGATCAATTTTGACATATATCATTGGGAAGTAATCCACTGTTGTCGCTTCTTACAGCAACAACAAACGTTCGGCCGTACTCTACCTCATTCATCGTTGTTTTTTGTTATTCGATCTGTTATGACTTTTCATAGTTTTGTTTTTGACTATTGAGTTCGTGATCGTAGAAAAATTATATGTACGCAATACAAAGTAGTACGCGGCAGTCTTGAAAATATTGGGTTTCTACGTTCGAAGCAAACTATATGTCAGCTACAGGTACTGCAACTTATGAACCTTAAACCCCGAATTTATGAATGAAATTTCTTATTAATAAATTAGTGTAATTCAGCGCCTTAAAGAGATAAGTCGATTTTCTGAAAAATATTACAAAGTAATATTTTGAGGTATAAGTAAAAGGCAAAGAACTTTTCAATGTGTAAATGATCCCGACAATTTCTGCTACAACTGCGGATAATATGTAATTAAAAAAATCAACGTGCGTTTAGTAAAATAATAGAAGAAATATATGTGCAGTATTTTGGCATACGAGTTATAAATATGAACGAACCGTGGACACCTAGTATCGATGGAGTAGTGGCAGCATGCTGTAAGTACTTTACAATTAATGTATTACAATGATTTGTGGAATTAAACGTTTTAATTTTAGACATCACGTGCAATTTGGAATGCCAATGATTTGGAGACAACCATTCTGCTATTTTTGTCTAAGTAAACAGATTGGAGTAGGAAGGAGCATTCGCTGGAATTACGCTGAAGTAAAATCTGTCACTTTGCCAGTTGCACATTCGGAAACAATACCAATTCCCAAGTGTCCCAGTATTGCTAACAGCCTTATTACGGAAACATCATCAAGTTCAACTGAGTACTCAACTCTGAGCGATTCAAGTTTGAGTCAGAAGTCGTTGCTATTAAGTCAGTCTCAACTCAATGATCTAGGGAGAGATTTGGAACTGACCAAAGATAAGGCAGAACTACTTGCATCTCAAATGAAACAGTACAATATGTTGGCCCCAGATGTTAACATATCATATTATAGAGTCCGTGATATCCCTTACAAACAGTACAAACATACAATTCAGAGGAATGACGGTTATTTGTTGACAGCAGTAAAGAAAGTTTGAAAGCAGTACTTTTGCACAACGGAAATCAGAAACCGTCGATTCCCATTGCTCATGCTGTCAACACTAAGGAATCATACGAAACAGTGGCTAAATTGATAAAATACATAAAATATGAACAACATGACTGGAAAATTTGTTGCGATTTAAAAGTAGTTGGCACGTTATGAGGAATGCAAGGCGGATATACAAAATATTGCTGTTTTTTATGCCTCTGGGATAGCCGTGCTCGCGAAGATCATTACAGAAGAAAGAAATGATCAACAAGAAAACACAATACATTGGGTGAAAACAACATAAACTACACACCTCTCGTCCATAAAGAAAACATTATTTTTCCACCACTGCATATTAAGCTGGGTCTCTTTAAAAATGTTGTAAAAGCCTTAAGGAAATATGGCAATTCACTCTCATATTTAAAAAGTTTATTGAAAAGTCTTTCTTTTCAAAAAATAAGGAAACTGATGAAAGATGTAAAATTCGAATTATATTTAACGTTGAATGAAATTGCTGCATGGAGGTCGTTTAAGCTTGTAGTTTCAAATTTCCGTGGATCCAATAAAAGCCCGTAATATGAAACAATGATTAATAATTTGTTAAAAAATTATGAAAAAATTGGTTAAAAATATATTTTTTTATATTTATATGGCATTTCACTCTCATATTTAAAAAGTTTATTTAAAAGTCTTTCTTTTCAAAAAATAAGGAAACTGATGAAAGATGTAAAATTCGAATTATATTTAACGTCGGATGAAATTGCAGCATGGAGGTCGTTTAAGCTTGTAGTTTAAAATTTCCTTGGATCCAATAAAAGCCCGCAATATGAAACAATGATTAATGATTTGTTAAAAAATTATGAAAAAATTGGTTAGAAACATATTTTTTTATATTTATGTATATAACACATATGTATGTATGTATTCTTCCAACATATTTTTCGCTTTATGTATTCCAACAGGTGTAAATATGTCCCTCAAAATTCATTTCTTGCATTCTCATTTGAACTTTTTCCCCGAGAATCTTGGCGACGTAAGTTACGAACATGGCGAACGGTTTCACCAAGAAATGAAGTCCATCGAGCGGCGTTACCAAGGACACTGGGATGAAAGAATGATGGGAGATGATATTTGGTTCCTCAGTAGAGAAACCGATTCCGAAATCTACAAACGTCAACAAAGAACTCACAATTACTTCTAATGAAACTTGTGCATGTAGATAAACTCAAATATAAAATAAAATAAAAAGTAACAAAGAAATCGCTATTTAAGCAGAAATTAAAAAATAAGATTTTTTTAAATTCTCTTACCTCTATCAAAAGGGCTATAATTTCTACATTCATCCAGAGACTTTTTTCAAATAGGCATTATACTTCGCTAGGATGCTAACTTTTAAAAAATAAAATAAAATACTTTCTTTCGATTTTTTTCTATTTTTTATGTTTTTTCGTCCCAGATTTTTTTTAAATATACTTTTTACAATTTGTTTAATGACCGTTACTAATCCACTGTTTCTAAGTGAGAGAGATATTTCCAACATTGGTAGCCCATATTAATAGCTTCACTTTAACGTATAAGTCGACTTGATCGGACATATACTCCAAAAATTATAGTGCAAATACTAAGGGTACCTTCGACGATAATAGTATTTTTAATAAAAAATTGTTTAAAAGAAAATTTTCAATAAAAAAATTTTTGGTTTTGATTTTATATAACAGTATGCCATAATAACAGTATGCCATATATAACAGTATACACAAAAATAATTTTTAAGTCTGAGACACAAAAAAATTTTTTTTTGTTGCATAGTGTAATTGGCACAAGAAGTGCTTTCAAAGTTTCATATCTCCAAAACATTGCAGACGGTACTTCTCAACCTTAATACATAAATATATATTGCTTATTAGTCAGAATTTCGTTCACAAATGTAGTCTATCCTATCTGCGAGACGGTGCGATATATAGGTATCTGTTCTCTTTCGAAAAATTTGTCCTTTCGAGGTTAGGTTAGGGTGGCAGCCGTATTTTTTGTATACAAGCTCACATAGACCTGTTTAGGTCCCTAGTGTTACCACGGGCTGAAATGCCCTCATCGAAACCAACCTGTTTGATATACAAATTTATCGATAGTACGAACATCGTTACTGGAAAGATTTGTTAGGCTGCCTAGAAAAGCCGACCCCAGTATGTCCATTCGTCGTTTACTCAGAGCGGGACAGTCAAATATCATGTGCTCAATGCTCTTCACTTCTTCCTCATCTCCACAGCTTCTGCAGAAGTCATTAGAGTCAATACCCAATCATTTGGCGTGTTCGCCGATCAAGCAGTGTCCCGTCAGAACTGATGCTAACGTAGACAATCTTTGCCTCTCTAGTAAGAGAAGATATTTTGATCTTCTCAGTTCATTCCTTGGCCAGACTTGTCTAGCTACCCTGCAGGTGCCGATTTCTGTCCATCTTTCGTTGGACTGCCTGATTGCCTCTTGCATAAGCCAAAGCTTGCACGTGGATAGTGGCGCACCAATATATGCAAATTCTTCGAGAATTTGTAATGTCGTCCCTTTCCTAGCAAGTTCATCTGCTTTACAGTTCCCCGGGATATCCCTATGCCCAGGCACCCATATGAGGTGTATATTAAACTGCTCAGCCATCTCGTTAAGAGATCTGCGGCAGTCGAGGGCTGTTTGTGAATTTAGGGATGTGCCTCCAGAGAATTCATGGCAGCCTGGCTGTCAGAGTAAATGACAACGCCTGTGTTGGTTACTATGTTGCGACTCAGCCACTTGGCTACTTCCCATATTGCCATTATTTCGGCTTGATAGACACTGTAGGTATCCGGTAGTCTGTGAGCTATATCCAAACTAAGTTCTGCACAGTGTACTCCGAAGCCAACCTTTTCATCAAGCTTCGAACCATCCGTGTAAAAGTGGAGATGGTTTCTATTACCTGGTATTCTTCCAACCCATTCATCCCTGGCGGAATCATAGTGATGTAATTTTTCTTGAGGGTGTACACAGTTGGTATATAGTCCACTAGGTCGGTTACGATAGCACTACACTTTGATATCCTCATGTGACCGTAGTTTTTGTACCTCCACATTGATAGGCAGTTTAATCTTATTGCCGCTTTGGTTGCAACTTTGGTTGTAGAGACTCAGTCGCTGTAGTCCTTAACGCTCCGCTTATGCACAGACAGCCAGTTCTCTGAACCCTTGATAGGAGGTTTGTGATAGTTAATTTGTCAGTCGCCGTCCACCATACCACAATGCCGTATAACAGTATTGGACGAACCACTGCTATATATATCCAGTGGACGATTTTAGGAGAGAGGCCCCACCGTGACCCTACAGCCTTTTTGCAGGAATATAAGGCGACGTTGGCCTTCCTTACACGTTCCAATACGTTAAGTCTAAATAACAGTTTCCTATCTAGAATTATTCCTAAAAATTTTGCACTTTCAGAAAAGACTAGATCTGTTCCATTTATCCGAGGTGGAGGGTCCACATGTGGGACTTTATTCATCCTAGTAAAGAGAACCAATTCTGTCTTGTTTGGGTTTACGTCCAAACCGCTGCTTCTGGCCCATCTAGCCAATTTGTTCAGAGCCACCTGTAGAATGTCTCGGAGGACGTTTTCGAATTTGCCACTCACTGTGATTGCAACGTCGTCCGCATATGCCACGACCTTGCAGCCACAACGTTCTAGATCTAGCAGGATTTCATTCACCGCTAGGTTCCAAATTAGTGGAGACAGTACTCCTCCTTGTGGGGTCCATCTGCTTACAAACTTTGTTAGAGTTGTGGACCCAAGACATGCTGTTATGCGGCTTCTGTTGAGCAGACTTTGAATTAGTCTAATCAAACTAGAGTTAACTTCTAGATGTGACAGTGCCGCAATTACTGCATCTGAGTGAATGTCCTATCATACATAGATGATGGTTCACAGTCATCATTTTCTTCACCTTAGCTACTTATATATGGCCTACCAGAGCGAGGCAAATGTTGTACCACATGTTGACCGCTTTTGAATACCACTGTATACTTTGTAAAGGCCACATGTGCTCCCGTTTTATTCTCAACTAGTGCACCCGGTAAAGACGTCACAGGTCTCGAGTGAATAAACGCTTTCTTCCGGTATTGGGATTACTTTTCTCTGAACTGTAATCTCATATGTTAGAGGCGTGCTATTCGCATAGACATCGAAGGCACCTTTCACAATGTGTAGAACTAAGTATACATTTATCCAATCCTTAGACGAGTTTCAGGTTGCTGGAAAACTGGACCAACCAAGGAATATGTGGACTATTTGTGGATCATATGACGTCAAAATTATAGACGAGGTAAATTGTGGTATTTTATCGCCCATTTTATGGGTTACGACGATACAAAGTCTCTTCAAAGCCCTTTGCAATGAATGGCTTAAACATACGACGTTGTAATACTTCTGAGGAGTCCGAACCAATTGTGTAGAAGACTTGAGGAGGCACTTAACATATCATATAGGTTTAGGTTAGGGTGGCAGCCGTTTTCTTTATTTTTCAGCTCACATAGACCAGTTTAGGTACCTAGTGGTACCACGGGCTAAAATGCCCTTCATCGAAACCAACCTGTTTGGTATATAAATGTATCGATAGCAGTCGCATAGCAAGTGCTCAATGCTCTCCACTTCTTCCTCATCTCCACAGCTTCTGCAGAAGTCATTGGAGTTAACACCCAATCTTCTGGCGTGTTCGCCGATCAGGCAGTGTCCCGTCAGAACTGTTACTAACGTAGACAATCTTTTCCTTTCTAGTGCGAGGAGATATTTTGACCTTTTCAGGTCATACCTTGGCCAGATTTATCTAGCTACCCTACAGGTGCCGATTTGTGTCCATCCTTCGTTGGACTGCCTGATTGCCTCTTGCCTAAGCCAAAGCTTGCACGTGGATAGTGGCGCACCAATATATGCAAATTATTCGAGAATTGGTAAAGTCGTCCCTTTCCTAGCAAGTTCATCGGCTTGGCAGTTCCCCGGGATATCCCTATGCCCAGGCACCCATTTGAGGTGTACATATCATATAACTGGGCATAACTTACAGTATTAAATTTAAACCCAAACAAAAAAGAGATACGGCTATTTACTAGGAAAACGAATGCGATTCGATTTGAAACCCGACTTGGAAATATCACATTGAAGAAAGAGCTCCCAAGGACACAGATGTTGGTCATTGGGCAGAAGAGCTATTGGTTTGAAATGGGGAACTTGCGCATGGCTCTCAAGATCCTTGAGCGACTTGAGAAAGCCGATCCTGCATCTCAAACCAACAAGCAGAGATAATCCCTGAAGTGGGTACGGAGTATTTCTGAAGAGCAGGATACCGCATCAACTTCCATACGACAGCAGCCAATTAAAAGGCTGTGCTCTTCAGATGAACCCCCGGCATCCAAAAGGACCAAAGGGTTTAGTGGTAACGCTGCTCGTCGGTTCAGTGGTAACGCTGCTCCTCGGTCCTTCGCTGGCGTTACTTAGGACAGCTTGATACTGGCGTTCATCAACAGGGCAGAGGAAGACGGCAACATCCCCAAGAGCAAGTGGAGTGAGATAGATTACGCAATGTGCTCTGTTTTCGCAGGCTGGTATCAGGCCGCATATAACTAATACGATTTAATAATATGCGCTCTGTGAGTGCTATAGCTGCGCACTGAAGAAAATTGGGGTAATCTGGCCGGGTGCTGCGCTGGAAGTTGCCCGCAAGGATGTCATCCCGTCTCCGCCCAGGGCACATGCGTGGATTCCGGTTGTATCAGCAAATGTGGAATTCGCGACTAAGATGCTGAACGGTTGCAGTCCCGGGCTTCCAACTTGTAACTGGATGGTCGGTCGATTGGATAAGGCTGATGGGCATCGGAGGTACGCAGTATTTATACTGAATGCCAAATCTCTACCTCACTTCGTCAAGTCCGAAGGTATGGTTTCATATGGATTCCGCAAAATACGACATAAGGTGTACAAAAGCGATGAGGGAGGAAATTCGAAAAATACTCCTCCACATAACACTGGCGAAGTATCTAATGAAGAACCTCCCTCTTCGCAAGTTTTATAGCAGCATCTGGCGGGAACTTGCGTTTCATTCTTTACCGATGTGTTGGGTGAGTCGAGAATCTCGTCATCACGGGGTCGGAAGAATCCTATGGGGATTAATCCGGTGAGGATGAGCTTCTAGTGGACACAGACGACGAGGAAAATATAACGGTGGTGGCGAAACCTGACCATGGTCCGGTTTCTACAGATAACCTTCCAACACTCTAAGGCAGCATCAGCTGCCTTAAAAGTCCTCCTGATGCAAGGTGGGGTTGACCTGGTCCTAATGCAGGAACCATCGCTGAATGGAGATATGGTTTGTGGGCTAAGGATGCCGGGGTACAAGCTGCTTAAAGTTACAGGTGATGGAAGACGTAGAGCCTGTATACTTGTAACCGCCCTAATATATACATTTTTCATTCTTACATAGTATCAGCCAGCCTCGAGTTAGAAAACTGTCATGTTTGGTTGGCATCCGTTTATATGGCAAATAACACTGATACGCCACCGTGTGCATTGAAACTACTGTGTAGTGTACACCATCTTATGTTGGGAAGTACTGACATCAACAACAGGGGCGAATTACCTATCGAATATATTATTAGTAATTACCTTGTGATTTGTAATAGAGGTATGAACCTGCATTTATTACTAGAAACAGACAGAAGGTGCTCGATCTCATCTTTGTCTCCGAGAATTGAAACGGTGGAGCGAGTCACTGCGACTCTTAACGACTCGTAACAAGCCGCATGTCACAAGCAGAAACCAAGGGAAAACAACGACCGCAATGGTGGTCATTAGAATAAGTTTTGCTGAGGAAGTGCTGTATGAAGCACAGTACTGGGACACATACAAGGAAGAACTCATACGGTACAAAAAAGAGTTGAAAAAGGCTCAAAATAAATCCTGGATAGATTTCTGTAGTGGCGTAGAAACTCATCGGCAGCCTCAAGGATACGGAAAATTTAAGCCTCAACACCTTGTACTATTGGGTACATCAAGAGAGATGATAGTTCTTGGACTACGGCCAGTGAGGAATCGCCGGGAGTGCTCCTGGGTACACATTTCCCGGGCAATTCTGAAGAGGCACTGAATACTTCAGTTGGGGATTCCCTTGAAGTGCAGCCATCAGAGGTTGCCAATGAGATTGTACCGAATATAGAATTCTTTGGGCAATAAAAATCTATTAAGTCGCCAGTACCAGACAAAGTCTCGGTGGCGGAGCTACAAGCAGTGACTGATACAATTGCTTCTTGGCTCAGAGAGAGATATACACATGTTGTATCATTTATACCAACAAAATGGAGAGAAACCAAGGTTGTTTTCATCCCAAAAGCGGGAAAGCCGTCCCACACTGGAGCTAAGGATTTCCGGCCAATTAGTCTATCGTCATGGACATGGAATCTTTCCATGAACAATATTTTACTTTCTGTGGAGATGATGGGTGAGTTGTTGCCTATGCACATGACGTGTTAGAGGGAAGTTTCTGGATACCCTCAGAGACATCCTATAGGAGGTCCTCCATAAACCCACAAGATGGGCTTCCGGTAAAGGTCTTGGTGTTAACCCGACCAAGTCGGAACTAGTTCATTTCACTAGGAAAAATAAGGTACCACGAGTTACACCTGTCTCCTTGGGGGTATTGAAATTCCCATCTCTGAAAGCGCAAAAAACTTAGGTATTTTACTAGACCGGAAGTTGCGCTTCAAACCCAACATTTTGGAAAGAGCAAATAAAGCTGTGGCAGCGCTATAAATCTGTAAAAGGGCAATAGGAATTGGCTGGGTCTGATCCCGCGCATAGTTTATTGGTTATATACGGCAGTAGTCAGTCTGCAGAAATCCACCTTCTATGCGATACTAAACAAGGTTCAGCTAATGGCTGCTATATGGATCACTGGTGCGCTGAGAAGAACAACAACTGCGGCACTAAATGTTATGACTCTAGATAGTATAGCAGCGCAATATGCCGTATATTCTGCAATTAAACTCAGGGAACTGTCACTATGATAAGGAAATGGCTACGGAGATAATGCCATTCTAGACAGAATGCCTGACCTTTGGGGCACTGTTGATTACACTTTGACTGAGCCACTCTTTGACAAGAAGTATTTTACTCTTATACCTGATAGATCAGAATGAATTGGTCATATCCCAGGAAAGAGGAGTTTCAATAACATCTATACAAATTCAAATTCAAAACTGAATTCAAAACGGTCCTCGACTGTCGCAGATCTCTTAACGAGATGGCTGCACTTGCAAGACTAGGAACTACCTTACACGCTCCAGGGGACCTGGGACATGTGGGCATGCCTCTAGCAGCCTGCAAGCTCCTCTTGAGAGATAGTGCAATTACGGCAACAAATGACAGGTGGTCACTAGCCAGGAACTGCACACATACCAGGCTGATGTGGCCCAGTTTAGACTCAAAACGCACCAAAGCACTGCTGTCAATGTCAAGAACGGACGTCTCACTTATGGTGTCTGTCATGACAGGTCACTGTCTTATTGGACGACACGCAGAGAGATTAAAGGTCTTGCATAATGACTTTTGCAGAAGCTTAGGAGTCGAAGAGGAGGAGGAAATAATAGAACACCTTCTGTGTCTGTGCCCCGCTCTCTCTAGAAGGCTGCATAAAACCTTGGGCTTAACACGAGAGTGTTACACCAATGATAACCTACGCCTTATGTGCAACATAAAAACATTGCAAAAAGTTCAATGTATCTGTCTAGGCATAAGCGGGCAATTAGAACCGCACCAACAAGAACGTTGGAGACTATACTGCACATCCAACCAATAGACATCCGTATAAAGAATGAGGCAAGACAAGTGATATGTGAATGATGATATGCAAGTCTACAAGTGATATGTGAATGGATAAATCAAGACCGCATGTCGTACCATCAGAATATTTTCGAATCTCTAGTTGGTCACATTCAAACAACGGAAATCTTCGACCGCATTCCTGAAGAACGGATTACATCTAGCTGTAAATTTGTTGCGCCAGACAGAAAATTCTGTTTGAAGGGAACACTGGTGCTTGTTCTTGTGGTAACTCGCTATCGCAATCGACTCTACCGTTGACGATCTATGAACTCTGACTGGAGAACCTATTTCGGGTTGTTTGGAAGTTCTGGAATATTCTGTCTCTTCTGGAATATTCTCTTGGGTTTGTTATACTTATAACATTGTTGTCATTTCTTGATTCAGTGTGGCAGTCCACCCATTTTAAAAGGATAGGGTTGAACAAAGTCTAGATGTGCTCTTTTGGACTACGGGATTTAAGACACCAATGCCCTTAGAAGCTTCATGTTCACGATTGTTCAATAACGGCGATACATAGCTCGTTAGTGAATCAACATTTGCACCCGGCGCTAGTTTTCATTTTCCCTGCACTGTAATCTAATTTATTCTATTTGGAATAGACATCCCATAGCTAGTGTTGTTAGAGTCATTCGATGCGACATTCCGAATTCGTGTCCAGATACAGATCCAATCCACCTTCCGCTTCAAAAACAACACACCCTGTGGTAGTGTAATAGGTTGGACAGGATATCTCTGCGATAAACGTCCGTTCCCTACGACTGGCGACGACTGACTTAATAATTGGAAAATGTGCATTAACCTAGTGACTAAAATTTTTTACTATAGGGGGTTAGGTCAATATATCAAACAACGTTTCATATGTCGACATGCTTTATTAAGTAGCTATCATCATCCAGAGAGAACGATGCAATGGAACAATTTCCCTCATATTGGCAAACTAGATGATATTTCTTATTATTATAGTCGGTAAAACAAAAATTAATTTTACTATATATTACTTAATATGACCAAAAATTGCAGTAAGCGCCTTTAACCACATATGACCATTTTAAGTAATTTTAGAGCAATAAACACCAACATATACAGACAGAAGATTTTATATATGCAGATCATAAACTAGTTTAATAATGCATTCGCGTTGAAACATATTGTTATGTCTTTATTAAAAGCCACGAAATCTGAGGGCTGTATAAAGAACTAATTATCTGAATCAATAAGATCCAACCGTGCTAGACAAGTTTGCTATCATTTCAAATATCATATTTTTTAACATTTTAGCATACATTGATGTTTTTAGTACACATTTACACAATTTATTATTCCAGATGCTGAAATTCAGGAATGGTATAAAGGATTTCTTAAAGACTGTCCCAGTGGTCATTTATCGGTTGAGGAATTTAAAAAGATATATGGAAATTTTTTTCCTTATGGCGATGCGAGCAAGGTAAGAATTTGCAGACATTTTAATATCAAAGAACTTACAGTTGTTGCGGTACTTAAAATACATTAAATATCTTAACTATTACAACAATATTTATTGAATATAAATGTTATTGGTTCTCTAGTCTAGTGTGAAAGACGTCAAGAGTAATTTAATTTTCACTGGTGTTTACGTTTATCAGATTTTGCAATTTTCAACATCAGTTGGCGTGGTATTGCCACAACCACCCCCTCTCCGGGACATCAGAATTCGTTTTAGAGGTATAGTTCCTTCGGAAAAGTTTCTTATTTTGATCCCTAGAATACGATTTTCACTGAGCAATGGCGACTTTTTTTGCCTCCCCACAAATCGACCCGGCCTAATATATATATATATATTTATATATAATATACATATATTAGGGCGGGTCAATTTTTTTCGTGTCAAAGGCGCATCGCGATTCTTGTTCTCTGGGTCATTTCGAGAAATTTTGGCCAAGCAACCATAGGTCAAAAGTGAATTTGGAGCCCCCCACTTTTTCAAAATAGTTATTTTTCCATTATATTCAAGAATAGAGACAAAACATGGGTTTTTCCTCTACAAAAAATTTTTAAATGGGGGATTTTTGGTGTCGAGCAATCCATTTTTGACATTTATTTTTGTTTTTGCCGCCAGATGGCGCTGTAGTAAACTTTTGGGATTTTATCGCCTTTTGTAGGGAAATTTTGCGATTGAATTACACAGTGCGAAAGACCAAAAACTGCGATACTATTTTTCTTGTAGGCCCTTGCGAGTGAAACAACGTCTGTTCCTTGAAATGTGCCGGACACCCCCAAAAGCCGGATTTACGGTTAAAAACCGATGTCCTTGCCTTTGCGCACAAGCATTAAGTTCGGCCATGCCGAATCTTATATACCATCCACCATGGACTGTATTCATTTCTATTACTAGAAAAATCTTTGGGTATGGAGCAAATCATGGAACGATCCCTTGAGAGCATATTTGAGAGCTACCTCTGCACGGGGACTACAACAAAATATAAACAGATTTGTATACATTTTATTAATATGAATTCTTGCCAAAATAAAAAACAAACTCCAAAGCTTCAGCTAAATTACTTAGAAAATGTGGTGCATATGACAATCATGAATTCTTGTGCAAATAAATGACAAACTGCAAAGATTTAGTTAAAATTATTCCAAATGAGGTATTTATGGATTATATAAGCGTATTTTGGAGCGACCTCTATAGGTTGAATATGAACCGATGTGTATACAAACCGTAAAGTTTCAGCTAAATTGCTTTGACATTGGCCTATTTACAATCCCGAATGACCTGCAACTATAAGAAGTATTTCTATCAAATTTGATCAACCTTGCTCTATTAATATGAACTGTAGCGTGATTTCAACAGAAAGACAGAGGGACATGGCTAAGTCGTCTTCGAATTTCACGACGATCAAGAATATATATACATAATGGGATCGCAGATCAGTATTTCAAGGTATTGCAAACGGAATGATAAAGTTAGTATAACCCCATCCTGTGGTGGAGGGTATAAAAAGAACAGAATGCTAAACGTAGTGTATTCTGTTCAAAAGAACGATAGCTCGACGACGTAGTGATAGTGTTCGAAGAACCGTTCGTTATCGTAGTGTTAGCGTTTGCGAACACAAACTCAAATCAATTTTTGGTGTATTCTGTTATTTTGTAAGGATTGTGTTTTTTCCGAACTCTGGTAAAAATAATTTCAATAGGTCAAGCCGTTTAGAATCAAAAATTCAATATAAAAATATACAAAGAAAATTTTAATATTGATAATTCTAATATTCTCACGCTCTCAGGATCTATGAAATGCATACGTGTTTGTCCCAATCCATCAGTGTCCCTGCATATTTGTGCCCGATCTGCATCTTAAATCAGGAGATTTTATGTTATCAAGCCCTAAACCGATGCTTATGAGCTCTTACACTAATTTCCGAAAGAGGTTTTCGTTTTAGTAACGAAAACAAGCGCATTACGTAACTTTTGCTAACACAATACTGAGTGAATAATCAATTTAAAAATACTACACGCTGAAAAAAAATCGCCTCTGTAGTATATTGTCCCAAACATATTCTGCTTGAAACATATATTTTTAGGGTGCCCTCCAAATATATAATATTTGACACATACAAATATTATATGTTTGGGAGGATGTTGTTCTAAACAAAACTATGTTTACATCCTAATATTTTTTATTTGGATATGTTATTTTCCAAACAAAGATCTATTTGCGTGAATATATATATATTCTTTAATTGTTTTAAGTTTTCAGCAATTGAAATGTAATTTTTAGAAATTTTTAATGTTAGTAAAATTTCTTTACAATTGAAAATAATGACTTGGAATAGTTAGAAAATAAAAATAAGTGGTTTCAAATAGAAGTTAATGCTAAGTATGCTATTTTTAATAGGAATGCATAATTCAAAAACACTGAAAAAATTAAAACTAAAATTCGAAAAATTCAGCAAAGTTTTTTTTTTTAATAAAATATATTTGAAAATATTCATAAACAATATTTTTTTTGTATTTAAAGACATATTTTATTTGAGAAAATTAGTTCGCAAATATATTTTATTCTAATATATTAACATATGGGTTGTGAATACATTTTATTGATTTTCAAATAAAACTTATTTGCTCGAAAATATATAATATTTAAAAATTTGTGTTCCAAGTATATTTTCTTTCGATTCAAACATATCAAAAAAGGCGATTTTGCCCCGTGTACGTGTTTAAAAGTAAAAAGTGGTCGTTACTATAGTTAATATAGCATTTTGGCGTTGAGTGTATTACCCGTCTTGTGACGAAGGGATCTTGTGACTGATCTTGAGACGAAGGGATCTTGGGACGAAGGGATCTTGTGACGGATTTTTCGACGAAAAGATCTTGTGACGGATCTTGGGACGAAGGGATCTTGTGACGGATCTTGTGATGAATAATGCAGTTCTATAGATAAATGTAAATGATAAGAAGTGTAATGATAAATGTATATGATAGATAAGATAACCGCTTATTAAGAGTGCATAATTGGAAAAAAAAAGGATTTTTACTTTTAGCCAAGGTTGGATTCAAACTTTCGTCTACAAAGAAAAGAAAATGAAAAAAAATTAAATGCTTTAATTTAACTTTGGCCGAATTACATCCTCCAGTGTGGGGTATATCGGATATAAACCATATTTTTCGATCATTTGAAATTAGCGCTAGTTGGCCCGGCGAACTTCGTTCCGCCAAGATTCGTTGATGTATTGATAATAATACGAACATGCTCATACTGTTTCGTGTAATTTGGTCAATTAAAATCATTTGTATTGTTTTAAGTACAATGGGAATAACTAAAGTATAGCAATGTCGATGCACATCTGCCGGCATTCTCACGTCGTTCTGAACAGTTTTTTTTAGAAGCTACATACTTTAATACGATTGGTGCAATCACTATACAGATTTTGTTTTCAGTATTGGATTCACACTCGTGAAATTCTAATGATCTGTTCTCGAGTTATGAGGTTGTGTTGGCCATTCAACGCTTCTTTGTTCGATCCTAAATAGTATCCTTAATTGGGCTAATACGAATTCGCCAAGCCCAAAATCGTGAAAATCGAAAGATCCGTTCTTGAGTTATTGTTCGCTGTGACACTCCCATTTGCTCAGTCCTTGGACCAATACGAATAAACCATGCCCAAAATCGGGAAAATCGAAAGCTTCGTTCTCGAGTTATGAGGTTGTAATGGCCGTGTCGCGTCGATTTAAACAATCCTAAATTTTCCTCCATCGTATCCCTCCCTGGAGCCAATACGAATCCTTCAAGTCCAAAATCGCGAAAATCGTACGATCCAGTCTTGAACTATGAGGTTGTGTTGGCCGATCCTAAATTTTCCCCCACATAGTCCTCTCTTGCGCCAACGAATACTTGAAGTTCAATATCGTAAAATTCGCACGATCCGCTTTCGAACTATGAGGTTGTGTTGGCCTTGTCGCGCCCCATTGACCAACCCGAAATTGTGAATATCGACCGATCCTTTCTCGAATTATGCGTTTATGTTGGCCGCAGTACACCCGTTTGACCAATCTTAAATTTGCCTCCATAGTATCAAGATGGCAAATTTTCGTAATAAAGTACTACTCATTTACAAAGATTTAGGTTTGTTTTATATAAGGGGCTTCTGAAAGGAAACAAATAACACTTACGTTTTTGATAGCGCGAGATGACCACTGGCCAAAATTAGATTCTGTGAAAAGTCTGGCATTTTTAAAACACTCGAGTCTATCCATATGCAAAATTTCAGCTTTCTAGCTTTTACGGGAGACTAAGTGGCCAAGTGGCCAAAAATTACTTGGCGTAAGAACACATCCGTTGAAGATCTGTATATATGCACAAACGTTTGTAGTCTCATAGCTCTTAAACGAAAGAGTGACAATTGCTTTGCAGTTTGACCTGAGGCTGGGCAGAGAATAGTTTATTTACATTTTTAGATTCTTAGCTTTTATATAACTCTTAAAACCACCGAAAGAATAAACAAATGTCATTACTGCTACACTGACCACAGCCAGATAATTTAAAATCAGTTTTCCCGTTTATACGAGTATTTGTCGTGTACAGTACTTCATATTTACAATGTTTTAGCTTCTGATCTTATAAGATGTTTCTGAAAGAACAAACACAATAGTAGTATGTAATTTCAGAGAGTTGGCGCATTTGATCAATTTTAGATCGAAATGAGAACCGAGTGATTTCGGTTTTAAATATTTCATTTATGTTTTGCGATTAGCATGAATTTTTCTATAACAAAAAAACTCATCGAAATATGAACCGATTGATTTCCGTTTTTAATGTTTTACTTATGTTTGCGATTAGTATGAGTTTTGCTAAAAACAACAAAAAAAACCACATCGAATTGAGAACCAACTGATTTCGGTTTTTAATCTTTAGAAAGCGAACATTCAAACAAACACATTGCTTAGTCATCGATTTTAGAGTGGCGTGATTCTGGTCTGAGCACACACACACACAATGATGTCGATCGAAGAATGTTTAGTCAACACTTTTTGCAATGTTGTGAGTGAATGAAGAGATATTACGTACTCCCATGAATGAATGAAGTTCATTTAAACATAACGTATTGAAGAATTATGTTGTTAGAGATCGAGAGTAACAACGCCCGTTTTCTGTAATTCATATGTATAAAATTTACCTAAAATTGGTTTAATTCATATCCATTAATAAATAAGTAACCGGGTTAGACGGATAAACTTTACAAACAACAAACACTTCACGAGTCCAATTGTTTTTATATTTATTTTCAAACGTTTTGTATATGATTGTATTCTAACATAATCACCTATCTTTTTATTTTTCGTTCTGCTACTTTCGTTATTCACATTTTTCAAATATTCATTGTCTCTCTCACTTTTATTTTTAGGCATAGGTCCATAATTTTTACCAAACAATTTTCCATAAACTTCTTTATCGTTTGTTTTATTTACTTCACATGGTTTCCTACCAATAGTTTTTTGATTAGTGTAGTAATTGTATTTATGTAAAATATCATCAATTATATCAATCCATTTTGTATTATATTGTAATTCAATAGTATCCTAATTTGTTCATTTAAATTATATTAAATCTTTTTGCAATTGCACTTTTTAATATATATATGTTTGGTACATTTTAATATTATGTTTTCTAAAACACTTTGAAAATCTTTATTTAAGAATTCTTTTTCAGAATCTGTATGCAGTAATTTTGGAGCACAGCCTACTTTATTAATTATCTTCAAAAAATCATCCGAAACACTTTTTCCATCTTTATTTTTTAGAGTTTAATATAAGCAAATTTTGAAAAGGTATCAATAACGACAACCATATATTTGAAACCTTTATTTTTTAGTATTGACAGTAGTCATTATCAATAAATTAGCAGCCCATAATTCATTAATACCTTTTAAAACCATAATTCTTCTTTCAAAATTCTTCCTAACAGGTTTATGCAATTCTTTTGCTAGCACGATTCATTTTTCATTTAACTATTTTAATTTTTATACCCCCCACCATAGGATGGAGGCAGGGACGTATCCAGGATTTTGGTTCGGGGGGGCCCAACCTTTTTTTCCATAACAAAGATAAACAATTAAAAAAATGCGTTTATTGTGTAGGTAATGAAAGTTAGGTTCCTTAGTTTTTTATTCCAATTTTATTCCTAAATATAAATGTGTACTTTAGTACGAGATCAGTAAAACTTTTTATAATAAAATACGCAAGAGTTAAAATTTTAATTTTAGATTTTTTGAAAGGAATATATCAATTATTTCATCGATTTTGACTTCATCTTTGTATATAGACACCAAAGCCAGATAAGATAGCCTTTCTCCTTACATTCTGTTCCGGAGATAAGCTTTTATTATTCTTAACGTCGAGAAACTTCGCTCAGCAGATGCCGTTGTCACAGGTATTGTGGCCAGTATCTGCAAAAGGGTAAAAACGCTTGGGAACATGTCCTCATCACAAACTGAAATAGCATCTAATGCATTTGATGGCTTATCATTCTTCTGCTTCCAATAATCAATCCATATACTTATTTCAGCTAAAACAGATTTTGCTGAATTTTTTAAATCGTTTTTGTAAAAAATTGTGACTTCTTCGAAATCTTCCTTCATTAGATTTACAACTCGTATCGGAACGATATTAAACAGACTTGTAATTATAGCTTCATGTTCGGAAAATCTATTATTTAAATGTGATATTACTTCGTCCAGATATGGTATGAACAATGTTGTCCTAAAATACGCCTTGGCATCTGAACCAGGAATATTAGCCCTATACTTTTGAGTGCCTACTCTTCTAGGTAGTGCAGCTTCTATTCCAAAACATCTTGCAAGTTGTGTAGATTCTTCAAACAGTTTATCAAACTCCGCATCTGAATTTCTACGCATGTCACTTAATTTAGTCGTTGCCAATTTTAGGATTTCGTAAGCCTTTATTATATCTAGGTGAATCGTTTGCAAATACCGTGATAAGTTCTGTGTAGTGGCAAAGCCAAATTTACATACAATACAAAGCCAAATTTACATACACGGTTGTGTAAACTCATTCCATCACTGCAACCTACATGTTAAAAGGGTAGATAGATAAGAAATCATAAATGTAATTTTAACTTAATTTTCGCCATATCTGGTTATCATAAATTTAAAGCCAACCAATAATTACACCGGGCGACAAAAACAATTTTTTTTCTTGGGTTTCTGTTTTAATGCATAGATTCTGATTCTAGACGTCAAAAAACGTCAAAATCTCCAATCTTAGCTTTTTGTTTTTGTAAATTTTACATCGATAAGAAAGTTTTAAAGTTAAAACTTTACTAAATTAGCTATAACTTTTTAAATTATGCATCGATTTTCTTTGGAATGGGCTCCTTTAATTCATGACCGAACAGACTTTACGATAAAATCATAAAAATATAACATTTGTTCATTTTTAGATTATTTTATGGGAAACCGTTGAACGGATGGAAAATGGTATTATATGAAGTTAAAGGCTACTTAATATTTAATTCTTTATAACTTTCCTCAACCAAATCGTATAAATGGTTTTCGAGTTATGCCACTATATGTGGTTTAACCACTAATTTCTTTCCATATCACAGCTTATCGCGAGAATTTAAAGAGACAACCCTTTAGGCTAAGAAAAAAGAGAGGTTGAACCACATATTATGGCATAACTAGAGAACCATTCATCCGAATTGGTTCAGGTAAGCTTTACAAACTTCAGAATTAAGTAGCCTTCAACTTCGCCCAATACAATTTTCCATCCGTTCAGCGGTTTCGACGATATCCTACAAAGTATTGCAAAAAATCATATTTTTTGAGAAAATTTTAATAATTTTTAAATTAGTAGATACGTCCCTGGATGGGGGTATATTGATTTTGTCACTCTCCTGATTTTGTCCTCTATATATATTTGTCCGTCCGTCCGTCTGTTGTAATCACGCTAGAGTCCGTAATAATAGAGCTAGGTTGATCAAATTTGGAAGAAATATTTGTTATAGTTGCAGGTTGTTTGCGATTGCAAATGGGCCATATCGGTCAATGTTTTGATATAGCTCCATTATAGAGGTCACTCCAAAATACGGGTTTTGAGCCACGGACACCACATTTTTTAAGCAATTTAGCAGAAACTTTGCGGTTTGTATTCTATTTTGACAAGAATTTATCACAGCAAAACTTTTACAAATCGGTTTATATTTTGTTATAGTCACCATATAAATGTCGCTCCAAAATATACGTATTTAAGCCATAAATACTATATTTTCTAAGCATTTTTATTAAATCTTTGCATTTTTTATTTAATTGAGAAAATAATTCATCGCAGTAAAAATTATTTAAATCAGTTCATATTTTGTTGTAGTCCACCTATAGATGTCGCTCCCAATAAGGCTTATTTAAGCCATAAACACCACATTTTCTAAGAAATTAAGCTGAAACTTTGAAGTTTGTATTCTATTTTGGCAAGAATTCATTTCAATAAAATGTTATTTTGTTGTAATCCCCGTGTAGATGTAGCTCTCAAAAATGCTATATTAAGCCATAAATATCACATTTTTCAGGTGAAGAGTTTGGCTAAAGAATTTGCGGCGTAAAATTTGGCTAAAAATTTCAGCGTTCGTTTTTTTATAATTTAGTTAAACATAAAGGATAGTTTCATGATTTGCTCCATATCCAAAGATGTTTCCAGTAATAAAATTGAATGCAATCCATGGTGGAGGGTATATAAGATTCGTCATGGCCGAACTTAACGCTTTTACTTGTTTTAAGCATTCAGTCAGAATTATTGTTTAGGATTAGAATTACTTCTTAAATTAATATGTCCTTCTTTGAAATATTCTTTCTGCTCTCTTTCCATACTTTCTATTTCCTTATTATACAATTGCATTTGCCTACAAAATTCAACAGCAACACCATTCATTTCCTGAAATTTTAAAATAATTGCATCAAGTTTTTCCTTGACAACATTGACTACATCGGCATTGCGATAAATCGAAGTTCGTTGAAAGATTTTCCGGTCGGGTTGAAAACTGTGCGCCTCCATGTTGTTTTTGGTCTTCCCCCTTTCCTTGAGCCTTCGGGGTTCCACTCGACTGTTTCGTGGCAGATTTCGTGTGCGGCTTTCTTAGTGTGTGTCCAAGCCATTTGTATTTCCTTCTTTTTATTTGTGTGTTACTGTTGTCCTCGCCGGCGACTTGCAAAAGTTGTTCGTTTGTTACAACTCTAGACCATCAGATTTTTATAATATTTCGCAGACATATACTGTATGTGTAAATACTTGTATTTTAAATTTAATGGTTTCGTTAACCGGCCATGCTTCGGAACCATACCGAAGAATGCTTTTCACGCAGGAATTGAACATATGAATCTTTGTTTTAGGGGAGAGAGCGTTTGAATTCCATATACTACGAGGGTTGTAAAACATTGCTTTGGCCTTTTGTATGCGCGAATCTACGTCCTCAAGGGGCCGCCGTCTGGAGATATTATGCTACAAAAGTAGCAAAAATTTTCAGCGTTTTGTATTGGAGCATTGTTCAATGTAAATATTGGCGTTCAATTGGATTTAACAACCATGCATTTTGTTTTATTTGCGTTGATTCGCAGACCATATTTTTATGCCGTTGAAGTTAAGTCATATATTTTCTTCTGCGTGTAATCGTTCGTAGCCAACAACACTAGGTCGTCTGCATAGTCGAGGTCACCGAGCTGGCCGTTTATGCGCCATTGTAAACCTCTACTTGCACCTGACACGGTCGACATTATATCGTCAAGCACTGTGATAAATAGAATAGCGGACAGAAGGCAACCTAGCTTGTCGCTGCTTATTCTTTCAAAAGATATACTTATTTTTCCGCAATGTGAAAATCGCATTTTGGAGTCTATATTGTTCCTTTATAAGAGCGATTATTTTGTTTGGTATCCCTTTATTGGCGAGAGCGTACCCTATTTTGCTTCGATCGATAGCATCAAACGCTTTCTCCAAGTCGATAAAAGTAAGGTAAAGGTGTGAATTATACTCATTGCATTGTTCTATTAGGCATGTTTTCGTTACAAGCTAGCACTTTTAGTTTAGCACTTTGCAACGAAAACAACTGACTTCCACTAACTGGCACATAAGCAATAAGTGGCGGATTTTAACTATCTGGTAGCAATGGTGTCATGAGTTGCGAAGAAAGAACAGTGCGAAACAGACAAAAAATTCGTGAAAAGTATTTATAAAACATATATTTACTATTCTATTTTCAATTGTTTACACTCTTTTGCAAATATTAAAATAATTTCCCATTTTTTGTTCTTCTTCTTCCCGTTAATTCACAATAATTGATAAAATCTCTCCAAAAATGGGATGCCATATTGCTAAATATAGGGTGCCCAATCTGGCAACATCATACTCGATTAAGACATGAACACAAGCACCAAACTTCATCGGGAACTAATAGTGCTTAAAAGTGCTTAGCTCCCCATACAAATTAAGCACTTATGGTGTAACGAAAACACGCCTATTATTAAACGGAGGCTGTTTATTTGGTTGACGCAAAACCGGCTCGGGTGGAAGCCGGCCTGTTCCTTTCGTAACTGTTCGTCCACGGTGGTAAGAATACGATTTAGTATTGAACGTTATCAATACCTTTGTTGTTTTTGAGTGTATCGATTGCAGCTATTATTTTGTCGGGGTCCGGTGGATTCTCGTTGACTGGGTTGATGTGTTGTCGAGGGGCATAAATGTGCGTCTGTTGTGATTCAAGAATAGGATCTTCGTTCTTATGATTGAGAACTTTTTCGAAATGTCCTTCTACAAATGTCGAAGATCAACTAAATAGGTGGCTATTTAGTTGATCTTCGACCTTTGAAAGGATTGTGTCAGATTTGTCCTTAATTTGTGTGTTTGCCTTTGATTTCTTCCCATGGCGCTTTCTGATTATGTCAAAGACCGTTTTTAAGTTTCCCATGAAGGCTGCTGCTTTAGCTTCAGATACCAGACTGTTAATGTAGTTGCGTTTATCATGCCTTGAATGTCTTTTTACTGCTTTTATTAGGACAGCATATGTTTTATGTAACTCGTTCTTTCTTGCTGGATTCACCTCTGATAAAAGAAGTTGTTGCGCTTTGCGTCTCTCTTCAACTAGGTTCCAAAATGTTTCGGAAAGCCATTCTTTATTTCCCTTTCTGTCATGTCCAACAATATCAGTGGCGTTGTCGTTAAATAACTTTTCTATTTGATTCCATTCATCATTTACGTTAGCGTCTAGTAATGATATGTGGTTGTAGTTTTTGTTGGTTTGTGTAACATATCTGTTTTTAACATCTATAGACGGCCGATTGGGTTTTACGTTTGGCTAGTTTGCCGGTTTGAAATAATGTGTTTTCGTTCCAAGTAACAATTCGTATTCGGGGCGTGCGAGTGTTGTCATCGGTAAAATACAAATTGTCAATTTGTATTGAGTCAATAATTAGAAATACTAAATAAAGATGGACTCGCTGTTGATGTTCTGTCTATCCTCTTCAGAGCATGAGGACGAAAATAAAATAAACAAAATTAAAAAGCAAATCCGTGCAGTGATCCTTTTTTGTTGCCAGCAGCCGCGTCTGTATTCCTCAGGTTACACATGTACTTAATTCTCTTTTGATCTATATATACATACATATACTTCCAGATTCAGGCAATGATTCAGACTCACAAAAGAAGCATTCCAATATGTTCTCTCCGAATTGGATTTCTCGGGACATACGTCTACATCCATCCCGCCAGTATTGCAATTCGCAGCCACACTCTCTGAAAAAGTAGATTTAAAAAAAAAAAATTCCTGGGACGAAAAAACATAAAAAATAGAAAAAAAAAATATTTTTTAAAAGTTTGCATACCAGCGAAGAAGAATAATACCTATTTGAAAACAGTCTATGGACAAATGTAGAAATTATATCCCTTTTGGTTGAGGTAAGAGAATTTCAAAAAATCTTTTTTTTAATTTCTGTTTAAATATCGATTTTTTTATTACTTTTATTTATATTATCTACATTTGAGTTTATTTACATGTACAAGTTTCATTAGAAGTAATTGTGAGTTCTTTGTTGATGTTTGTAGATTTCGGAATCGGTTTCTCTAATGAGGAACCAACTATAATCTCCCATCATTCTTTCATCCCAGTGCCCTTGGTAACGGCGCTCGATAGACTTCATTTCTTGGTGAAACCTTTCGCCATGTTCGTCACTTACTTGGCACAGTGGGCTAAAATGAAAAAAATCGACATAATTCTGCCATTTCAAAACCAGTTATCGTATGGCGATGAAATTTTAGGTGTGTATACAAGAGGTGTTAGAGAGTTTATGTTCGGAACTTGGGCCCCTATCTCATACTGGGGAGGAGCTATACGGCCATAAAGTTGACCACCTCGGGTATACAAAATTTTCATCGGCTTCTAACTTTTGAATGGAGTGTCCGATTTGAGAGCGTCTGTGGATACTCCTAGGTCAGACCTACAATAAACATTTTATAGCTTGAAGATATCTTGAATAGTTTCCAGATATGTGGATTTTAAATTTGAATTTTTAATTTTTTCGCCGACTTTGCCTTGGAATTTAGCCAATATCTCAGTCAAATGTTTACCGATTTTGTTCGCGTGTTTTTTTATGCCAATAAAATTTACAATAGCACGAAAAAAGAATCGATAAGACATGTCAAGAAATAAGAAAGTTATGGCACTATAAAGTCAAATTTCTTAAAAAATGTCATTTTTGGAGATTTTTTGGCGAAAAAGTCCTATTCGTATTTAGGTATTGTAGAAAAAGTTTGTTGCTCAAATACGAGTATATCAAATTTATACTCATTTTAAAGGAGACGTTTCACAGAATCTGTTAGAGAAAATCCGAAGCCAAAATTTTAATTGGTGTGGTTGCCACCCTTCTCCGATTTGGACCTTTTTTACATAAATTTCAAAAGTTTGATCGATTTTCTCCAATCGCAAAGCTAAATTGTTATTTTTTTTATTTATTTGTATTAGGGTGTAACAAAATCGACTGCAAAGGGAATCCCGAGCGCGGCTTTTCATATCGAAGATATAGGACTAAAAGTAAAAATCCCATTTTTAGGGATTTTTTGGGAATTGGGGGATTTTCCATTAGACATTTTCACATGTTGCGTTTGATTATTATTTCTAATATCAAAATAAAGAACTTTAAAAAATATTCATCGAAATATATACATTTTTACCTTCCTTCTTGTAATTATTGGTTATTATATCAGTCAATATGCACTGATTTCTTGTAGATCACATGTTTTTATCAAACAATAATAAAATTTAGTAAGATTTGCCTTTCAGAAAATATTGTTTGTGGCAATATTTCTAGGAAACCCATAATTTGATATTGACAGGTATAAAAATATTTGTTGTAATGTTCATTCATGTATGATTTTTGTAATTTCCCATATTACACGTATCAGGTAGAAATGACAGGTATATTATTGTTTTTATATAAAATTCAATTTGTATTGAGTCAATAATTAGAAATACTAAATAAAGATGGACTCGCTGTTGATGTTCTGTCTATCCTCTTCAGAGCATGAGGACGAAAATAAAATAAACAAAATTAAAAAGCAAATCCGTGCAGTGATCCTTTTTTGTTGCCAGCAGCCGCGTCTGTATTCCTCAGGTTACACATGTACTTAATTCTCTTTTGATCTATATATACATACATATACTTCCAGATTCAGGCAATGATTCAGACTCACAAAAGAAGCATTCCAATATGTTCTCTCCGAATTGGATTTCTCGGGACATACGTCTACATCCATCCCGCCAGTATTGCAATTCGCAGCCACACTCTCTGAAAAAGTAGATTTTTTAAAAAAAAATTCCTGGGACGAAAAAACATAAAAAATAGAAAAAAAAAAAATATTTTTTAAAAGTTTGCATACCAGCGAAGAAGAATAATACCTATTTGAAAACAGTCTATGGACAAATGTAGAAATTATATCCCTTTTGGTTGAGGTAAGAGAATTTCAAAAAATCTTTTTTTTAATTTCTGTTTAAATATCGATTTTTTTATTACTTTTATTTATATTATCTACATTTGAGTTTATTTACATGTACAAGTTTCATTAGAAGTAATTGTGAGTTCTTTGTTGATGTTTGTAGATTTCGGAATCGGTTTCTCTAATGAGGAACCAACTATAATCTCCCATCATTCTTTCATCCCAGTGCCCTTGGTAACGGCGCTCGATAGACTTCATTTCTTGGTGAAACCTTTCGCCATGTTCGTCACTTACTTGGCACAGTGGGCTAAAATGAAAAAAATCGACATAATTCTGCCATTTCAAAACCAGTTATCGTATGGCGATGAAATTTTAGGTGTGTATACAAGAGGTGTTAGAGAGTTTATGTTCGGAACTTGGGCCCCTATCTCATACTGGGGAGGAGCTATACGGCCATAAAGTTGACCACCTCGTGTATACAAAATTTTCATCGGCTTCTAACTTTTGAATGGAGTGTCCGATTTGAGAGCGTCTGTGGATACTCCTAGGTCAGACCTACAATAAACATTTTATAGCTTGAAGATATCTTGAATAGTTTCCAGATATGTGGATTTTAAATTTGAATTTTTAATTTTTTCGCCGACTTTGCCTTGGAATTTAGCCAATATCTCAGTCAAATGTTTACCGATTTTGTTCGCGTGTTTTTTTATGCCAATAAAATTTACAATAGCACGAAAAAAGAATCGATAAGACATGTCAAGAAATAAGAAAGTTATGGCACTATAAAGTCAAATTTCTTAAAAAATGTCATTTTTGGAGATTTTTTGGCGAAAAAGTCCTATTCGTATTTAGGTATTGTAGAAAAAGTTTGTTGCTCAAATACGAGTATATCAAATTTATACTCATTTTAAAGGAGACGTTTCACAGAATCTGTTAGAGAAAATCCGAAGCCAAAATTTTAATTGGTGTGGTTGCCACCCTTCTCCGATTTGGACCTTTTTTACATAAATTTCAAAAGTTTGATCGATTTTCTCCAATCGCAAAGCTAAATTGTTATTTTTTTTATTTATTTGTATTAGGGTGTAACAAAATCGACTGCAAAGGGAATCCCGAGCGCGGCTTTTCATATCGAAGATATAGGACTAAAAGTAAAAATCCCATTTTTAGGGATTTTTTGGGAATTGGGGGATTTTCCATTAGACATTTTCACATGTTGCGTTTGATTATTATTTCTAATATCAAAATAAAGAACTTTAAAAAATATTCATCGAAATATATACATTTTTACCTTCCTTCTTGTAATTATTGGTTATTATATCAGTCAATATGCACTGATTTCTTGTAGATCACATGTTTTTATCAAACAATAATAAAATTTAGTAAGATTTGCCTTTCAGAAAATATTGTTTGTGGCAATATTTCTAGGAAACCCATAATTTGACATTGACAGGTATAAAAATATTTGTTGTAATGTTCATTCATATATGATTTTTGTAATTTCCCATATTACACGTATCAGGTAGAAATGACAGGTATATTATTGTTTTTATATAAATATAGCATCTTCGAGAATGTATATCATTACCAATTTTGCAAGTATGGCATTAGCATTTAAGAACTCGTCACTATTTTTTATTTTGTGTGAAATCGCATTTCACACTTTTAAGGAAAAAGTCCGTAGAATAGTAGAATTTATCGAAGGAACCTATAAAATTAAAGTATTAAAAAGCGAAAAAAAATACAAAATTGTTTTAAAACATTTGATGTAAAGAGGACAACAGCAAAGTCGCGTTCAAAATTTCTGGAAAAATATTCAGATTGGCTCGGGACAACATAGCTTTAACAGTTTGTACTTCATCTGTTGCTCCACCCCATAAACCTTACGAAGATGTATCGACAAGAACTAAGAAGAGGCGTTTGTCCAATAATCTTTCGTCAATGACTACTGAAGAAGTTACGGATACTTTTAAGGCAATGTTGAAAAAAGAGAAACAACCAACTGATGCTTTAAAAATGCCGGTGTTCTTCAAACAGCATCACCGAAACGTTTAAGGAGAATTGTTGAGAGAATTTCGACAGCAACATCTAAGTCAGTTTTTACGGATGAAGAAGCACTTGCTCTTATGCTACAACTGGGACTCAGCAAAGACAAATGCAACACACTTAGGAAGGCATTGTCCGAAAAAGAAGTCGATGTCTTACCTTCATATAACAAAATATAGGTCAAAAATAAGTCTATTATTCCTTCACCGCTACAAGTTTCACCAAGTCAGTATTGGTCTTCCTAACCTTCTGGAAAATAAAGCATCGAGAATAGTTTCCACTCTTACTACAGAACAGCTGAGTACAATGGATAATTGTGACTTGAAACTTATGTGCAAGTGGGGATGTGATGGTTTATCAACCCTTCCTGAATACAAACAAGTATCAACAAGTCCGAGCGGGACGTATTATAGAAGTGCATCATGCATCATTAGTTCCCCTCAGATTAAGAAAGAGAGAAGACACGAATTGTCCCTCAACTAGTTTTGATGACATTTGGATAAATTCGACTCCAGGATCAAAAAATGTTGTAGACCAATATAGTTTGAGTATACAAAAGAGACGGCTACCAACACACAAAACCTGAGGAATACAAGGATTTGCTTTATCTCCTAGACATGGATTATTCAGATTATTTTACAGAAAGAATAAGAAAATAAATTATTTTTCTCAAGAAGTGGGTCTTTCGCTTACAAAATGGGTATACACAAATTTAAGGCAACAAGAGTCACACCAACATATTATAAAGGCCGACATATTTTATCCTTCTTACTTACTAATAACCAATAAGTACATTAGGGAAAAATTAAAAAAAAGTAAGAAAGTTCAGTCGAGTAAACCGAATAATGAATCCCCTCACCTTGAGTCTCAAAAAATATTAGTAAATATATTTATTTTTTTGTTTTATTTATATTATTATCACTTTAAATTACATTTAACAACTTTAAAGTATGTACTGTTAATGTTAAAAGAGAGGTACCAAAATGGGCGAATCAATAACTGTCACTTTTCTCTGGACTCTAGGTACTATAAAAACATTACACTGTACAAAATTTCAAGTATTAATATGCACTGGTATTAAAGTTATAAGCTGTTAACTTTTGGTGTAAAATGGTCCATTTGTGTGGGAGGTACCAAAAAGGGAGTGCCGATTACGGCCACTTTTCTCTAGACTCTAGGTACTATAAAAGTATTACACTGTACAAAATACTTGTACTTGTATGCACTGGTATTAAAGTAATAAGCTGGGAACTTTTGGTACAAAATGGTCCGTTTGTGTGACAGGTACCATAAGGAGCGTGGCAATAATGCCCATTTTTCACTGCATTGTAGGTACTGTTAAACCATTACAATGTACTCAATTGCATGTCTTTAAATGCACTGGTAATAAAGTTATAAGCTATTAACTTTTGGTTCAAAATTGTCCATTTGTGTGGGATGTACCAAAAGGGGCGTGGCAACTTCGTCCATTTTTCTCAAGGTAATAGTGACTATGTCTAGAATTTCAGAGGATTCAAATAAGTAGTATAGAAGTTATTAAATAATCAATATTTCACTAAATGTTAACCCTTTGTGGGGGAGGTACTAGAAGGAGTGGACAAATATCGCCCATCTTCGAACTTAGCCGGAGATAGAGAAAAATATTACCGCATACCAAATTTGAAGTCAATCGGTTACTCCTTTCGAGAGTTATCGTGCGCACCAGCCAGTAGACAGACAGACAGACGGACGGACGGACATTGCTCAAATGAATTAAAATAACCCAAAACGTATTTCCGCCGAACATACTTAGGGTCTTAGGTCACTCCTTCGATGTGTTACACTTTTGGCTCGTAGCAAATGATATATACCCTCCTCTCTAAAGTGAGGGGATAAAAATATTTTGCATATAAACAAAAAAGTAAATACGGCATAAAATTCTTAAAAATATATATATTTCGATGAATTTTTTAAATTTCTTTATTTTGATATAAGAAATAATAATCAAAAGCAACATGTGAAAATTTGTAATGGAAAATTCCTCAATTCCCAAAAATACATTAAAAAATCCCCAAAATGGGATTTTTTACTGTTACTCCTATATCTTCGACATGAAAAGCCGCACTCGGGATTCCCTTTGCAGTCGATTTGGTTACACCCTAATACAAATAAATAAAAAAAAATAACAATTTAGCTTTGCGATTGGAGAAAATCGATCAAACTTTTGAAATTTATGTAAAAAAAGGTCCAAATCGGAGAAGGGTGGCAACCACACCAATTACAATTTTGGCTTCGGATTTTCTCTAACAGATTCTGTGAAACGTCTCCTTTAAAATTTGTATAAATTTGATATACTTTGTGTAACAAACTTTTTCCACAAGACCTAAATACGAATTGGACATTTTTCGTCAAAAAATCTCCAAAAATGACATTTTTCTTAAATTTGACTTTATAAGGCCATAACTTTCTTATTTCTTGACATATCTTATCGATTCTTTTTTTCATGATATTGTAAATTTTATTGGCAATCCATAAAAAACACGCAAACAAAATCGGTAAACTTTTGACTGGGATATTGGCTAAACTCCAAGGCAAAGTCGGCGAAAAAATTAAAAATTCATATTTAAAATCCACATATCTGGGAAACTATTCAAGATATCTTCAAGCTATAAAATGTTTATTGTAGGTCTGGTCTAGGAGTAGCCACAGAAACCCCCTTAAATCGGACAAAAGTTAGAAGCCGATGAAAATTTAGTATACCCGAGGTGGTCAACTTTAAGGCCCAGTAGCTCCGCCCCTGTATGAGATAGGGGGCCCGAACTTAAACTCTCTAACACCTCTTGTATACACATCTAATTTCATCGCCATACGATAAGTGGTTTTGAAATGACAGAATTATGTCAATGTTTTTTCCATTTTAACCCACTGTACGTCGCCAAGATTCAAGGGGGAAAAGTTTAAATGAGAATGCAAGAAATGAATTTTGAGGGACATATTTACAGCTGTTGGAATGCATAAAGCGAAAAATTAGTTAGAAGAATACATACAGGGTCTCCCATATTCGACGGACCCATCTGGCAACGCCATAACTTTTGACAGAGATGTCAGATCGCTTAATGACATACCGCGTTTGAAGCGTCAGTCCAAGCAGATTTTTACCATGGAACAATACACGCCACGCGAAATAGTTGAAATTTACATTCAACAGAAGAAGTCAATTGTGAAAACTCAACGTGCTTTTAAAATATTAAAAAATGTGAGAAGTGCGCCTTCTAAGAACACCATTAAGCGTTTATACGAAAAATTTTCGACTGGTGAGGCTCTTTCTAATCCGAAGAGGCCAAATAAAAGTCGACCAAGGCGATCGGCCGAGAATATCGCTGCCGTACCAGCCAGTGTTGAGAGGTCCCCAAGAACATCCCAAAAACGCCGTTCTCAGCAGTTGGGCATGGCTCGGTCCACTTTACAACGGATTATTCGCGTTGATTTGCATTTGTTCCCGTACAAAATTCAATTGACGCAAAGATTGTTGCCTGCGGACAAGCCTCGTCGATTGGAATGGGCCCAAAAAAAACATGGGTCCGTCGAATATGGGCAACCCTGTACATATATAGACAAATATATATCTTACAAATTTTTTCATAATTTTTGAACAAATCATTAATCATTGTTTCATATTGCGGGCTTTTATTGGATCCAAGGAAATTTAAAACTACAAGTTTAAACGACTTCCATGCTGCAATTTCTGACGTCAAATATGATTCGAAATTTACATCCTTCATCAGTTTCCTTATTTGAGGCCCAACAAAAACGCCTTCCTCGATTTTTTGAAAAGAAAGACTTTTAAATAAACTCTTTAAATATGAGAGTGAATTGCCATCTTTCCTTAAGGCTTTTACACAATTTTTAAAGAGCCCCAAAAAAATGTTTTTTTTTTGGACGAGAGGTGTGTATTTTATGTTGTTCTCACCCAATGTAATGTGTTTTCTTGTTGGCAATTTCTTTCTTCTGTAATGATCTGCGCCAGCACGGCTATCCCAGAGGCATATAAACAGCAATATTTTGTATATCCGTCTTGCATTCCACATAACATCCCAACTACTTTTAAATCGCAACAAATTTTTTCAACTTGCGCTGCATTACACTAATCTATTAATAAGAAATTTCATTCATAAATTCCGGGTTCAATACATCTGGCAACAAAGTTGCGTACAGACGTATTTATATGTAGTGGCTCTCACAATAGTTCTATTAAAAAATTATTTTTTTGGGATTAACCCTGCTAAAGCATATAAATCGATTTGGCGCTATTAACAAGTGATTTGGTTATAATTCTGTGTTAAAGTTTATTGCTAAAGAGTAACTTTTTGCAAGAAAAGTAATCAAGTTCAAAATCATAGTGCTTGCTGTGTTGGTTGTTCATAAATAAACATTTTATGAACAACCGAAATTTACAAAAACAAATATCCGTGCATGTCTCTCACTCCCTCCGTTGAGAGGCGGTTAAGTCTTAAGCGCCATGGCCACACATCAAACTGACTCATCAAACTCGAGTTTTTATGATTGTGTTGGTAAAAAAAACTCACACGTATGGTTTGATGAGAGAGTAAAAAAATATCAAAACCATTTAGATATTTGCGTCGACGCGGCAGAGATTTGACGTCGGTTTTATGTGCGTGTGTCAAAATATCTTCAATTATCATTTTTGATTTGTTTTCGAAGTGTTAAAAGTGTTTTATTTTTTGGTGACAAGTGTTTTTTTTTTTGGAAGAAAAACTGGAAATGGAAGAAAAAAATTTTATTCTCGAATTTATTGAAGTGTATCGAAGTTTGCCGGCTTTATGGCAAATAAAATCAAAAGATTATAGCAACAGAAATGTAAAAAATTCGCAATACAGCATTTTGTTGGAAAAATATAAAGAAGTTTGATGACATGAGTTTGATGTGTGGCCGTGATAAGCAAAACAAAATTTTACTAACACATACAAGAGTTTGATCAAACAGTTTGATGTGTGGCCACGGCGCTTTAATGGGAGCAATGCGTACATTTCTGTAATAACTACAGAAAGTAACGCAACAACAGCGCCTAGAAGAGATGACAGCCTCTTTTTAAGCGCCTAGACCCCAACCAGTGCGTGCTCTTTCTCACCGCAGTTGTCAAGTAGTGAAACAAATCAAACAAATGCTAACAAATACAATGAAAAATAACGAAGTGCCTAAAAGTATGCTTTCAAGTACAGTAGCTTATCCGAATGGAAACAGGAACAATCCCCAAAGGTACAAATCCAAACAGTACAACGGGCAAAGATGATAAAATTCAAACTGGTATAGATAGATACATTTTAGTGACAAAACGAAAGGCAAATTCAAGGTCTCCTCATAAGGAACCAGATCCCAAAGTTGCCAAGGGAATGAATGCGGTAAGTTCGAACTGATTTGACCTTCTCGGCTCTGAGGAAAATAATGAAGAAACAAATGAAACTACAAGAGAACCCAAACCACCTCCACTTTTCTTGCGGGAACAAACAACTAACACGTCGGTAAATAAGCTTTCCCAGCTACTAGGCAAAGAAAACTTCTACGTTGCTTCACTTCGTATACGGAACTAAATTTCAGACATACACCGAAGTGTTTTATAGAAAGGTGGTTGGGTTGATCGACCTAAAAAAATTAGAATTAATGGGAGCAATGCGTACATTTCTGTAATAACTACAGAAAGTAACGCAACAACAGCGCCTAGAAGAGATGACAGCCTCTTTTTAAGCGCCTAGACCCCAACCAGTGCGTGCTCTTTCTCACCGCAGTTGTCAAGTAGTGAAACAAATCAAACAAATGCTAATAAATACAATGAAAAATAACGAAGTGCCTAAAAGTATGCTTTCAAGTACAGTAGCTTATCCGAATGGAAACAGGAACAATCCCCAAAGGTACAAATCCAAACAGTACAACGGGCAAAGATGATAAAATTCAAACTGGTATAGATAGATACATTTTAGTGACAAAACGAAAGGCAAATTCAAGGTCTCCTCATAAGGAACCAGATCCCAAAGTTGCCAAGGGAATGAATGCGGTAAGTTCGAACTGATTTGACCTTCTCGGCTCTGAGGAAAATAATGAAGAAACAAATGAAACTACAAGAGAACCCAAACCACCTCCACTTTTCTTGCGGGAACAAACAACTAACACGTCGGTAAATAAGCTTTCCCAGCTACTAGGCAAAGAAAACTTCTACGTTGCTTCACTTCGTATACGGAACTAAATTTCAGACATACACCGAAGTGTTTTATAGAAAGGTGGTTGGGTTGATCGATCTAAAAAAAAAGAATTACTACACTTACCAGCTTAGGAGTTCGAAAGGTCTTGTGGTAGTAATTAAGGGCATTGATAGTACAGTTTCAACAGCTGAAATAATCGATGAACTTGCTAAAGAGGGTTACGAAATTAAATCCATATACATTATATATACATTATAAATAAAAAGAAAATTCCTCAGCCAACGTTTAAGGTTGAACTAACATTTGATTCTTCGCGAATAAAGAAAAATGGCGCACCTCATCCTATTTACGACCTGAGATATTTGTGCAACCGTAGAATTTGAGTCGAGGAACCTTTAAAACGAGCCGATCCTCCCCAATGTACAAATTGTCAAGAATTTGGACACACCAAGGCATACTGTAAATTACCGGCCGTTTGTGTCAGATGTGGCGATGTGCACAAGTCCGTCAACTGTCTCCATCCAAGATACTGGCGTAAAAATGTAGCAACTGCGGTGAGAACCATACAGCAAACTACAGGGGTTGCCCTGTCTATAAGCACATGAAAAAAAAACAAAAAATTTTAATAAAACTCCAATATATGCAAGCTATATTCAACCGCCTTTCCCGGGCTTAAGAACCGTATCTCCTACCGAGAATGCTAGCTCTTGCGACCCAAACGTACACCGAATCCCAAAGAACACAATTCATCCAAATATGTCATACGCCCGTATGACAAGAAATGGTAATTCGTTGCCCCCTCAATTTCCCCTCGAAAATTCAATATAAAAACTAATAGAAACTATGAATTCATTCATGTTGATGCAAGAAATGATGAGAAATCAAAGTATGCTTATGCAACTCGTGTTAAATCAAAAATAAATCCACTGAGAATTTGTAATTGGAATGCAAACGGCATGAGCCAACACAGAAATGAGGTAGAAAATTTTTTCCGAAACCACTGTATAGATATTTTATTAGTCTCTGAGGCACATTTCTCAACCAGAAATTGTTTTAGGATACGTGGTTATTCCATAAACGATACTAATACCAAAATAAAATCAAACATTATCCTATGCTCGAATATAGGACTGAGCATATACAAGCAACTTCTATCGCTATCACAGGCGCAAATCTGGCGATATCGTCGATATATTGTCCCCCTAGGCACAATATTAACAAATATCAATTCAAGGAGTTCTTCTCCACTCTTGGCACAAAGTTTTAGGTAGCAGGTGACTACAATGCCAAGCACACATTTTGGGGCTCTCGCCTCACTACAAAAGGTAGACAACTACTTAAAGTCATAACATCTGCTAACTAAATGTAGCTTCGAGCGGTCACCCAACATATTGGCCCTCAGATCTGAATAAAACGCCACACCTTATTGATTTGGCTATAATAAAAAATATAAGGCGTGAACAATTATCTCTATGTCCATCATTTGATCTATCATCGGATCATTCGCCTACCATTTTGACACTGATTTACAACAATCATAAAAATGGGTGTGACAATTTGCCCAATAAGTATACCAACTGGCTAAAATATAAAAAATACGTTAGCTGACACCTATGCGATGGTGTATCGTTACGTACAACGGCTGAAATTGAAGCCGCGGTAAACCTATTCACAGACGTTGTAAATAGTGCTGTTAAAGTGGCATTCAAAAGAGATAACCCAACACGCATCCAAGCGTTAATCAATGAAAAAAGAAGCATTAGAAGAGAGTGGCAACAATATCGCTCCCCAGCACTGAGAAAAAAAACTAAAAAATTGCCAGAAGAGATTGAAATCAGCCCTAAAATCAGCCGAGGAAAGTTAGCTAAAAATATATTTGCAATCTCTGGATCCACCCCAGAAAACAGATTATAGTCTCTGGAAGGCCACAAACAATACGCGAGGCCCTGTTGCGCATGAATCCCCAATTCGCCTTGAAAATGGGAACTGGACATAAAGCACAGAAGAGAAAGTAAATGCATTCGCAAACTACCTCGAGTCCGTTTTTACACCCAACAGTGATACATCTGAAATCTACCCGCCCGTGATAGATATAATTCCTCGCCCACACTATCCGCCCGTGATAAACACATAATTCCTCGCCCAATCTATCCGCCCGGGATAATTGACTCAATTCCTCTCCCAATCTATCAGCCCGTGATAGATGACATAACTTCTTGCCCAATCTGTCCGCCCGTGATAGACAACATAACTCCACGCCCAATCTATCCGCTCGTGATAGATGATTTAATTCCTCGCCCAATCTATCAGCCCGTGATAGACGATATAATTCCTGGCCCAATCAAGCTTAGAATAAAGGATGTTGAAAAATCTGTCAAAGAACTAAAATTAAAGAAATCGGCCGAAGGAGATGGTATAACATCGAAAATGATTAAAGAACTTCCCTTTTCAGCCTTGAAAATTGTGTTATTTTTATTCAATGCAATTATCCGTGTAGGTTACTTCCCCCTATCTTGGAAGAGGTCAGAAATCGTGATAATACCGAAGCCAGGCAAAGATCCAACTCAAGTCAAATCCAATCGCCCTATAAGCTTACTATCGATACCTTCAAAAAATTTTGAGTCCATTCTCATGAAGAAAATCACACCTCATATAATTTCTCACAATATTATACCTGACCATCAATTTGGTTTTAGAAATAGTCATAATACTATAGAACAGGTACACCGTATCGTAACCTGCATCAAATGATCTTTTGAGAATAAAGAATACTGTTCGGCGTTATTCATAGATATTTCCCAAGCATTTGACAAAGTCTGGCACGAAGGACTTTTGTACAAAATATGCGACCTTCTGCCAATCAACAAGCATAAACTGTTCAGGAGTTATTTGACTAACCGGTCTTTTCATGTTAAATCAAATGGCATTTTTTCTAGCCCTAAGAAAATAAATGCCGGGGTCCCACAGGGGAGCATTTATTTTTACGGCAGATATGCCCATAACCAACTTTACGCACACGCCTACTTTTGCGTACGATACTGCTTTCGTCAGTACTCACAAAAACCCTTCAGTTGCGTCCGATCAACTGCAGTCTCATGTCCGAATCCTAGAAGAATGGTTACAAAAATGAAGAATAATGGCGAATGCCTCAAAGTGTACTCATGTTACTTTTACCCTACGAAGGGATACAAGTCCTCCAATTTCTATTTTCAATTCACAGATTCCCCAAAAGGATCATGTAAAATATCTTGGAATGCCTTTAGATCGGCGTTTGACGTGGTCGCGCCACATAGACTCTAAAGTAACTTAAATAAAACTAAAAACTTATCAACTTCAGTGGCTTTCCAGCCAAAGATCTGCCCTAGATCAAGAGTATAAAGTTCTTTTATACAAAACGGTATTGAAGCCCATTTAGACATATGGTATCCAGCTCTGGGGTACAGTGTGCGCTTCAAATGTATGTAAATTACAAAGAAGACAATCGAATATTCTTCGTTTAATTACAGGTGCACCATGGTATATAAGAAACGCTAACATCCATAAGGATCTCAACATGCCAACAGTAAAAGAGGAAATTGAAAAATATTGCCGGTGTTACGCGGGCAAACTATTGAATCATCCTAACATCCTGGCTCGAGAACTACTTAATTTTGAAGTCATAACCGCCTTAGAAGGAGAGATACGCTGGACTTGATTTAAATTAAAACTAATCAAAAACAAAAATGAAATTTTGAATTCTTAAATTTGAAATGTTATCCTTTTGTTAAAGTAAAAAATCGTGTAAATTCTCAATGGTTTATCGCAATGGAAATAACCCAGAGAATAGTATTTTAGGTTAAGATTTGTCCACTTATTGTTATTTTCATTGTATAATAATGAAAGATTCAATAATAAATGTAATGAATTGGAAAAAATTTCGGGTTTAAGGTACAAAAGTTGCAGTACCTGTAGCTAACATATAGTTTGCTTCGAACGTAGAAACCCAATATTTTCAACACTGCCGCATACTACTTTGTATTGCGTACATATAATTTTACTACCTGTATATACGACTGGGATGTCAATATAAGCAAAACCATCATTTAAAAACGGAAAAATACGAGTATGAAACAAGATTTTTTGAATTCCCCTTACATTTACAAATAACATAATTTTTTATACTTTTTTTTTTATTTTTTATGGTTTTATGGTTTTTTATGTACCAGGAAAAAGTGTTCTAAAAAAATCATTTTTTTCTCACATTTTTGACGACTGTTACTAACCCAAAGTTTCTACGTGAAAGTGATATTTGCAGCATATGTAGCCCTCATAATTCCCTTTAAATTTAACGTATTAATATTATATTTTTTTCGTGTTTGTGACACCAAATTACACCAAAAACTGTTATCCACATCCCTTGGACAAAATTTTTGTTGCATAGTGTTATAACAGAGTAGAATTTACTCCTTCTTAGCTATACTAAATTCTTTTCTTTGTGGGGAAAAGCTGACCTATAAAAAATCGTTGACAAATGTTTCGCAAATCTTTCAAGCTTTTTTTTAATTTATAAGCTTTACCACAGAGTTCCGCCGCCACTGAGCGTAAATTTTCAACCCATTACATTCATAAATAAGTATACATATATCGTTTATGTTTTATAATTTCCTTTTTTTCTGTAAAATTGTATAAATTGTACATAGAATTTCTAAGTTATAAAAGAAAAACAAATTATTTTTATAACCTCCTTCTTAAAACTTCGTAATATTGATCTGAGACTCCGTCGTAAAATTCTATGAAGATATTGCCACGTCGTTCTGTCCGCCCGTCTGTTGTAATCACACAATAATTGAGCTAGATGAATGAAATACTTCTTATAGCTGCAGGTAACTGTTGTATATGTATATGCTTACTCCTAACTTTATTATATGTTATAATTATTCCCATCGCTGCAATAACCATATGTTACTATATGTATGTACGTATTAGATACACCCTGTGATTTGTATGCTTGAATAATGATCAACTACTTTGTAACATACACAAAGATAGAGAATGTTTTAATAAAGAGACATAGAGATACAACACATAACATAATAGTAACTTGGTAATGAAAATGGGTAATATCGTTCCATTTTTTGATATAGCCCCCATATATAGCATCTCGCTGGTGATGTGACTTCTTAACGTCATAGCGACAACAAATGTCAATTGATCGGGCTGAAAATTGGTAACTGGGGTTTATTTATACCCGGGATTCTTCACACGAACAAAAACATGAATTTTCACCGAATAGGTCTGAAATTTGGTATAATTAGTTTATTTGTACCCGAAACCATTCACATGCGATCCATGGTGGAGGGTATATAAGATTAGACATGGCTGGCTTATCTTTAGTTGTTTTTTATTTGGGCAGATGAAATCGATGTTGGGTAGCTTTTATTTTGGGCCGTAAAAATTTTTCCAGTGGTAACACTGATGTTGGTTATGATTTCTTACTAGGAATGTGCCAGGGTGCAACATGTAAGATTGCCAACCACGTCGCAAAAGAAATTGAAAGAAAGTTGTGCCCACAACATATAAAATTTTCTGTGGAAGATTCATCACTGTGTATGGAAGCGTTCTTTACGAAGTTTAAAATTCCGGGAGGTTTGTAAATAAAGTATTTTTACAATTTAGAATATATTTTACATACATTCAAATTTTTTATATATAATTATGTTTAGTAATCGGCTGTGTGGATGGAACTCACATTGGTTTACAAAAACCATCTGATAACGAACACATGTTCTTTAATCGGATAGGATATCATAGCCTCAACACAATGATCGTATGCTCGCTGAACAAAATACTCTATGTGAATATAATTTATTTTAATTGTTGCAGATTTGCGGTCACGAATACTAAATTTTGGCAATCTCATGATTTATTTGTTTGGAAACATTCAGATGAAAGGCACTTGTTAGAACAAATGTATTCTACTAATAATTTTAAAAATGGTTGGCACGTAGGTACAATTTAGGTTAGGTAAGGTTGAAGGGAGGAGACGTTTAAACGTCTCATGTCCATGGACATATACATAAACCTGTGGTTCGGCCTTTTGTGCGCTCCTTATTTATGATCCTGGGACAAAAAAAAACATAAAAAAATAAAAAAAAAAAATATTTTATTGTTTAAAAGTTTAGCGAAGAAAATAATTGACCTATTTGAAAAAAATCTATGGATAAATATAGAAATTATAGCCCTTTTGGAAGAGGTAAGAGAATTTCAAAAAACCTTTTTTTTTAATTTCTGTTTAAATAGCGATTTTATTTATTACTTATATTTATATTATGTACATTCGAGTTTATTAACATGAACAAGTTTCATTAGAAGTAATTGTGAGTTCTTTGTTGACATTTGTGGATTTCGGAATCGGTTTCTCTAATGAGGAACCAAATATAATCTCCCATTATTCTTTCATCTCAGTGCCCTTGGTGACGCCGCTCGATGGACTTCAATTATTGGCATGTTCGTCACTTACGTCGCCAAGATTCACGGGGAAAAAGTTTAAATGAGAATGCATGAAATGAATTTTTTTTTTACGAACGTTCCCAACGCAGCCACTCTTACCCGCCCCTTCCGACCACGGGGGCCACATCCCCATACTTCATTAGAAGTAATTGTGAGTTCTTCGTTGACGTTTACAGATTTCGGAATCGGTATCTCTAATGAGGAACCAAATATAATCTCCCATCATTCTTTCATCCCAGTGCCCTTGGTAACGCCGCTCGATGGACTTCATTCCTTGGTGAAACCTTTCCTCATGTTAGTCGTCATGTTCCTCATGTTCGTTAAGATTCTCGGGGAAAAAGTTTAAATGAGAATGAAAGAAATTAATTTTGAGGGACATATTTACACCTGTTGGAACACACAAAGCGAAAAATAAGTTATATACATAAATATAGAAAAATATATTTCTTACCAATTTTTTCATAATTTTTTAACAAATCATTAATCATTGTTTCATATTGGATCCAAGAACATTTGAAACTACAAGCTTAAACGATCTACATACTGCAATTTCATCCGACGTCGAATAGGATTCGAAATTTATATCTTTCATCAGTTTCCTTATTTTAGGCCCATCAAAAACGCCTTCTTCGATTTTTTGAAAAGAAAGACTTTTAAATAAACTTTTTAAATATGAGAGTGAATTGCCATCTTTCCTTAAGGCTTTTACAAAATTTTTAAAGAGCCCCAGCTTAATATGCAGTGGTGGCAAAATAATGTTTTCTTTTTGGACGAGAGGTTTGTATTTTATGTTGTTTTCACCCAATGTAATGTCTTTTCTTGTTGGCCATTTCTTTCTTCTGTAATGATCTTCGCGAGCTCGGCTATCCCAGAGGCATAAAAAACAGCAATATTTTGTATATCCGCCTTGCATTCCACATAACATCCCAACTACTTTTAAATCGAAACAAATTTTCCAGTCATGTTGTTCATATTTTATGTATTTTATTAATTTAGCCATTGTTTCGTATGATTCCTTAGTGTTGACGGCATGAGCAATGGGAATCGACGGTTTCTGATTTCCGTTGTGCAAAAGTACTGTTTTCAAACTTTCTTTACTGCTGTCAACAAATAACCGCCATTCTTTTGAATTGTATGTGTGATTAAGTTCCTCGAACAATCCGGGAATGTCCTTGCAAAAGCATACTCGTATGTTATCCACAATTATATAAAATTGTTTGTAAAGTATATCACGGACTCTATAATATGATATGTTAACATCTGGGGCCAAAATATTGTACTGTTTCATCCGAGATGCAAGTAGTTCTGCCTTATCTTTGGTCAGTTCCAAATCTTGCACATATATTTCCAAATATTGTATGTATATTTCTTCTATTATTTTACTAAACTCACGTCGATTTTTTTAATTACATATTTTCCGCAGATGTAGCAGAAATTGTTGGGATCATTTACACATTGAAAAGTTGCTTTGCCTTTTACTCATACTTCGAAATATAACTTTATAATATTTTTCAGAAAATCGACTTATCTCTTTAAGGCGCTGAATTACACTAATTTATTAATAAGTAATTTCATTCATAAATTCCGGATTCAAGGTACATAAGTTGCAGTACCTGTATCTGACATATAGTTTGCTTCGAACGTAGAAACCCAATACATATAATTTTACTACCTGTATATACTACTGGGATGTCCATGCCCCTAAAAGGCGCAACTGAATGGAAACCTCATAAATAAAAAATCACAAATATTCTTCAATGACTCTCTACCTGAGCGGTTTGTGTTTTATGAAGGGTTATGAACGGCCATAAAACCTCGTCCCCTCTATAATTTTATAATGTCTGATATCAATCCTCATAAAATAAAATGCAAGTGCAATGTCTCTTATATGTCTCTCGCACATATGGCGAATTCAGTATAAGCAGAAATATCATTTAAAAATGAAAAAATATGAAAGAAGATTTTTTTTTGAATTTCCCTAACATTTACAAAATCCCAGCAAAATTTCTCATTACCAAATAATCCGACGAGTATGCAAAGTTCGATGATTGTAAGCACTTATTATTTAACCACTTTTCTCATTATTTTAACATGGGGATGTCATTGGAGGAAAGTACTTCCCAAGAGCATACAATAAAGTAGCATAATAAGTACTTATTTGTAGCATAGGCATACCACATAAATGTGTGCTTATATTTTCATGATTTTAAGTACATGAATAATGCATTACCAATAAGTTATAAAATAAGTAGTATATATGTCGAAATATAGGTTTAAAGTGATTAGTTGCATTTTGTCGCGCATGTTTCTCGAAACATACAAATTTCCTCATGTCAGATTCAATTAACATCATACGATATACGTAAATATTTATGGTATTTTTATTCAAATCTGTACGTATTATTTGAAAACATGTTGAAAAATAAATAAATCTTGTACAATAACCCACATATAGCCAAAATTGCATTATATTTAAAATTGCTAAAATGATTTTGATAACAAAAAATCAATTATTTCCGTTGTTATTGGTATGTCATTATTAATAAGCCGAAAGTAATACAGCGAATAATGAGATGTCATTATTTGGTAATGAAGGGAATAATGACAGGTACTTACCAAGATTTTGCTGGGATGGCTCATAACTTTTACATCTATCCATAGACAGTGTTTTCTTCGTTAGCATGCTGGCTTTTTAAAAATGATAAAAATAATTTTGTTCGATTTTTTTCTATTTTTTATGGTTTTTTTTTGTAACAGGAAAAAGTGTTTCTTTAAAAAATTTTTTTTTTTTCTCATATTTCACGACTGTTACTAAACCAAAGATTCTACGTGAAAGCAATATTTGCAGCATATGTAGCCCTCATAATTCCCTTTAATTTGAGGCATAACGGCTCAATCAGGCCATAAAAATGTTTTTAATATTTTTTTCGTGTTTGTGACACCTAATTGCACCAAACTTTTACATACTTTTGCATACATAGTGTAATTAAACGAAGAATATTCGATTGTCTTCTCTGTAATTTGCATACATTTGAAGCGCACGCTGTACCCCAGAGTTGTATACCATATGTCCAAATGGTCTTTAATACCGTTTTGTATAAAATAACTTTATACTCTGGATCTAGGGCAGATATTTGGCTGATAAGCCACTGAAGTTGATTAGTTTTAAGTTTTATTTGGGTTACTTTAGAGTCTATGACGACCACGTCAAACGACGATCTAAATGGATTCCAAGATATTTTACATGAACCTTTTGAGGAAAGAGTGAATTGAATATAGAAATTGGAGAGAATGCATCCCTTCGTAGAGTACAATAGTAACATGATTAAATTTTGAGGCATTTACCATTATTCTCAATTTTTCAACCATTCTTTTAGGAATCGGACATGAGACTGCAGTTGGTCGGACGCAACTGAAGGACATTTGTGAATACTGACGAAAGCAGTATCGTCCGCAAAGACAGACATGAGCGTAAAGTTGGTTTTGGGCATATCTGCCGTAAAAATAACGTACAGTATTGGACCAAGAATGCTTCCCTGTGGGACACCTGCATTTATTTTCTTAGGGCTAGAAAAAATGCCATTTAATTTAACTTGAAATTACCGGTTTGCCAAATAACTCTTGAACAGTTTGTGAGTGTTTATTGGCAGAAGGTTGCATATTTTGTAAAAAAAATCCTTCGTGCCAGACTTTGTCAAATGCTTAGGAAATATCTATGAATAGCGTCGAACAGTATTCTTTTTTCTCCAAAGCTATTCTGTAACCTAAAAGCAGAATAGCATTGAATAAAAATAACACCATTCTCACGGCTGAGAACGGAAGCTCTTTTATCATTTTCGCTGTTATACCGGCGGCCGGAAGTTGGGCCCCAAGAAAATGCACCCCAAATTGAAAATGAAAGTTCGCCCCAAATTTGGGGTCCATTTTCGTTACAAAAACTAATTAAGGAAATTACACCTCAATCAAGAAAACAGCATAAAATGAAAATAAGCCCCAAAAAAGTAAGAAATTTTCTCTTCCTAAATCTGCGGAGTACGTAATAATACACGTATAAGAACCTATTTTCTAATTATAAATCTTTTCCTGCGCGGTCGGCCTACGGCCTGCGGCCTTCGGCCTCTGTTTAAGACTTTCTCCTATGGACAGGATCAAAAGTTGGCAACGTGGAGAAAATCTTTTATGCTGTTTCTCCTGTTTCTAAATTTATAGATGAAAATAAGCCCCAAAAAGCAGACAATAAATGAAATTAAACCCCAAAAATCAGACAAAAAATGAAATTAAGCCCCAAAAAATATTGTTGTTGTTTGACATGTTATTTTTTGGGGCCCATATTTATAAAAATGTCGGGGTGTATTTTCATTCCGCCTGTTATACCATGCCGCCAGTTATACTCCGTGCGATTTCTTTAATTTTAGATCTTTGACAGATTTTTCAACATCCTTCATTGTAATCTTTATTGGGCAAAGAATTATATCATCTATCATGGGCTGATAGGTTGGGCGAGGAATTATATCGTCTATCACGGGCGGATAGATTGGGAGAGGAATTGTATCATCTATCACGAGCGGATATATTTCAGATGTACCAATGTTGGGTGTAAAAATGGACTCGAGATAGTTAGCGAATACATTTACTTTCTTGTCTGTGCTTTTTGCCCAGTTGCCGTTTTCAAGGCGATCATGCGCAACAGGGCCTCGCATTTTTTTTTGTGGCCTTCCAGAGACTATAATCTGTTTTCTGGGTTGGATCCAGAGATTGCAAATATTTTTTAGATCACTTTTCTCAGCTGATTTTGGGGCTGATTTTAATCTCTTCTGGCAATCTTTTAGGCTTTTTCTCAGTGCTGGGGAGCGATATTGTTGCCACTCTCTTCTAACGCCTCTTTTTTCATTGATTAACGCTTGGATGCTTGTTGGATTATTTTAGTTATTAGTTATCTCTTTTGAATGCGCTTTTTCGAGTAGCCACTTTAACAGAACTGTTTACAACGTCAGTGAATAGGTTTACCGCGGCTTCAATTTCATCCGTTGTTCGTAACGATACACCATCGGATAGGTGAGAACTAACGTACTTTTTATATTTCAACCAGTATACCTCATTGGGCAAATTGTTACACCCATTTTCATGATAGTTGTAAAACAGTGTCAAAATGGTAGGCGAATGATCCGCTTTTGGGATGAAAACCATTTTGGTTTCTCTCCATTTTGTTTGTATGTAGGCCTTATTGATACAAAATGTGTATTTCTCTCTCAGCCAGGGAGCAATTGCATCAGTCACTGCCTTTTGCCCCGCTGGTGAGGAATATTTTGGTCCTGGGGAATTTAAAGATTTATAGCTTCTCATAGCCCAAATAATTCTAGAATCGTTTACTATCTCGCTGGCGACCTCTGATGGCTGCACTTCAAAAGATTTTCCAATTGAAGTATTTAATGTCTCTTCAGAGTTGTCGCGAAAGGTATCCAGTATACTCCGGTATACTCGCCTCGGGTTTATTTCCCTGGTTAAGACCGCCGTATATTATCAGTGGTCTTATCAGAACAGACTGTATGACACGACGCACCTGGTGGCCCTTGACCTATAGAATTTCTTCGATACGGTTAACCACGCCACTTGTTTACATAAGTCGTATATGAAATTCAGAAATAGCAAGTCGAAACTCCTAAAGTTAACCAAGGAGTTCGAGATTGCGGGTGATATCTTGGACACTGTTAAAACTCTACCTATCTGCAATTCCACCACCACCTGGCGGCGTTTATATCGTATCATTTGCTTTTGACTGTATGTACGTTTCTGGCGTCCGGCCCGAGGATCGGTGACAATTGTGACCGGCTGAAAGTCAACATAGCTGAACTGATGATATCCGGTGATGTGCGGCTGCCTTTGAGCGTTGTTAGCTTGTTACAATTCGAACAACTATTCAGCGACAGTGTACCTCTTAATATCTTCAGGAGATCTACATGACACAAATTTATGGTATCGAGGTAGTAAATTTTGGGGGGATTATCGCCGTAGTCATACAATTTACCATCTTGTGGGTAGGCTACTCTCTGCCCGTCAGGTCGGAAGTAATCTTCATGATCTAGAACGGTCTAAAATTGTACAAAAGCTAACCTCGAGATACTCGAGCGTACCAGACGTGGTTACCGACATCCAATTTGATTCAGTCACAGCGGTAATAAACAAAAATAGAGTAAATATAGTGCAATGAGATCATCATCCACCAGTGTCATCGAGAGACACTTGTGAATGTGCTGGTATTGGTTCAACTGAGATCAAGTTGATGCAGTCGCCCCAGTTTGTATTTGGTATATATACTTCTTATAGCTGCAGGTAACTTGGGATTGAAAATGGCCGATATCGGTCCATATTTAGCTTGTTGTTATTCCTACTGTTCTCATCTACTATATTTCTTACTGTTCTCATCTGTTCTTCGGTGTTATTTTCTTTAGGTTTGAGTTATTTTGTGAGGTCACATGTTATCCATGGTGGAGGGTATATAAGATTCGGCATGGCCGAACTTAACGCTTTTACTTGTTTTTTTTTTGTTTCGACACTTGACAACTGCGGTAAGAAAGAACGCGCACTATTTGAGGTTTTTGCGGTTAAAAAAAGGCTGTTATCTCACAGAAATTGTCACAGAAATGTACGCATTTCTCCCCCACGAGCCACGTCGCCGCCGATAGGTCGGCTAAAATTGGCTTTAAATCGCCGCCGTTCTCATCGGCTCATACCGGCTTAAAATCGCCGCCGTTGTAATTTTTTAATTACGTCTTTCATTCATATACGACCAAACTCGTACATGTTTGTGTATATGCATATGTATTAAAATTATATGTGTGCATGTATATGGTGTATTTTTATGTAAAAAGTTTCACTTGCTTTAAACTTCTTTACACATTCGACACGTAGAATACATATATAAATATATATGTACATTAGGGCGGGTTGATTTGTGTGGATGAAAAAAAAATTAAAAATCGTATAGCAAAAACGTAATCTACATTAAATTCTAAGAAAATTCTCCGAAGAAACCATGGGTCTAAAATCAAAACCTAATCCGCGCCTCTAGATTTGAAAATGTTTTTCCTCTTCTTTCGTTAGAATTATTTTCTTATTTTGAAATATATTATATCACTATATTGTATCACTTTAGTGATACGAGGGTATATATCATTTGCTACGAAAAAAAGTGTAACACATCGAAGGAGTGACATAAGACCCTAAGTATGTTTGGGGATATCCGTTTTAGGTCGTTTTTAGTCGAACGAGCAATGTTCGTCCGTCTGTCTTTCTGCTAACTGGTGCGCACTCTCGAAAGGAGTAACCGATTGAATTCAAATTTGGTATGTGGTAATATTTTTTTCTATCTGCGGCTAAGTTCGAAGATGGGCCATATTGGTCTTCTCCTTCTAGTACCTCCCCCACAAAGTGTTAATATTAAGTGAATTATTGATTACATTATGCAACAAATGAACACTTTTTGAAAAATACACGGACTTGACAGTATAGGTTCGATTATACTATCAAAGGGTAGCATAACCCTATACTCACAACAATAAGTTATACCTTAGTCGGTTTACCCGACTAAAAGTTTCTTACTTGTTATATTATAGGTTTTGTCTTGAGACTAATCAAAATATTCAATTATCAAAAAAGCAGTTAAACCCCAATTTGCATCTCCTCTGATTTGCGTTCTATATAAAAAATAGTTAGAACACGTTTCACGTTTTTATTTGCATTATAAAATAAGAATTGTTTATCGAAACAAAAGAAGGTCATTTTATAAATACTGAAAACAAGTTTGAGTGCAATACTTTTTTGTATTTCCAATATTTTTTATTAAATTATGAAAGAAATTTTTTTTATCTATGTTCCTTATAAAAATATTAAATATAAAATTATATACAAACTTTTTTACTTGGGTGAATATTTTTTTTAATGAAACAAATTTTGGGTGTAGAAAAGATATAAAGTGCACAAGAACTACCTTACCAAACAATTTTATTCAGAAAATTCGATTTTTTTATGGAAAAAGCTTTTTTTTCTAACATTTATTTTTTTTGGCATATAAATTTTCAAGTCGAGAAGAGCGGATTAGGATTTTATTTTAGATACATGGTTTCTTCGGAGAATTTTATGTAGTTTGCGTTTTTGCTATACGATTTAAAAGAAAAAAAATCAACCCGCCCTAATGTACATAGATATATCGTTTAAAATACTATCAGGTATTTCCCAATTACAACTCGAATTAAAATTTTAAACGTTTAAAAGAGACTTAAAAAAGTTGCATATTTTGTATGCATCATGTGATATTTTTTATACATTGTGATATTTATGTATACAAATAATATATACATTTAATAACAAAAGAATATTAAATACACTCAATTTAACATAAGTGGTGCGTTCTATAACGTTTTTTATGTATTTATGTAAGATGTTGATTAGTTACGACAAGTAAATTTCGAGTAAAACAGTGAAAACTGAAATAACACCGGTCGACAAAAACTAAGTTTTTCTTGGGTTTCTGTTTTAATGCACATATTCTGATGCTAGACATCAAAAACTCCAAAATATCCATTCTTAGTTTTTAAAGTTTGTTTTTGAAAATTTTACATCGATAAGAATGTTTTAAAGTTAAAACCTTACTAAATTAGCTACATCTTTTTAAATAACGCATCGATTTTCTTCGAAATGGTCTCATTTTATTTATGACCGATCAGAATTTACGATAAAATCATAAAAAGGTAATATTATTAAAATTTTCTTCAAAAATAGGATTCTTCACAATATTTTGTAAGATATCGTCGAAAAGGCCGAACGGATGGAAAATGGAATGGATGAAGTTGAAGGCTACTTAGTTTTGCAATGGTCTCATTTTTCTTCGAAATGGTCTCATTTTATTTATGACCGATCAGAATTTACGATAAAATCATAAAAAGGTAATATTATTAAAATTTTCTTCAAAAATAGGATTTTTCACAATATTTTGTAAGATATCGTCGAACAGGCCGAACGGATGGAAAATGGAATGGAAGACGTTGAAGGCTACTTAGTTTTGAATTCCTTAACACTTTCCTGAACCAATTCGGATAATTTTTTCAATATCACGATTTATCGCGAGAAATCTAAGAAGTAATCCTTTAGGCTAAGAAAGAAAAGAGGTTGAACCACATATTATGGCATAACTAGAGAACCATTTCTCCTAATTGGTTCCGAAAAAAATCAAATTAAGTATTCAACTTCCTACAATACAATTTTCAATCCGTTCAGCGGTTTCCACAATATCTTACACAATATTGCGAAAAAATCGTATTTTTTTTTTTTTTAATAATTTTTAAATAAAAACCTCATAAGAACGCACTACTGTTATATTTTTATGATTTTATAGTAAAGTCTGATCGGTAATGAATAAAATGAGACCATTCCGAAGAAAATCGATGTATAATATAAAATGTTGTAGCGAGGAAAACAATTCCATTTTCTTGAAATTCGAAAATTTGCTCTAATTTCTATAAAATAGATTTTAGCAAACAAAACATTTTTTCCCTTTATTAGTAACAAAAAAAACCAAAATTTTACACTTTCTACAAATTTTACAAATTCTACACGTCGACCGGTGGAATTGAAAATAATCGGTATTTAATATCAAAAATTTACAAATATAAATTTAATATTGTATTGCATTACAATATGTGTATATCAGCATTAAGCTTTGTGTTCAAAATGTGTTCAAGTTTTACTATAACAAAAAATAAATATTTTTATAAAAAAGAAAAAATTTAGAAAACTAATTTAACTTTGTGTTTACTTTTTTCGATCAATGAACTAGTAAAAGTATTAGGCAAATTTAAGAGAGAATTTACAAAATGTCTTTTCCTTTACCAGTTTTTACTCGACGATTGAAAGTAGTAACATTCAAAATATTTTGGAAGGCATATAAAATAAACTTCAAATAGAAGAAGTCTGTAAGATCTTTCTAGATTTGTCAGATATACGTTTGTACAGCAAACATGTTTAATTTCAGACAATTTTTTAATTATTTCTCTTTAGCTCGATTTAATTTTTAAGGGAAAAATCTATTTTTTCACTGTGCTCATACTTCCAACTAAGTTGTACAATAAATGTGTATCTGTTATGTTGTACAATAAATCGTAAGCCGCCACCGCCGACCCATTTTTGGACAAGCCGCCGCCGCCGACAATATTGCCTCGGCTTCGTTCTCTGATATGGGCATGGGAAAAATCGCCGACGCTAGCTGTTGCGGCTGGTGACTCGACGCCATAATATAATCTTTTATATTTTCTCAGTGGCGAAAAGTTTCCACACTTTCATAAAATATGAGCAGTGCTACCAACAGTTAAATAAATATTTTAGAAAAATATATGGCAGGTTGTGTGAAAAACAGAAAATTTTCAAAGATTCTATACGTTTTATAAATTTTTCACAAATAAATTTAAAATGGAGAAAAAATTAGTAGAAGAAATAAAAAAAAATTAAATTTTGTATAACCTGGAGTCTAGTGAGTATACAAATCATATTAAAAAAGAAGAAATTTGGAAACCCTCAATATTAGTGGTAAGTAAACATATGAATATTTTCTAACAGGAATTAATGTTTTAAATTTTAGTCGATAGTTGCAAATCCCGGTGGACACATATCGCAAAAACAAACAGAGAGATATTGTGAGGTCCGGCGGAGAGGCTAGTTTCAAACGCCTTGGAAGTACGCTGCCCATATGGAATTCCTGGACAACATTAAAACCAGTAGAAAGTAAGTAAATGTTTTTTTTTTGATAATTATCGAATGTATATTAAGAATATTTTACTTCAATTAGAACAATTGGGAACATGACAAGTGAGCTTTCGTATGATCAAGACGATACAATAATAATTGAAGAGGGCCCAGTTCCGTCATGCTCAACCATAACTAGCGCTCCAACCAGATCACGAAGAGATTTGATGGACACTGGAATTTACGAAGTTCTTGAAGCTGCAAAATCGGCATTAGCGTTGAGTGGAGAAACTTCCCTTACAAAGACTAGCACCAGTCTAATGTTCGAGTCCTTAGAAAAGACAATTTCAGAATTCAATTTGTCCCCGGATGACAAGGAGGAATTGGAGGACAAAATTTGGTCGTTCGCCAGAGCGGAAATTACGTATTATAGATGTAAGAACTACCAATATTAATTTATATTTTTTATTATTATTATAGCTTAGAACATTGAATTTAATTCATTTTTGGTTTCTTTAATTTAAGAGTTACTTATACTAGTTAATAAAAGTTTAATTTGAAAAAAATACGTTGGAAATGTTTTTATTGACTCCTAAATAAATAGCTTTGCAGGACATCTCTTAGATTGAATGCAGATGAAGTGGACCGGTTTACAAAATTGGGTCTGTATGATGACATTTTGTTTTCTTGGAAGGTCGATCCCACGTTGTTATAGTACCTATCATCGTTTTGAAAAATCAAAAAATTGTGAAGCACTACAACGGCTAATACTATTTTTTTCTGGAGAAGCATTAATTTTATTTTGTAGTTATCTCCATCGATTGGACAAAATTCCGAAACGTATTTCAATTCGGCATCTTGCTCGTGAAAGAGCCACGTTGTAATGTCTCCTGTCAGCGGATAGATTATGACCGGGATAAGGACGCATTAAATTTCCCAATAGAGGAAATGCATTATCTCCTACAAAAAAATAGGAGAAATTGGTTTCGGATCCTGGTAAATTTTCCGGTGCTGGGATATTCACTTCATTTCTAAATATTTGTTTCCCAAATTTGCTGCGTGCGAACACTCCTCCGTCGCTTTGACTTCCATATGCTCCGACATCAAGAAATGTTATTGCATAGTTAGCATCACACGCGGCCATCAAAACAGTGCTGAATGTTTTTTTATAATTAAAAAACAACGAACCACAGTGTGGCATCCCAATTTCGATGTGGAAGCTATCAGCAATTTGCTTCCATTCAGAAGCATTTGGAGGGGCTAAGTATATTACATGCAACTCATCCCAAATCGCTTCGCATGTTTCATATATTATCCTTTTACATAATGATGGTTAGTCCCATTTTGTGTGGCCAAGCCAGGTATTGCAAACTGCATCCATGAGCTAAAAATCTGGACAGTATATTTTATATTTAGAATTTCATAATTCAATAAAAAAAAACTCACAGAAGTGTCAACGACAATCGTATCCCTGGTGATATTGGTTTTCTTTGTGAGAATTTCTGTAGACGCTCCTTAAGTAAAATGATAAGCAGGTTATATTTTGCAAAACTCATTCTCGTTGCCTTGAAGAAGTGTTCCTCATCCAGCTCCTATATTTGCTTCATGCAAGTATTATAAAATCCCAGTTCATCTCTTGTCAAATTTACAGGACGAACCCACCACCTCCTGGTTGTCATTTTATAGATTCTCTATATAAACAATATGCAGAACATGCTACGGCTACAATGCCAACAATTTTTCCCAAACGGCTCGACATTTTGTAAATAAATTTGATTTAATTTTAACTAAATTAAAAAACCACTGCCAAAAAGTGAAAAAAAAATGACAATTTTCGACGACAGCTCTCTCTCTCATTTGGTTTAGCCGTCAAAGAAATTCCATGCCGCCGCCGCCGCCAGCGTGTCTGGTTGGGTTTGGACTCTTAACCGCCTCTCAACGGAGGAAGTGAGAGACATGCACGGATATTTGTTTTTATAAATTTCCTTTGGTTTTTTTATGAACAAACCACACAGCACACACTATGACTTTTTAATTTGTTTATTTTTTGCAAAAAGTTACACTTTAGCAAAGAACTTTAACACAGAATTGTAACCAAATCGCTTTATATGCTTTCACAGGGTTTATCTCAAAGAAAATATTTTTTTTAATAGAATTATTGTGAGAGCCAGTTGTATATGGACCGATGTGCACCATTTTCACTAGAGACTGATTAGGTCCAATATAAAGTGTAAATTCTTAAATTTCAGCCAGATCTATTGAAAAATGTGTTCTCCAGAGCGTCAAGAATGAAATCGGTGGGGACCTTTAGGTTATGTTAAGAATGGCAGCCTATAAAACAGACTCACTAGTCCAGTCCGTTGTGTTTCTACGGGGACGTAAGGAAAAACATAAGTTATTCTTAGCCCCTGCCGTTGAACATTTGATTGCTTTAAAAAGCTCAAAATTTGGCGGATTCAAACATTAGCCAAATAAGCTAACACCTCAAAGAAGTAAGAGCCTAAGGTTGTATGCCGCCTTCTAGAGAGAGCGGAGCACATACGCAGTAGGTGTTCTATTGATTCCTCTTTTCCTTTTCGTCTCCACAGCTTCCGCAAAAGTCATTATGCAAGACATTTAATCTCTCTACGCGCCGTCCAATAAGACAGTGACCTGTCATGAGAGACACGATAGGCGAGACGTCCGTTCTCGACAACGACAGTAGTGCTTCGGTGCGTTTTGAGTCTAAACCGGGCCACATCACCTGACCACCTGTCGTTTGTTGCCGTAAGTGCACTATCTCTCAAGAGGACCTTGAAGGTTGCTAGAGGTATGCCCACATGTTCCAGGTCCCTGGAGCGTGTAAGGTAGTTCCTAGTCTTGCAAGTTCATCTGCCTTGCAGTTCCCTGGAATATCCCGGTGGCCCGGCATCCATATCAGGCGAATACTGAACTGTTCAGCCATCTCGTTAACAGATCTGCGAAAGTCGAGAGCAGTTTTTGAATTCATTAATATAGTTTCCAGGGACTTGATAGCAGCCTGACTATCAGAGACAATATTTATACCGACTTTGGTCAGCACATTAATTTGTAGCCATTCCGCTACCTCTTTAATAGCTAATATTTCTGCCTGGTAAACACTACAGTGATCAGGCAGTCTTTTCGCAAGTGATCGCTGAAGTTTCCCAGAAAATACACCAAAGCCCACTTGGTTATTGAGTTTGGAACCGACTGTATAGAAGCTAACGAATCTCTGTCGTGGGATACGACCATTCCAGTCTGAGCTATCAGGTATAAGAGTGAAACATTCTTGTTACAGTCATAGTGTAATCTACAGTACGCGGAAGGTCAGGAATGCTGTCTAAAATGGCACTATGTCCGTAAACATTTCCTGGCCATAGTGACAGTTTCCCGAGTCTAATCGCAGTACATGCGGCATATTACACTGCTATAATATCTAAAGACATTAAATGTAGTATAACATTTAGTACCGCAGTTGGTGTCGTTCTCAGCGCACCAGTGATACATATAGCAGCTATTCGCTGAAACTTGTTTAGTATCGCGCAGAAGGCGGATTTCTGTAGAGTTGTCCACCAGACGACAATGCCGTACAGCATTATCGGTCTGACTACTGCCGTATACAACCAATAAACTTATAAGCGGGTTCATACCCCAGCGTTTTCCTATTGCCCTTTTAACGGCAATAATGGTATTGCTCTTACCAAAATGTTGGGATTGAAGTGCAACTTCCAGTCTAATAAATTACCTAAGTATTTTGCGCTTTCAGAGAAGGGTATTTGTATGCCAGATTAATACAACATGTTTATATGTATATCTATGTGAGCCGGAGAGCTCCGCGGCGAGACTTTGTCTGGTCAAGGTTTAAAGCTTTTAATGCCACTGTAGAATTGTAGATTCGGTTACAATCTCGTTGGCAATCTCTGATGGCTGCACTTCAAGGCAATCTTCAACTGATGTATTTCTACGCCACTACAGAAATCTATCCAGGATTTATTTTGAGCCGTTCTCAACTCTTTTTTTTGTAACGTTTGAGTTTTTCCTTGTATGTGTCTTAGTCCTGTGGGGCTCTGGTGGCCTTTGCCCTATTGAAGAGCTTTCTACACCACTTCCTCAGCATAACTTATTGAGACGACCGCCGTTGCGGCGTCTGTTCGCGACATCCGGCTTTTAACGAAACATTAAAGAGTTGCAGTGACTCGTTCCACCCTTTCCTGACTTTTTGGAAGAGACCTGTTGAATATGTGCCTAAATTTCTCCCAATTATCATTCATAGTATTGGGTGGGAAGACGGTATCAGGAGGCTTCGCATTCAAGCAGAAGCTAATATATCTATGGTCGGAAAAGCTATGAGTGTCCAAAACTTTCCAATCTGAAATCCTTGACCATGTCTTCGGACTTGACGAGGTGGGGTAGAGACTCGTCATTCAGTATAAATACTGCGTGCCTCCGATGGCCATCTGCCTCATCCAATCGACCGACCTTCCAGTTGCCAGTTGGAAGCTCGGGATTGCAAACCTTTAGCATCTTAGTCACCGATTCCACATCGGCTGGTATAGCCGGAATCTATCTCACTCCACCTGCTCTTGGGGATGTTGCCGTCTTCCACTCCTGTAGATGACCGCCAGTATCAAGCTGTCCTTAGTAACGTCAGCGAATGGCGCGACGGTACCACTAAAGCTTTTGGTCCTTTGGATGCCGTCGGTTCATCTGGCTGCTGCCGTATGGAAGTTGAAGCGGTATCCTGTTCTTCGTGCCCACTTCAGGATCGGCTTTCTGAAGTCTCTCAAGGATCCTAAGATCAATGCGCCGATCATTAAACTTCCTCTTTGAAGTAAGGGTATCACTTGGCTTGTTTCCAAGCCAAGGTTTAGATACTCGTGTAGCACGGTACGCATAACACTCCGGACTTAGGGGAGTTTTAAGTATAACGACTACTGTAGGGGAGAAACATGTCCACCACAGCGCCCAGGTATCAGCCAGGCTCCGTACAAATACAGCCGATTACCCCTGACTGCAGGGGTCCCCCTATCTCATACAGTGGCGGAGCTACAGGGCCCTACAGTTGACCACCTCGGGTATACAAAATTTTAATCGGCTTCTAACTTTTGAATGGATTGTTCGATTTGAGTGGTGTGGATACTCCTAGACCAGACCTACAATAAACATTTTATAGCTTGAAGATATCTTGAATAGTTTCCGAGATATGTGGATTTTAAATTTGAATTTTTCATTTTTACGCCGACTTTGCCTTGGAGTTTAGCCAAGGTCTCAGTCAAAAGTTTACCGATTTTGTTCGCGTGTTTTTTATGAATTACCAATAATAATTTACAATACCATGGAAAAAATAATCGATAAGATATGTCAAGAAATAAGAAAGTTACGGCCCTATAAAGTCAAATTTTTTAAAAAAATTTCATTTTTGGAGATTTTTTTGGCGAAAAAAGTACAATTGGTATTTAGGTCTTGTAGAAAAAGTTTGTTACACAAAGTATATCAAATTTATACTCATTTTAAAGGAGGCATTTCACAGAATCTGTAAGAGAAAATCCGAAGCCAAAATTTTAATTGGTGTGGTTGCCACCCTTCTCCGATTTGGACCTTTTTTTACATAAATTTCAAAAGTTTGATCGATTTTCTCCAATCGCAAAGCTAAATTGTTACATTTTTTATTTATTTGTATTAGGGCGTCACAAAATCGACTACAAGGGGAATCCCGAGCGCGGCTTATCATGTCGAAGATATAGGACTAAAAGTAAAAATCCCATTTTTGGGGATTTGTGATGTATTTTTTGGGAATTGAGGGATTTTCCATTAGAAATGTCCACATGTTGCGTTTGATTATTATTTCTAATATCCAAACAAGGATTTTTAAAAAAATATTCATCGAAATATATACATTTTTAAGAATTTTATGCCGTATTTACGTTTCTGTCTATATGCAAATTATTTCTTTCTAATTTTTCCCTACCTTCTTGTACTTATTGGTTATTATATCAGTCAATATGCACTGATTTCTTGTAGATCACAGTTTTTATCAAACAATACTAAAATTTAGTAAGAAGAACAATCATAAAATTGAGTAAGAAGGATAAAAGATGTCGGCCTTTATAATATGTTGGTGTGACTCTTGTTGCCTTAAATTTGTGTATACCCATTTTGTAAGCGAAAGTCCCACTTCTTGAGAAAAATAATTTATTTTCTTATTTTATTTCTGTAATATATATTTTATTATTTTATTTCTGTAAAATAATCTGAATAATCCATGTCTAGGAGATAAAGCAAATCCTTGTATTCCTCAGGCTTGTCACATGTCAAAGATCGGTAATATTCATCTTTTTCTTATTAAAGGTAGAACAGGATCGGAAGATAGGATATATCTTCATTTGAATATATATCTTCATGATATATATCTTCATTTACAAATATATCTTCATTTTGAAATTCTCTTGAACTTTTTCGGGAGTGAAATTGCTGAACATTGCGAAAATCGCGATTTCGTGCCTCCTGGCCTTCTTCCGTAAGCTCACTTTGTTCTTGTTGTTGATTGCCATCAGAATTATGTTGATTTTTCTCAGTAATTCCATATCAATTCCTGTGATCTTAGATGTGATTTCATAATCCTTGAAGAAACACTAGTGGCTGAAAAGTCTCTTTCCAAAATTCCTCTTGAATTCTTTTTTCTGGAACTCTCTCGATGCTTTTAATTCCTTTTTGTCTGGTAATTTGTTTGCATTCTCTGGATTACTATAATAATGCAAATCATATGATATGTGTAGGAAATGTTCTAAAACCGTATGCGATCATGTAATGGGAAAATTCCAAATTTTAGAGCATACGAGGTATGTTCAAAAAATTCAAAAAGTATTTATTTATTCATGAATATCTATTTTGTCCCAAATTTTAGAGCATACGAGGTATGTTCAAAAAATATCGCGAATTTTGTATTTTTTCAAAAAGTATTTATTTATTCATGAATATCTATTTTGTCCCCTTCAAAGTAATTCCCCTCGGATATAATACACTTCTGCCAACGTTTTTTCCAATCTTCGAAGCACTTCAAATAATAATTTTTTGTGATCTTGTTCAGCTCCTCCTTCGATGCCGTCTTTATCTCCTCAATCGAGGCGTAGCGTCGTCCTTTCATGGGCCTTTTCAGTTTTGGGAGAGAAAAAATAGTCAGAGGGGGCTAGGTCGGAGGAATACGGTGGCTGCGGCACCATTACTGTGTTGTTTTTGGCCAAATATTCGCGCACAAGCAACGATGTGTGTGCAGGGGCGTTATCATGGTGCAAGAGCCAGTTTTTGTTCATCCACAAATCCGGGCGTTTTTGGCGGATTGCTTCGCGCAATTTGCGCATAACTTGCTAATATTCTTTATTGACCGTATTACCCTGTGTCAAGAACTCATAATGCACAACGCCCCTGCAATCAAAGAAAACTGAGACCAAAAAAAACGGGCGTCCGGCACGCTGTTCGTCCTTCGCATCTTCTCGGCCCTCTAAGAACATTTTGTACCACCGATAAACGTTGCCACAGTCAACATTGGGAATGCGTCAGCGCACTTTATTTTGTTTTTCACACAAAATTAGATGCAGAAAAAAATTTGATCCATTTTCTGAAATAGATAAAAATCGAAGACAAGTTAAAACACATCCAAGCACAACAGCTGTCAAAATTAACTAAACATTCAAAATGGCCGACCTTGTCAGCATAAGTAAGGGACATAAGTACCAACATAACGCTACAAAAATATCAAAAATCAAATACTCGTAGCCCGAGGAAATTAAAAATTCGCGATATTTTTTGAACATACCTCGTATATGTTAATTGTTGGGTTATTCGATAAATCCGAAAATTCATTTTTCATCGTGGACAAACGCCTCTTCTTAGTTCTAGTCGATACATCTTCGTAAGGTTTATGGGGTGGACCAACAGATGAAGTACAAACTGTTAAATCTATGTTGTCCTCGAGTCAATCTGAATATTTTTCAAGAAATTTTGAACGCGATTTTCTTGTTGTCCACTTTTCATCAGTTTTAAAAAATTTTTGTATTTTTGTGATTTCGCATTTTAATACTTTAATTTTCCACAATGTTCGCATTGTGGAACTAAACTAAATCAGAATAATTAAAAAATCAAAAAGTCCAACCAAATAAAAATGTGAAAATAAACTATTCGAAACACAAATCAATGAACATATTACAATACAAAACATATTATAAGTCTAAATAAAAATAAAAGCTTTCTACAATTCTACCTAAATAAACTCAATATCGATATCTGCTTTCTATGTGAAATCTTTAACATAGATGAAAACCAAAGCTCCACAACTATAATCATTATATAAAAATTATATATAAAAATTAAAACATTGTGTCAAAAAAAGAGCAGACAACTATGGAGGAGTTGCCATACTCTTTATAAAACAAATAAGTTTCAAAAAGTGCCTTTTAATACGCCTCTCGACATTCTTATATGCGAGACATCAAATCAGTCCGTTAACCTAACTTTAGTTTCGATTTACTTTCCTCATTCCATTAATTGCAAAACCATAAATCAAGAAATCAATAAACTTCCACTGTTTCTTGAAAACAAGACAAATTTACTTATCTGCGGAGATTCCAATGCTAGACACACAGTATATGGAGACAATTTTGGCTCTTAACGCGGCAAAGCTGTAAAAATGATTTTTGATTCGTCAATTTATCGATATCTGAATACCGATCAATGTACCTTCAAAAAACATTTAAATGAACCCACCGGCTCTGTGCTAGACCTATCTGTTACAAATATAAATATTGAAGTTTCGTGGAATGTCTACAAAACTACCATTGGTGGAAGCCATCACTTCCCGGTGATCATAAACATCAAAAATTTAACAACCAATCCAAACAAATTTCTGGCAAAAAAAAACTTCTAAACAATTTAAAAATTGCTGAACTAAATCCTATCTTTGGTGACATTCAAACTGTCTTCAAGTCTCAAATTAAAAATGCAACTTATACTATCAAAGGAACCGCAAAGTATTGGTGGGATAATAACGTTGTAAAACATCATAGACTTCAATTAGCGGCACAAAAAATATTTCACAAGAACAATAACAATGTCAATGCTCTCAAACTTATTGAAGCTATTAAAAATTTCAAAAAAAACTGTCAAATTTTCAAAGAAACAAAACTTCAAAGCAAAAATAAATGAACTAAACAACAGTCCAAACTCGAAAGAACTTTTCAGGTTTGTCCACGGGTGCAAAAATCACTTTTCTTCAGTACCCCAAACCAAATGGTCATCGGAAAACAATAATGGCTGTTTAGCTCATCTTAGAGATCAAGCCGCTGACAACTCTCCAATTTCTACTGCCACTATGTCATCTACTGCAACTACTGAGCTAACTTTTGAGGAACTATCAAAAGTATTAAATAAGAAGAAAAAACCCTCTGCTGCTGGTTTAGATGGTATCAGCTATGAAATGGTGAACCAACTACCAGTCAAATCCAAAAACTGTGATGAATACTGTCTGGAATAACTGCCACATCATGGATGACTGGCGCAAAGTTAAAATTATTCCCATACCAAAAAAAGGAAAAAATCTGGACATATTTACAAATTGTAGGCCAAAAGCTCTTATTTCAGTACACCTAAAAGTAATGAATCTCATTGTTAAAGAACGCCTAAATAACTTTATAGAAAGAAATGGAATCCTTCCAAAAAGCACGTATGCATACAGAAAACATCTGTCAGCCTCAATGTGCATAAATGATATGGTCTACACCATCAACTTCCACAAGCAGAGAGGAGAAAAAATAATCCTTTTCAATCTAGACTTTGCCAAAGCATATGACTACGTAAAGATTCAGCTCTAGAAAAAAATTTTAAATGAGTTAAAATGTCCAAGCGAGATTCTTAACTGGACAATAAACTTTTTGAAAAACGTACCCTGATTCTAGGTTATGAATCCCTGGAAATATATAATGGACTACCACAAGAAAGCTGTCTAATCCCTACTCTCTGCAATGTGTACACCATTGGACTACACGGGATTACAGATCAACATACATATATATCAGTTTGCAGATGATTTCATCATACTCTCAACACACAAGGATTTTTATACCGCTAACAACATTCTTCAAATTAAAGTCATTGAGTTTTGCAGCATTCTATCCACTCTTAACTTACAATATAATACAGAAGAAGCGGTCACCAAGATTAAATTCCTAGGGAGGCACATCAAAAACAGTCTTACACTGAAAGGCCACTATGAGGAAGTAATTTCTTCATGCACACCGTCCTTAAATGCCTTAAAAATGATCAACTCCCATAAACATGGATTATATCACACAAATGCTCTAAACCTTTCTAAATCACTCCTATTTTCGAAAACCGAATACGCAATTCCCTCCATGGCTCATATGCCCACCTACATAAACAAAAAAATAACCATATTCCAAAATCACATCCTAAGGAAAAATCTAGGACTCACGCCGTCAACACCAAATCACATAATATATGCTCTAGCACTTATCCTTCCCCCAGAACAAAGATCTCAATACCTCGCGGCAAAGGAACTGATTAAATTCAAAATCTTTAATAATTCTATATACCACAAAATATCGCAAAATCCCACTAACAAAACTAGCCTTGGCCGAACTTGCACTAAATTCAAATACATTTTTGATAACACCATAGTAAACAAAACGGTGACTCCAAGTGAAAAATTGTGTTTCTGCTAGATATTTTCAATCACCCCAAACTCACTACCTAACGAATTCTTCCGATCAATGCTACAGGAGAAGCTAGATGATCTAAAATCCATTGGTTGCTCTATCTAGGCAATTGATGCTTCAGTCACCCCAAATGAAACTGGATGTGCAGTCTGCAACATCTCCTCTAACAACAACTTCATATTCAAAATACCATCAAAAACTTCATCACTCATGAGCGAACTTCAGGCCATAAACAAAGCCATTGATATAATCATTGAAGACGGTTTTGAAAAAGCTGCAATACTTACAAAAAATAATCCTTTTCAACCTAGACGTTGCCAAAGCATATGACTGTGTAAAGATGCAGCTCTTGCAAAAAATTTTAAATGAGTTAAAATGTCCAAGCGAGATTCTTAACTGGACAATAAACTTTTTAAAAAAACATACCCTGATTCTAGGTAATGAATCCCTGGAAATATATAATGGACTACCACAAGAAAGCTGTCTAATCCCTACTCTCTGCAATGTGTACACCATTGTACTACACGGGATTACAGATCAACACACATATATATCAGTTTGCAGATGATTTCATCATACTCTCAATACACAATGATTTTTATACCGCTAACAACATTCTTCAAATTAAAGTCATTGAGTTTTGCAGCATTCTATCCACTCTTAACTTACAATATAATACAGAAAAAACGGTCACCAAGATTAAATTCCTAGGGAGGCACATCAAAAACAGTCTTACACTGAAAGACCACTATGAGGAAGTAATTTCTTCACGCACACCGTCCTTAAATGCCCTAAAAATTATCAACTCCCATAAACATGGATTATATCCCAACTGCTCTAAACCTTTCTAAATCACTCCTATTTTCGAAAACCGAATACGCAATTCCCTCCATGGCTCATATGCCCACCTATATAAACAAAAAAATAACCACATTCCAAAATCACATCCTAAGGAAAAATCTAGGACTCACGCCGTCAACACCAAATCACATAATATATGCTCTAGCACGTATCTTTCCCCCAGAACAAAGATCTCAATACCTCGCGGCAAAGGAACTGATTAAATTCAAAATCTTTAATAATTCTATATACCACAAAATATCGCAAAATCCCACTAACAAAACTAGCCTTGGCCGAACTTACACTAAATTCAAATACATTTTTGATAACACCATAGTTAACAAAACGGTGACTCCAAGTGAAAAAATTGTGTTCCTGCTAGATATTTTCAATCACCCCAAACACTCCCTACCTAACGAATTCTTCCGATCAATGCTACAGGAGAAGCTAGATGATCTAAAATCCATTGGTTGCTCTATCTGGGCAACTGATGCTTCAGTCACCCCAAATGAAACTGGATGTGCAGTCTGCAACATCTCCTCTAACAACAACTTCCTATTCAAAATACCATCAAAAACTTCATCACTCATGAGCGAACTTCAGGCCATAAACAAAGTCATTGATATAATCATTGAAGACGGTTTTGAAAAAGCTGCAATACTTACAGACAGTAAAAATGCCTGTCTACTACTACAAAACAACACATCTAAATGATACAAAAAAATAAACTCGTCAAAAATCACTCTACTCACCATAATCTGGACACACTCTCACATCGGCATTCCTTCCAATGAACGCGCCAAACATGCGGCAATAGTTGGAGCTATAATCCAAAACAACTACGCCGTAATAGATGCTTATGCCTCAATATACGATACCCTATGGAGTGAATGGTCCAATAAGTACAAGGAAATATCTGTAACAAAAGGTACTTACTTCTCACAGTTCTTCTCTTCACCCCCAAAACAACACGCCGGCTCATCGCTGTCTCCTGCAAACATTAAAACGATAAATAGACTTATCGCCGGACACACATACGGCAAAACCTACACGGGGGGAAATCGCCTTTTTTGATATATTTGAATTGAAAGAAAATATATTTGGAAACAAATTTTTTAAATATTATATATTTGTTAACAAATAAATTTTATTTGGAAATTAAGAAAATTTGTTTGGGACGCCTTTAATAATATATTAGAACATAATGTATTTGCAAACTGACTTTCACAAATAAAATATGTGTTTACACACAAAGTTATGGTTTAAGAAGTTTTCCAAATATATGGAATTTAAAAAGATTTTTAAAACTTTTTCGAATTGTTGTTGTTATTTATTGTTGGTCTTTGCTTTTGTTATTCAGTCAGAATTTATCTTTTGGTTTGAGACCATATGTTCCATTTACTTTCTGTCTATTCCAAGAAAGTAATAGAAACAAATGCAAAAATTGGTAGAGAGTTTTAATTGCTTGGTAGAATTGACTGCAGTTTCGATAGACACCACTCTATCATCTTCAGAATTCAGTAGCAATAGTGTATGTCTTTAACTTAAATCAGCTGAAATACTTGTGGAAGCAGTAAATTGCATTTAACAAGAACTGCTAACCAAACCCGTATTTTGCCGAACTAAGTCAACATACTAAAACTCTCATACCAATCTCATGAGTTTTAGTATGTTGACAGTCAATTCTACCAAGCAATTAAAACTCTCTACCAATTTTTGTATTTGTTTCTATTACTTTCTTGGAATAGACAGAAAGTAAATGGAACATATGGTCTCAAACCAAAAGATAAATTCTGACTGAATAACAAAAGCACAGACCAACAATAAATAACAACAACACATACAAACACATGAGGTACGATGACGTCGGCATTAGCCGTTGACAAAACTACATTTGTTTTCGTGGTTCGCGATGCGAACCCAAGCAAAAAACAAAAATGTATTGGTATGAGAGTTTTAGTATGTTGACTTAGTTCGGCAAAATACGGGTTTGGTTAGCAGTTCTTGTTAAATGCAATTTACTGCTTCCACAAGTATTTCAGCTGATTTAAGTTAAAGACATACACTATTGCTACTGAATTCTGAAGATGATAGAGTGGTGTCTATCGAAACTGCAGTCAATTCTACCAAGCAATTAAAACTCTCTACCAATTTTTGTATTTGTTTCTATTACTTTCTTGGAATAGACAGAAAGTAAATGGAACATATGGTCTCAAACCAAAAGATAAATTCTGACTGAATAACAAAAGCACAGACCAACAATCCGTAAACTTTTGAGTGAGATATTGGCTAAACTCCAAGGCAAAGTCGGCGAAAAAATGAAAAATTCATATTTAAAATCCACATATCCCGGAAACTATTCAAGATATATTGAAGCTATAAAATCTGGTCTAGGAGCCACTCAAATCGGACACTCCATTCAAAAGTTAGAAGCCGATGAAAATGTTGTATACCCGAGGTGGTCATCTTTAAGGCCCCGTAGCTCCGCCCCTGTATGAGATAGGGGGCCCAAGTTCCGAACTTAAGTTCTAACACCTCTTGTATACACACCTACACCACACTACCATTACACCCCTTGGGATCTTTATATGGGGACATGGACCGATGTGCACCATTTTTACTAGGGACGATTGGGTCCAATATAAAGTGTAAATTGTTAAATTTCAGCCAGATAAAATGTGTCCTCCAGAGTGTCAAGAAGTGACATTGGTGGGAACCTTTATATGGCGGCTACATCAAAACATGGACGATGTGCACAATTTTCGATAGGGGTCGTCCCTAGTGTACTAGATGGTTCTGTACCAATTTTCATAAATATAGCTTCATATTTGCGTGGTGTAGCGCATAAAAAAGAATAGAACGCTAAACGTAGTGTATTCCTTCTGCGTTCTCCTAAAAAATCACAACCACTAAGAGCTAGAGTTTGCGTTCGAAGAACCGTACATTATCATAGTGGTTGCGATCGTCATCTCAAAATCTTAATGTTCGGTAGTCTGTTTGCGTACACATACTCTATCACAAAAAATTTCTTTAGTGTATTTTGTATTTGCGTACTTTTCGCCATGAAGTACAGTACAAAACGCAAACGTACCGTACTTTTTGTTTTTTCCGAACGCTGCTAAAAATGGTCAACTTAAAAAATACACGTATTTTTCTGTACACACGATTTATCATAACAGTACTTTCTATATGGGTTATATTTTGTTGTCTTATTGCAGATACATTGTTGTACAACAACTAATTACAGGTCTTGCAATTATTTATGAATACATGTTAATTTTAACCTTAAGACCATACACTTTTTATTGGTGTGAAAAATATACATAGGGTATTTGTGGCCACGCTCACGACACTGTGCGTCGTGGGGATCGTGGAAAATCAAACCATTGATCTTACAATCATCAAGTCAAGGCCTTGGATGGTTATTATTATGAATTAAAGAATAGTACCGTTTATGTATGACAATTATTTTATAACCTGCATTTAATTTTGTCTTTCCAGTTTGCTGAACATGTGTTTCGTACGTTCGACGCCAATGGCGATGGGACAATAGATTTTAGAGAATTTCTCTGCGCACTCAGCGTTACATCCAGAGGGAAGTTAGAACAAAAGCTGAAGTGGGCATTTTCTATGTATGACCTGGATGGAAATGGATATATATCACGTCAGGAAATGCTTGAAATCGTCACGGTAACCTTTTTTTCATTTAAATTTACTCTTCAAATATTTAAAGTACACATTTAATAATAAGTAATATTTTAATGATAAATCACAAATATAGTTCCCAGGTAAATCTGACTTTAGTGGTAAAAAATATAACATTTCTATTTAATATTATATTGTATAATATCTGTTTTTTCGATCAGTTTGACTTTTCATAGTTTTGGTCTTGACTATCGAGTTCTAGATCGTTGTTTTTGTTTTATGTAAACAGAAAACAAACTTCTTTGAAAAAAGTGGAATAAGAAATGTGTGAAACATATTAAGGGCCTGTTTCTGTAACTTATTTTCGTTCGTCTACGGCGAACGATCAAAATTCTCTCAGCTATTACTTTAATTCTACAAAACGCAGGTTAGAAATATTTTAGGAACAAGCTTTTTACATGATTTCCTACAGACACAACGAATTATAAACTTCTGCGATTTATAGATTTCTCGGAATAATTGAGTGATTTTTGATCGTTCGCAGTAGACGAACGAAAAAAAGTTACAGAAACAGGCCCTAAGTCTTGCCATTGATTTAATGAACAGTATCGTTTCGAAAGCTACCAATCTATCTCCTCGGCACCACTGGTGGCAACTACCCCGTCAATAATTGGCACAGAAATGCCTTTTAATAAGTCTCATACCTCCAAACATTGTATACTGTAGTTAATTTAATACCGGGTTTTCCTTTGAGGACATAACATTAACTTTGCCAGAGCCAAATCGGAGAAGTTTCGGCGTTGCAACTGATCAAGTGGCTTCGAGCGGTACGGCGTCCCTTTGGCGCCGGAACATCCAAAATTAAACATTTGGATTCAAATTTATCCACTATAGCACGCACAGTCTGTCTGGTGGGACGATTATTACGGCCTCTTAAAGTTGCGACTACCGACTCAGAATTTCGGTAGTATTTTAAATGATTTCCAAACGTTGCACGTAAGTGAACTTTACCATGATGAAAATGTTGACTTCGACTAACGTTTTGGCACTGAAAGATCATTAAAAATGTTTGAGGGTGCGTTGACGTAGAGATACGAAATTGTTATGTCCCTATAATGACACTGTCCGTAGCCATTTCCTGACCATAGTGACAGTTCCCTAAGGGTAATCGTTTTCTAAGGCTAATGTCTGGCTGTATTAAATCTAGTGTGACATTTGGTGACTCAGCTTTATCGATACAGCATTCATACATATAGCAGCTATTCACTGGATCTTCTTATGTATCACGCAGAAAGTAGATTTCAGCCGAGCTGTCCACCAGACGACTACCGTGTACAACCAATAAACTATACGCGGGTTCAGACCCCGTTTTCTAATTGCCCTTTTACAGGTACGAGTATATAGCGCGTTCACAGCCTACTTTGCTCTTTCCAGAATGTTGGGTTTGAATTTCAACATCCTATCTATACCTAAGTAAAATACCAAGACCATTAACGGAAGCCCTTCTTGCGGTTGTATGAAGGGCCTGCTGTAGGATGTCTCTAAGAGTACTCGAAAACGTCCTTTGCAGAGAAAGCTGAATATTGTTCATGGAGAGATTCCATAGCAGACGGGACAGAACACCCCTTGAGGCGGTCCCCTACTGATAAATCTATGGAGTTCAAAGTGTCTCTTAATCAGAAGTTTATGAATGAACCTACTTATATTGCTGTCAACTCCAAGGGTTGCTATAAAGTATTTAAAGCGGCCGGATTTATGTTAATGAAGGCCCCTGTATATCTAAGAATGCTACCATAGTATATTATAGACGGACTTTCATGCAGGACGGATTCGGTGGACTTGCCCTTGCTGTAGGCATGCTGTTGGTTGGACAATAGCCTGTGAACAATTGTAGTCCCAAGGTAACTTCTCTTAATCTCTCCAGGGTTTTAAGGAGAACTGACGATAGACTGATTGGCGTAGTCCAAGAACTATCATATTTCTTGATATAGCCAACATTACAAGGTATTGAGGCTAAACAAGCTATGACCGTCCAAAACCTACCAATCAGAAATCCATTCACTTATATTCTCGAAGACCGGGGTGACATCGAGTACCTCCTGTATGTTTCTAGAAATGAAAGTAGGTTCATGCAAATCATTACAAATCACAAGGTTAGGTTAGGGTGGCAGCCGTATTTTTTACAAGCTCACATAGACCAGTTTAGGTCCCTAGTCTTACCACGGGCTGAAATGCCCCTCATCGAAATCAACCTGTTTGATATACAAATTTATCGATAGTACGAATATCGATACTGGAAAGATCTGTTAGGTTGCCTAGAAAGTCCGACCCTAGTATGTCCAGTCGTCGTTTTTAGGTTTAGGTTAGGGTGGCAGCCGTATTTTTATACAAGCTCCCATAGACCAGTTTATGTCCCTAGTGTTACCACGGGCTGAAATGCCCCTCATTGAAACCAACCTGTTTGATATATGTTCGTCGTTTACTCAAAGCGGGACAGTCGCATAGCAACTGCTCATTGCTCTCCACTTCTTTCTCATCACCACAGCATCTGCAGAAGTCATTGGAGTCAATACCCAATCTTCTGGCGTGTTCGCCGATCAGGCAGTGTCCCGTCAGAATTGATACTAACGTAGACAATCTTTTTCTCTCCAGTGCGAAGAGATTTTTTGACCTTCTCAGGCCATACCTTGGCCAGATTTGTCTAGCTACCCTACAGGTGCCGATTTCTGTCCATCTTTCGTTGGACTGCCAGATTGCCTCTTGCCTAAGCCAAAGTTTGCATGTGGATAGTGGCGCACCAATATATGCATATTCTTCGATAATTTGTAATGTCGTCCCTTTCCTAGCAAGTTCGTCGGCTTTGCAGTTCCCCGGGATATTCCTATTCCCAGGCACCCATATGAGGTATATGATCTGCGGCAGTCGAGGGCTGTTTGTGAATTTAGGGATGTGGCCTCCAGAGAATTGATGGCAGCCTGGCTGTCCGGGTAAATGACAACACCAGTGTTGGTAACTATATTGCGACTCAGCCACTTGGCCACTTCCGATATTTCCATTATTTCGGCTTGATAGACACTGCAGGTATCTGGTAGTCTGTGAGCTATATCCAAACTATGTTCTTCACAGTGTACGCCAACCTTTTCATCAAGCTTCGAACCATCCGTGTAAAAGTGGAGATGGTTTCTATTACCTGGTATTCTGCCAACCCATTCATCACTGGCGAGAATCATAGTGATGCAATTTCTCTCGAAGGTGTATACAGTTGGTATATAGTGCACTCGGTCGGTTACCATAGCACTAGAGACTCGGTCGCTGTAGTCCTTCAGGCTCCGCTTATGCTCAGGCGGGCAGTTCTCTGAACCTTTATTAGTAAGTTGGTGATGGTTAGTTTGTCAGTTGCCGTCCACCATATCACAATGCCGTATAACAGTATTGGACGAACTACTGCTTTATATATCCAGTGGACGATTTTAGGAGAGAGGACCCACCGCGACCCTACAGCCTTTTTGCAGGAATATAAGGCGACGTTGGCCTTCCTTACACGTTCCAATACATTAAGTCTAAATAACAGTTTCCTATCTAGAATTATTCCTAAAAATTTTGCACTTTCAGAAAAGACTAGATCTGTTCCATTTTTCAGAGGTGGAGGGTCCACATGTGGGACATTATTCATTGCGGCGTCGGAGACATTTTCCTTCCTAAGCTTCTACTTATAGATCTTGAGTTGCTCTTTATAGGCATCCCAAACATTAGCGACCCCAGTAGATTTAGCCTTGTTGAATAGCTGGTTGCAGGTCTTTTTCATAGCCGTTAGCTCAGAAGTCCACAATTGAGGTTTAGTTGGAGGTTAATCTGTAGAATTCTTACCGTCATTGGTAACACAGTGCAACAACCAAAATGGGAATGGGATGATACCAATTGCAAATGAAATGACATAATCCATAACAAAACCTTTAAGGGTTTTTTTCAGTTCAGTGCGAGATTTGTTTACACGCATTTGAATTTGGTGATTTTAGAACGCTGTCTAACAAGAAAAGATAATTGCAAATTTGATAAACTAATACTTATTATACCCTCCACCATAGGATGGGGGTATATTCATTTTGTCACTCGTTTGTAACACCTCTAAATATTGATCTGAGATCCCATAAAGTATATATATTCTTAATCGTCGTAAAATTCTAAGACGATTTAGCCATGTCCGTCCGTCCGTCTGTTGTAATCATGCTACAGTCCGTAATAATAGAGCTAGGTTGATCAAATTTGGTATAAATATTTCTTATAGTTGCAGGTTGTTTGGGATTGCAAATGGGGCATATCGGTCAATTTTTCAAATAGCCCCCATATATAGCATCTTACCATTTGTATGACAGCGCCATCTAGCGTGAGTTGTAGGTAAAAATAAATATCAAAAATGAATTCCTCGACCCCAAAAAGTAAGATACCACAGCTTTCCATGATAATAAAAAGAAATAAGCATTACTTTATCAAATTTTCAATGATCTTTTCTTGTTAGACAGCTTTTCAAAATCACCAACTTCAAATGCGTGTAAAAAGAAATCTCGCACTGAACTGAAAAAACCCTTGAAGGTTTTGTTATGAATAATGTCAACTTTCATTTGCAATTGGTCTCATCCCATTCCCATTCGGAAAGTTCGATTTTTTATCACAGTGTAATTGACAGATTAACATCCACCCCGACAAGGGTGTTATCGAACTCTTCGTCCGTATAATCGAGAAGCGTGTCCCCGCCAGATTCGTCAAAGAGTCCGAAAACTCCCCGCAGCCCCTCAGTGTCAGAAGTAGAGCTTTCGTCCTCGGAGAAGGACGTTATAGATCTTCTGTTAGAGTTAGAGTCACCACAAATAATGGATGTGGAAACCTCCGCACTGCCAGAAAGCCGTGTATCAACCACGGTGGACGTCTCACCTTCCGCAGTGGGAGCTATATCCTGCTTGTATGCCTTCAAGAATATAGTCTCGAAGCCATATTGTAGGGTTGCACTTGCACGTTGTATATGGTAGGTGGATTCAGCGTTAAGGATCAAATTGACCTGCCGATTGATGGCTCTAGGGTGACTAGGGATGTTGTTTTTTCGACAACATCCAACTGGGCACCCGGCTACACCTCACCCGCTCAACTCGGAGCAGCCTTATACATTTCTACTGATCTGGCATCACCGAAATATAAGAGCTTTACTCTCCCCTGATGCCATCCTGCGTCGCGTCGTTGCAGTCTGGTGGTTTGCCCGGCATTTCTCTTCGGACATCGAGGTAATGAGCCATAATGGTGGATTGCACATGGCTCCATTTGTCCTTGAGGATGGATCCATCCTCACTACTTCTGTCTATAACAGTCATCACTAGACTCTCCTTCGCTACTTCATTGAAGGGCTTGATGAGTGCCCTGTTGATGGTGATATTAGGGTCTCTTGCCTTTTTGAAGGCATTGGTTCATTAGGTGATCTGATTCTTTTGACTTTATTAGCTGTTAACACAGCTGAATTTGTGGCTCTTTCAGTCGGCTCATTGGCCTTAGAACCATCTATCACGCCTTTAGCCCAGGTAAGTGACCAAGACCAACGGACGGACAGTCGTACGCTTGGGGAACCCCGTACGGAACACGAAGGCATCCCCTCCAAAAGAATTCATTTATTTTTTGTCTGTATTAGCCCGTAATAGGTACTACGATGTAGGCCTTCCAGACTTTGTACAGATTTTTTTGCGATTGCGTAATAGGTGCTTCGTAATAGGTTTTAACTATCCGCTCTGTGATAAACACGCCCGTTCACTATGACTGATCAGCAACGACTTAATCACAAGGTTACTACTTATAATAAATTCGATCAGTAGTTCGCCCCTTTCGTTAATCTCAGTACTTCACCACATATGATGGTGTGCATTGCCAAACTACAAACAATTGGGACCTGGTCTTTTTAGTTGCCGCTCCTACCAGTACGCAGCAAAATCTTGGTATGTACATGTCATTACCATTTGCATTACCTAGTAATGATATTTTATTACACTCTGTGTTTAGGTGGGGGTTTGCCAGCAAGGGAGGTGAGGGTAGGCGAGGCGACGAAATCCCTTCTATGACAAACTCCAATAACAACGATAGCTCAGTAGTGGGGGGAACGCCGTGTGTGTTCACGTATGTAGTGACCGATGTTGGTGATGCAGTAAATCAAAGGACGAAATAGAAAATAAATAAAACACAAGAGTTTAGTATTTCCGATAGTGATAAAGGCAGAGCTTTATTTCGTATTAATGATAACGTATATTACCATGTAGCGATGCGTAGGATCCGTAGAGATCCAAACGGCACGATAGCAAAACGACAAGTTATGTATATGTATGCGCGAGTGCGAAACAACGACTAGTAGTAATGTGAGCGATAGTATCGCCGAACAAATCGAAAATCCGCAACAGCCGAATCCGAACTATGCGAATAACGTCCCGGGAGAATCGGAGATACAACCAACGTTGGAAGTCTCCTTACAATCCGTGCCATGGGAATATCGTCTTGGGAGAGTTTGTAGAGAGACTCTTTTAATCCCTCTACGATCCGTGCTGAGCGAATTCGTCCCAAGAGAGTCGAAGGAGAGCACCAGACGCTGAAAAGCCCTCTCACAATCCGTACAAGCGAATATCGTCCTGGGAGTGTCGTAGGAGAGGCTTCTTCTCCTTCAACCCACTAGGGTTGCCAATCAACGAAGGAGATGCACAAGCTGGGGAAGTTGCGCGACAATGTTACGAACTTAAACACTCTGCATTACATTTAGTGAACAGATAATGACGTACTTGATTGCGTAATTATTATTAAGCGATCTTCTCATGAATCGCGAAGTAGCCCAGTGGTTATGATGCTAAAATAAGAACCCATGAGGTCGCGTTATTACTTTTGTATTCAGCTTATACGTCAGGTTATTTGGTAATAGAAAATGTTGCTGGGCGATTTCAATGCACCAACTAAACATGGGAGATTTCCAACTCAAGGCTGGGTGATACTATGTCTTCACTACTACAAGAAAAAGGTATATATTCAGGTTGTTTGTTGGAAGTACACAGCAGCTTAAACCCTGGCGTTCTAAGCCCTCAAACCATATCTCCTCTCTGGATTAGGCCAGGTCAGCTCCTCCTTACAGCAGGAGGGCTTTTAAGGCAGAGTTATGCAGCCTTAGAGTGGTGAAGGTACATCTGTAGAAGCCGGACATTATCAGGTTTTGCCACCACCACTATAGCTGCCGCTGCCATCTATGTCCGCTAGAAGCTCATCCTCACATGATTCATCCCCACAGGATTCTTCCGAACACGCGATGAATAGCTTCTCCACGCACACAGAAAGGATTGAACGGAAGTTCCCGTCAGATGTAGCTCTGGCACTTGCGAAGAGGGTGGTTCATCGTTAGATACTACACCAATGTTATCTGGAAAACTATTTTCGAATTTCTTAAGTCCGATTTTGCTGAATTCATTTGATACCATGCTATCAGACTTGACCAGGTGTGGTAGAGACTCGGCATTTAGTATACATAATGATGCGTCCAAAGCCCTCAGCCTCATCTAATCGACCGACTTGAGTGTGCCATGGGCCTAGTCGGGATGTGTTCCTTATTACCAACATCCAACCAGCGCCGCAAACGGAAAAAATATATTTAGTGAATAGTAGAAATCTTCCTCTTTCATTTGATATACATATTGATGATATTCGTATTCTAATAAGTGTAAAGAAAATTATGTCATAATTTTTAACCTTGATATTTAAATAGTCCTGATGGCGAAATGAGTATGCTGTTTCATGTCTTAAAAGTTGTGTCGCACGGTGTTATCAAACCGTATTTTTATAACCTCACTTTACTGCAACGATCTTACAATTAAAGACAGACAAGAAGTACTAGACGTAACGTTTGCTACTGACCGGCTATCAGACAAAATTATTGGGAGGAATGTACTGGACGACCACTCATTCTCAGATCACCATTATATTGAGTTCAAACTCGCTGAAAAAGCGCCTGAACCCGCCGTCCACAGAAAAGTGAGAAAGACAAAGTGGCACCTGTATGAAAAGAATTTCAAGAAAGTCCTCAACTCCAAACTTCTGTACGAACCGAATGACAAAGCCGGCCTGGATAATCTGGTCGAGCATATCACCACATCATTCAATAGTTCCCTTGAAGAAGCCTGTCCAAAAACAAGGTACAAGGGTAAAACTAAACCCCAATACCACTATGGTATCGATGGAGGGATACCATAGTGGTATTCATACCAAAAGCGGGGAAGATATCACACACTAGGCCAAAAGACTTCAGACCAATTAGCCTATCCTCCTTCCTATTGAAAGGTCTGGAAAGACTTTTAGATTACTTCATTAGGGAAAACCTGGATACAAAACTCCTGTCAGTGAACCAACATGCTTACAATAAGGGGAAGTCTACAGAATCAGCCCTGCCCGAACTTGTGAGTACTATCGAACCGTCCCTGCATTTCAAGGAATTCACTATGGTGGCATTTCTTGACATAGAAGGGGCTTTTAACAACATTCACTCAGATGCAGTAATTGCGGCACTGTCACATCTAAAAGTTAACTCTAGTTTGATTAGACTAATTCAAAGTCTGCTCAACAGAAGACGCATAACAGCATGTCTTGGGTCCACAACTCTTACAAGGTTTGTAAACAGAGGGACCCCACAAGGAGGAGTACTGTCTCCACTAATTTGGAACCTAGCGGTGAATGAAATCCTGCTAGATCTAGAACGTTGTGGCTGCAAGGTCGTGGCATATGCGGACGACGTTGCAATCGCAGTGAGTGGCAAATTCGAAAACGTCCTCCGAGACATTCTACAGGTGGCTCTGAACAAATTGGCTAGATGGGCCAGAAGCAGCGGTTTGGGCATAAACCCAAACAAGACAAAATTGGTTCTCTTTACTAGGATGAATAAAGTCCCACATGTGCACCCTCCACCTCGGATAAATGGAACAGATCTAGTCTTTTCTGAAAGTGCAAAATTTTTAGAGTTATTTAGACTTAACGTATTGGAACGTGTAAGGAAGGCTAACGTCGCCTTATATTCCTGCAAAAAGGCTGCAGGGTCGCGGTGGGGCCTCTCTCCTAAAATCGTCCACTGGATATATATAGCATTAGTTCGTCCTATACTGCTATACGGCAACTGACAAACTAACCATCACCAACCTACTAACAAAGGTTCAGAGAACAGCCTGCCTGAGCATAAGCGGAGCCTTAAGGACTACAGCGACCCAGTCTCTACAAGCCCTACTCCATATACTGCCGATTAATATTGTGGCGAGAGAAGTTGCAACCAAAGCGACAATAAGATTAAACTGCCTATCAATGTGGAGGTACAAAAACTACGGTCACATGAGAATATCAAAGTGTAGTGCTATGGTAACCGACCGAGTGGACTATATACCAACGGTGTACACCTTCGACAGAAATTACGTCACTATGATTCCCGCCAGAGATGAATGGGTTGGAAGAATACCAGGTAATAGAAACCATCTCCACTTTTTCACGGATGGTTCGAAGCTTGATGAAAAGGTTGGCTTCGGAGTACACTGTGCAGAGCTTAGATTGGATATAGCTCACAGACTACCAGATACATGCAGTGTCTATCAAGCCGAAATAATGGCAATATGGGAAGTAGCCAAGCGGCTGAGTCGCAACACAGTAACCAACACTGGCGTTGTTATTTACTCGGACAGCCAGGCTGCCATCAATTCTCTGGAGGCAACATCCCTAAATTCACAAACAGCCCTCGACTGCCGCAGATCTCTTAACGAGATGGCTGAGCAGTTTAACATACACCTCATATGGGTGCCTGGGCATAGGGATATCCCGGGGAACTACAAAGCCGATGAACTTGCTAGGAAAGGGACGACATTACAAATTCTCGAAGAATTTGCATATATTGGTGCGCCACTATCCACCTGCAAGCTTTGGCTTAGGCAAGAGGCAATCAGGCAGTCCAACGAAAGATGAACAGAAATCGGCACCCCACCTTGGGGAACTCCCTGTTTCACTCTACGGGGTTTGGACTTCTTGTTTCTGAATTCCACATACGACTGGCGTCCACACATGTAATTGACGGTCCAACGTTTCAAACTATTCAGGAGGGACGTGTTGGCAATGTCCTCAAAAATCGTGGCGTGACTGACAGTATCGAAGGCCTTTGATAGGTCTAGCGCCACGAGGACGGTCCTGTCACCGGGCTTGTTCTGGTTAAGACCGCGGCTCACATGCGTGGATATGGCGTGTAAAGCAGTAGTCGTACTATGCTGCTTTCGGAATCCGTGTTGATGATTAGCAATTGGAAAATGTCCAATAAGGCTCGGGAGGATTAACGCCTCAAGCGTCTTTGCTACTGGCGAGAGAAGGGAGATAGGCCTGTACGATTCTCCCTTGCTCGCATCTTTGCCCGGTTTCAGTAGCGGGACCACTCTACCCATTTTCCAGGCTTCGGGTATTATCAGAGTGGTCAACGACAGATTGAGGACCCTAGTCAGGTACTCAACTCCCGGTATGTCCAATTGCTTCAACATCAGCATCGAAATTCCGTCGGGGCCAAGCGCTTTAGATGACTTAGCGCTACGGATGACATCTGCAACTTCTCCAACTGTAAACTGTGGTGGTACTTCTTCAGCTCGGAGAGCATGGATACGACGCATTACTCTCATTTTCGCTCTGTCACTCACGGGGTGCTCTAAATTGTCGGTTAAAATAACGCGCGCACCTCTTCGGGTCAGTCACAGTGGTGGCACCAAATGTGACTGCCGTCCGGTCGTCTTTCCTGCCTGGATTCGAGAGTGACTTAACCGTTGCCCACAATTTACCAATACCGGAACTTAAGTTGCATTGCTTCAGTTGATCTAGCCATTTATTCCGCTTATATTCGTCGACTTTCCTACTGATTTCTAGATTCAGTTCCCTGATTCTAGGATCAGCAGGATTAGAACGACGAATTTCATCACGCATGTCTGCTAGTCCCGCTGCATCTGCTGGGAAATTAGGTCGTATCTCGGGTATTCGACCAGCAGTGATAAAGCGAGCGGCTGCTGCGTTGATGATGCCTAGTTCACTGAAGCTGCGGTTGGTGAATTCTCTGAACCCGTTCCAGTCAGCTTTCCTTTGATTCAGGAAAGTACGGCGTTCAGAGATAATAAAATCGGCTGGTCTGTCTATGGAGAGGATTATGGGGAGGTGGTCTGATCCCAATGAAATGACGGGCTGCCAGGTGATGTCATTTATCAGACCAGGCGACACGATGGTGATATCTGGCGAGCTGCTGCAATCACCCATAATCCGTGTGGGGGCGTCCTCATTCACTGTGCAGAACGTAGAGCCATCTATCTGCTCAGCCAAAGCTATGCCTCTATGGTCATTAGCTAGGAGAGAATGCCAAAGCTCATGATTGGCATTAAAGTCTCCTAGGACCACGCGATTATTGCCCTGCAGTAACGGACTGATGTCCGGCAAATAACGCGGAGAACAGCTACCAATCGGCGGTATATATACGTTGTACAGCTCTATCTCGGCAGTCCCGGACTTAACTGCTACCCCCATACATTCAATGTATGGGTCTCTAGAGTCAAGCTCAGGCGAGATAGGTCTGTATTGCACAGAATGGTGTAATAGGAAAGCCAGTCCCCCACCTCCACTTCTAGTGTGATCCTTACGTAGCACATTGTAACCCTGACAACTGTGCAAGCTGCATGTGTCGCTCAGCTTTGTTTCCTGGATCGCAGCGACCTTGATGTTATTCCGATTCATAAAATCTACAATCTCGTTGATTTTGCCTCGGAGACCATTGCAATTAAATTGCAAGAAGGATGCATGTTCGGGGGTTGGTACAGCAATGTGTGGTGTTAGTTGTGGTGTTGATTGCTGTGCATGTTGCTGTAGGGGAGATTGCGGCGGTGTCCCATAAACCGAAGGTGTCGATGACATAGACGACGGGGACGACGAGGCCGACGACACTGACGACTGCGATTCTTGAGGCACACTGAGAGGTATGGAGGCACAGCAGGCTCCAACATAGCTCCCTATGCGGCGATACTCCCCGGCGTTCCTAAGGCCAGAGCAACCCCTGAGATGCAACCACTCCATACATCGGGTACCCCTTACTGATGTTGCCACGTATAAAGTTCCCGCAGACGGAGCAGAAATATTGTTGTGGTCCGGGATTTTGTTCGGTCCCGGCACGGACCAGAAGAATTCGGAGCAGACACTCCGGGATGTGCCTCTCCCAAGGCGAAAAAATGGATGAACATAAAACACATAGTACTGAGGTGGCAGCCCCTGGCCGAAGAATTGCTGCTTCGGGTCAATCCGGTACAAAGAACCGGCTGCCATGGGTGATTTCTGCTGAAGAAATTCTAAGTCGGGTCCGATTGACCCGGTATTTCTCCAAAACCGAATCGCAAACGCAAATACTTCAACTGTTGTGGTCGTGAAAACTTTGATTGCCTTCGCTTCTAACTCTGTGTCGCTCATAATTTCGTATAATTTTCTAGGTCATCGGCCTTTGGGAACTTCAGCCACTGGGGTCCAGTCCACCACAAATGGTGTAACTGCAAGTCATTTGGCGAACATCCTCGATTGGCTACATCAGCAGGGTTGCTTTCTGAATCTGCTTCCAATTTTCATTTCCCACATTATCTAATATGTCGGAAATTCTATTTCCTACAAAGGCACTCCATGAATACGGTGGTTTTTTGAGCCATGCTAACACGGTCCAAAAGTTAGTTTAAATATTTGCAGTTTGTAAGTTTGTAACCACCGCTGTGGTTAATTTGGCTCCGCATAATTATAATATAGGCAGAGATATTTTTTTCGCTTGGGGTCGTTTGAACTCCATTTCCTCAATTCAAAACCTGCTGAGTCCATGGCTGCTACTAATTCTTTCATGGACTTAATAGACACTGTTTTACAGTGTGACCTCCAGCTAAAACGTCGTCGACATATACATTTTATTTGATAATTTACTATCTTCTGCCAATTGAATAAGGGTCCTAAGAGCGAAAAATGGGGCGCAATTAATTCCGAAGGTGACTGTTGAAAGTTCAAAGTCTTCAACTGGGTCATTTGCTGATTTTCTAAAAAGAATTCTTTGAAATGGGGCCTGACTTGGGTCGATTTGTATTTGACGATTTATTTTGGTAACGTCCGCGTTGAATACGTATCTAAAAAACCTCCATTTTAAAATCAGCAGTAATAAGTCCTGTTGAGGAATAGGCCCTGGATGTAAAATGTCATCAAGACTTTTCTTGTTAGACGTGGGACTTGACACATTGAAAACTACCCTAAATTTAGTGGTAACCCTATCTGGTTTAATAACTGCATGATGTGGCAAATAGTAGTGAAGGGTCTTCTCGATTTCCTGGGGTCCCAGTTTCCACATGTGTCCAAATATTCCATTATCGCTGCATCGTACTGAGATTTGATTTCGGGCGTTTTTTGCAAATTTCTTTCCATTCGATAGAATTGCGACTTTGCGATATTTCGAGATGCTCCAAGTTCAGCACAAGATTTGAACGGCATCGTGACAATATATCGTCCATCTTTATTTCTTCGCGTTGTATTTTTGAAATTTGTTTCGCAAAAGGTGTCTTCTGCTGAACTAAAAACTTTTTTGGGGTCTCCTCCACCTCTCGATACCCACTATCCAGCCAAAAACTGAATGTTGATTGAGAAACAGGGTAGATAATCTCTCGTGCGTCAAATCGCTGTCCTCTTGATTCAATGTGAACAATCGCTGTGAAGAGTAGTGTTTCTTTCGATTGCTGTTGACTAAGTTGTGAATTTTCCTTGAGAGTTAGAGTCGTTATACTAGGAGTTTGAAAACTAGGCGTGGACTGTAAACTAAGAGTGGATTGTAAAAGTTTGGTTAGAGCTCTAACCGGTTGTGGATTTGTAGATCGAGTCTCGTTACCCTTATGTCCATCCTCAAGGACAAATAGAGCCATGTGCAGTCAGCCATTATGGCTCATTACCTCGATGTCCGTACAGAAATGCAGGGCAAACCACCAATCTGCTACGATGTAGGGTGGCATCAGGAGAGAGTAAAGCTCTCGGATGAGGTGTGGCCGAGTGCCCAGTTGGATGTTGTCGAAAAAACAACATCCCTAGTCACCCTAGAGCCATCACCAGGGTAACAGAAGAGCACTTCAACCGGGAAAGATCTAAGTATCTTTCTCCTGGCTAATTTAAGTGGTAAAGACCAAACATCTGCTAGTCTGGAGATCGGTAATCGCATATATTGGGTGGTCTCCAGTTACTTGCCTTATAAAGCTGTAGTACCGACTGCTCTATTCAGGGAAGTAGTAGAAGAATCAACGTCTGACGAGGTCGAGCTGGTTATTGGCGCAGACACGAACGCTTATCATACTATCTGGGGTAGTACGGATATAAACAGTAGGGGTGATTCGCTTCTTGACTTCATTCTAACTACCAACCTAAGTATTTGTAACATAGGTAATAAACCGACCTTTACAATTAAAGACAGACAAGAAGTACTCGACGTAACGTTTGCTACTGACCGGCTGTCAGACAAAATTATTGGGTGGAATGTACTGGACGACCACTCATTCTCAGATCACCATTATATTGAGTTCAAACTCGCTAAAAAAGCGCCTGAACCTGCCGTCCACAGAAATGTGAGAAAGACAAAGTGTCACCTGTATGAAAAGAATTTCAAGAAAGTCCTCAACTCCAAACTTCTGCACGAACCGAATGACAAAGCCGGTCTGGATAATCTGGTCGAGCATATCACCACATCATTCAATAGTTCCCTTGAAGAAGCCTGTCCAAAAACAAGGTACAATGTTAAAACTATACCCCAATGTATAGTATTAACCTTGTACCTTGTGAGCTAACGGCTATGAAAAAGACCTGCAACAAGCTATTCAACAAGGCTAAATCTACTGGGGTCGCTAATGTTTGGGATGCCTATAATGAACAACTCAAGATCTATAAGAAGGAGCTGAGCAAGGCGCAAAGACGCTCTTGGTATACCTTCTGTGGCGAAGTGGAAATGGTCTCCGACGCCGCAAGGCTGAGGAAGATACTATCAGCTTCACCTTGTACAGTGGGTTACTTGCAGGGTGAGGCAAATAACTGGACAAAAGAAAAACGCTCAATGTACTGCTCGACACGAGGTTGGTTTCGATGAGGGGCATTTCAGCCCGTGGTAACCCTAGGAACATAAACTGGTCGATGTGAGCTTGTAAAAAAAATACGGCTGCCACCCCAACCTAAACGTAAACCTACCATTATGTAATAAAGCCTTTGATTGCATTCTTACACCAAGATCCAAAGTGATGCAGTTGTAACAAAGATTGTGAAGTTTTACTATGCGATCATTCACGTTTTTCTCAAGGAATTGTGGACAATTTCCTTACAAATTTGGCAACTCGGTCCATTTGTACGACTACTAGGTTGCGTATAAGTGCTAAATATTTAATCTTCTTTGCGAACTTTGCGTTTGTTACGCAACGTTTGTTTGAAATGACTTAACCCTTTTTTCCTTCCTATTGTTTATAATCGGGTCTAGGCTGATTATTTTTGGAGAAATGGGGCTTAATATTTCCTACAGATTCTAAAGTTTTGAACTGGCGCGTTAACAATTCATACAAATCTATCCAAGACGGTAGTATGGAACAATCTTCCAACCCGTTTTCAAATTCTTCTAAGAAGTTTCTCGGCAGTTTCGTAGAAGTAGGGTAAACTAAAATTGGGTCACACCCTTTTACATCTATCTAAAGTGACTCTAGTGTCTGAATGCAACCGTCAATCGTGCGTTGAAGTTTTTGGATTGAAGATCCCGAATCTGCCGAAACTGATGGTAACTAAGTAGAGTCTTTAGCTGTTCATTAACCTGCATTAATTTATTTTCGTATGTATTTTCTAAGTTTTTCCACGCTAGATCAAAACCTTAATTTGTTAATGGTACGTTACTAATAATTTCTCGTGCCTCCCCGCGGTTTTCTGTTTCAGATGGAAAAGTTTTTCTACTTTACTAAGTCTAGAATTGTTTTTGTACAAGGCTGAAAACAAATCCCGAAAAGTAGGCCAAGCACTGTATGCTCCATGAAATGTGTCGGTGTCGCATGGTGGAAAACGTAACGATCGATGGTTGCTTGGCTTGTGTTGGATCACTTTGATTTGGGTCACTTTGTTTTTTGTTTAAATAGCGCCGAACCGATTTCTTGTTTATATTAACCGATGTTGATTAATGCTCACGGTGTTTTTTTATTTTTAAATATATTTTTTTAAACACTTTATTTTCACCGTTTTTTTATATTTGCACTTAAACAACTTTTCACACTTTTTCTAGGGCCTTGTTTTTTTATTAATTTGAAAAAATACACTTTTTTTTATCCGGTTCGCATAGGACCAATTGTTTAGTAGTAAAACTTATTTTTTTGCCTTTCCAAAAAAGAACGCTTAATTTTCAATTTTAAACTTCAGTTTTTATTCGTAAAAACTTCAGAACGAGATATATAAGTATGAAAAAATTTAACAATGTAGGAAAAAATTCAGTTAAAAGTTTTGTGTTGTAACTATGTGTAACTCAACTTCTTTCGTTTTCAATATGTAAATTTACAAATGTATTTACAATGTTTTCTGTTTCTTCTAAGAGTCGCTTTACATTAATTATAAAAAAGTTTACAGCAAAACGTTAGCACTTTATAATTTTATTCACTTAACACTTTATCACGGAATAGAGGCACACGAGTTTAATTGGGGATCCATCTCTTCTAAGCTCACCTAACGACTTTCATTAAGCTACAGATGACAAACAAACAAATAAACAAAAGGGAAGTTAGAGTAATGAGTGCATGTAATAAGTGCTTTAGAGTGATGAGTGCATAGGTTATGCTTGGTAATGTAATGCATTCGCATTTACACACCTACACATATAATGCGACGCAGCAGTGGATGTTTCACACTGATGGTCAAAAGTGTGGTGTCACTTTTAAACACTTACAATGTTTAAATAATACGCCTATTTTAAACATCGTTATGGTGATAACATTAAATTATTAGGACCAGATACTTATTCATTTATTTTACACGTTGAAGATGAATCTGAAGTTTTGATATCTATCAAGATATGATGGAAGATAGTCATCTATATGATACTAGTGACAATATCGATTCTTTTCCAATGAAAACTTTAAAATGTAGTATTAATAAAAAATACCTTGTAGATTTAAAGATAAATACAATGGAATTCCTATTAGAGAATTTTGTGGCTGAAGAAGTAAACTGTATTCATTTAGAACAGATCTTGACGAGAAAAAAGTTTGTAAAGGTGTTAGGTTAGGTTATGAGTGGCAGCCTGTTAAACAGACTCCCTGGTATATCCCTGTGGCCCGGTACCCATATCAGGTGAATACAGATATCTCGTTAAGAGATCTGCGACAGTCGAGGGCAGTTTTTCAATTCAGGAATATAGTTTCCAGGGACTTGATAGCAACCTGACTATCAGAGAAAATATGTATACCTATTTTTTCAGGAGATTAATTTTCAGCCATTCAACTTCCTGTTTCATAACTAGGATTTCTGTCTGGTATACACTACAGTGATCAGGCAGTCTTTTTGCTAGTGATAGCTGAAGTTCCTCAGAAAATACACCAAAGCCCACTTGGTGATCGAGTTTGGAACCGTATGTATACGGGATATGACCATTCCATTCTGATCTATCAGGTATATGAGTGAGATACTTCTTGTCAAATAGTGGCTCAGTCATAGTGTAAACTACAGTGCCCGGAAGGTCAGGTATTCTGTCTAAAATAACACTATGTCCGTAGCCGTTTCCTAGCCATAGCGACAGTTCCCTGAGTCTAATCGCAGTATTGCGGCATATTGCATTGCTATAATATCTAGCGGCATTAAATGTATTATAACATTTAGTGCCGCAGTTGGTGTCGTTCTCAGCACACCAGTGATACATATATCAGCCATTCGCTGAACCTTATTTAGTATCGCACAGTAAAGGTGTTAAAAAATAATATTAATAAATTAAAATTCTTAGCGTTTACGCCGAACGCGTGGAAATAAAGCAAAAGGAAATAAAAACACAAGAAGGTTTTAGTTTTTTCTTATATAATAAAATGGCCAAGTGCCAATCGGTTTTATTGAGGTTTTATGGGTTGATGGTGTTAACGAAGTTTACGTTGAATACAAAATGGTACAGCGAGATGTACTTAATCGAGCGAGGTTAAGAGAGCGATTAAAATTAAGAATTAAGCTAAGATGGAGAAAGGTGGCGGCGTCGGTGCAAACACTACTAGTTATTCGTTAAAATCTGACAATCATAATTACAAGGATGGAGTAATTGGTAGCCAACAGATTTTAACGAGTATATTGGTACGAAAATTAGGACATTGCGTACGCCGAGAGAAATTAAAGGGACAATTCATGTTTGTAATTAAAAATGTTGTAACTTAAGTAAATAAATTCAAGTACTATAGTGTAATTTGTATGTGAGCATTGTTTTTTTATTATTATTCAATTAAATTTTTTTTTAAGTATTTTTTTTTATGAATGGGCCATTAGGGACTCTAAGAATACGATGGGCCTTTAGGGACCCCGCGAATTGGGCCATTAGGGAGCTTGCGAATTAGAGAACATTAGGTACCCCGCGAATTAGATGGACCATTAGGGACCCCGCGAATTAGAGGCCATTAGGGACTTCACGAAATAGATAGACCCGCGAATTAGAGGTTGCATAACCTCGATAACACCAAGCCAAACATGGTGTATTGGGCTACTGGCAACCCGGGATGTGCTTGTAACCGACAGGTTATAATTCGGGTGTACAGCTCAGGCCCAAAAACCAGTGCAACGCAACCCCTTTGGCAGAATTGGGGGTCCGCGAGAGGAAGACCGTCGTAGGACTCTCTGAGTCTCTCCGGCACCGATTCCGAGGGGGTGTAGACATGCTCCATGTCGGAGACCCTGGCTACCATGGAGATGCGTTGTTCGCGGTCGTAGGTAGACCAAACCGTTACGCGGCAAAGCGGCACACCGTCGACGCATGAGAGCAGCAATCCTAGGCTCCTCACCAAGGATGCACTTATCTGACTCTGCTTACTACAGAGATCAATCACCGCACGGACAGGTATGGATGACGTGGAGGACTTGAGGTGGACGGACCACCAAGCTTGGGTCCAAAGTGACCACATTTATGAGGGGCAAGGCACCCAGCGAACCAACAGACTTTCTTTTCGTATCGTGTATCGTATAATGGTCACAAATCGCTCGCACAACCGAAGCGGATGCCTACCACCGCAAACACGACACGAATATGGCGAAGTCGAAGGCACAGCAAACCTCCTGTGAAGGTGTGTCTCTCTTCGGCTCCGCTACCGTCTCCTCAGTAGCCTCCATCGGTGCCTTCACCTCCTCTTTCTTTTTTGTGACGGCCTCACACGTGATGTCTGTTACCGCAGGAACGATTGGCGGCAACTCCACTGCCGTCTTAGCACCCGGACGACTAGCCTCCTGCGACATCTCCATTATCTCATCATAATCCTCCAAATCATCGTCAAAGAATGAGATTTTTGCGGCGTCCATAATGCTACGGGAAAAGGTTATGTTAAAAGGTAGCCGAAGTTGGGTTGGGTAGGAAACCAATTTAGCTACCGGCCGTCTTACAACTCCGATTTACGTTCGAACGTCCACGACGCGAACATGACCGTCTGTGCCAGGATATAAATACACGACGCGCCCTAATTTCCACGCGGTTGGCGGGAACTGCTCATGACGAACGACAACGATTTCGTCTTTCTGAACCTCGCGTTCCGGAAATTTCCACTTATATCTTTTGTGTAGATTCTTTAAATATTCCTCCTTCCACCGTAAGCAATTTCTCTAGAGGCGCCTACGAAATTAGTCCCATTGTCCGAAAAGATAGAATGCGGACACCCGCGACGAGCAACAAAACGGTGAAATGCAGCCAAAAATCCTGAAGTGGATAAGTCGGAAACCGCTTCCAGATGAATCGCTTTCGTCGAAAAACAAACGAAAACACAAACATATCCCTTGGTTATTTTACACGCCCGACCAGTAAACGATTTTAATTCGAAGGGACCAGCAAAGTCCACTCCGGTGGTCGTAAATGCTCTATTTACCGTGGTTCTTTCGGGAGGAAGAGCCGCCATAAGTTGACTGCACGAACGTTTCCTCGCCAACACACAAATCTTACATTGGTGTATCACGGACCTACCTAATCAAGTCTTTCAACCGAGCGATCCAATATTCTATTCGAAGAATGCGAAGCATCAAAAGATTTCCTCCATGTATGGAAATCAGGTGTACAAATTTCACAAGAAGTTTCACAAATCGACAATTGTAGGGCAAATTATAGGGTGTTTCTCGGAATACGAAAGGGTGGGCGAACGGGCAGGTCTACCGTTCATTCGCAAAAGGCCCGCGCCATCCAGAAAATGATTGAGAGATATCAATGAACTTTTGGAACCTAAGGAATTTCCATACATGAAATCTTTATAATCATTCGCATAACCCATTTTTTGTGCAATGACTATCAAACGAATTCGGGTTTCCTTTATATCTGACCCAGAAATGTTCGGGCTGGAATACCGATATTGATCTCTATTCGGTGCGTTCTCCGAAAAAAAACCTAACCATGTACGAGATTACACGAAGGGCACGATCAAACGACGAAAATCTCCCCAGAATATCTTCTACAGGCGAAAAGAATGAAGCGTGACTCCTCGCAGGTCGAATTTCCACGTCAGTTTCAAGTTGTGTCGAGTTTTGAATACACCAACTCGATTTTTCTTGACTTAGCCAATGTGGCCAATGCCACCAACGAGACAGCTAACTCAGCTGGAGGAAGACCTCGACTTCCCAGATCCTATGGTTGTCCTCCGATCTGACGTGGTACCAATAATGATTACCAACATTCTCTTGGATTCGACAAACCCTGTTGGCTACAAACGTAGTCCATGTCGAAGGAGTCTTCTTCAACCAAGATAAAACGATTGTTGAATCCATCCAACAATAAACTTGACGGAACTCCCAATCAATTTCCCGAATTGCGGTTTTCACAAGCTCCGACGCTAACACAGCACCACAAAGTTCTAGACGGGGCAACGAGATTGACTTGATGGGGGCCACCCTAGTCGTGGATGAGAGCAAATGTACAAAAACTTCCCCATCCGTAGATTCAACACGAATATATACTACCCCCGCGTATGCCTTTTCTGAGGCATCAGAGAACACATAAAGTTCCGCCGGCAATCCCGGGGCAAATCGTACCCATCGAGGGACTCAGATAGTGTTCACACCTGGGTAGGAACTAACGAATTTCCGCCACTCAACGTCCGAGGCCGGTAACAGTGGATCGTCCCACCCGATATTGTCCATCCAGATCTTTTGCATAACCATTTTTGCAATCACTATCACAGGACCTAACCAACCGATCGGATCAAATAACTTTGCAATGGAAGAAAGAACTTCCCGCTTCGTGTAGATAGATTTTGTTTCGCGATAGGATTTACATTGAAGTAAAAAGAATCCAACTGTGCATTCCACATTATGCCTAACGGCTTGGAACTACTTGTCTCCATAAAGTTCAAGAGTTTAGCATCTACAAGGTGCCCAGGAGGAAAACGGTCGAGAATGGCCTTGTCATTGGCTGTCCACTTTCGAAGCTCAAATTTGACTGAATCTAATGCCGAAATTAACTGATCCCGAGCGTTCAATGCGGTTTCAAGGTCATGAGTTCCCGCTAAGACATCGTCGACGCACAGTTTACACCGAAGGTCACTGTTTGCAATTCATAATCTTGCACACGTTTAGTGGGGAATAGCGGAAGATAATTCGCTGGAGGGCGGTATGTCTGGGGTCAACACGAATCTGACTATACATTTGAGTTATGTCAGAATTAAAAACAAATCTGAAGGTGCGCCATCGAAGTATTAGAAGTTCCAAGTCTATAAGGTGGGTCCAACATGAAGTATGTCGTTTAGACTGTTGCCGTTAGAAGTTTTATTCGAGGCGTTAAACACAACCCTAAGTTTAGTGGTTTGTTTGGCCGGGTTTATGACGGGATGATGAGGCAAATAACATGACAGTGTGTCCGAAAGAGGGACGGACACTGGTCTCATGTGGTTAAGTTTCAAATATTCATTTAATACACCGTCATAAATACCCTTAACGTCCGGCTTTCCTAACAATGAGAACTCATTCCGAAAATATTGACCCGAAACATTTGAACGGGATTCTCCTAAGCAGCCGATTGAACCAAACACAGCCCTAATAGGCAGGGTCTCAACGAATCTACCGTCCGAGTCCCTTCTCGTGGTCTTAGTGTAATTTTCCTCACAATACCTATCTGAGGCCGACATCATTCTTCGCTGTGGTATGTCCTCAAGTTCCCAGAACCGTAAGAGAGTCCTATTCAGATTATCTTCATCTGATGCCCCAATTCTTGTAGCAAACGTCCGCACTAGGGTGGCGGGAACGGACTAGTGACAAGCCATCCAAAGACCGAATTCTGAGCGAGTAAAGACCCTGATAGAAGTGGATGACAGCCATCCATCAAAATTTTAGGGTACAAATCAGCACCTAACAACATGTCTCGGGGCGGGAATCAAATAAGTTGGCATCAGCGAAACGAAGATTGGGCATCTGCGTCCTAAAATCTAAAGTGACGTAGAACGAGGGTACATTTCCAGAAATAGATGGCAAGATGAGTGCAGAGGTTTCCAACAGTATCGATGTGTCGAGGGGGCTTCCAATCATCAACGGACGAATTTTCCTAGAAGTGGCCGAAATTGCGCCATTAACCCCCGATATTGTAGCATTGGTAGAATGCACTGGTAGACCTAAACGATTTTGAAGTCGCTCTGTAAGGAAAGAGGACTCAGAAGCTGGATCGATCAATGCCCTAGCAGGGTAGGAGGCGCCCTGATGAACTATATTCACCATTGCAGTTCCCAAAAGGACAGCCTTATTTTGCGCTATATGAAAAGTTTGACGAGCTACACTGGCAGTTGATGTGGATGGCTCGCAATGTTCGAGTGGAGGAGGGTTTGTTGCCCTAGATCTCAGATCGGATGGGGGGTTAGCCGGAGGTGGAACACGAGTAGAATTACTCGCTGTGGCATCGTCTCGATGCAACAAGGTATGGCGATTTTTACTACACTTCGAACAACGACGCCGACTATCACATCTTCTAACTTCATGACCTTTCCGCAATTTACACACAAGCGCTGCCGTTTGACAAGGGAGAACCGATCTGCTGGCGAAAAGTTTGCGAAACGAGGATAGGCGAAAAATCTATGGGTCTGACCAGAGCAAAGTAAACAACCCGATTATGGGGACGGCCGCGAAGATCCCGAAGACGCTGTATTTGAGTGATGCGCCTGGACCTTTCATCGTTTATTAGGTTCATCCCTCATACCGTGTATGCACATTAGAGTTCGAATTCTCTCTGTTAGGAAGTCATCCAATTCTTTCCACGTGGAAAGGGAGGACTTATCCTTCACGCATTGCTCCCATAAAGTCTGGGTAATTTTGGGTAACCTTTGCAAGCAAATAAACACCAAGATCGGATCCCAATTGTCCGTGGAGACTTCGTAGATGGACATCGCCGAGAGACATCCATTTATACCACGTTGTACGGACTTAAGTCCCGCACTACTTTCGTTTTCAATTGCTGGGAGCGCAAACAAAACCTTCAGTTGGTTATGGACTAAAAGACGCGGATTGTCATAAGTATCGCTCAATGCTATCCACGCTAAGGCAAAGCTGCGATTAATTAGCGGAAACTTTGAAACAATCTCACGCGCCTCTCCGCTTGTTTTTCGAACGATGTGACATATGGACTAAAAGACGCGGATTGTCATAAGTATCGCTCAATGCTATCCACGCTAAGGCAAAGCTGCGATTAATTAGCGGAAACTTTGAAACAATCTCACGCGCCTCTCCGCTTGTTTTTCGAACGAGGTGACATAAACGCTCAAACGAGAGTTGTTGATGTAGACCGCCGTGAACAGGTCCCTAAAAGTGGGCCACGATAGGAAATCGCCCTCAAAAATATTGGTGTCACACGGCGGCAACGATCCCATCCCATCACTAGCGAGGTGACCGATATTCATGCGCGAAATCGAGATGTTATTTTCAGAATTTGAGGGAGGCGGACAATCAGCTTGAGTACTCATGTCGCGAGACGCATGAGTCAACGCACTTATATTATGTAGGTTGTTAGAATTTTGCGTCTCCTCGAGATCTGATGGAGCCGAATCACCGAACGAAGAAGTCAAGGACGATCGACGAGATCGTTTGAACTGCAGCAGTTTCCGATTAATTGCTGTTAGGCAATTCATATATGTTTGATGCGACGCGTCGTATTTGCTATCTACCGCGTCAATGTCATCCTTAGTTGCGTCCTCGGATGACTGCAAAAAGTTAAGATATTTCTCAAACATTTCTTGGGTATTTGCCCACAATTTGTTTAACTCAGCACATCGTATTTCTAGACAAGAAAGATCAAGTTCATCATTTTTTTATTTATTGAAGTGCGCATCGAATTTTACAAGAGCATCCGAAGCCCTGATAAAGAAATCAAGAGGTGTGATTGGCATTTTGAAGTATAGAAAGTAGGACTGTATTCAAAATTCGAACTGAAATCGCAAAGGAGATACCACGAGATAAGGCACTAAAAACGATCGAAACAAAGGTAAGGTTGAGTAAAACTCAGAAAACCAACAAGAATAGTCAAACAAGACGGATATGGTAAACCTCAATTTGCAAAAAAAGTCCAGAACCAGCACGGAGATACATTTTTCCTTTCCTAAAAGCCGATTAAAAATCGAAAAAATTGCGTATATTACGCCCAAACAATTCTAAACTCGATAATTCGTACGATAAACGTCGAGGAAATGTGTAAATCGACGAAGAATATTCAAAATGTATCAAAAATATATCAAAAACAAATATATATAAATTAAAAAGAAATTGAAAATATTTTCTTTAACTATTTTCTCTCGAAAATAACGAAATTTACAGGCCGAATACAGAACGCAAACTACCAATTGTAGTACTTTTGTGTCGAATTATTCACAAATGTAACGACAGTTCACGAAAATTTCAAAAGAAATATTTAAAAATTGAGCCAAATAATTGATCAGTCAGCGGGTGCACGTCGATTAAGTGCCGGAAACCCGTTGAAAAACTATATTATTCGAATCGAAGACGAAAAAATTGCACTTTTATTTAAAGAAAAGTCGTATTGACTTTGCTTAGGGTGCACGCGAATTAAAAAATTATGTTTAAAATCACAGAATTAATTGTTTCCAACAAAATTTATTACATAGACGCGTATGGCGTAACGTGCGTTAGCGCGACGTATGTATGACGTACGTAAACGAGTAACTGGGGTTTAATCAACTGCAACCCTGTCCACCGTCCGATAACACGATAATCGAAACTGACAGCTGTCGTAGCACAATCGATATCGAAACAATCGAAAAACAGATGTTCAATAAAGAAAAATTACACTGCGTTTATGTAAATGAAGACCGATTGTATGCGCGAATTTATGTGCTTTTTTATATACATATATACCGCGGAGGAACCGACACTATGTACTGGAATTGTATGTACTTTGTGGTGTGTTAGTGTGTGCGTGTTTTCCTTTTGGAAAAATAAACAAATCAGTGGAAATAAAACAGTGGGAAATTGAAACAAATGTGTGCGCAAATGAGCTCAATTTCGAGAGGAATCACACCACACTGACCAAAACACAAACAATTACCAGCAACACTTTGCGAAAAAACACTTCACTTCAAAAAAAATAAATATTTTTTTCGATTTAAAAATTGATGTTGCTGCATACGACAGGCGGACGGACGTATGTATGCAGATGTACACGAATGGCGTCGGCGCAAAAACTACTAGTTACTCATTAAAATCTGACAATCATAATTACAAGGATGGAGTAATTGGGAGCCAACAGATTTTAACGTATATATTGTTACGAAAATTAGGACATTGCGTACACCGAAAGACATTAATTAGATTATAAAAATTGGCTAAATAATTTACAAACCAAAAGTGAATGTGGTCACAATATTAAATTTTGTAATATGAGGTTATATAATATTTTTATATAACCTCATATTTAATATTTCTTTTTAAAATTATTTGTCTTTCTTTATTCAAGTTAAATTTCGACACAACATTTGATTATCTTAACGGCTAAAGCAAAGCTCAACTCAGAAGTATTCCCATACACATGCCGCTGACTCTGCGTTCAATAGTATTTGCGATGTCTGATGCAATTCGTTGAATTTGTAATCCGATGCGCACTGCTAACTTGATGCGCACCGTCAGCATGGGAATGATTGACCGATGAAGTTCTCATAAAATGCATACAGTGGTTCATAATGTATTGTGTGTTAACTCCTCCACCTTTAAATTTCATACGTCATCGTATGAAATTCTAACCCATTTAGACACTAAGTGTTGCCTGGCGCCATCTGACATTTCCATTGGAAAGTTTGAAATTTTTTTCATAAACGTACTCAGAACGTTTTGACGTACGACCATCATCTGTGTTGTTTACAGTGACTTGGAAAAATCAATTTGGCAAAAAAATTGAATTAACTCGTGAATTAAAAATTCGACGTGGATTATCACGACAAGAGTGAATCAATGAACTTAAATCTTTGCACGGCGATGAAGCACCATCCTACAGCACTGTGAAAAACTGGTTTAATGGATTTAATCGTGCCCCACGCTCGCTCAAAGACGAAGGTCGTCCAAAAACGGCCGTTGTGCCAGAGAACATTGATGCCGTGCGTGAACTGATAATGCAAGATCGTCATGTGACATACCGTGGGATAGAGGCATCATTGGGCATTTCTTCCACCAGCATACATTCGATATTGTATGAACACCTGGCCGTAAAAAAGGTTTGTTCTCGTTGGATCCCGCACAATTTGACAATCGCTCAAAAAAGAATCGTGTCGATTGGTGCAAAGAAATTTTGAAAAAATACGATCGCGGTGCTTCAAAAGACGTTTATAAAATCGTCACAGGTGACGAATTTTGGATCTATACGTATGAGCCCGAAACAAAACAGCAATCGACCGTGTGGGTCTTCGAAGACGAGCAAAATCCAACGAAAGTTGTTCGTGGAAGAAGCACTTCGAAGCAAATGGTCGCCTGTTTCTTCGGCAAAACTGGTCATGTGGCGACTGTTTCGCTTGAGCAACGTAGGACTGTCAATTCTGAGTGGTACACCACAATTTGTTTGCCTGAAGTCTTCGGAGAAATTCGAAAAACGAACAAGAGAAGACGAATCATTGTGCGAGCTCTCACACATCCGCTCTGTAAGGGCGCATTTATTCGCGACCTGATTTCTCAAGAATGAATTTATTCAACCTTATACAGAATATACTGTGTAATTTCAATTCGGTATACTTTTGAATTTCATTCGAAAATTTTATATTGATATGTCAAAGGAAAGGAAAAATTTTCTATTAGGGATTGATAGAAAAATAGTTGGGAAGAAAAGACGTGTTGTCGAACAATAAGACGGAATTTTCAAACAAATTGGGAAAGTCAGCTTTTCTGTTACGGATATTACTGCGAACCATTGGCTTATACAATAACCCGATTGTATTATCCGTGATTATTTGATATTAAGACCGTGAATCCAGCTGGATCCTCCCGACTCCTGTTTTCCTACGCTTATCTTGGAACAACGGATATATTTTAACTAGTGGATTCCAGGACGGTAACCAGACAATAAGACCAGATGGGGTCTAAGTGGAATTAAAATCGGCAAAACAGAAAAAGCTATAGAATTACATTTGTCCGTGATTGATTGGTTGCTTTAATGGACAAATTCTATATATTTCGTGATCTCCGCACCACGCAATTCGCATATCCAGGGTTCTGCAGTCCATGGAATTTATAATTTATTAGAAAATCTGTTGCTGCAGTTTGAGCATCAATGTTGATTTCGAATGCGGAGAGTTAAATTGATGGAGTGAATGCATTTTAATATACTGAATTGACTGGAGGATTTAAATCAAAATCACTGTTCGAATGAACTTAGAATAAGTACACATTTGAAGACAACATATCCATAAATATACTACTTCTTACGAGCGATATAATATGAACCCAAATGGGATAAATATTCTTGAACAGCTGTTATTGTGGACGACGTCAACTCATCGTCATCAGGCCTGAGGACAAAGAGAATCTATAACTGGTAAGTCTTCCACTACTCCTATCCGTTCATTTTGTATGCGCTCGTTTCGTCTTAACGAAATTTTAATACCACACACATACACATCTTGGTATTTATAATCTATCACTCTCATAATTACTTTATATATCTATTAGTACTTAAATACCGAACTGATCTCCTTGATCTTCGTTAAAATTAGGTTAATTCACAATTAATTTACAATTTCATCATACTTGTTTAAATATTATCACTGTATAAATCGCGTTCTACTAACTAATTGATAATCGATACATTTAAATGTTACATTCACTCTCATTCACTTGTCCTAATTGATTTATCTCAATATTTACATTTTTGTTAGAATAAATATGATTTTTGAACATTAATTTCATAATTTTTGGCTCACGAAACGTGAAGGCGACAATGTAATGATACTGGAATGGGCTGAAGGATTATGTATCCTGTCAGTATGGTAGGGAGGGTAAAGAATAATTGGTGACCGTCTGACATCTGTGATCACCGAATTCATCTAACGTCTCTTTCAAAATTATTTTTTTTTTAGTATTTCCTTCTTCCTATTCTATCTCATTCTGAATACTTCTTCTCGATTTCTGAAGAGCTACCTTAAACTTTAATTTATGGCAACGTACCCGAACCTATTTCTAATGGCAAAGAACCCTCCCAAAGACTGAGCACAGCTGGGGGACTGAAGGTAGCCACTTCCATGGGAAATAGGCCTGAAATGGTGGGTCGTTACATAATTAAATGGCGCCCAACGTGGGGCGAGAGCAGTTACAAAAATCAGTTATTACTTGGTTAATCTAAGGAATGTCGGACATCTTAATTTCTAAACTGTTTGAGTACCACAATTTTTCTCTCTTTTATTTTTTTTTTCCTTAGGAGAGATCTTGGATATTTCTATTATCGTCATTATCGGTAGAGTTACCAGATCCTACTAAGGGATATTCTATACTATTTAAAGGAAATGAGTTTCAATGAGATTTTTGCTTTGGATATTTTCGGAGTTATACCTTTGAAGCACGGTTCCAGTTTACTACTTTAAAGTTCTTACTTTTAATCATAAGGAGGTGGAATTTTGAATTTGATTCGATGTCGATTTCATACCATTTCCGAAGATGATTTCTTTCGGAGATAGTGGAGATGTCATAACGGGTGAGATTTGTGATTCTGAATGCATTGTCGGAATTATACTTCTCGTATGTGACATCTTCATCTTGATTTTCAGTGACGTTAGATGAATTATAATGCGTATCCTTGGATTGTTGATCCTTCACTGAGTAGTGAGCACTTTTACCGTGAAGCCTTTTATTTTATTTTTGTGATTTTCGCGTATTAAGTAACAGAGATATTTTGATTTTTTTTTTGTCAATTAGTTTTAATTACTCCATCAATATAACTTTAGAAGTTTAATTTTATAATATTTTGTAATTATGCCAGTTACTCGAAGTCGGGAGGATTTGACAATGAGTGACACTGATGTACCCAATGGTGCGGAGGGTATTGATTCGACTCTAGAGAGGATTGTTACTAGGTCCCAGACAAGACAGGACAATAGACGCGGTCGTGGTTTGCCTCGGGGGGATACTGGTCCTTTGGGAGATTCGTCGCGACGGGAAGAGGATGAACACATTCATCGGTTAGTATCATCATCTTTGCATGAGTTTCGCAGGGAAATATCATCTATGGTGTCTGGAGAATTGGCGAATGCTTTTAGAGGAATGGATTTAGGATCTAATTCTAGAGAATTGCCGCACGCGGATGGGGACACGTCGAATTCCGCAAGGCCGAACATCAATATGGATGGTTCAGAAAGGATATTGAATGTGATAAAGAACTGGCGGCTGATATTTTCAGGTAGTGCCAAGGATAGTGCTGTAGAAGAGTTTATATATAGGGTTGAGAAAATGACTATAAATACTCTAAAAGGAAATTTTGGACAGCTTTCAATGTATGCTCATATGTTGTTCGAAGGAAAGGCTTTAGAGTGGTTCTGGCGATATCATCACCAACACCGCACTGTTGATTGGTCCAGTCTGTCTGAGTGTTTGAAGAGACAGTATATGGCCTGTTATAATGATTATGACATCAGGGACGATATACGTCGCCGTAGACAGGGGAATGCGGAAAGTTTTGATGACTTTTACGACGCAATTACATCTTTGTCAGACAGGTTGCAGAATCCCTTATCAGACGAGGAATTATGTGAGACAATGATTCGTAATTTAAGAACAGAGATTAGGCATGAATTGTTACATATGGGAATCACTCAGGTTGGCGAGTTGAGGAAGGCGGCCAGAAGACATGAGAAATTCGTAAGGGATCTTCAGATAGGTAATAAGTATCGGGGAAATCGTGAGATCTTACGTATCGCTGAGGTTGAACATGATATGAGAGATGATGAGAACGTAGAACCAGAGTTCGATATATGTGGTGTTGGACCAGCGTTGACATGTTGGAATTGTGACGGGTTAGGTCACGTATACAAGGATTGTACTAAAGAGAAGATTGTAGAACACATATAGGCCAAGTTGTTCAAAATGTTCCAAACAGGGAAACTCCTTAGCGGATGTCCTTCGGAGGAAGAGAGGGCATCCGATAGCACGAAATTGCCAATAAATGAAGTATATAATATTCATACGAAAGGAAAGGAGGGATTTTATATTCATGAGGAGGTTAGAAATTCTAGGACAATACGGAGTGCCACCAGGATGAAAAATTTTTGGAGGCGTCTACGGTCGTTTAGAAAATATATTATTTCGTCAATTGTAACTCGGAAATTTGACAATAGACCATATGTGCCCTTAAACGTCTGTGCTAATTTGTACTTTGCCTTATTAGACAGTGGGGCAAATAAGAGTGTGATTGGGGGTAAATTAGCTGAAGAGGTTCTGGTACTTCCAGGATTCTCTAAATGTCATGGTAATGTTAGGACGGCAGATGGCCAGAAACAGGAAATTGCAGGAATTATAAATTTAAAGTTCACTTTCCAGGAGAAGGACTGTTCATTTGAGTATTTAGTAATCCCCACCATTTTGCAAGATATAATATGCGGAATTGATTTTTGGCAGAAGTTTGGAATTTCGGTAGCGACTGCGAATATCGTGGGCGAATTAAGGAATGTGGATGAGGAATCTGACAAAATTGCGCTTTCAGATGAACAACAACGGAAGTTAGATGCGATTATTGATTTATTTCCAAATTCAGATAGAGATGGCTTAGGGTGCACATCGTTGATTGAACACGAGATAGATACAGGAAGTGCTAAACCGATTAAGCAGAGGTATTATCCCATTTCACCGGCCAGAGAACGGATATTATGCGAGGAGATTGACAGGATGTTGTCGTTAGGCGTGATTGAGGAGTGTCCGAACTCTGCGTGGTCATCTCCGGGTGTGTTGATTGTGAAACCCGGAAAAGTTAGATTTTGTGTGGATAGCCGGAAGTTGAATTCGGTTACGCTGAAGGACTCTTATCCGATTCCTAACATTGAAGGTATATTATCTAGACTTCCATCGGTACATTATATCTCTAAGGTTGACTTAAAAGATGCATTCTGGCAAATTAGATTGACGGCAGATGCGAGACCGAAAACGGCATTTACTGTTCCTAATCGACCCTTATATCAATTTGTCAGAATGCCATTCGGATTGTGCAACGCACCACAGACTATGTGCCGTCTCATGGACATGGTAATACCTTATTCGATGTTATCGCATGTATTTGTCTACTTGGACGACCTATTGATAGTGTCGACAACATTCGATGAGCACTTGATACATTTACAGGAGGTAGCTTCACGCATTCGACAAGCGGGATTGACAATCAATGTGAGGAAGAGTAGTTTTGCTATAAAGAGGGTAAGGTATTTGGGTTATGTCGTAGGTGAAGGTTCTGTGAGGGTTGATCCTGAGAAGGTAAGGGCAATAGCGGAGTTTCCAGTACCTACTTCTGTGCGTGGATTGAGACAATTCCTTGGGATGATTGGATGGTACAGAAGGTTTATTGAGGATTTCTCGACATGTACCTTCGCATTGACGGAATTATTGTCAAAGAAACGATCATTCACCTGGACTAAGGAGGCGCAGGAGTCCTTTGAATTGTTGAAGCAGAGGTTGTGTAGTGCTCCAGTACTGGTTAATGCAAATTTTTCTAAACCCTTCGTGTTGCAATGTGATGCTAGTATGGTTGGCGTTGGAGCCGTATTAGCTCAAGTGGATGAGGAAGGTGTTGAACGTCCAATTGCATTCATGTCGCAAAAATTAAACAAGGCTCAACGAAATTATACAATAACAGAATTGGAATGCTTGGCGGTGGTGCTGGCGGTGAGAAAATTTCGTGCTTATATAGAGGGACAGGAATTTAAAGTGGTTACTGATCACGCAAGTCTTAAATGGCTTATGAAGCAGACTGATTTGTCAGGAAGACTTGCGAGATGGGCACTTAAGTTGCAGGCTTTTGATTTCACGATTGAACATAGACGAGGTAGAGAGAATGTAGTTCCCGATACATTGTCACGGGCATTTGAGACGGGAAATTCAATCTCAGAGATTGAGGTAAAGCCAATAGTGGATCTGGATTCTAGTGCCTTTAATAGTGCGGAGTATTCAAAATGGAGAGAAGAATTTGAGAAGTCCCAATTTCCTGAATATAGAATTGAAGGCAATCACATTTATAAGAAGGCCAATTTTTCGAATGACGAAGGGAATGAATTAAATTCGTGGAGACTTTTGGTTCCAACAGAGCTCCGTAAGGATGTAATATTTGCAGCTCATAATCCACCCAATGCTGCTCATGGTGGATTTGCCAAAACTGTTGAAAGGATCCGGAGATATCTGTACTGGCCAAGACTTGTCTGTGATGTAAGAGAGTACATAAGGGATTGTCTTATTTGCAAGACTTCTAAAGCCCCTAATATGTCATTAAAACCTCCGATGGGACAAATGGTTACAACAGAGAGACCTTTTGAGAGGCTGTATATGGATTTAATTGGTCCATTTCCGAGAACAAAAAAGGGTCATATTGGAATCATAATAATTTTGGATCATTTTTCAAAATTCACATTTCTTCGACCTTTGAAGAAATTTGTGACTGCCCCGATAGTATCCTATATGAAGGACGAAATATTTAACTGCTACGGAGTGCCTGAGGTAATTGTCACTGATAATGGGTCGCAGTTCAAATGTAAAGATTTTCAGTCTCTCCTCGATAAATATGGGATAAAACACCAATTCACTGCGGTGTATAGTCCTCAGTCAAATGCAAGTGAACGTGTTAACCGTTCAATAAATGCGGCATTGCGAGCTTATATTAGGGAGGATCAAAGACAGTGGGATGTTTATATAAGTGACATTAATTGTGCATTGAGGAATAGTGTGCATCAGACGACAGGAATGTCACCATACCAGATTGTCTTTGGGCAGGCGATGATAGCTCATGGAGGAGATTATAAGATTTTGAGGAATTTGAGGATGCTGGAAGACTGTGATGTACAAATCCAGAGAAGGGATGAATTCCAATTGTTAAGGGATAAGATACAGTCGAAGATGAAGGAGGCGTATGACAGGAACGAAAGGACGTACAATTTTAGGGCGCGTAAACGGGATCTTTATATTGGACAGCAAGTTATTCGAAGGAATTTCCCACAAAGTTCGCTTTTGAATCACTTTAATGCAAAATTGGCACCGACAGGGATTCAAGCTATGGTTATTAGGAAAGTTGGTAGCTGCTATTATGAACTAAAGGATAGGGATACACTCAAGACAGGAATTTATCATTTAAAAGACATATGGACCTAACGTAATTTTTTTTTTTTTTTTAAGCTGTGTATAGTTTGTAAGGGCGCATTTATTCGCGACCTGATTTCTCAAGAATGAATTTATTCAACCTTATACAGAATATACTGTGTAATTTCAATTCGGTATACTTTTGAATTTCATTCGAAAATTTTATATTGATATGTCAAAGGAAAGGAAAAATTTTCTATTAGGGATTGATAGAAAAATAGTTGGGAAGAAAAGACGTGTTGTCGAACAATAAGACGGAATTTTCAAACAAATTGTGAAAGTCAGCTTTTCTGTTACGGATATTACTGCGAACCATTGGCTTATACAATAACCCGATTGTATTATCCGCTAGAATTTGGCTACCGAAACTGGGATACGGATTTGGACAACAATTTGATATTAAGACCGTGAATCCAGCTGGATCCTCCCGACTCCTGTTTTCCTACGCTTATCTTGGAACAACGGATATATTTTAACTAGTGGATTCCAGGACGGTAACCAGACAATAAGACCAGATGGGGTCTAAGTGGAATTAAAATCGGCAAAACAGAAAACGCTATAGAATTACATTTGTCCGTGATTGATTGGTTGCTTTAATGGACAAATTCTATATATTTCGTGATCTCCGCACCACGCAATTCGCATATCCAGGGTTCTGCAGTCCATGGAATTTATAATTTATTAGAAAATCTGTTGCTGCAGTTTGAGCATCAATGTTGATTTCGAATGCGGAGACAAAGTTAAATTGATGGAGTGAATGCATTTTAATATACTGAATTGACTGGAGGATTTAAATCAAAATCACTGTTCGAATGAACTTAGAATAAGTACACATTTGAAGACAACATATCCATAAATATACTACTTCTTACGAGCGATATAATACGAACCCAAATGGGATAAATATTCTTGAACAGCTGTTATTGTGGACGACGTCAACTCATCGTCATCAGGCCTGAGGACAAAGAGAATCTATAACTGGTAAGTCTTCCACTGCTCTTATCCGTTCATTTTGTATGCGCTCGTTTCGTCTTAACGAAATTTTAATACCACACACATACACATCTTGGTATTTATAATCTATCACTCTCATAATTACTTTATATATCTATTAGTACTTAAATACCGAACTGATCTCCTTGATCTTCGTTAAAATTAGGTTAATTCACAATTAATTTACAATTTCATCATACTTGTTTAAATATTATCACTGTATAAATCGCGTTCTACTAACTAATTGATAATCGATACATTTAAATGTTACATTCACTCTCATTCACTTGTCCTAATTGATTTATCTCAATATTTACATTTTTGTTAGAATAAATATGATTTTTGAACATTAATTTCATAATTTTTGGCTCACGAAACGTGAAGGCGACAATGTAATGATACTGGAATGGGCTGAAGGATTATGTATCCTGTCAGTATGGTAGGGAGGGTAAAGAATAATTGGTGACAGTCTGACATCTGTGATCACCGAATTCATCTAACGTCTCTTTCAAAATTATTTTTTTTTTTTAGTATTTCCTTCTTCCTATTCTATCTCATTCTGAATACTTCTTCTCGATTTCTGAAGAGCTACCTTAAACTTTAATTTATGGCAACGTACCCGAACCTATTTCTAATGGCAAAGAACCCTCCCAAAGACTGAGCACAGCTGGGGGACTGAAGGTAGCCACTTCCATGGGAAATAGGCCTGAAATGGTGGGTCGTTACAGCTCAAACCAGCGCCTTTTTGACCGGCCAAAACGTCGAATTGATGGGTCATCCGCCGTACAGCCCTGATGTGACACCCAATGGCTTATTCTTATTCACTCACATCAAGAAAAACTGCTTGGTCAACGTTTTTCGACGCCTGAAGCAGCTGTCGAAGCATAAAAAACCATGTTTTGGTGATGAATTTTCAACACACTGTAACCAAAACAATTCACGCTCAAATGACAAAACGGTCTGAGTGAAATTATGCTAAAAATTGTCATACTTTCCAAGGGAAGTTCCAGTTTTAATCTGGCAACACCAGCATTTCCAGGACCGAAATATAAATAGTAACCCTCGTAAGATGAACAAAGCGATAACGATGAAAGCTATAACCATTATTGCATTCACACTTAAGTTGATTTGCTTATTTGTTTGCAGGTTTTCTATTATTTTTGTGTTGTGAATGGCCATGGATCGCATCGTTTCTAATGAAAGCTTTTCTTTGAAATTTGTTCTTATTGGTTGTATTAAAGCGGGTAGTGGTTTTGATTCGGTAACTTGCGTTGTGAAATACGTTCTGCCCTCAATTATGATTTTAACGTTGCAATGATGAATAATTAAAGTTCCATAAAGTGTCATAGAGGAGTCGTCAGCCATAATTTCTCCAGTGACTTGATTCAACTGATGGTATGTTGGTAACCGTACAAGTTCATGGTCTGCTACATTTATAATTTCATTAAGTTTGTAAATATTTAAACTATCGTAGCTTTTACAATTATTCCTTATTCCTAATATTTGTTTGTTACAATTTAAAATTTCCTTAAAATCAATTGTGTAAATTGAATTCTTAAACTTTACTGATTTAATTATTGTGTGGCTACAGGTTTGTGCATCCGTTGTAGACTTGCTTACAATATAGATTAAGGTCTAATGGTTAGAAGCTATTTTTATATTGGCAAATTTTAAAAGTTCGTCCACATTAGAAAATAGAATTTCACTTTTATCAAAAATTTCCTGAAATATTCTCAATTGGACGTTGGAAAACACAAATGAATTCACCACATTAGCTTTTGTCCATTAAATGGCAAATTCGATATTGGATATTTCTTCTCTAATCATATCTAATTTGTATTTGAATTCAATTATCTTGTCCAAGGCCGATTTGTCATTGGATTTTATTTCTTTTAGGATAGCGTTAGTGACGTTGGCGATTCAGTTCAATCTTTCGATTGATACCACAGTGCGACAGTCCAAAAACCAAAAGCCGCGATACTATTTTTCTTGTAGGTCTTGGCGAGTAGAACAACGTTTGTTCTACGAAATTTGCCGGACACCCCCAAAATCCGGATTTACGGGTAAAATACGGATTTTCTTGCCTTTTTTAACTTGGACGCCTATAACTTTGTTAAGTATTAACAGATTTCCAATCTCTAAAAGAATTTGGAAAGAATAACTGAAGTTGAGAAGCAAATGACGCTATACTATTTTTCCTGTAGGTCTTGTCGAGTAAAACACGAATCTTTTTTTGGAATTCCCCGGACACCCCCAAAATCCGGATTTACGGGTAAAAACCCGATTTTCTTGCCTTTTTTCAGTTGAACGCCTATAACTTTGTTAATACTTAATAAATTTTCAATCTCTAAAAGAATTTGGAAAGAAGAGAATTAGACCTTTCGAACGATGTATATTTTGTTTATTTGAAGCTGTAAAAATATAGGTTTATTGTCCAACAAACTCATTTTTTACATTTTTGTCCACCATTTTCTAGTTTATGCAATGTTTTTACCAATTATATTGTGAGATAACCGTACGATTAATTAATTTGCATATATAGTATATTTTATAAGGAAAAAAATGCAACCAGTCCCCTAAAAATCCGTTTGCAATTGAAGGAGTTATTAATGTTAAATGTGTACATAAATACTAGTTTTGACGATGATGACGAGATAAAAATGAAACGCTCAAGCAGACATTATTGAGTTGAATGACCAAAATTAGAGTTTATATATCGATTTAGTTTTAATGAAACTTTAATAACACCGTCAATTGCAAACGGATTTTGAAGAGGCTGGTTGCATTTTTCCTTATAAAATATACTATATATGTAAATTAATTAATGGTACGGTTATCTCACAATATAATTGGTAAAAACATAGCCTAAACTAGAAAATGGCGGACAAAAAAGAAAAAAATGTGTTTGTAGGACAAGTAAACGTATATTCCTACAGCTTCAAATAAACAAGATATACATCTTTCGAAAGGACTAATTCTCTTCTTTCCAAATTCTTTTAGAGATTGAAAATTTATTAAGTATTAACAAAGTTATAGGCGTTCAAGTGAAAAAAGGCAAGAAAATCGGGTTTTTACCCGTAAATCCGGATTTTGGGGGTGTCCGGGGAATTCCAAAAAAAGATTCGTGTTTTACTCGACAAGTCCTACAGGAAAAATAGTATAGCGTCATTTGCTTCTCAACTTGAGTTTATTTTGTCGCACTGTGTAATTGATTTATAATTACTTGGTTATTGTTATTATTCAAAACGTTGTCCAGTTTATCCTGGATTATATCGAAGTCATGACGATCTGGCGTTCCAGCCAACCACTTCCAAGCACTTCCTTAGAAATCCAAGGATCTTTTTGGTCTCAGTTTTGGTTTTAAACGGGATAAACAGGATTTTATTTGGGATGTGTAATGAAGGAGATAAGGAAGGAATGGATGATGGATGTCGATGTTCTGTCCAATGACTCTTTCTAGGTTCTCTATCACGTTCTCATAGTTGTTCAAGTCGAACACATGGACCATTTTGAAAGTACCTGATTGAACCGTTGCTAACCCAGCGTCAATAGAAACCAACTTAGTGGTGGAGTAATCCAAAATTTTCTTCTTTGTATCTCTCCGTTAACTTCGTTCCTAATCTTTTATTAATTTTAACAAAAATTGCTTGCCCTGGAATGTAAATTCTAGCTTCCGATTTTTTCTTATTGTGAAAATTCAAATCATTTCTCTGTTTTTCCTTAAGCTTTTCCATGTTCGTCTCCCGTGTACGATCGTAATTTCCAGGTGAAAAATCAACGGTTCGATCGAAGAACAACTCGACTGTTTTTTTACCGACAGTTGAGTGTACAGAATGATTATACTCATTGACCGCCTCTTCAAGAAGTTCCTCAAAGGTTCTACATATTCCTTCCTTTCCTGTTTCAGACATCTCATTAGTTCGGCAAGAGTGGAATGGAAACGCTCTATCTGCCCATTAGCTTCACTCCTATAGGGTGGAGTCGTGAAAACATTTATACCCAACTCGTCTTTCATCATAAAAAGAAGAGAGGGTGAATTTAAGAATTTCTCATTATCCATGACAATCGTCTTTGGGACTCCAAAAAAGAATATAAGTTCCCTTAATGGTTTCCTTATATCCTCCACAGAGAATATATCCGTATTTAGAGAATTTGTCTAATGATGTCATTATCCCCTTCCTATCTGTAGAGAACAGATCTATGTGGACCACTTGTCCAGGATATGAAGGAATTGGGGTCTCACTTCATTTTCGTCCACTAGGGTGTCGATCATACTTGCTTTTTTGCATATTGAACATAACTTGATAATCCTTTTAATTAAAAAAAACAATGGTAAATGGTCCGGGAAATATAACTTGAGATTGGTACGAAGGAACAGCATCGTTAATTGGGAAAAGCTGTTTTTTTAAAACATTTATCGGAACTTCTACATTAGGAATGAGATTTTCTGGGGAACTCTCATCACTGTGTACGGTTCCTGTCAGGGTATTAACGCAAGAGGTCGGAGGTCTGGACAAAGCATCTGCGACCACATTGTTACTGCCTGGTTTATACCTTATTTCATAATTATATCCCTCCAGAATGGCTTTCCATCGCTTCAATTTCGTATTACTGTTTTTATTAATGAGTGCATGTTAGAGTTTGATGGTCTGTATAAATCACGACCTTTGCTGTACCATACAAATAATTCCTGAGATTATACAGTGGCTAACATTTCTCTCTCATTTGTAGCGTAAACCTCTTCTTCTGACATTGTCCTAGAAATGAATGTTATTGGACGACCCTCCTAACTCAGTGCTGCCCCTATAGCCACATTGGAGGCGTCAGTGGTCAAATGAAATTCCTTTTCAAAATTTTAATAAGATAATATTACCTCTTCTGGTCTTCTTTTCCTCATTCCCTAAAGATATCTCAATCGTGCTCGATTCCGTTCTAGAAACTCTTTCGTTATCCCATTTCGTTGAATCCCTTTATAAACCGTCTGTAATAATTTAATAGTCCAAGAAGAGAGCACAGCTCCCTCAATGTACCTGGATACGGGAAATAACTATGGCTTCCACTTTCTTGGGGTTGGTCTTAACTCCATTGGCCGAAACTATAAAACCTAAAAATGCAATCTGATCCTTAAAAACTCACACTTGTACAACTGGACCTTCATGTTCGCCTTCTCTAGGGCCTCAACGATCATATCAAGGTGGTCTCCCTCATTATAAAAATAATAATATCACCTATGTAGACGTAACACGTATTACCTTCTCGGAGAATATTATCCAATGCCCTATGAAATATTGAAGGTCCGTTCTTCAAGCCAAGTGGTAATGTCGTGAATTCATATTTTCCATTACTTAAGGAAAAATCAGTTTTTCCACATCATCCTCCCTAAGTGGGATTTGATGGAACGCGCTCTTTAAGTCAATAAAGGAAAATAACCTATTCCCACCAAGATTAGCTAGTACCATTAATTTCTGGAATTGGGTATTTATCAGGGGTTGTTACCGAATTTAATTTCCTAAAGTCTACTACAACTCTATACTTTTTTGTCCTGATGCATCCGCTTTCTTCGGTACCACCCATTTGGGCGAATTGTATGGGGAAAGGGACGGCCTAATTATCTCCCCTCTCAGTAATTTCCTCATCTTCTCATCCACTACTCCTCCTAAGGACAACGGATAGGGATAGTTTCTGGTATGAGTGAGGTGACCCGCTCTATGTTCTATGTTAAGAAAGAAATGCTGAGAAGTTGGAATTTTTCCAACATGTTTTACACAAAAGAATTTTTCATACGTGTGGATAACGGCGGAGAATTCGCTCATGGTATCGCTACCTAATATCGCATCAAAGGTTTTCAAACCTTAATGTCTTCTTCGACAGATCTTGCAGTAAAGTCTCCCTCGTTACGCAATGGTTCCTTCAACAGAATTCTCATCTCATTTCCGTTCCCCGTTCTTAGTTTAAAATAAGGAACTCCTTAGACAAAAAAATTAAGGTCAGCATTAGATTAGGTTAGGTTTAAGAGAGGAGACGTTTAAACGTCTCATGTCCATGGACATACACTTAAGCCAGTGGTTCGGCCTGTTGTGCGCTCCTTATTTATGATCTTTTTATACCTCACGAGTTACAGCAAATCGGTACTAGGCATGAATTTTCTCAGTATCTTCCAGTCATATCCTCTGAGATGAGTCAAGTCTGGTAATATGTCGGGATCTTGCATATGTGAAAGCCGGGCAGTAACACAGAAAATGTTCCATCGTTTTGATGTTTTCCCTGCATGCCCTGCATTCGTCGTTTCCTGCTAGTCCTATGCGATGAAGATGTGCTTGTAAGCTTGAGTGTCCCGTTAGAACACTCATCATCTTACGAATATCGATTTGGTTTAGTTTCAGAAAACTTCTTGTTTTCTTTTCATTTGGGTCACCCTACAGTATCTTTGCAGTTGTTCCTACTGTTGCGCTATTCTACACAGTTTTGTGAGCCATCACTGCCCAGTACCTTCGAAAGGTATCCAAATTTCCAAGTTTATTACTCGATGTTCTCTTCCATTTGAAGCCAAGCTGTTTGACCGTTCAGAAAATACGCAATTGACCATGGGCTGAGTAATTATTTATCGTTCTTTTACAGTCCAACACAGTTCTGGATTGACCCTTTACGATGTTATTGCTTTAATCCCCATTTGGCTATCTGTGAAGATGTTGTCATATTTAGGCTTTGTGGTATTACTGAGCCAGTTCACACACTCCGTGATTGCTCGAACTTCTGCTTGAAATACCGTGTTATGGTCAGGGAGACGGAAGTGAAGTTCGTCTTCTGGTTCATCAATAAAAAGTCCCAGACCCGTCCTTCCTCCTCACTTGGACCCATCCATGTAGCAGCTGGTTCCCACTGGCACATGGGCCAAAGGAGCGTCTGTCTGTCACAATCGAATCACAGGTAGCTGTAAGCCGCACTTCAGGAATGCGGTCGGAGATTTCTGGCGTTTAAATGTGACCAACTAGAGATTCTAAAATCTTCTGATGGTACGACTTGTGGTCTCGATTTATCCATTCACACATCACTTGTAGACGTCTTGCTGTGAGGGCTGCCTCATACTTTATACGGATGTCTATTGGTTGGATGTGCAGTATAGTCTCCAACGCTTTTGTTGGTGCAGTTCTAAATGCCCCGCTTATGCCTAGACAGCACATACGTAAAATTTTTTTGCAAAGGTATTACATTGCACTTCTTGTCCATTGATGTCCATCACACTACACAGACGTAGGTGATTATTGGTCTAATCACGCTCATGTAACGCCAGTGAGTCATATTTGGACGTAGTCACCATTTTGAACCTATAGCTATTCTGCACAACGACCAACATCTGTGGGCCTTTGTAACTCTTTCTTCAAGAAGAGTACAGTTTCTGATCCAAGATTACTCCTAAGTATTTTACCTTTTAGCAATTGTCTTATTGTTAGGCCGGTTAAAACGTGGGATCTTTGTTTTCCTTGTAAATAGACATATTTCTGTTTTGTCTGGGTTAACATTTAATCCCCTTGGTTGTGCCCAGTTATATGCTATGTTAAGTGCCTCCTCAGCTCTTCTACATAATAGATTTGGATGAAAGCCGCTTAGAGGTATTATAACGTCATCTGCATAACATACTGGAGGGATTTTAGGAGACTGTGTATCGTCGTAACCTATAGAAGAGGAGATAAAATGCCCCCTGAGGTATACCACGATTTACCTTGTCTTTAATTTTTACGTCATATGACCCACAAATAAACCACATTTTCCTTAGCATATTGTTGATCCAGTTTTGCAGCGCCCGGTCAATCTGAATCTCGTTTAATCGGTCTGTACATTGTTAAATGCGCCCTCAATGTCTATGCAGAGTAAGTGTATATATTTCTTTACTGAAGGACTCTTCTATGTGGAGCACTACCTCATGCAGAGCTGTTTCCACTGATCTTCCTTTGACATATGCGTGTTGTTTGAATTTTAGCCTGTCATCCGCTATTTTACTTTTGGCCATGTCATCAATTTTTCGCTCCATTGTTTTTAACAGGAAAGAAGTTAGGAAAGTTTTGAATTCTGTTTGCCAATGATGTCGAGTATGCACTCTTATGATAACTTACTGGGACATCCCTTAACATATAGGGTCGTGTTTATGAGATCAGGAATGTCACTTTTCCTTACCAGTTTTAGCGTTGCGCCGCCCACGGTGAGGGGAAGCTATCCACAAGTTTTACGAGGACACCAGCGCAGCGTTGTGATGCCAGCCTTAGCATCAAAACACCTCTCTCAATCTTACTACTCATTACTTCGATTGGTGGTTCATCCTTAGATTCGAGGACGTACTCCGCTACCCTCGTATAGGGATTCTGCCAGATGCACTACTGCTATCAATTATGACATAGCATAGATCGTCTCGAAATTGTTGTTTAGGTATATTAGAATAAGATGGTTTCTTTATGGCCCATTGATTTTTCCGTGTCTGTAGAGTATTTTTGTTTAAAGCCTCATCCTTAACGGATGATTTGGTTGACATGATCTGCGTTACTGGATCAACTTTACCGCCCACGATCGAAGGACCCCGACTAGAGGCTTCCTTTTGTGTGTTTACGTTAGGCTTCTCCGAATTACTGGAAGACGGCGAGCCCTTTTTCTTCTTAGTCACTTTCACAGCGCTATGTTCTTCGGGAGACCTGACTCTTTTAGCGGCATCCATGTATGTGTTGGAGGAAGAATTGTCAGGTTCATCCCGTAATAGGTTCTGTCGGTTCAACTTATTCAGTTTCCATCTTTGTGCCCAATAAATAGTGATGCCCAACAATAGTGAAATTATTTTCATTTGATGATTCAGAGTCCCAACTGGCTTTTAAAGGCTGGTTGCTTAGAGACCCAGCTGGTTTCTGCTTCATCTGTCTTATCTTTTGTTTTGCCTGCGGCTGGATGTGCTCTTGTTTCATTTTCGACTACGGGACCCAAGGCACCAAAGCTCGTAGAAGTTGCAGGCTCACGATTGTTCGATAACGACGACACATGACTCGTGAGTGAATCAACGCATGTCGCCGGCACTGGGTTTTCCCTCCCCTGCGCCGTAATCTCCTTCGTCTTTTTTGGTTTAATCATAAATTGGTAGGGGAGACACCCCCATAGCCAGTACTAGCCCGTAATAGGTACGTCGATATAGGCCTTCCAGACTAAGCTCAGAACATTCAGTCCAGGGACCGATGCATCCAATTCATCCTACGCTTTAAAAACAACGTAGTAGGTAGGTGAATAGGTATTGCGTAATAGGATAAAAACTAGCCGCTCTGCGATAACACGTCCGTTCGCTACGACTGGCGGCTACTGACTTCATTCATTTAGTTAGTTATTTAATTTTCAAATTTAGTTTAATTTGATTTTCTCACAAATTTTTATTTATATTTTCACAATTTGTCTATCAAAATAGCAACTCACTTTTTAGATATTTAGTTTCTCTTTAAATATTTAGTTTTTTTACTAGTCTTAACGCGGCCGCTGTCCACATTGAAGGACTCCCGTTTGTAACTACGAAACTACTAAGGTGTGCCGTTTCCACGATCTATAAACTATTTTTTTGCGTGATTTATTTATTTTCTTATTACGACGTGGACCCTTGATCCTTTTACTGCTGTCACCTCGGTACAGACTTATTAATAAAAGGAAAACGCGGAGGTGTCTCTGCTCGGGAGCCAGTTAAAAAATTTAATTTTAATATTTCTTTTTACACGCCTCTCTTTATTGAAGTTAAATTTCGGCACAACATTTGATCAGAAGTATTCCCATACATGTGCCGCTGACTCGTTCAATAATAGTATTTGCGATGTCTAATGCAATTCGTTGATGTTGTAATCCGATGCGCACTGCTAACTTGATGCACACTGTCAGCATGGGAATGATTGACCTATAAAGTTCTCATAAAATCCATACAGTGGTTCATAATTGGATTATTACCATATGATGGCAAAATGTATTTATATGAGATGATAAAATAAAATAAATTTAATTAGTATTACAGAATAAATATTCATAATCTTAGAATTAAAGGGGTGGAAATGCTTTCGTCTTTTATTAGTATAATTTTTTAAATAATTTTTTTATTAATAAATGGTTAAATTCATTGTTAAAAAATGTATTAAATCCCAAAATGAATTAAATAATAAATTAAAAGAATACCAGATAAATAAAACGAAAGGCCAAGGTCAAATTAATGATGATTCAACAAATTTAATACTTCCATTAAATTAAGCAAATATAACAACTAATGGATTAAATGATACTATTAAAAATTTCAAAGAAGAATTAAATTTATTACTTCTAAAAGTACTTCTATAAAGTTCTTTTATACAAAACGGTATTGAAGCCAATTTGGACGTATGGTATCCAGCTCTGGGGTACAGCGTGCGCTTCGAATGTATGCAAATTACAAAGAAGACAATCGAATATTCTTCGTTTAATTACAGGTGCACCATGGTATATAAGACATCCATAAGGATCTCAACATGCCAACAGTAAAAGAGGAAATTGAAAAATATTGCCGGTGTTACGTGGGTAAACTATTCAATCATCCAAACATCCTGGCTCGAGAACTACTAAATTTTGAAGGTCATGACCGCCTTAGAAGGAGAGATACGCTGGACATGATATAAATTAAAACAAATCCTAATCAAAATCAAAAACAAAAAAATGAAATGAAATTATGAATTCCTAAATTTGAAATGTTAACCTTTTTGTTTAAGTAAAAAATCGTGTAAAGTCTCAATGGTTTATTCGCAATGGAAATAACCCAGAGATTAGTATTTTAGGTTAAGATTTGTCCACTTATTGTTATTTTCATTGTATAATAATGAAAGATTCAATTAAAAAAATGTAATGAATTGGAAAAAAAAATACTTCTAAAGGATTTGATACAAACCGAGAAATTTAACAAGTTAATCTTAAAAAATCCAAAATCTAAAGATTTTGATGAACAAATATTTAACACTCTAAAACAATCGACACAAAACGATAAAGATTCCAATAGTGCCAAAAAGAAGAATCTTCAGATTCTGCAGGAAATACGGATAGGTTCGATGTAGGTTCTACAAGAAATACACCTGTTAAATTTGTAGAAAATTATTTAGTTATTTTGGCAATTATATACTTAGTATTATGTAAATCTAATGCAAAATTGTGTGATAATGTTTATGGATTATGAACTGAAAATGGTAACGGTTTATTGATTGGAAATTCAAAACTTAAAATTAGCCATAACGATATTATTATTAATAACACTATGCAACAACATTTTTTTTGTTTCTCAGACTTACAAAGTATTTTTTTGTGTTGATTGTAAAATCAAAACCAACAATTTTTTTATGGATATATATTTTTTTTAATTTTTTTTTATTAAAACCTTAGTATTTGCACTATAATTTTTGGAGTATATGTCCGATCGACTTGTGCGTTAAATTGAAGATATTAATGTGGGCCACCAATGTTGGAAATGTCTGTTTCACTTAGAAACAGTGGTTTAGTAACAGTCATTAAACAAATTGGAAAAGTTGTTTTTTTTTTTCAAAAAAAAAATCCTGGGACGAAAAAAAACAAAAACTAGAAAAAAAATCGAAAAAAAATATTTTATTTAATTTTTGAAAAGTTTGCATCCTAACGAAGAAAATAATGTCCATTTGAAAAAAAATGGATAAATGTAGAAACTATAGCCCTTTTGGTAGAGGTAAGAGAACTTCAAACATTTTTTTTAATTTCTGTTTAAATAGCGATTTTGTTTGTTACTTTTATTTATATTATGTACATTAGAGATTATTTACATGTACAAGTTTCGTTAGAAGTAATTGTGAGTTCTTTGTTGACGTTTGTAGATTTCGGAATCGGTTTCTCTAATGAGGAACCAAATATGATCTCCCATCATTATTTCATCCCAGTGTTCTTGGTAACGCCGCTCGATGGACTTCAATTCTTGGTGAAACCTTTCGCCATGTTCGTCACTTACGTCGCCAAGATTCTCGGGGAAAAAGTTTAAATAAGAATGCAAGAAATGATTTCTGAGGGACATATTTATACCTGTTGGAATACATAAAGCGAAAAATAAGTTAGAAGAATAAATACATATGTGTTATATACATAAATATAGAAAAATATATTTCTTACCAATTTTTTCATAATTTTTTAACAAATCATTAATCATTGTTTCATATTGCGGGCTTTTATTGGATCTAAGGAAATTTAAAACTACAAGCTTAAACGACCTCCATGCTGCAATTTCATCCGACGTCAAATATGATTCGAAATTTGCATCTTTCATCAGTTTCCTTATTTTAGACCCATCAAAAACGCCTTCTTCGATTTTTTTAAAAGAAAGACTTTTAAATAAACTCTTTAAATATGAGAGTGAATTGCCATCTTTCCTTAAGGCTTTTACAAAAATTTTAAAGAGCCACAGCTTAATGTGCAGTGTTAGCAAAATAATGTTTTCTTTTTGGACGAGAGGTGTGTATTTTATGCTGTTTTCACCCAATGTAATGTGTTTTCTTTTTAGCCATTTCTTTCTTCTGTAATGATCTTCGCGATCACAGCTATCCCAGAGGCATAAAAACAGCAATATTTTGTATATCCGCCTTGCATTCCACATAACATCCTAACTACTTTTAAATCGCAACAAATTTTCCAGTTATGTTGTTCATATTTTATGTATTTTATCAATTTAGCCATTGTTTCGTATGATTCCTTAGTGTTGACAGCATGAACAATGGGAATTGACGGTTTCTGATTTCCGTTGTGCAAAAGTAGTGCTTTCAAACTTTCTTTACTGCTATCAACAAATAACCGCCATTCCTTTGAATTGTATGTTTGATTAAGTTCCTCGAACAATCCGGAATGTCATTGCAAAAGCATATGTTATCCACAGTTGTATAAAATTGTTTGTAAGGTATATCACGGACTCTATAAAGAATATGTTAACATCTGGGGCCAAAATATTGTACTGTTTCATCCGAAATGCAAGTAGTTCTGTCTTATCTTTGGTGAGTTCCAAATCTCTCACTAGATCGTTGAGTTGAAAATGTGTTAAAAGCGATGACGATGATGATGTTTCCTTAATTAGGCTGTTAGCTATACTTGGACACTTGGGAATTGGTATTGTTTCCGAATGTGAAACTGGCAAAGTGACAGATTTTACTTCAGCGTAATTCCAGCGAATGCTCCTTCATACTCCAATCTGTTTACTTAGACAAAAATATTACTCCGTATCGTGAATGAATGGTTGTCTCCAAATCATTGGCATTCCAAATTGCACGTGATGTCTAAAATTAAATCGTTTTATTCCACAAAACATTGTAATACATTAATTGTAAAGTACTTACCGCATGCTTCCACTACTTTATCGAGTAAAATTTAAATGGCACGAATTACACAAAATACTAGATGTCCACTAAACGCACGTCGATTTTTTTAATTACACATTGAAAAGTTCTTTGCCTTTTACTCATACTTCGAAATATAACGTTATAATATTTTTCAGAAAATCGACTTATCTCTGTAAGGCGCTGAATTATACTAATCTATTAATAAGAAATTTTATTCATAAATTCCGGGTTTAAGGTACATACGTTGCAGTATGTGTAGCTGACATATAGTTTGCTTCGAACGTTGAAACTCAATATTTTCAAGACTGCCGCGTACGACTTTGTATTGCGTACATATAATTTTACTACCTGGATATACGACTGGGATGTCCAAAGGAGTAACTGAATGGAAACCTCATAAATAAAAAACCACAAATATTGTTGAATCACCATCTACCTGAGCGGATCTCATCCAATATAGCTCTCACATTGCATATAATGTTTTATGGAGGTATACGAACGGCCATAAAACCTCGTCCTCTCTATAATTTTATAATGTCTGACATCAATCCTCATAAAATAAAATGCAAGTGCAGTGTCTTTTATAGGATTCTCTCACATATGGCGATTTTTTTTTTAATTTTCCTTACATTTACAAAATGGCTCATAACTTTTACATCTATCCATAGATTTTTCAAATAGACAGTGTTTTCATCGTTTGCATACTGGCTTTTTAAAATGTGATAAAATAATTTTTTCTTTTTTTTTCTATTTTTATGTTTTTTTTTGCACCAGGTTTTTTATGTGTTTCTTTTAAAAAAAAAATCATTTTTTTTCTCACATTTTTGACGTCTGTTACTAAACTATAGATTCTACGTGAAAGCGGCATATGAAGCCCTCATAATTCCCTTTAATTTAACGTATAACGTATCAGGCTTATAGTTGAAAAATTATGGTCCAAATACTAAAACATTCCACAAATGTTGGAATTTTAAAAAAAATTACCATAAACATTTTTTTTTAATATATTTTTCGTGTTTGTGACTCTAATTTGCACCTGAAACTGTTATCTACATCCCTTGGACAAAATTTTTGTTGCATAGTGTAATAAGAAGTATTATGATACAGAAGTATTATGGGAACTATTAACATTCAAAGACCAAGCCAAACCATTTACAAATGATGATTAAATAAATCATTCTGAAATTATATTATCAACTTATGTTTATATGCAAAATAATGATTTAAGTTCTTAAAGAATAAAATCAAGTGCTGGAAGTAAATATTTGAGTATTATTAGACCGATGTTAATTGATAAAGGAATCTTAAAAGATGTATCTCGAAGTACTAATGATGAGTCAGTCGCCGCCTGTCGTAGCGAACGGACGTGTTATCGCAGAGCGGATAGTTTTTAACCTATTACGCAATACCTATTCACCTACCTACTACGCAACCAGGAGGTTTGTTGTTTATAAAGCGTAGGTTGAATTGGATGCATCGGTCTCTGGACAGAAATTTCTGAGCTCAGTCTGGAAGGCCTATACCGACGTACCTATTACGGGCTAATACTGGCTATGGGGGTGTCTCCCCCAACCAATTTATGATTAAACCAAAAAAGACGAAGGAGATTACGGCGCAGGGGAGGGAAAACCCAGTGCCGGCGACAAGCGTTGACTCACTCACGAGTCATGTGTCGTCGTTATCGAACAATCGTGAGCAAGCAACTTCTACGAACTTTGGTGCCTTGGATCCCGTAGTCGAAAATGAAACAAGAGCACATCCAGCCGCAGGCAAAACAAATGATGAGACAGATGAAGCAGAACCCAGCCGGGGCTTTAAGCAACCCCAGCCTTTAAAAGACAGTGGGGACTCTGACTCTGAATCATCAAATGAAAACAATGTCACTATTGTTGCTAACTCAAAGAGACTGTCAGGGGCACAAAGAAGGAAACTGAATAAGTTGAACCGACAGAACCTATTACGAGGCCTCCATATAAACATGGAGGCCGCTAAAAGAGTCAGGTCTCCCGAAGAACATATCGCTGTGAAAGTGACTAAGAAGAAAAGGGGCTCGCCGTCTTCCAGTAATTCGGATAAGCCTAACGTAACCACACAAAAGGAGGTCTCTAGTCTGGGTCCTTCGATTGTGGGCGGTAAAGTTGACCCAGTAACGCAGGTCAAGTCAACCAAATCATCCGTTAAGGATGAGGCTTTAACCAAAAAGACTCTACAGACACGGAAAAATCAATTGGCCATAAAGAAGGGTAAGAAGCCAGCGTCTTATTCTGATATAGCTAAACAACATTTTCGAGACGATCTATGCTACGCCATAATTGATACCAGTAGTGCATCTGGCAGAATCCCCGAAGACCAAAAGAGTAACTTCGAAGATTTGGTCTATACGAGGGTAGCGGAATACGTCCTCGAATCTGAGGATGAACCACCAATCGAAGTAATGAGTTGCAAGTTTGAGAGGGGTGTTTTGATGCTAAGGCTGGCATCACAACGCTGCGCTGGTGTCCTCGTAAAACTTGTGGATAGCTTCCCCACACCTTGGGACGGCGCAAAGCTAAAATTGGTAAGGAAAAGCGACATTCCTGAACTCATAAAAACGACGCTATATGTTAAGGGAGGTCCCAGTAAGTTCTCATCAGAGTACATACTCGACATCATTGGCAAACAGAATTCAAAACTTTCCGTGAGAAAGTGGGAAGTCTTCTATAGGAAGGATGATACCGAGGGTACTCTCCTCGTGTTAGGCATAGACCCAGAATCCAAGAACAATCTTGTCATGGCGAAGGGCATGGCGTACTTCTTGATCTGGACTGTCTTTTTCAAAACTGGAAAGGTCCCGATTGGCAGGACAAATGAATCGAGTCCAAATATACTGTCTGAAGAGGCAAACACTGGTATTGAACGGATGGAGACAAGTGAGACACTGCCAAAAACTGATGTGGAAGTAGTCAATAACACCACCAGTTCACCAATAGTACCGCCACTTTTGCAGGAAGTTCCCTGCAAAGGTGGTGATCAAAATAAAAAGAGCCACAAAACGATTCAAACCAATGAGGGAGCGACAAAAAATAACACCGCCTCCCAAAATTGTCGACTGGAAGATGGTGTAATAGGTAGTGAACGAAAGGAGGAGAATGACCCACTACCAAATAAAGAGGGGGTGCCACCAGATAGGATAGACTCCCAAAAGAAACTTTTACTGGAAGGACAATGATTGAGGTCATCCAGATAAACCTCCACCGGAGCGAGACAGCATCCAACGCTCTGATGGACATCATAAATAAAGGCAGGGTTCATATTGCTTTGATCCAGGAACCATGGACAACTAGCAACAAGGTTACTGGATTAAACCATGTGAACTATAACCTTTTCTACGCTAACACAGGTACTCGTCCAAGGACTTGTATTCTGTGCCATAAAAACTTATGTTTTATTTTCTCTCCAGAGTTGTCAACATCGGACGCAACGGTGCTGAGGCAAGGTAATGGAAATATGTACCTGGCGTCAATATATCTGCCATTCGATGCGCCGACATTGCCACCTACGTCGGAATTACAACGTCTGGTGAGGGAATCCAAACACACAAGTAATGAGTTATTAGCTGGATGTGACGCCAACTCCCATCATATCGCTTGGGGTAGTACTAACACCAATAAAAGGGGACACGCCCTTATCGAATTTTTGAATACAAATGACCTCATAACTCTTAACATAGGAAACACTGCAACCTTTGTTAACAAAATTAGGGAAGAAGTATTAGATATAACGATATGTTCAGAAAATCTTATTGATGAGATTCATGAGTGGAGGGTTTCGGATGAACACTCCTATTCAGACCACCGTTATATAAGGTTTAAAATTGCACGGCCACCGCCAAACCCCATAAGTTTCCGTAATAAGGCTAAGACCGACTGGACTAAATTCGGAAATCTACTTAGAAATCGATTGGGGCAGCCTACGCGCGATTATCTATGTGCAGAAGACATTGATATCAATGTTAAGAAGATTACCGAGGCTCTTGTAAAATCATTCGAAGATAGTTGACCACTTCGAGAAAGGAAATCTGCCTTTGAGAAACCCTGGATGACAGGACAAATTCGCTCGATTGGCAAAGATGTCCGCAGACTTTACAATAGAGCTCGACGTAAAAAACAATCAGTATATTGGGACGACTACCACAGAAGACTCAAAGAATACAATAAAATCGTTAGATCGGCGAAACGTAACTCCTGGAGGCTTTTCTGTGGACAGGTAGACAGCGTTAACAGCATGTCTAAAATGAAAAAGTTCCTCTCAAAAACTCATGTCCAAACCGAAACACTGGTGGATGAAACGGGTAAAAGGATGGAAACTATAGAGGATACCGTAAGGCTCTTGATGAAAACTCATTTTCCGACTGGTAATGCTGGACCAACAGAAGAACAGTTACAGAATGAATATGTATTGCATCAAGTACCTATTACGGATATAACAGATGGTATGGTTAAAGAAGCGATACAAAGTTTCTCTCCCTTTAAGGCTGCGGGACCGGATGGAATATTTCCAGCACTTCTGCAGAATGAGGTGGATCTGGTATCAACTCATCTGGCTGGAGTGTTCACTGCATGCCTAACCCATTCGTATACCCCAAAAAACTGGCAGGAATCAAGGGTGGTCTTCATACCAAAGCCTGGCAAGGCGAGTTACACGACCCCAAAGGCTTATCGACCCATTAGCCTTACTTCTTTCCTGTTAAAAACAATGGAGCGAATAATGGATGACATGGTCAAAGGTAAAATAGCGGATGACAGGCTAAAATTCAAACAACACGCCAATGTCAAAGGAAGATCAGTGGAAACAGCTCTGCATGAGGTAGTGCACCACATAGAAGAGTCCTTCAGTAAAGAAATGTATACACTTGCTGTTTGCATAGACATTGAGTTACAAAGGCACACAGATGTTGGTCTTTGTGCAGAAGAGCGATAGGTTTAAAATGGGGACTACGTCCAAATATGACTCACTGGCTTTACATGAGCGTGATTAGACCAATAATCACCTACGCCTCTGTAGTGTGGTGGACATCAATGGACAAGAAGTGCAACGTAATACCTTTGCAAAAAATTCAACGTATGTGCTGTCTAGGCATAAGCGGGGCATTTAGAACTGCACCAACAAAAGCGTTGGAGACTATACTGCACATCCAACCAATAGACATCCGTATAAAGTATGAGGCAGCCCTCACAGCAAGACGTCTACAAGTGATGTGTGAATGGATAAATCGAGACCACAAGTCGTGCCATCAGAAGATTTTAGAATATCTAGTTGGTCACATTCAAACGCCAGAAATCTCGGACCGCATTCCTGAAGTGCGGCTTACAGCTACCTGTGATACGTTTGTGCCAGACAGACGCTCCTGGGAAAATGGAACTTTGGCCCATGTGGCAGTGGGAACCAGCTGCTACACGGATGGGTCCAAGCGAGGAGGAAGGACGGGTCTGGGACTTTTTATTGATGAACCAGAAGTCGAACTTCACTTCCGCCTCCCTGACCATAACACAGTATTTCAAGCAGAAGTTCGAGCAATCACGGAGTGTGTGAACTGGCTCAGTAACACGAAAGCCTAAATATGCAAACATCTTCACAGGTAGCCAAATGGCGATTCAAGCAATAACATCGGAAAGGGTCAAATCCAGAACTGTGTTGGACTGTAAAAGAACGATAAATGATTACTCAGCCCATGATGGTCAATTGCATATTTGCTGGGTACCAGGACACAACGGAGTGATGGGAAATGAACGGGCAAACAACTTGGCTTCAAAGGGCAGAGAACTTCGAGTAATAAACTTGAAAAATTGGAAACCTTTCGAAGCCACGAAAAATGAGTTGAAGCACTGGGCAGTGATGGCTCATAAAACTGTGTGGAATAGCGCAACAGTAGAAGCAACTGCAAAGATACTGTGGGGTGACCCAAATGAAAAGAAAACAAGAAGTCTTCTGAAACTAAACAAGATTGATATTAGTAAGATGATGAGTGTTCTAACGAGACACTCAAGCTTACAAGCACATCTTCATCGCATAGGACTAGCAGGAAACGACGAATGCAGGGCATGCAGAGAAAACATCGAAACGATGGAACATTTTCTGTGTCACTGCCCGGCTTTCACACATGCAAGATCCCAACATTTCGGGTCCGACATATTACCAGACTTGACTCATCTCAGAGAATATGACTGGAAGATACTGAGAAAATTCGTGTCTAGTACCGATTTTCTGTAACTCGTGAGGTATAAAAAGATCATAAATAAGGAGCGCACAACAGGCCGAACCACTGGCTTAAGTGTATGTTCATGGACATGAGACGTTTAAACGTCTCCTCTCTTCAACCTAACCTAACCTAAGTACTAATGATAAGAAAGGAAGCGGAGTTAACGCAACTCCAGTGTCACCTTTGATGAAAAATTATAAATATCCATTTTAGGGAATTTAATGCGTTTACTGGAATAATATTGATGAATTAAAACAAAGATTATATGTTATTCTTGGATAATGTGAGGCTGGTAATAAATAATGTTTACATATTAAACCTCTGCATCAAGACATTAATTTATTCGTCTACAGTAGTGAACACGACTTCACTACACACTGAAACATTGTACTTTTTACTCGATTGACACCACCATAAAATGATGAAAAAAAAAACAACAAACACTTCACACTGTTTGATGTTCACAATCTAGTCGTGTACTCTGCTCGCTCGGTTGTTGTATTCTTAATACTTGTTTCAATTCGTTAAACGATGAGTACACTGCTGTATTCTATTTCTTCAGTATGTACACTAGTGTATTTACCCCTCAAAATCAATGAATTTCTAAGGTGGTCCGTCGCTCTTCGGTGTTGCGTCTCTCTTTGCAATGACAATGAGTACAGTAGTGCAGTGTACACTGAAATCGAGTATTTTTGTTTTGGTGTACATTGTTTGAATGAGTGTACTTCTCTATTGTCTTGTTACTTATTTGTTTTGAATCCTGTTTGGCGGTTACTATTCTCTTCACTCATTCATTTGTTTTGTCAAAATAGAGTGTGTGGCAGCAAGTTTTTGATAAACAACTGAATGTCTTGAAAGGCCATTCAAGACATTCATTGCAGAGGTTTATTAGATATTCATCCGAATAGGAGTGCTCAGTAGAGTGGATCGCAAAAAAAGTTGCACCATTCACCCCCTAGTTTTGAGGATAATCCAGAGACAATTCCGGGGCAACAAAACAATTTGTTTTCCCGGGCACCCTACATGCCGCCCTTTTAGTTTTATTATCCTGCGTTGGCATTTGATGTCCGATCGTAACCGGAAGCATATCGTTGTTCGAGTTTTTGGCAAGGGCAAGGTTTGCACGATTTGTCACCAAATGTTAAAGCTCTCAAAAGAATAATTTCATAATAAAAACACTTTGTTTACCCATGCACCCCAAGCTACAACAAAATAGTATTGTTGTCACTGTTTGCTTATTTATAATGTTATCTTAAAGAATTATACGTCGTTGATGATCTCTTAAGACGGACTACACTTCTTCCATACGTTAGTTTGAAACCCATGGTCAATTTTAACATATGACTTCAGTTATCTGATTTTCTGCCACTGGTAATTATTTCGCAATACAAGAAAATGCAGATGAACATTGATAGCGTACTAATTGCTCATCCGTATAGAGAACAGGCATGGTGGTTCGGTTGTTTCTAGATTATACCAAAGTGGTACATTCGTAATTAATATTATGTTTTGGAACATAAAATTCGCATATTTTTGGGGGTAGTTCTGTCCGAGCTGCTCGTTTGGCTTCATAGGCATTAAATTGTATTGTTTAACATAACATATTAAACATAATAAGTTGTTTATTCAAATTGCAATACTGGGATTATTTTATAGTTTTTCCGTGCCATTCACAAAATTCAGACGTTTGCTGCAGACTGTATTCTCGTATGAATCAGCAAGAAAGGTTATAGATGAAAATCGGACGAGGTATATATTTTTCAACAAAAAAGAAGAATAATAAGAAGAAGAGAGCGTTATAGCAAACTGGATTTCGTTAGGGTTAGGAAAAAATATAAATCGTAAAAGGAATAATACCAATTTTCGAATGTTTTTTCTTATATTGCAAAATAAGTACCAGAGTCAGAATAACTGAAGTCACTAGTTAAAATGATTTTGGATTTCAAACTAACGTATGGAAGAAGTGTAGCCCTTGACAAGAGATCATCAACGACGTATAATTCTTTAAGATGGCATTATAAATAAGCAAACAGTGACAAAAATATTATTTTGTTGTAGCGTATGGTGCATGGGAAAACAAAGTGATTTTATTTTTATACCTTTGAGAGCTTTAACATTTGCTGACAAATCACTCAAATTTATTTCATTCATACAGGGCCAAACCGTGCTAGTGCATATGCATTCTCGTGAGTGGGATTTCCTGTGGGCGAGAGTGATAGAAAACGACGTCAAAAGTAGATTGTCGAAGTTCTCTGTATCTATTTTGTAATTTTGAAACCTATGTAACTTTGTTGTTTATGAATGAAAGTGGGTACTTCAGAGGCAAATGTTTCATTATTTTTATAGGCACTTATTAGCGTTTCGAAATATTCCCCGCTTAGGGGGGTAGAGAACGAGATGACAGAGGTCACTTATCGAATTTGACTTCGGAGTCAAAAGTGACCTGTGGATGAATTATGGCCCTTTGCAAAACTCGAACAACGATATGCATCCCGTTGCGACCGGACATCAAATGCCAACGCAGTATAATAAAATGTTGTTGCCCGGAGTTGTCTCTAGATAATCTTGAAAACAAGGGGGGGGGGGTGACTGGTGCAACTTATTTTTTTTTTATGGGGACCGACCCTTAGTAGTGTTCATCCAAAGCCCTCGACTCATGGATGTTATCAATGAGGTTTTCTGAGCATACCGTAGTACCTAATATTTCTTCCCTAATTTGTATACCCTCACTTTAGTGTGACGAGGGTATATATCATTTTCTTCGAAAAAAAGTGTAACATATCGAAGGAGTGACCTAAGACCCCAAGTATGTTCGGCGGAAATCCGTTTTGGGCCATTTTATGTCGAATGAGCAATGTCCGTCCGTCCCCCTGTCCGCTGGTGCGCACGATAACTCTCGATAGGAGTAACCGATTGACTTCAAATTTGGTACGTGGTAATAGTTTTTCTATCTCCGGCTAAGTTCGAAGAAGGGCCATATTGGTCCACTCCTTCTAGTACCTCTCCCACAAAGGGTTAAAATGTTGTGAAATATTGAATCTTTAATAACTGCTATACTACTTATTCGGATCTTTTGAAAATCCACACATAGTTTTAGTTTATTAGTCGCTATTAACTCGAGAAAAATGGGCGAAGTTTCTACGCCCCTTTTGGTACCTCCCACACAAATGCACCCTTGTGCACCAAAAGTTAACTGCTTATAACATTAATACCAGTGTATAAAAATACATGAAATTTTGTACAGTGTAATGATTTTATAGTGCCTACAATCCAGTGAAAAATGGGCGTTATTGCCACGCCCCTTTTGGTACCACCAAAATTTAATATCTCATAACGTTAATATACCAGTGCACATAAACGCTATTCAGCGAAAAATATGTGTTTTTGTTAAAAACCTTCTGGTACCTCCCACACAAATTGACAGAATAATTCGTTTAATGTTCAACATTACATTACTCACAAAGTGACGGAGGCTATACCTTAGTCGGTTTACCCTTCTATTGGTGCCCGTACTACCCCAAGCGATATGGCTGGTAGTTAACCAGCTAATAACTCATTACTTGTATGTTTGGATTCCCTCACCAGACGTTGTAATTTTGACGTTGGTGGCAATGCCGGCACATCGGCCATTACCTTTCCTCATCACAATTAGGTCCGATGTTGACAACTCTGAAGAGAAAAAATATCATGAGTTTTTATGACACAAATTACGAGTCCTTGGAAGTACCTGTGTTAGCGTAGAAAAGTTTTAGATCACATGGTTTAATCCAGTAACTTGGTTGCTAGTTGTCCATGGTTCCTGGATCAAAGCAATATGAACCCCGCTCTGGTAGATGTTTATCCGGATGACCTCAATCATTGTCTTTCCAGTAGATGTTTCTTTTGGGAGTCGTTTATCCTATATGGTGGCACTCCCTCATTATTTGGCAGTGGGTCATTCTTTGGCGAGTTTATCGACTACTACTTGTGAGGCGGTGTTGTTTTTTTCGCTCCCTCTTTGTTTTGAGTTTTTGTGTCCCTCTTCATATTCTTTCACCACCTTTGCTGGGAACTTTCTGCAAAATTGATGATATTATCGCCGATGTTATCGACCACATTCACTTCACTTTTTGGTAGTGTCTCACTCGATTCTTTCTGTTCTCTACTTTCGTTTGCCACTGCAGGCGGTACCTCCTTGTTTGGCCTCGATTTAACTGCCATGCCAGTTGGTGTTTTCCAATCTTAAAAAAAAATTTCCAATCCCGAAAAACGCCATGTCATTTGTCTTGATAAGGCTATCTTTGGAATACCGGTCTATGCCTACCACCAGGAGAGAACCATAGTGGAAGAATTCCCACTTCCCCACTTCTATGTTGGAATGTTGACTGCTAATGACGTAGAGTATGCGCTCTGACGATACCTCACTAACCCATCCTCTGACATAAAAAGACGTTTTAATGAGTATAGGGAAGTCACTTTTCCTTACCAGTTTCCAGACCAAAACCTTTGTATAGAATACATCTTCGAAGTTACTCTTTTGCTCTTCGGCAATTCTTCAAGACGCAATACTGCTTGGATATGTTTCATGGCTATTTGAGAATAAGATGGTGCTTCCTTACCTTTTTTATAGCCAGCTTGTTTTTTCATTTATGATGGGTCTTCTTGTTTTATGCCCCTCCTTTATGGATGGTTTGGTGGACTGCTCACCTGCTCCACAACAGGATCAACTTCACTTCCCACCATCAACAGGATCTGACTAGAGAATCCTTTTTTGGTAGGTTAGGTTAAAGGACGCGTAGTGCACTACCAGTTTGGCGTGCACTACTGCACTCGGAGACCGAAAGGTCCATTGCGTTAGTCCTATAAAGAATTGACAATTTGGAGAAACAGTAGAAAATAATAGATTGAAAAATGAGAGGGGGTGGAAGGGGGCCCAATAAGGAGTGAAAAAACGGAAAAAAGAAATGTTGAATTAAAAGAGGAGAGAGCAGAGAAGTTCTTGCAATAGGCAATGCCGTTTAGGCAGATGGATGAGCGGTTGTCATCCCCAACCACTTCAGGCAACTAATATAATTGAGGACACGAAGCGATGACAGAGTTTCTAGATCTTCGATCGTAAAGTCACCTAGGTAGCGGCGTCTTCTTCTAGAAAGAAAAGGACACTGGCAAAGAAGGTGCTCTATCGTTTCAAGTTCCTCTTCGTCTGTACAGAGACGACAGTAGTCCTCGGTGTCCCGTTGTCACTTTGATGTAAGTGCTTTAACGTTACAGTGGCCTGTGAAGACGCCCACTAACAGGCGTTAATTCCTCTTTGTGAGGTTCAACAAGTCCATTGTTCTGGATTGTGACATAAGAGGCTTGCGGTTTTACAGTCCGATCTGGCTGACCAATTCTGGTTAACTTGATCCCTGTAGAAGCGCTCTATCATGCCGAAGAACTCACACATTGGTGGATACAGTGATGACACCGCACTAGTGGTTTCCATTGCCGACGCATTCCGTGCGAGCTCATCAGCCTTCTCGTTTCCGTCGATGTCACAGTGACTTGGAACCCAGCAGAGCTTGACGTTAACTCTTAATTTTTGCATTCCTAACTTCACTAACTTGGATTTAATGACGTTGGAGTTCAGTGCCTTCAGAGCAGCGTGAGTATTAACATAGATAGTTATGTTTTCACCCTGCCTGGAAAAACCCTCGTTAATTAAACGCAAGGTAACCAGGATGGCAAAAACCTTCTCCTGAAAGACACTGCAGGTGTCTGACAACTTATAAGATCTGCTCATGCTAAGATATACACTAAAGATGCCAGCCCCCGTTTCTACATCCATCTTTGATCCATCTGTGTAAATCGCGTGAACACGAAAGGGAGATCACCGTCCAGCCAATCTGATCTAGAAGGGATCGTCGTGTCCAACCTTGTGGAGAGAACCGTAGAAGGGATCGTCGTGTCCAACCTTGTGGAGAGAACCGTCAGCCTGGGCCAGTTAGATGCCTCATTACGGATCTTTGAGTGCCCGCAGTCTGAGTTGCGCCACATATGTGATTTGCGGAGTCTAATAGCACACTTGGTGGCACTACACTTAATATATTGACGTATCGGTTGAAGGTTTAGTAAAGTGTTCATTGACGCCTGCGGTGTACTCCTTCTCGCGCCGGTTATGAATATAGAAGCGATTCTTTGAATTTTATCTTAAGATTTTAGCAGGTGTCTACATCCAGTTGCTTTCCACCACACTACTGAACCATAGGTCAGTCCCTTTTTGACTCTTTCCTCAGTGTTTCTTTTCCAGTATAATTTCTGATCAAGTATGACGCCAAGGTACTTAGCCTCTGGGGACAGTTTCAACTCCACCCCGTCGAGAATGGGTTTATGGACAAATTCTATGTTATTTTCCCTAGTGTAGTACTAGCTCTGTCTTAGTTGGATTAATTCCTAGCCCGTTCGCCGTTGCCCATCTAGACAGCTTCCTAAGAGCACTTTGAATAAGGTCAGTAATGGTCGAGAGGAATTTGCCTCCAACCATGATAACCACATCGTCGGCATATGCGACAACTTTAACTCTATCTTCCTCGAATTATTTGAGTACCCCGTTTAGGACAAGAAGGCACATGAGAAGAGATAGAACCCCTGTGGTGTACCTCTAACTCTGTCTTCCTAATGGAACCCTCTGCTAGAGTTGAGTTGATGATCCTGCCTTACAGCATTGTGTCAATCCAGCACAGGAGGTGTGCTCACATCCAACAGAGATTCGTGTATGGAGAGATGTGTATGTTAAAAGCCTCTTCAATATCTAGGAAGGCTGCCAAAGTAAATTCGATTTTCTCAAGGTTATTTTCCATGTAACTAACCACGTCATGAAGAGCAGTATCAACCGAGCGGCCTTTGATGTAAGCATGTTGACAGTTACTGATTAATGACGGTTGCAAAGTACCCCTAATACAGGTGTCAATAAGTCTTTCCAGCGTTTTTAAAAGTAATTGGTCTATAGTCCTTGGGCGTGGAGTGGCTGGGTTTTCCTGTTTTGGGAATGAAACCACCTTGACCTCACGCATTTTGAGGGTATATAATTCCTAATTAGGCATTGCCTAAAAATCAGCGACAGCATATTAACTGCTATTGGCCCTGCATTCTGTAGTATGGCTGATCTGTACCTTTGGAGGTACATTAGTGGGAGCTGCTACCACAGAGGGCGTAGGAGTTGCAGTCTCAACCAGGGAAGCGAGAGAAGAAGGTTTCAGCGGGGATTTCAACAGATCTGATCTCTTCACAACGGCGGGATGTCGTCCCTCATGTTGATGAATCGTGTTCCAGTTTGCTCTGATGAAGCACTTTTCTCTCGTCGTTAAATCAGTCTCGCTCTTACCTTCAAACTTGCGAAGATAAGAACAAGCCCTGTGATAGGCATCGCGAGCCTTTTTTGACTTACATGTTCCGCTTTTAGGGAGTTTACCCACAGGAGATCCTGAGTCTAAAGCTCCTAGCCGCGTCGTAGTCCAGCCACCGACACTTGAGGGCTCGTTTACCACGGAAGGTGGAGTCGGTGAAGTAGCGTTTGCATTGATCGCGACTGCAGCCTTGTTGGCCACCGGCGTAATTATGTCTGGGCTATCTCTATCGAAATTCGGGGCATAGATAACCGTAGTTTCTCTATCCTCATCCGATCAATCCCGCAGGCACGCTTTCCAGAGTCCGATGAGAGATCCATCACACACCAATTTTGACAGAGCTCACCATATTGGGCTCGGATTGTTCACTTCGTATCATCTCATCCTTTACGAGATTCAGAGGTGGCGGGCAATATGTAGAACTGCTAGGTAGGGGACTGGAGCAAATAGAAATGGAGATCGGACTAACAGAACGACAGTCAGTAGGCATTGTTTGGGACGAAACCCCAATGTTGTAGTTGTAATGGTTGTGTTTGTTTTCGTTGTTTTATTTGAGTTCATAATTTGGTCGCACGAGTGTAGAGGAAGAGACGTCGGCCATAGCATAACCCCATTACTATGGTAAGGACTTGGCGAAAAAGCCTAAAAATACTCGATGAGGCGCCCAGGTATCATCGAGGCTCCGTTCAAACATAGTCATTTACCCCCAATTACGAAAGTTTAATAAACATCGATTGACACAGGGTCGCATAACACCTCAACATGGAGGTCACAGGGCCGAGCTGAAGTTTCCTTCTTTGTCCCATGACCGTCTTTTCTTATTTTCAACAATATCAATATTGTTATCACTTGATAACTCTGAGTCATCAAGCCCGCTAACTAGCCAACTTTCATTGATATAGTCTAATCAAGCTAGTGTTCACCCTTACATGTGACAACGCCGCAATTAGCGCATCTGGGTGAATATTGTTAAAAGCCCTTTCCATGAGAAAGTCAAAAAATACAACTATAGTGAGTTCCTTGTAATGTAGGGACGATTCGATAGTACACACAAGTTCGTGCAATGCAGATTCTGAAGACTTGACCTTGTTGCAAGCATGGGGGATTTCACCAACAGGAGTTTTGTATCCAGGTTTTCTCTAAAATCTAAAAATGTTACCTAGTTTGCGATATCTTTCCTGCTTCGACTATAAATACCACAATGGTGTCCATCCATCGATTGGGGATATATGAGAGCCTGAATAAATTCACAAATTTTCTCCAGCCGGGGGATAATGTACTTCAATATTTTCTGAGTTTCTCAATTAGCTAAAATTTCCACTTTTGTGGTTTAGTTTTACCTTTGTACCTTGGTTTTTGGCTAGCTTCTTCAAGAGAACTACATATTGAGTGATGTAGTGATGTGCTCGTCCAGACAATCCAGACCGACTTTGTCAATCGGTTCGTACACAAGTTTGGAATTAGGGACTTTTTTAATAGTTTTCGCATACATTTGTCTTCTGTTTGTGTCCGGGACCTAACAACTTTTTTGTATAGATTATGGCATACTATTTTATAAAACCAAAACAAAATTTATGGTAAAATTTTTTTTAAATATTTTTTTCTAGAATTTATAATTTTCATGGACCTTTAGCATTTGAACCATATTTTTTGAAGTAAAAGATCGGAAAAGCCGAAATACTATTTAGTTTAAAGGAAATTATAAGGGCTATATATGCTGAAAACATCACTTTCATGTAGAAACTGAGTTAAGTAACTGTCGTTAGAAAAATTAGAAAACAATCATTTTTTTCCAAAAACATCGTTTTTCGTGCCAGCAAATTTGTTTGTTCCATTTTTTGAATTAGGTTGTAAAAATAGGGAAATTAAAAAAAAAATAATTTTGCGTATTTTTTTTTTTTTTTGGATTTGGGTGTACAAATTTGTTTATGTATTGGATGTTATAAGCCGTTAACTTTTTGTGCAAAATGGTCCATTTGTATGGGAGGTACCAAAAGCGGCGTGGTACCTTCGCCCATTTTTTACGGGACTATAGGTACCACAAAATCATTACACTCCACAAAATTTCAAGTGTTTGTATGTGCAGCAAACTCACTGCTGATCATTCGCAGTGAACGGACGTGTTTATCATATAGCGGATAGTTACCAGTACCTATTACGCAATAGCAAAAATCTGTACAAAGTCCGTAAGGCCTACATCGTAGTACCTATTACGGTCTAATACAGACAAAATAAAAATAAGTTCTCTTGACGGGGATGCCTTCGTGTTCCGATGGAGCGCGGTTCCCCAATCGTCCGACTGTCCGTCCGTTGGTCTTGGCCAAAGCCGACCACACCAAAAATGGTGAAAATCTCCCCCAAGTACTCACAACAGGTGGTGCGGCGAGGGGAAAACGTCATGTCCGACCGTCAAAACGGAAGCACAATGAGCATCGTGTAGCGCTCAGAGTTTTGACGAAGTTGGAGGCTGTTGAGGTTTCGGCTCTTACCGAAAAACAAAAAGAGTCACTTACCTGGGATAAAGGCACCATAGATGCTTCTAAGTCGGCTGAAAGAGCCACAAATTCAGCTGTGTTAACGGCTAGTAAAGTAAAACGAATCAGATCACCTGATGAACCCCTGCCTTCGAAAAAGGCAAGAGGCCCTAATGTCACCATCAACAGGACACTCACCAAGCCCTTCAATAAAGTGGCGAAGGAAAGTCTAGTGATGGCTGTTATAGACAGAAGTAGTGAGGATGGATCCATCCTCAAGGACAAATGGAGTCATGTACAATCAGCCATTATGGCTCATTACCTCGATGTCCGTAGAGAAATGCCGGGCAAACCACCAATCTGCAACTATGCAGGATGGCATCAGGGGAGAGTAAATCTCTTATATTTCGGTGATGCCAGATCAGTAGACCTGTATAAGGCTGCTCTGAGTCGAGCGGGTCAGGTGTGTCCGTGTGCCCAGTTGGATGTTGTCGAAAAAACAACATCCCTAGTCACCCTAGAGCCATCACCTGGGTTACAGAAGAGCCCTCCAACCCGGCTGACATCGTCCACCGTGGCACTTTCTGGAAGTGCGGAGGTCCTATTATTTCTGGTGACTCCAACTCTAACAGAAGATCTGTAACGTCCTTCTCTGAGGACAAAAGCTCTACTTCGGATACAAAGAGGCTGAGGGGAGTCTCCGGACTCTTTGACGCATCTGGCGGGGACATGCTTCTCGACGATACGGACGAAGAGTTCGATAACATCCTTGTCGGGGTGGATGTTAATCTGTCAATTACCAATGATGGTAAGAATTCTACAGATTAACCTCCAACACGCTAAAGCAGCCTCGGTAATCGCATATATTGGGTGGTCTCCAGCTACTTGCCTTATGAATCTGTAGTACCGACTGCTCTATTCAGGGAAGTAGTAGAAGAAGCAACGTCTGACGAGCTCGAGCTGATTATTGGAGCAGACACGAACGCTGGGGTAGTACGGATATAAACAATAGGGGTGATTCGCTTTTTGACTTTATTCTAACTACCAAGCTTAATATTTGTAACATAGGTAATAAACCGGCCTTTACAATTAAAGACATACAAGAAGTACTCGACGTAACGTTTGCTACTGACCGGCTGTCAGACAAAATTATTGGGTGGAATGTACTGGACGACCACTCATTCTCAGATCACCATTATATTGAGTTCAAACTCGCGGAAAAAGCGCCTAAACCCGCCGTCCACAGAAATGTAAGGAAGACAAAGTGGCACCTGTATGAGAAGAATTTCAAGAAAGTCCTCAACTCTAAACTTCTGTACGAACCGAATGACAAAGCCGGTCTGGATAATCTGGTCGATCATATCACCATATCATTCAATAGATCCCTTGAAAAAGCCTGTCCAAAAACAAGGTACAAGGGTAAAACTTAACCCCAATGGTGGACTTCTGAACTAACGGCTATGAAAAAGACCTGCAACAAGCTATTCAATAAGGCTAAATCTACTGGAGTCGCTAATGATTGGGATGCCTATAAAGAGCAACTCAAGATCTATAAGAAGGAGCTTAGAAAGGCGAAAAGGCGCTCTTGGTATACCTTCTGTGGTGAAGTGGAAAAGGTCTCCGACGCCGCTAGGCTGAGGAAGATATTATCTGATTCACCCTGTACAGTGGGATATTTACAGGATGAGGCAAATAACTGGACCAAAAACAGCGAGCAGTCGCTCAATGTACTGCTCGACACACATTTCCCGGGGAACTCTGTAACAGAACCCGAGGATCAGCAGGACCAACAAGAGTGCGAGTGGACTGCGAGTGTCGCTAGCTTCTTGACTGAGAGATCCAGAATAAGCTGGGCTACTAGCTTTGAGCCCTTCAAGTCACCTGGACCAGATGGCATCACTCCAGCAGAAATGCAGAAAATGTTAAAGTACATTATCCCCTGGCTGGAGAAAATTTATGTAGGCTGTATCAGGCTTCCATACGTCCCCAATCGATGGAGGGATACCAAAGTGGTATTCATACCTAAAGCGGGAAAGATATCACACACTAGGCCAAAAGACTTCAGACCAATTAGCCTATCCTCCTTCCTATTGAAAGGTCTGGAAAGACTTTTAGATCATTTCATTAGGGAAAACTCCTGTCGGGGAACCAACATGCTTACAATAAGGGCAAGTCTACAGAATCAGCCCTGCACGAACTTGTGAGCACTATCGAATCGTTCCTGCATTTCAAGGAATTCACCATGGTGGCATTTCTTGCGGTAATTGCGGCACTCTCACATCTAAAAGTTAACACTAGTTTGATTAGACTAATTCAAAGTCTACTCACCAGAAGACGCATAACAGCATGTCTAGGGTCCACAACTCTAACAAGGTTTGTAAACAGAGGGACCCCGCAAGGAGGAGTACTGTCTCCACTAATTTGGAACCTAGCGGGAATGAAATCCTGCTATATCTAGAACGTTGTGGCTGCAAGGTAGTGGCATATGCGGACGACATGGCAATCGCAGTGAGTGGCAAATTCGTAAACGTCCTCAGAGACATCCTACAGGTGGCTCTGAACAAGTTGGCTAGATGGGCCAGAAGCAGCGGTTTGGGCGTTAACCCCAACAAGACAGAATTGGTTCTCTTTACTAGGATGAATAATGTCCCACATGTGGACCCTCCACCTCGGATAAATGGAACAGATCTAGTCTTTTCTGAAAGTGCAAAATTTTTAGGAATAATTCTAGATAGGAAAATGTTATTTAGACTTAACGTATTGGAACGTGTAACGAAGGCCAACGTTGCCCATCTCCACCTTTACACGGATGGTTCGAAGCTTGATGAAAAGGTTGGCTTCGGAGTACACTGTGAAGAACTTAATCTGGATATAGCTCACAGACTACCAGATACCTGCATTGTCTATCAAGCCGAAATAATGGCAATATGGGAAGTCGCCAAGTGGCTGAGTCGCAACATAGTAACCAACACTGGCGTTGTCATTTACTCGGACAGCCAGGCTGCCATCAATTCTCTGGAGGCAACATCCCTAATTCACAAACAGCCCTCGACTGCCGCAGATCTCTTAACGAGATGGCTGAGCAGTTTAATATACACCTCATATGGGTGCCTGGGCATAGGGATATCCCGGGGAACTGCAAAGCCGATGAACTTGCTAAGAAAGGGACGACATTACAAATTCTCGAAGAATTTGCATATATTGGTGCGCCACTATTCACGTGCAAGCTTTGGCTTAGGCAAGAGGCAATCAGGCAGTCCAACGAAAGATGGACAAATGGCACCTGCAGGGTAGCTAGACAAATCTGGCCAAGGTATGACCTGAGAAGGTCAAAATATCTCCTCGCACTAGAGAGGAAACGATTGTCTACGTTAGTACAGGTTCTGACGGGACACTGCTTGATCGGCGAACACGCCAAAACATTGGGTATTGACTCCAATGACTTCTGTCGAAGCTGTGGAGATGAGGAAGAAGTGGAGAGCATTGAGCACTTGCTTTGCGACTGTCCCGCTTTGAGTAAACGACGACTGGACATTCCGGGGTCGGCCTTTTTAGGCAGCCTAACAGATCTTTCCAGTACTGATATTCGTACTATCGATAAATTTATATATCAAACAGGTTGGTTTCGATGAGGGGCATTTCAGCCCGTGGTAACACTAGGGACCTAAACTGGTCTATGTGAGCTTGTAAAAAAATACGGCTACCACCCTAACCTAAACCTAAATGTGCAGCAATCCAAGTTATAAGCCGTTAACCTTTTGTGTAAAATGGTACATTTGTATGGTAGGTACCAAAAGGGGCGCCGCAACTTCGCCAATTTTTCTAAAGATAATAACGATTAAGAAACTGATACTATGTGTGGAATTGTGAAAGATTCAGGGTAGTAGTATATAAGTTAAGGGATAATCAACATTTCACAAAATTTTGAACCTTTGTTGGGGAGGTACTCGAAGGAGTGGACCAATATAGTCCATCTTAGACATTAACCTGATATAGAAAAAAAATATTGCGCACATCAAATGTTAAGTCAATCGGTTAATCCTGTCGAAAGTTATCGTGCGCACCAACCAGACGGAAAACGGACATTGCTAAATGGCTTAAAATTTCCGAAACGGATTTCCGCCAAATATTCTTAGGTCAGTCTATCGATGTGTTACACTTTTGGTTGGCAGAATCTGATATACATATACCTTTGTTCACAATAGGGGGGTATAAAACACGAATTGTTGTTGAAATTCTATTATTTCTACCAAAAGTGCTATAATTTCTACACGCTGAAAAAAAAATCGCTTATGTAGTATATTGTCCCAAACATATTCAGCTGGAAACATACATATATTTAGGGTGCACTCCAAATACATAATATTTGATACACACAAATACATTATATGTTTGGGAGGATTTGTTTCTAAAAAAGAGTATGTTATCATCCAAATATTTTTTTATTTGGAACTAATATTTCCGAAACAAAGAATAATTTGTTTTTAAGTATTTTGGCAATGTATCAATGCCTTCATTTTAAGGCAAGTTTTCTGTTTTTCAGAAGTTAAAAGTGCAATTTTCTAGACATTTTAATATGTTTGTAAAAATAGACAAAAATTTTAATTAGAAAAAATTTAATTGGAAAATTTATAAATTATGATTAGCACTGTTAGACCAAATATAACGCTGCTTATGACATTTTTAACTGTGAAGAAAAAAGGAAATCTAGGAAAAATTTCAACTAAAATTCAAAAGTCAGCTAATTTTTAAAAATCTTTTTTTAAATAACATATACAGTATAACCTCACTAATCCGGACACTCGATAGTCCGAACTATCCAGTAATCCGGACAGCTCAATGATTCGGACAATTTCGAAATTTTACCTCTGTAGTCCGGACATCAAGATGTTTTTGTGTTTGTTTTTAAGTTTTTTATCGTTATTATACCTTTGCCAAAAACAATAATTATGTAGTGGTTGTGGGAAATGATAATTTTTTCAAAGTAACCGGTTCAAAATTTGTAATGAAATTGGTGCTTGGAAATATGAGGCGAAAAATTATAAAGTGATAAATCTGCTGTATTATTTTTGAAAACCGTCGAGGAAGTGGAACTTGACTCTGCTCTATTTTTGACGTTTTTAGTTCAGCTCCAGGCAGAAAAATGTCAGCAGATAGATTTTCCTTCATGGTAACGAGCCTGGATCTCATACGTTGCCTCTCCTTTTAATAGGTAAGCATGAAAATCCATGAGCGTTTAAACAATTTGAGCTTCCTTTTGTGTAAAGTCTACCAAAAAAGGCTGGATATCGACTTCCGTTTTTGAAGATTGAAGAAATTTCTGATAAATGCTAAGAAGCCGATTCATCAGTCTACCAAAAAAGGCTGGATATCGACTTCCGTTTTTGAAGATTGAAGAAATTTCTGATAAATGCTAAGAAGCCGATTTCATCATCACAAGATAATGAATCAATACGGAGGATTACACAGAAAGAAAATGGGACCATACAAATCTTTCATTTCTTGTCCACCACTGATGATGTTATAGTTCCGTCAGTTATGTCAAACGAAAATATTGAAAAGGACATAGACTCCATTGTAGCCTTGAAGAAATTCACTATTTTTTGTAGACAAATAAGAAAGTAGCCGAACCCTTTCAAGTGCTATTTTATAGGCTGAGAAAGTAATAATATTTCTAAAAGAATTTTAAAACAGATCTAAAAAACTGCAAAAAGATAAGTGTAAAAGAGTCGATTGTATTTATTATTTATCTTTTTCTTTTTAAGAAACGTGTTTCTTAATAAAATATGAAAATATGACCCACTATCGAGTTTTGTACTGTAGTCCGGACAATTCAGTAATCCGGACAAAGGTCGAAACTATATCTGTCCGGATTAGAGAGGTTATACTGTAATTGGAAAGCTTCTTAAACAATAACTTTGTTTGTGTGTAAACACATGTTTTATTTCTGAAAGTGAGTTCGCAAATATAATTTGTTCTAATATATTAATATATGCGTTCCAAACAACATTTCTTGATTTTAAAATACAATTTATTTGTTAACAAATATATAATATTTAAAAATTTTGTTTCCAAATATATTTTTTCCAATTCAAACATATCAATAATGGCGTTTTTCCCCCGTGTACATTTATTTATTAATTTATTTATTATCTTAGCTTATAGCAGCCGAAAAGTATATAATAGAATATGTAAACATGTAGTAAATCCATAAAAATATGTAGTAAAATGTGATAAAAAAAAAACAAAAAATACTCGTAGTAAGGAAGAAATACATGTTAAAATAATGGATAAAAAATAAAATAAATAATTAATTACATTTCAACATATGAAAACGGAAAAATAATGCATTGAATGGTAAGAAACAAAAAAAAGCAAAAAACTTTGTGTATACCAGGTAAAGAAATGAAGTAGGCAGATAAAACAAGATGACAGGGGGAAAAATAGAGTAAACAGGGCAGGGAAAAAAACAAGAATAAGTATTAACTAAAGCAGAAATGAAACGGGGAACAGGGAGTGTCAGGAACCAAATTAAAGAAAATGGATGGTGTAGTAAAGGGTCCGCCATCTAATGTTTTTTTTCAACTAGTGCTTATTTCGTGAATGGTAACACTTAGCTCATGTCTGATTTGACAGATAATTAGTTTTATCCTTCCGCTGAACGAATATGGTTGTGTATACGCTTGAACAACGCTGGGAAATATTGCGACATTACTTTGAACATTTTGATTTTAAATTTTTTGTTTCACTTTTGATTTTCATTAGATTTTTATTTTTTATTTTGATCTTGGCGGGTATGTAAACAAGCAAAATTCGCATTTGGGGCATAGAAAACCCGCACGCATACATTGAAAAGCCGATACACCCAAACCGAGTCACTGTTTGGTGCGGATTTTGGTCCAGAGGCATAATTGGGCCATTTTTCTTCGAAAATGAGCAAGGAGTGGCCGTTACAGTCAATGGCGATCGTTATCGGGCCATGTTGAACGAACTTTTGTTCACAAAAAATGAAGAGGAGGATATTGGCAGCATTTGGTTTCAACAGGACGGCGCTACGTGCCACACAGCCGAAGCTACACTCGATGTTTTACTTCTGTTTCCACATATTAGTGCCTTTACCAACATTTGTAGTCCCAATAATTTAAAGTGTATCCCGTCATTATCGAGCATATACTTCAAAAATATGGACCAAATATTAAAGGCAACTTCCACGAAAATTTTAATTTTAAAGAAACATTTTTTTTATTATAATATATAATATTTTTTTCGTGTTTAGGACTCGATATTACACCAGAAAATGTTATACGCAGCCCATCGACAAAAATTTTGTTGCATAGTGTTATCAGCTCGCACGCATAAAACGTTGCTTCTGTTACTACTCGCCTGCAGAGAGCTGTTGGAACTACTACATCTTCATAAGGAATGTAACTGTATATACGATAACCTAGTATATACGATTACCTGTCTCTAGACTAGCAGCTGTTTTGTCTTTACCACTAAAATAAGGTGTGAGAAAAATGCTTAGATCTTTCCTGCCTAAAATCCATGTTCTTGGAGTACCCTCAAAATTGGCCACAAGAAACTTACAGTTGGGTGTCCTGATCCAACAGGGCGCCCGGCCAGACATCACCCACTCGACTCAGAGCAGCCTTATACAGGTCAACGGATCGGGCATCACGAACAGTGTTGCCGTTTTGGCATTTCGGACCAAATTTGTGCAGAAACTATTACAAATTTGTAGTTTGGGCAGATTTTGGGCCGATTTTTCCCGCCAGGAAAATCAAGGAATATATTGGGTCGTGCAAAATTTGGTTGGTTTAGCAACAGACGGTGTCAGGTGTAGTTGGAGAACTCTTTTGAAAAAACTAAACTCATTTTACACAAAATGATCGATATAAGCAATACACGATGGCTTTTGCTCGAAATTAAATACAATTTTGCTTGTTTAAAATTGTATTTCATTTCGAGTTACTATGAAGTACAAAGAATTTGTTTTTTAAAGAAGAAATAACAAGCAGGGTTAAATGCTATTTTTTCTTTCTAACATATTTTCTACCAGTTATTAATAATTTGAACAAGGAAATGCAAACGTAAAGTTCACGTTTGCGCTAGATCACGTTAGATTTCCTGCTGGCATATAGGCAAATTAAGCAATTTAATAAAAAAGTACGTAATCATAGACATTGACTATAAAAATAAAATCAATCACTTTGGCTTTTCCAAAATATTCAATGGCTCAAAAGCGGAAAATTACATTCGAAATGATTTAACTCAATCAGAAAAACAGAAAAAAATCAGCTATTTTGGAATTTTCATCGAATTGCTATTTTAAATAGAAAAGGGAATCGATTTTAAAAATGAAAGTTTAAAGCGTTTAGTATATTGCGACTTGTTAAGAATTACCCTAAGCTTTTTGAATGTGACCCCGACTTGATTATAACTGTGTGGAATTGACTCCGTCTTAGCGACACTAAACTCAACTCTTTTTGAGAAAAGTTACCCTGATAAAAAAAAATTTGAAAAATGTTTCGCAAATCATTCAAGCTTCGTTTTTTATATTTATTAGCACTTCTACACAGTTCCGCCGCCGCTGAACGTAAATTTGTCAACCCATTACATTACAATAACTATACATTTATCGTTAATGTTTTATAGTTTCCTTTTGTCATATTTTGTTTTTGCACTCAGGCTCAAGATCGTTATTGTTGGTTTCAGTATATGAAAACAGCTTTGTTAAAAATTAAAGAAGAAGTAAGTGACATGTATTGGGGGCGGTTGTAATGGTTGCTAAAAGTGCATATCTCCAAAAAAAAGACAATTCAGTAATCATCATCCCTCGTACATGCACCAACTTCCACTCTCGTGAGTCTTTACAATGTAAAGAATTCACACGAATGTTTTGCTGTAGTTTACTATGCAACAACAACGTATTTGGTCGTGCCCTACCATTTCTTCTTGTTTTTGTTTTTTTGTTTTATTCGATCTGCTTTCATAGTACATATTTTGTTTTTGTACTCAGGCTCATGATCGTTATTGTTGTTTTCAGTATATGAAAACAACTTTGTTAAAAATTAAAGAAGAAGTAAGTGACATGTATTGGGGGCGGTTGTAATGGTTGGATAGACAGATCTGTTTCGGGAGACACCAAACTCCCATTATCAATATCTTTATTACAACGATTACTTCAGTCGAAATTATTAAATATATACGCACAGCCAAGTATCATTAAGCGAGAATTGTTTGCTAAAAGCGCATATCTCCAAAAAAAAAGACAATTCAGTAATCATCATCCCTCCTTTTTTCTGTATAGAATAAATTGTACATATGTAAGGGTCGGTCCCCATACAAAAAGATAAGTTACACCAGTCACCCCCTATCCTGCGTTGGCATTTGATGTCCGATCGTAACGTATGCATCCCGTTGTTCGAGTTTTGGCAAGGGCTATATGTCGTTTATTCGTCACTTTTGACTTTCGATTCGCCTAAGAGGAGTGTTTTGGGTAGGGAGGGGTGGCTGGTTTTAGGTTTGTTTTTGTTCTAGTTTAAATTTTGGTTTCACATTTACTTAGATTTTATTTTACCGTGTACTTTTATTTTTGCCTTTATTTTAATAAAAAGATTTAAATTAAAGGTTCGAACAAGAATAAGAAGGTCTGTCTCTGCTTCACACAAATGAAGCAGAAAACCAGACTTGGCAATTGTATTAGAAACAACAACACGCACAACGTTACCTTTGCGATGATCATAGTTTTGCTGCTGTTGTTGTTGTAGCACTTCTCTATTTCATCGATGCCTGCATGTTTCTCTGATTTAAATAAAGCAGAGAATCATACAAATGAAAGAAAAGAAAACAAAACTGAGGAATGTCAGTTACTTATTAGCTATGTATAATAATCAACAATAAGAAGAGAATGTATGAAGTACTAAGAAGCGAATGTAGGGTAAATAAAAGAACGTACATTAGCCCGGGCGTTCTGTAGGTTATTATACATTATACAGGGTGGCTGATGAAAGCTGCTACCAAAAAAAAATTTAATAACTTTTTTTCTATTTAATGAATCTGGTTAATTTTTTTTTATTTTGCAGATTGATTTTTAGATTTAAAAAAAATGGATAACTGGGACACTGAAATAAGAATTTGGATTGTCCGCCGCTATTACGCACTGAAGTCCGTAGTTTCGGTTCAAAGAGAGTATAGGGGCACGTTTGGCGGCAATCCTCCGAGCAGATGGACCATAAAGAGACTTGTTAAAAATTTGTCCGAGCATGGAACAGTCAACAGAAGACCTTAACATCGAAACCCTTCAGTTCGGACGGAGGAAACAATCGCTGCTGTAGCTGATGCCATACAAAACAATCCAAGAGTTTCGACAAGAACCTTATCTGCTCAAATGGGTATAAGCAGACAGTCATTGCAGTCAATTATGCACAAAGATTTGGAGTTATTCCCATATAAAATTCAAATGGCCAACAAAGTGAACTCAGCAGACTTCCCGATTCGCTTGGAATTTTGCCAGAAGATGCTTCAAATGGTGGAAGAGGATGGAAACATGTTGAACTGTCTTTTCATGTCTGACGAGGCCCATTTCGATTTAAACGGCAACATAAACAAACAAAATTGGAGGCCGTTACTTGAGCGTGTTGAGAGAGTTTTTCTATCCAGAATTACGCCGAATGAGAATTTCTTTCAACTCTGTGTGGTTTCAGCAAGATGGTGCAACTCCTCACATAGCCCGGCCTGTTATGACAGAATTGCGGCGAAAATTTCCCAATAAGCTGATATCCAGAAACTCCACATTCCGTTGGCCCCCCAGGTCGCCTGTCCTTACTGCACCTGACTTTATCTTGTGGGGTTATTGCAAACAGGAAGTCTACAAAGCAAAACCAACAAATTTGTTTCAACTCTCCGTCTCAACTCTCCAAGCAGTAATGAACAACTTTTTGGTAAGATGCCGCACATGCATCAACTAATTAAGCTATATTTAATTAAATTTAATGAGCTTTAACGTGAATAAAAGAAAACTGAATTCCATACACTGAAAAAAGTTATTTGAGTTTCTTAATGTAGCAATATTCATCAGCCACCCTGTACTTAAAGTAATGAAAAAATACATATGTGAAATTTAGAGTGTAAGGTAAATAATGAACAATAAACACGGGGAAACGCTAATAAAGGCCTTTAAAAATAATGAAACTTTTGCTCACTTTCATTCATAAACAAAAAAGTTACATAGGTTTCAAAATTACAAAATAGATACAAAGATCAAATTCAACAATCTACTTTTGACGTCGTTTTCTATCTCTCTCACACACAGGAAACTCCACTCCCGCGAATGAATATGCACTAGCATGGTTTGGCCCTGAGTGAATGAAATAAATGTGCATGATTTGTCACCAAATGTTAAAGCTCTCAAAGGTAGGTAAATAAAATTACATTGTTTTCCCATGCACACTACGCTAGAACAAAATAGTATTTTTGTCACTGTTTGCTTATTTATAATGCGAACTTAAAGAATTATACGTCGTTGATAATCTCTTGACAAGGGCTACACTTCTTCCATACGTTAGTTTACGCAAGGTCAATTTTAACCTGTGACTTCAGTTATTTGATTTTTCTGCCTTACGTTTATTGTGTTATATTAAACAATGCGATTTAAAAGCAGAACTACCCCAAAAATATGCGAATTTTATGTTCCAAAACAAAATATTGATTACGAATGTACCAACCACTTACCATGCGAGTTCATTAACGACTTATATTTCTTTAGGATATATTATAAATAAGCAAACAGTGACAGAAATACTATTTTGTTGTAGCGTAGGGTGCATGAGGAAACAAATTGATTTTATTATAAAATTCTACTTTTGAGAGCTTTAACATTTGGTGACAAATCATGCAAATTTATTTTATTCATACAGGGCCAAACCGTGCTAGTGCATATGCATTCGCGTGAGTCAAAGGTAGATTGTTGAATTTGATATCTGTACACGGAAGAAAATCGCAATTTCTGATATTTTTGAATTGAAAGAAAATATATTTGGTTTTTGTGTTATACTTTATCATTAAAAAGGTTATAAGCAGCTGTAGGTAACATTGGATTGAAAATGGGCAATATCAGTCCATTTTTTGATATACGAGTCCCTATATATAGCATCTCCCCGATTTGACTTCATAAAGACATAGAGAAAACAAATGTCAACTGATCGGGCTTAAAATTGGGAAAAGGGGTTTATTTATACCCGGAATTCTTCACACGAACAACGGTAGTCATAGGTACATGTTTTGACATAGCCCCCATACAAAGGTCCTTCTAGATTTGACTTCGTATCGCCACATAAACCCGAAATTTCAACGAATATGACTGAAAATTTTATATAATTAGTTTATTTGTACCCGAAACCATTCACATGTGATCCATGGTGGAAGGTATATAAGATTCGGCAGATCTACTATTGCCACCTGTCACTCAGAAATTGACTGGGAAGGGGGAGCTGGTTTCAGTACTTTGCGAGGGTTTGCGAGGTTGAGGGGCCGCCGACTAGAGGCAACAAGTCTTTAATAGTTCCGGATTTAACTTCTAGAGTCATCTTTATAGAACTGTCTCTAGTCTGCATCTTAATCGATCCTGAGACTCTATGGCGTTTAACCAGATTTCTTTTCCTCATTCACTTTGTGTTTGGTATTTGCTGTGGATAGTTCTGAAGTAACCTTGGTGGTCATTACACCAGTCCGTATCACGTCTGGATAAGGGTGTATTACCAATGGTGTATTGCCAATAGGCCAATGGTGTATTACCTATCCCTTCTTCCAGTGGGTTTCGTTGCCTCTGAAGTAGGCTTTGTTATCCTATCTTCAGTTTGCAGCGACCATGCTTCTGAGTCGTCTTTCCAAATTCCACGAGTTTCGTTGCAAAAAATCCTTCGGTCGCCGTGTGTCGTCCCAGCAAAAACTCCCATTCCAGGTAACCTGGCGCGTAAGTGAAATTCAAAAGAAATAACGACTTTAGCCATCCTTCAGATTATTTGTACAAGTGCATGATGTTGGCGTAAAGTGCATCCATGCAAGTATACGAAGAGTTAAAAAATAATGGTAACCATTTATATATCACATATAAATAAATACGACGAGACATAGTTTTTTATTAGGAATGCTCCCATCAAAAACTTGGTAAGTACATATCATTTCCACTTGCCACTTACCAAGTAAGACATGTCATTACCCTCTGCGTTGCATTTTCTCAACAAATAATGACTTACTGATATTGACATAAATATGTATTTGTAAGTTTATTAAGACGTTATTAAAGATACGTTTACTTGATTAGAAATTTAGTAACATTCTAAATAATAAAAATGGTTCTCGTCATATATAACAACTAGACCTCGGATTTTTGCATATCTTTCAATTTTCACCAGATTTGAACCAACATTTTTATTTAGACGTTTCATCACTCAAATTTAAATAATTTGAGTGCATAGTAAAAATATGCAAAATATATGCACAAAATATGCAAAAAATGCAAATTTTTTTTGGCGATATACGAATCAAAAATACAAAATATCAGAAGGATATGTCAATACTATTTAAAAAATTAAAAATGAGTGATTTCAAAAATCATCCAATAAATTTGCCTAAATATATGAAAAGTATGGGGTAATTCACATTCAAAAGCACTCTGAATACTTACATATGTAGATTTGGATGCAATTTTGCACGCGTATATTGAAAGACAATGCGGAACTAAAACCTTTTACCGTTTGACCAATTTCATAGGCAGCTAAAGTTGGTTATCTACAAATATTTTTTACAAATTCAGGTATTTTGAAGTCGACATAAGTTTTGAACGGAATATCACATTTGAATGATTAAGTAACACATTTTTGTGTATAAAGGACTCAAAAGGATTAAGGACAAAAGGAAAATATCCTTAAACCATGATTATCCTGAAAATCGTATCATACATTTTTGTTGTATATATATATTTTTCAAAGTTACCCACATATTTTCACAAAAAATTTAAACATTTCAGCATTGGCCTCCTTGGGTTAAACAAAAATATGAATTAATTAATGTGCGTCCGTCTGTCAGTTCGACTTAAAGGTGCTAACGATAACTCTGGAAAGGAGTGACCGAATGACGTAAAATTTCGTACGTATATTGGTAGTTCATTCTTAAGTGCCACAGGTCAAAAACTAGATCATTCTTAAATTCTCAGAAAATGTTTCCCTAGTATGTGGGAGCAATGACCCACAATAATAAAAAAATTAAATGCAAATATAAACTGGGTTTGAATAAAATATTACCACGTACGAAATTTTAAGTCATTCGGTCATTTTTGTCTTTTTATGTCCTTAATACACAAAAATTCGTTACTTAATTTATAATTCTTAGAGAGGATGTTAAAATCTTTCAAATGACACTTACAGTATCGGACAATACATCTTGGACTAACTTCATACCTCTGTTCAATCGCCAAAATCTGAAAACTATCTATGATATATTCCAACAATTTTACCTATTATCTAAGAAATTGCATCAATTTAACAAAAAAAAAAATGGCAATTTGGCTGCTTAAATTATTTGAAATTAAAAATTTATTTCACAAAAACAAAAAGGTCTAAAATTCGCACGACAAAACATATTGGACTATGCATTTCTACTAAGATTTTGTGGAATACCATTTATTATCAAGGACGGCGTTGCTTCTTTTTGCACGGAATCAACAAGATTTCTTGTTATCTTTGTATCTATGAAGTTCTAAGTATAAAAATTCAGGATACAAATTTTTATTAAAAAAACAAAATAACGGTTACAGAAGAATCAAACTGAATTATTATACGAATGAAAAAGATTGACAAAAAATGTTTTTTATATTTTTCGTTTTTTTTTAAATATTTCAAATATCTCAAAGAAAACTCGCCTTAGAAAATATTTCGAACTGAATTGTCCCCACATTACTCCCCCTCCAATAAAGGGCTCATTGCAACAATTCGTTAGCAACGTATGCTGGCTTCACTCTGTCGATAGAAATTGTTTTTGGGGAACCTTTTATGTCGATTGTAACATGCTTGCAAGTTCGACTTAACACTCTAAATGGGCCATCGTATGTGGGTTGAAGAGACTTTCGAATGCAATCCTGTCGGACAAAAACATAATTGCAAGTGGAAAGATCTTTATGGATGAAAATTGTATCTCGTGATTTGTTTTTTACGTCCCTCGGCTTAAGAAGTTGCATATCTGTTTTTAATTTGTGCACGAAATCATTTATAGGAATATTTTCAGTACTTTGCTGTAAAAATTCACCAGGTATTCTAACTGTTTGACCATATACCATGTCGGAAGGAGTTGCGTCAATGTCACTTCTTAAGCTACCACGAAAGCCAAGTAGAATTGTGGGCAACACGTCCATCCATCTTTCAGTATTATGGCACATAATTGCAGCCTTGAGTGTCCTATGTAGCCGCTCTACCATTCCATTAGAGCAGGGATGATAAGGAGTAGTTCGTATTTGTTCACAACCAAGTAATTTAGTTAGTTCTTTGAAAAGATTAGATTCGAATTGACGACCTTGATCCGTTGTAATCTTTTCTGGAACTCCAAATCTAGCAATCCAACCGGAGAAAAACGTTTTTGCAACTGTTTCAGCTCGTATGTCGGACATTGGAAGCGCCTCAGGCCATCTTGTAAAACGATCTACACATGTTAGTAGATACGACATTCCTAGAGAAGATGGTAGTGGACCAACAATATCGACATGAATGTGAGCAAAACGACGAGTTACTTGAGGAAAGGATCCAACTTCGCTGTGAGTATGTCGGTGAACTTTGGAGCGTTGACAATGTAGACACTGTTGGGCCCAGATTTTTATTTCTTTCTTCATGTTCGGCCACACATCGTTTTTGAATTGTTTGAATTGTTGACTTTACTCCGTTATGCGACAGATTATGAATACAGTCAAAAACTAAACGGCGAAAATCTTCAGGAATGAACGGTCTAACATTTTCGGTCGCAAAATACAGATTTTTTATTCGGAAATATTGCAAAGGGTTTCAAACTTAAGGATGTCTGTTGTTCATTTCTTAGAAAAGATTGTAATTCCATATCAGTTTCTTGACTTTTTGCTAGTTTCTCGTAATCAATGACTGATGGACACGAAATTGTTGAGATTCGTGATAGAGAATCAGCGACTATATTGTCTTGTCCGCTTATATGTCGTATATCAGATGTAAATTGTGCCAAAAAATCGAGTTGACGGATTTGGCGTGGTGTAGCATTATCAGAAGATTTCGTGAATGCAAACGTGAGTGGTTTATGATCCGTAAATATTACAAAATCGCGTCCCTCTAGCATATGGCGATAATATTTAACAACGGTATAAGCAGCAAGTAGTTCTCTATCATACGTTGAATTTTTTGGGTATCATCCAACTTACGTGAGAAAAAGCTGAGTGGTTGCCATCCTTTAGGAGTGAGCTGTTGAAGTACGCCGCCGATTGCTGAATCAGATGCATCAACCATGACACAAATTTTAAGATCTTCCGAAGGAAATGCAAGAAAGGCGCAGTTGGCTAGATCACGTTTGCATTTTTGGAAAGCTTTATTTGCTTCATTCGTCCAAATAATAGGCGTATTGTCGTTCTTTTTGTTGCCTTTTTGGAACTCTATGAGAGGAATCTGAATCGAAGCTGCATCTCTTAAGAATCTTCTATAAAAATTTAACATAGCAAGGAACCTTCTAACTTCTTTAACGGTTTGTGGTTTAGGGAAGCCCATAATTACTTTAACCTTGTCAGGAAGTGGACGTATTCCTCTATTGCTAACAAGGTGTCCAAGAAATGAAAGTTCCTGTTGGCCAAATACACATTTATTCACATTGATAACCACGCCATAATCGTTTAGTCGTTGAAACAGAATTTTGAGGTGTATGAAATGTTCCTTTTCGTCTTTGGATGCAACTAGAACGTCATCTAGGTAGACGAAACAAAAATCCAGTCCATGTAAAACTTGATGCATGAACCTTTGAAAAGTTTGAGCAGCGTTTCTTAAGCCAAAAGTCATTGACGTGAAGTCAAATAATCCGAATGGTGTGATTATAGCGGTTTTTGGTACGTCGTCCTTCGCGACAGGTATTCGGTTATAGGCACGAACAAGATCAACTGTTAAAAAAATAGATTTGCCACTCAAACCATGACCAAAATCGTGTATGTGTGGAATTGGATAACAATCGGGAATAGTTTGAGTATTAAGTCGGCGATAGTCTCCACATGGTCTCCAATCTCCATTTTTCTTTGGCACCATGTGTAGTGGACTCGACCAACAACTTTTTGAAGGACGGCAAAGACCTTGTTCCATCATGAATTGGAATTCCTTTTTAGCTATGTCCAATTTATCTGGGGGTAAACGTCGTGGCTTAGCTGCTACTGGAGGACCTTTGGTCTCGATTACATGTTCAACTGTATGTTTTGCTTTTTTAAACGATGTTGGATTAGTGAGCTCTGGAAATTTGGATAATAATTCATGGTACGGTGATGATTTTAGAAGTGTTTTAACTTCTGAGTATCGGGCCATATTTGAGAGTTTACCTTGAACTTCTAAGTGATTTTCGCTATCAATAAGCTTCTTCTGTTTAAGATCGACGAGAAGTCCGAAATGTTTCAAAAATGATAGGATGGTTGACGTCGGCAACTAAAAATCTCCATTTGAATGACTTTTGCAGTCCAAATGATGGGATAAGTAAAATATCGCCATACGTATTGATTGTTGATCCATTTGCCGCGAAAAGTTTGAATTGTGATAGTTTTGATTTATTTTGTAAATTAGAAGAAGGATAAACGGAAACGTCAGCGCCGGTGTCAACCAGAAAGTTTATTTTTAGATATTTGTCGTAAACGAATAGACGACTTGTTTTAGCTTCCCGATTACTTGCGCCTTCTAGTGACCGGGTAGTATGTTTCCCGAGTTATTTCGGAAATTGCAGGGTGATCTACACTTACGAGCATTTACACCAAACCGTGTGTGGAAATAACAATAACCAGCAGTTTGCGAATTGTTCTGGTCTCTACGAAAACCACTCTTCGCTGTAGATTGCTTGATTTTGATTTCATCGACAATGGTGGTTAGTTCCAAAATTTTCTGATGAAGGTGTTCCATCTGTGAAAGGGTCTGTGTAGCGGAAATGGCAGCAGCATATGTTTGCGTTGTGTCAGAAATACGGTCAGCCATCTTAGCGAGCTCTTCTAAAGACCCTGAGGATACGGTGAGTACCGCTTGCATCTGTGTAGGGAGTCGTTGTAGCCAAATTGTTTTCAAAAAATCATCGGTAACATCACTTTTGGCAAGAACTCGCATTTCACGTAGTAACTGGGACGGCATTTTATCGCCTATTTCCGTATATGACATAAGTTCTTTAATGCAATTTTCTTGCGACACAGCAAAATGATCAATTAATCTTTCTTTTAGTTGTTTGTAAGCGGTTGCAGATGGATTTAAAACTATGTCACTTACTATTGTTAAAATATCCTCATCCATTTCTACAATGACAGCGAAAAGTTTTGCTGATTCTGTAGCAATTCCATGTTGTGCTAATTGTGCCTCTGCTAGAACAAACCAAATATTTCGAACTGAATTGTCCCCACATAAGCATCTGCAATAGCCTAAAGAAATTCAAGTCCACGGTTAAGCTGGCCACTCTATAACGTCAACCCCTTCCTTTCTAACTCAATCATTGAATCAGTTCGCGGTATTATTCGGGAGGTTGTCTTGTTGAAATTGCCGTAATAGAGCAACATTTCACTCAGCATAGGGAAGCATGGAATTCTACAAGATTTCGCAGTAAATAAACCTGTTCATTATTCCGTTTATTGTATAGAGGCGTCCAACCACGTTACCAGAAAAGCAGCCGCAGACCATGACATTGCCGCCTCCATGATTTACAGACCGTTTATAGTATAAAGGGTCCAATATTTTATTAACTAGTATATACTCATTCAAATCTGATATTCCGTTAAAAAGTTATATCGACTTCAAAATAGCTAAATTTGTAAAAAAATGTTTAGATGACCAATTTGGAACCCTATAAAACAGCGATGGGCAAATGCACTACCCGGGGTTTTTCCTCTCGCGTGTACATGTGCACACACATTGAATGAGAGCTCGTCTTCATTCAGTCGCGCTAGCTCATTCGACCGACGAGGTTGTGTTGTCGCTAGTTGCTTAGCGTACACATACAGATAAAATGGATGATACATTACAATATATACTCCAAGTATAGGAAAAAAGTTTTAGTATGTATTTTTACCGAAGAATTTATAAACATTTCTAAATACAAGTTTAAATTATTTATTATATTACTGTAGAAATGTATATATTATTTTCTTTTTGTCCAAATTAAATAAACGAAATTTTTAAAATAATTTTAATTATTTATATTATTACTATTTATAGATTTTTAAATAAAATGTTTATGAACACCTAAATATACCAAAAAAAGTTGGACACGCGAAAACGGTTAGTAGAAAAAATAAAGAATTAATTAAATAAAGAATATGGCATAATCAATACGAGTATGCAGATCTTTTCTTCGAAAATTTCGATTGATTACTTTACATAGCATAATAAATATGTATGTATGTGGCTAATCATAACATATTTAAAGTTCGATTTATTTATGTACGCGTATAATAACCCAAAATATACTTCATGATGTTCGTTGTCCACTTCATTTATTATCTTACCCAACAAATATATGTTAGGAAAATGCAAATACCATTTCTCGCAGTGCATAAAGAGAGTGTTAACACTTCTCACAAATACATAAACATTTTGTAGAAGTATTGTGTGCCCATCTAAATTCATAAATATTCAGAGTGGGTCGGTTTCCTTTGGAATTACCCCATACTTTCCATTTATTTAGACACTTTTTTGTATGATTTTTGAAATCATAAATTTTTGTGTCATGATTTTTTAAATATTATTGACATATCCTTCTAAAATTTCGCATTTATGATTCGTATATCGCAACATTTTTTGAATATTTTTGCATATTTCGCATATCACAAATATGCAAAAAATATGCGCCTGTTTTTCGATTCCTTTTTCTTTCAAAAGAAGGTCCAATCAGAATTTTTCTATCAATCTGCAAAAAATATGCAATTGCATATAATCCGAGGTCTAATAACAACATATATTATATATGTATTTGGTTAATAAAATCTATTTTTATTACAGAAACGTTGATTTGATTTAGAAATTTAGTAGCCCAGCAAATACTCGCATTACCGGTAACCTGGCGGGAATGTAAAATTCAAAAGAAATAACGACTTACCATTTAGCCACACTTCAGATAATTTTTTATGGGCATGATTTTGGAGGAGAGTAATTCTATGCAAGCATACAAAGAGTTAACACATAACAACTTACACTCACGCTTAAGAATACGAGTATACCACATATAAGTAGTTATTATTGCCATTGAGTTGAGTACCTCCTTACCAATAATGATGTAATACGCATATGGACACTTCCGCGGGTCGCGAACTTACGTTCGTACGCCTTTGACGTAAAATAAATATAGAAAACAAAAATATTACCCGCAGTTTTTTGGTCATTCGACAGTATATTGGTAGCTACATGTTTATGTAGTGTAAAAGACGGGTTTCATAGATTTTTGTACCCTCCACCATAGGATGGGGGTATATTCATTTTGTCACTCCGTTTGTAACACCTCTAAATATTGATCGGAGACCCCATAAGGTATATATATTCTTAATCGTCGTAAAATTCAAAGACGATTTAGCCATGTCCGTCCGTCTGTGGTAATCACGCTACAGTCCGCAATAATAGAGCTAGGTTGATCAAATTTGGTACAAATACTTCTTATAGTTGCAGGTTGTTTGGGAATGCAAATGGGCCATATCGGTCCATATTTAGATATAGCTCCCATATATAGCATCTAACTTGATGTGATTCCTACTGTTCTCATCTACTATATTTTTCTTGTATTTTCGGTGTTATTTTCTTTAGGTTTGAGTTATTTTGTGAGGTCACATGCTATCCATGGTGGAGGGTATATAAGATTCGGCATGGCCGAACTTAACGCTTTTACTTGTTAGTTTTCATAATGATAGCAATAAACATGTGGTCACAAACGTACGCGAAATAGAAGTCAACTTCGGCTGAATCTAGTAAAATGCAAAAATCTGCGAAATGGAACGGAATGTTATAAACCTATTAATTTATTGTAAAAAAGCATTAATGTAGCACAATAAATTAGTATTTACACAATAAATTATCTCTATTGTTTTTTCTAATTAGCTTAAGTACTGGTCGCGAACGTACGATTTTTCCATCTGTTTTAACCGTTAAATTAACCATTAATCGAATTTTTTTTGGTCTCCTTGCATTTATCTCTTCTTAATTGATAATAGAGAGATTTTGTAGAAAGAGGGCAAATATAAAAATGTCTTTAAAAGTAGCTGTTATTCACAATAAAATACGATGATTATCAACATTTTATTTTATTTTTCGGCCGTGGTTTACCATTCCGCATAATTGCCGATATATACTGTAGGGACATACATACTGTTACAACATTGAACACACCCATAACAATAGTAAAATTGAACATACCCTATTAATACCACGTGGATTATGAAACCTAACCTCTTAGCGTTAGTTTGTAACGGGAATTCAAAATTGTTTCAGTTTTCCCCATGGAGTGGTCAGACAATGAGAACCGCATCGCTGTTATAGCACTTTTTAAGTGGAATAAAAAAACGACATTTTCAAAACGCTCCGCCCGTTGGGAATTAGTCGTAGTTTCGTCTACCGGCGGATAAAACTGTTTGAGGAGACTGGAGATGTCGAAGACCGAAGACGGTCGGGACGCCCTCATACTGTTCGAACGCCGCAGGTCATCAATGCCGTCAAGTCAAGAATTCTGCGAAATCCGCTCCGAAAACAGAAAGTAATGGCCCATGAGATGAATATTACGCAAAAATCCATGAGTCGAATTATCAAAAAAGACTTGGAACTTAGGGCTTTCAAACGCCGCACTGGACATCTGTTGACTGCAGCTTAAAAATAGGAAAGAAAAATGCAGACGTCTTTTGGTGCAGCACACTGAAAAATCTTGTTCACAGATGAAAAAATTATTACCGTGCAAGAAAAATTTAACAAACAAAATGATAGGGTGTATGCACGGTCGTCTAAGGAAGCATCTGAACTGATTCCACTGGTCGAAAAAGGCCATCGTCCAGCTCCAGTCATGGTTTGGTGGGGTGTCTCAAGGGATCACTGACTTGCATTTCTGTAAACAAGGGGTCAAAACATCGGCCAAAGTTTACCAAGAAACCGTTTTGGAAGCTGTTGTGAAGCCACTTAACCATTCTCTATTCCAAAACCAGGCATGGACTTTCCAGCAGGATTCTGCGCCGGCCCATAAGGCTAAAACGACCCAGACTTGTCTTCGAAACAATCTACCAGCTTTCATTTCATCTGAAGAATGGCCCTCTGGAAGCCCTGATTTAATTCCACTGGATTACAAATTGTGGACAGTTTTACACTGGATTACAAATTGTGGACAGCCACAAAAAATACTCGTACCCCAACATCACTTTCCCAAAGGACGAGGTGCGTGCGGCTATTGATGATTGGCCAGTGGCATGTGTGAAATCCAAATGTGGGATGAATGCTTGCTTTTTGTTTACAATATATACAACAAATTTGGTCCAAAAGCATTCATTAATTTTAATGTTATTGCATAAAATGTGTGTAACAGTATTTATGTCTCTACTAAGTATATATCTTGTACGAGAACATTTTATTTCCTTTTTTCCACTGGTCGCCCAAAAAAAGTAATATTTCAAAATATCGAAAGAAGTTGGCAAAGAAATGCACCGAATAGTAGCACATTATGTGAAGGCATGTGTTGTAAAGCCTGTGCTGGTGGTTCTCCCTCTTCTTCCATATTGTGTTCTAATTTTTCTGATGAATTTTTATTTTATGTATTTATATTTATTAAACAATTAATATTTTCCACCTTTTTGGTTTAAAGTCCACAGATAAACTTGATATTCACACTGTCACTAAAGTCGCACAGCGGGAGAAACTGGAAAAAAATTGGGAAATAAGAAACAAAACAAAAAAGCAATAACAGAGTTATATACGAAAACTAGTTTCTGTGAAACCTTCAGGGCTGCTGACGATACCTGTGGAGAACTGATTTTAGTATAAATACAGTAATCCCTCGATTTACGTCGTCATTGGTTCCGCAAAATAGCATAAGTACTTCCAACGTATGCAACTTACCAAAAAAAAAAAGATTTTCCACTAAAGTCGCACAGCGGGAGAAACTGGAAAAGAATATAAAAAAATTGGGAAATAAGAAACAAAACAAAAAAGCAATAACAGAGTTATATACGAAAACTAGTTGCTGTGAAACCTTCAGGGCTGCTGACGATACCTGTGGAGAACTGATTTTAGTATAAATACAGTAATCCCTCGATTTACTTCCAACGTATGCAACTTACCAAAAAAAAAAAGATTTTTCGACAAAAAATCGTCCAAAATCGAAAAAAAAACAGTTTTTACGAAAAAATGATATCGCCATCGTTTTAAGCGCACAATTTTACCTTGGATGGGATGTATTTAAAGAATTTGAAATCGGCGAATTTTTTTTAACATACCTACTATGTCGTAGTGGAACTTTTTTTTCCTCATGCCAAAAGCTATCGAAAAATCGATGGCACAATATCGGCTAATTTTTGTCCTTACAAATCGGCCCGGTCTAATGCTTATGCAACTCGTCTTAAATCAAAAATAAATGCACTGTTATTGGAATACAAACGGCCTAAGCCAACACATAAATGAGGTAGAAAATTTTCTCCGAAACAACTGTATAGATATTTTATTAGTCTCTGAGACAAATTTCTCAATAAGAAATTGTTTTAGGATACGTGGTTATTCCACATACGACTGTAAACACCCTAGCGGGAGAGCCTGTGGTGGTACAGCTCTTTTTATCCAAAATAAAATTAAACAGTATCTTATGCTTGAATATATGACGGAGCATATACAAGCAACTTCTATCCCTATCACAGGCACAAATCTGGTGATATCGTCGATATATTGTCCTCCTAGGTACAATATTAACGAAGACCAATTCATGGAGTTCTTCCCCACACTTGGCAAACAGTTATTGGTACAGGTGAATATAATGCCAAGCACACATTTTGGGGCTCTCGCCTAACTACTCCAAAAGGTAGACTACTATTAAAGGTGATAACATCTGATGTAGCGGTCACCCAACATATTGGCCCTTAGACCTGATAAAACGCCAGACCTTACTGATTTGTCTGTAACAAAAAATGAACAAATATCTCTATATTCATCCCTTGATCTATCATCGGATCATTCGCCTACCATTTTGACACTGATTTACAACAATGATGAAAATGGGTGTGACAATTTGGCCAATAAGTATACCATTTGGTTGAAATATAAACAAGTAAAAGCATTAAGTTCGGCCATGCCGAATATTATATACCCTCCACTATGAATGTTCCAATTCATTAAATTTATTATTGAATCTTTCATTATTAAACAATGAAAATAACATTAAGTGGACAAATGTTAACCTAGAATACTATTCTCTGGGTTATTGCCATTGGGAATAAACCATTGAGACTTTACACGATTTTTAACTTTAACAAAAGTTTAACATTTCAAATTTAGGAATTCATAATTTAATTTTTGTATTGAAAAATGGAAAAATTTTTGGATATGGAGCAAATCATAAAGCTATATTTTTGTTTAAGTAAATTAAAAAAAAAACGAACCCTGCTACTTAGGCCCCAAATTCTTTAGCCAAACTCTTCACCTGAAAAATGTGGTATTTATGGCTTAAAAAAGCTTTTTTGAGAGATACATCTACACGGGGACTACAACAAAATAAAATGTTATTTGTATACATTTTATTGAGATGAATTCTTGCCAAAATAGAATACAAACTGCGTCGAATGTTCTGTGAAAATTTGAAGAAAATCGAGGAGAGAGCAATTTTTTCTACAAAGGTTTTTTCAAGAAAAACGTTCGTAAAATTTTTTTTCCTCAAAATGTCGCATTGTGTTGTCCACTTTAAAACAAAGTAAACTAAAATCGGTTCAGCCGTTCGAGATTAATTACAAATTTCGTAAAACAGAAAAACTAATTTTTCAAAAATTAAAGTGCCTGTTTAGGTTGGGGTGGGGGTTTTGTTTGTTTTCTTTAGTTTATTTATTATCTTTGTATATCTTACTTTACGTTCTTTTATTTATTGATTTTCCTTGCCTTTCACAAATAAAAGATTATGTTTATTTCAATGTTTTCATTTTAGTATTTCGTTTTATTTTCTAGATTTAATAGTTTATAAGTATATAGCTGGCCCGGTCCACTTCGTTGCCCCAGATTTCAGATTTCCGATCCCGTTCATTTATGGACTAATTACGTAGACTGACACCAAATATGTATGCACAAAATTACATTGATCTCTCTAACAAATTGCTCAAGATATATTAAACACAAAATTACAGCACTCTTGCTAACAAATTGTGCAAAATATATCAATTTAAAATATTGACTTATATGGTCGGGGCCACACCCATTTGTCCGATCCCGCTCATTTTTGGACCAGTCACGTAGACTACTACCAGATACATATACGAAAAATTCCAGCACTCTCGCTAACAAATCGTGTTAGATATCTCAATTTCAAAATTTGGCTTATATGGGCTGGGCCACGCCCGTTGGTCTGATTCCGTCCATTTTTGGACCAATAACGTAGACTGCCACCAGATACATGCATAAGCACTAAATTGCAGCACTCTCGCTAACAAATTGTTCAAGATATCACAATTCTAAAATTTGGCATATATGGGCGGGGACACGCCCATTAATCAGATTCCGCCCATTTTTGGACCAAACACGTAGACTGCTATAAGATACATGTACAGAAAATTTCAGCACTCTCGCTAACAAATCGTGTAAGATATCTCAATTTAAAAATTTGGCTTATATGTATGGGCTGGGCCACGCTCTTTGGTCTGATCCCGTCCATTTGTGGACCAATAACGTAGACTGCCACCGGATACATACATATGCACTAAATTGCAGCACTATCGCTAACAAATTGTTCAAGATATCACAATTCTAAAATTTGGACCAATAACGTAGACTGCCACCGGATACATATGCACTAAATTTCAGTACTCACGCTTGTTCAAGTTGTCACAATTCTAAAATTTGGAATATATGGTCGGGGCCACGCCCATTGGTCTGATTCCGCCCATTTTTATTTTTAGACCAAACACTTAGAGTGCTACCAGATACATGTACACAAAATTACAGCACTCTCACTAATAAATTGTGCAAGATATCTCAATTTCAAAATTTGGTTTATATGGGCGGGGCCACGCCCTTTGGTCCGATCCCGTCTATTTTTGGAACAATCACGTAGACTACCACCAGATATATATGTACAAAATTACAGCACTCTCGCTGACAAAATTTTCAAGATATCTCAATTTTGAAATTTGACTTATATGGGCGGGGCCACGCCCTATGGTCCGATCCCGCCCATTTTGGAACCAATCGCGTAGACTACCACCAGATACATATACACAGACTTACAACACTTTCTCTAATATATTGTGAAAAATATCTATATTTCCGCCCATTTTTGGACCAATCACGTAGACTACCACCACATACATATGCACAACATTACAGAACTCTCGCTAACAAATTGTGCAAGATATGTCCATTTCAAAATTTGGTTTATATGGGCGGGGCCACGCCCATTGATCCAATCCCGCCCATTTTTGGACCAATCACGTAGACTACCACCAGATGCATATGCACAAAATTACAGCACTCTCGCTTACAAAATGTTCAAGATAAGTCAATTTCAAAATTTGGCTTATATGGGCGGTGCCACGCCCATTGGCCCGATTCCGCCCATTTTTCGACCAGTCGCGTAGACTGCCACCAGATACATATACACAAAATTGCAGCACTCTCGCAAACAAATTGTGCAAGATATAGCATTTTTTTAATTTAGCTTATATGGGCGGTGCCACGCCCATTGGTCCCATCCCGCCCATTTTTGGACCAATCACGTTGACTGCCACCAGATACATATGTAAAAAATTACAGCACTCTCGCTAACAAATTGTGCAAGATATCTCAATATTAAAATTTGTCTTATGTGGGCGGGGCCACGCCCACTTGATATGTCGAAAATTCAAGTACCCTATTTTCACCACGCCCCGAACGTGTACATTCTGTGAAAATTTGAAGAAGATCGGTCCAGCCGTTTAGACGTCTATACGGTACAAACAAACCAACAAACAAACAAACCAACAAACAAACAAGCAAACAAACACACATTCTTCTTTATATATATAGATAGATTTAATTTTAGTTGTATTTTAAATTAACTTTAATTTGTATTTATTAACATTTATTTGTTTGATCTTTAGTTACACTTATTTCTTAAAATAACTATGTTTGGTTTTTTGTTATTTCGTGGCGAACAATTGAAAGGGTCGAAATAGAATGCCAATGTCTGTCTCTGGTTCACACAAGTGAAGCAGAGAAGCAGATTTGGCAATGATAATAGAATTAGGCACAACAACAACAACACGCACTCCGTTGCCTATGCGACGATCATAGGCAGACGAGAGTGTTGCTGATATTGTTGTTGCTGTAGCCCTTCTCTCTGTCATCGACTGCTTGCATGCTTCTCTGCTTTGAATACAGCAGAGAAGCATGCAAAGTGAAAGAATAGGAAAAAACTGAGAAGGTCAGTTACTTCTTTGCTAGGTATATAAACAATGAAGGGAAAAGAAAGAATGTATGAATGTACATTAGATAGGGTCGTTACATGTGTTATTTACATATGTACATATATGACTTAATGACTACTGGATATGTTTATAAATATGCAAATAGTTTAATGTCGTTGAACATTAAACAGTGCCCATAAAATGTTTTAAAAAACAAGTAAGAAAGTTTCAGTCGGGTAAACCGACTAAGGTATACCCTCACTTTGTGAGTAATGTAATATATAACATTACACCAATAAATCTGTCAATTTGTGTGGGAGGTACCAGAAGGGGTTTTCCAAATACACATATTTTTCGGTAAACAGTACATTCTTAAATACATTGCATTGTGCTGAACTATAAGCGTTTATGTGCACTGGTATATTAAAGTTACGAGCTATGTAATTTTGGTATGAGTTGGTCATTTTGTGTGGGAGGTACAAAAAGGGGCGGGGTGATAACGCCCACTTTTTACAGGACTATAGGCACTATAACAGCATTACACTGTACAAAATTTCAAGTATTTGTATGCACTGGTATTAAAGTTACAAGCCGTTTACTTTTGGTACGAAACGGTCCATTTGTGTGGGAGGTACCAAAAGGGGCTGTACAATAATGCCCATTTTTTACCGGACTATAGGCGCTACAAAAACATTATACTGTAGAAAATTTCAAGCATTTTTATGCACTTGTATTAAAGTTATAAGCAGTTAAATTTTGATGCAAAATGGTCCATTTGTGTGGGAGGTACCAAAACGGGCATGTCAACTTCACCCATTTTTCTCGAGTTATTAGCGACTAATATACTAATATTATGTGCAGAATTTCAAAAGATTCGAATAAGTAGTATAGAAGTTATTAAAGAATCAATATTTCACTAAATTTTAACCCTTTGTGTGGGAGGTACCAGAAGGAGTAGACCAATATGGCCCATCTTCGAACTCATCCGGAGATAGATCAAAATATTACCACATACCAAATTTGAAGTCAATCGGTTACTCCTATCGAGAGTTATCGTGCGCACCAGCCAGCAGACACACAGACAGACAGACAGACAGACAGACAGACAGACAGACGGACGGACATTGCTCATTCGACTTAAAATGACCCAAAACGGATTTCCTCCGAACATACTTAGGGTCTTAGATCACTCCTTCGATGTGTTACACTTTTTTCCGTAGCAAATGATATATACCCTCGTCACACTAAAGTGAGGGTATAAAAATAGCGAGATCTTATTTTACCTATTTGTAACTGCTTATTAACATTTTAGCCATAAATAAACTATATAGGTCGATATTAAGCATACCGGCCCCTCGGTGATAAATTATCGTGTGTCACTGGTCGGAACGATGAATATGCATCCGATGGCGGTATGTAGTGCTGTGATGGTCTTGTTTGCATTCTGAGGCACTGGGATGAGTCGTGGTTGAGATCCAGAGGGGGATTCTCGCTCATATGGTGGGGAAGCTCTTGTTGTTGGTCGTGGTAGTAACTTAGGTCGTTTCTTAACCTGCTTGAGAGTTCGTGGAGGGCGCAATGTAGGTGGTGGTGGTGATGTGGTCTGCCTATCATCCCGAGCATGGTGTCCATATCCATAGGTCGCTGGTTCATCCGGCTCGAACAAATGTTGAGGAGTTTATGGAAGTCTAGGTTTAAGTTGGTTTCAGTTTTTGATTAAAAATGATTAATGTCTAGGTTTGTTACCCTTTGTTTTTCCTTGGTTTGTAAAATGAAAACAACAGTTTAGAATTTGTTTTGTATTATTGAATTTAACAATGGTGAATAAATACAATGGTTTTTATTTAATACTAGCCTACCCGGTGCGCTTCGCAGCCCCCATCTTTTATCTATTTTCTGTTTAGGGTACTGTAAAATATCTATACCTCTTTCTTTCAAAATGACATGATTATGACATATGGTGCAAAATGAAGAAGATTTTCCCCTAGTTTATATTGCAATAACTACATTCACACCCTGCTACAATATAAAACCATGTTTGTCCCACTGTGTCTATAAAGGTACGAATTTAAAAATCTAAAGTGAATCGCTCCATAGTACCACATTTAACCCTTTCTGTGTCGTAATTAACCAATTTTGCACGATTGTACAATATTTTAAAATGATAATTGATATTTCAAGATCCAAATTCGCAAGCTTAGGGCGTATTTCAACATTTTTGTGCCCTATCTGTTCCATTTATTAAACTTGTTTTCCCCCACGGTTTAAGTAGAAGAACCAATTTGGAAAAACAATTTCTTAGCTTTGGCTTATGCTGTAAGATCTACCTTTGCACTCAGGGACCACATTCAACACCTTTTGCACCACTGTCCCATATTAAACACTTTTTATTACACTGTGCTTCTAAAGTACGAATTTTTATACATATCTGGGACTATTTTGTTCCCTTTTTTCTCCACTTATCACATTTAACCATTTTACCGCATTTAACTTTTTTGCTTCACCGTACCATATTTAACCCTTTTTGCTCCACTAAACCATATTTAACAAATTTTTTCCCCTCTGTAACATGTTGAAAAATTTTTGCTTACCCCAACTGCATCATAATTTTAACCTTTTTGCGCCACAGTGCTACATTTTTGCAGTGCATCATAATTTTAACCTTTTTGCACCACAGTGCTACTAAAAGCATACATTTAGAAAAAAAAACATTCTTATTTCATATTTAACTTACCCTCTCTCCCTGCATCCATATTTTTACCCACTGTACTAAATCTAAGTTTTCTGACCCACTGTGCTATATTTAACCTTTTAGGTCCACTGAATCAAATTTAACACCTTTTTGTCCTACTATATTTTGTCCACTATATTTTACCATTTTTGCCCCACTGTACCATAGTTAACACATTTTTGCCCCACTGTTCCATAGTAAACTCTTTTTGCCCCACTGTACCATTTTTAACCCATTTTGTTCCACGTTACCATATTTTACTATTTGTGCCCACTGTAACCATTTTTGTCATACTGTACCATAATTAACCATTTGTGTCCCACTGTACCATTCTAACACATTTTTCCCCCACTGTTCCATAGTTAAAGCTTTTTGCCCCACTGTACCATATTTAACCCATTTTGTCCCACGTTACCATATTCAACTAATTGTGCCCCACTGTACTATAGTTAACCCTTTTTGCCCCACTGTGTCATATTAAACCCTTTGTTTCACTGTACCATGTTTAACAGTTTTTGCCCCACAGTACCATATTTAACCCTCTTTGCTCCACTGTACAACTTTAACACAGTTATGCCCCATTGTACTGTATAGTTTACCATTTTTGTCACACTGTACCATATTTAACCTTTTTTGCCTCACTGTATCATAGTAAATAAATTTTTGCCCCACTGTTCCATAGTTAACGCTTTTTGCCCCACTGTACCATTTTTAACCCATTTTGTTACACGTTACCATATTTTACTTTTTGTGCCCACTGTAACCATTTTTGTCATACTGTACCATATTTAACCATTTGTGTCCCACTGTACCATAGCTAACAAATTTTTTCCCACTGTTCCACTGTTCCATTGTTAAAGCTTTTTGCCCCACTGTACCATATTTAACCCATTTTGTCCCACGTTACCATGTACCATAGTTAACCCTTTTTGCCCCACTGTGTCATATTAAACGCTTTGTGTCACTGTACCGTATTTAACAGTTTTTGCCCCACTGTACCATATTTAACCCTCTGTGCTCCACTGTACAATATTTAACACAGTTATGCCCCACTGTACTGTATAGTTACCCATTTTTGTAACACTGTACCATATTTAACCCTTTTTGCCCCACTGTATCATAGTAAATACATTTTTGCCCCACTGTTCAATAGTTAACGCTTTTTGCCCCACTGTACCATTTTTAACCCATTTGTCCCACTTTACCATATACATATAATTATTTTTACCCCACTGTACCATAGTTAACCCTTTTTGCACAACTGTGCCCCATTCAACTCATTATCTCACTGTACAAAATGTTTACCTACTGTACCATATTTAACAAATTTTTGTATCAATGTACCGTACTCGTATTTAAAATGTGTCTCCACGCTAGCGTACTTAAACCTTTTTCCCCGACTGTGACATTTGTAATCATATTTTCTCCACTCCACTATTTAACCGTTTTTGACAACAGTGCTTGTTTAAGTACGATTTTACTGAATTTTGTTGATATCATTAATTTCTCTAGGTGCATAGATTAGCACATTTATCGTACGTTAACGCTCGTTGAAATCTGCCTACTCCTCGTTACTACATCCTTGCAATATTTGATTTGCAGATTTCAACGAGTATTTGTTTTTCTTTGACACTTGCTCCGCCACCTCTCTCCATCTTGGACTTTCGTTCGGTACGCATCACATATCGCTAAGTACATCTTGCTGTACATACATAAACAAAGGTAATCTTCGTTACCCTTTCTTACTAAATAAAGCTACGCTTTACTATCGTCGAAAAAACTAAGGGCCTGTTTCTGTAACTTTTTTTCGTTCGTCTACTGCGAACGATCAAAAATCACTCATTTATTCCGAGAAATCTATAAGTCACAGAAGTTTATAATTCGTTGTGTCTATAGAAAATCATGTCAAAAGCTTGTTCCTAAAATATTTCTAACCTGCGTTTTATAGAATTCAAGTAATAGCTGAGAGAATTTTGATCGTTCGCCGTAGACGAACGAAAATAAGTTACAGAAACAGGCCCTAAACTTCTTGTGTTTTATTTATTTTCTATTTGCCCATTGCATTTCTGCATCGCCGCTACTACCTACACACACACATCGTTCCCCCCACTCCTGAGCTATCGTTGTTCTTGTAATTGGTTATTGGAGTTTGTCATAGAAGGGATTTCGTCGATTCGCTTACCCTTACCTCCCTTGCTGGCAAACTCCCCACCTAAACATTGGTCGCATTGAGCCGGATTGAAGCTGCTCTTCCCTTTGTTTCGTTTTAGCTGCTTTCCTACGGAAAACATCGGTGCTTCAGCCACTCATCACCAATCGTACTAACAAAAAGGTAACGTACTCTCAGTTTTCCTAAGTAGTGAGCAACGCGAGTGTTTTTTTGTTCAAAAATAAATTAGAAATACATACAAATATACCCTACGGTATAATATTAGTCGACTTTCGAGTAATCTATCGCGATTTTTCTCAAAATATACAGTCCACGTTGTCGTTGTAATAGTGCTAAATCACTTTAAAGTCTATCGGGAATACCTATATTCCAATACAAAACATTAATAATTTATTTCGGTTCTTTTTGTTCGCCTTAAATTATTCCATTTCGGTTGGTTTTGTTCGCGTTAAAATATTAAAACAATTCTCAATTACATATTTCTTTAGTTGCGTTGTGTAGTGTGTTGCACGTTTATTTGTACATTCGGCATTGTTGTATGTATGTATTTCCAATCTCAGTGCAGTCGTCCCTACTGCATGAGAGGCTATCTAGCTTAATTACAACAAAAACAGGAACACTCTCCAACCGTCTTGCATTAGACATTCGTATACGACCCCGTACACCCTACATTCGGTCAATTGGACATAAATTGGAAATTTTCGTTATAAAAGTTTTATATTATTAAATTTTTTCGTTCGCGCTCTACGAGCTTATTCTTGGTGGCAAATTCGTTGTTTAATCTTGTCGTTGCACTCTACAGTCAGCCATAGTCACCCTACGGTCAGTACAGTTGGCGAAATATAAATTTTAAATTGATTTTTTTAATTTTTGGCGTTTTTCTTGGGGTTTTATATCATTTGGTTTAGTCGTGTACCTCCGCGTACCCTACATTCGATCATAGTGTGACAAAATTTGCTAATTTTGTAGAATACAGGAATTTTCTGTTAGCATAACTACTTTTTTAATTCGGATTGAGAAAACAATTTGTAATTTTCGTGCCTTTTAACTATTTTATTTATTTATTTATTTATATGAATTACAATACAAAGTAAATTTATATTCTAATTTTAAGGTCCAGGGAAAGGCCGGGTTACAAAGACCATATGGCTGAATTTTGCAGCGACAGACCAGAGCCTCTGGTGGGAATCGAACCCACGACCCCCAAACTCATAGGCGAGTAAGCTACCAACTCGCCTACTGGGGCGCTCACCCCCCTTTTAACTAATTTACTGGTATTATTCGATACTTTTTTTTAAATTTGGTTAACGCTTTTTCTCAAGTTTTCGCTTCTTTTTGAAATTGTTTTCTTCAGATTTCAGACGTTTTTACATTTCTTGTGTCCTTCTCGTTTCTTGTACGGTTCTTCGACCACCTCTATTCTCATTTTTACACAACTTGTTGTCAGTCATCGCTTAAGCCAAAAATGTCGCTTTCTTCTCTTCATTTATTTATAAGAGCTTCGGATGCTCTAGTTAAATTTGATGCAAATTTCAGAGTTAAGAAATATGACGACCTGGATGTCTACAGTTTAGAAGTTAGTAGTACCGAATTTAAAAGACTATGGGCTAATACAAAAGAAACCTTCGAAAAATGTCTTAATGACTTGGACTCTTCCGAAATCAACTTGGTGGATAGTAAATATGACGCGTCATATCAATCTTATATGAATTGTCTGTCCGCAATAAATAGGAAGTTGTCCCTATTCAAACATCGTGCCTTGTTACCTTCCTACCAACCTGTGGTTGTAGAAAACCCAATAGAGCTCGTTTCACCCCCAGGTTCACATTCGGCTGAATCTATGGCGGATACGTCTGTCCTCTCACGAACTTCCAGCGCTGTGACGCAGACTCAGACCATTATTCCCAAAATCGCTGATTCTGGCGTTAGTCATAATTTGAATTTGCCCCCGTGTGACATTGACGTATTTCAAGGGGATTTTTTGTCGTGGCCTACCTTTCGGGACCTATTTTCGGCGATATATATCAACAATTCGCGTCTTAGTGACATTAAACGACTTTGTCACCTGGTCCAAAAAACCAGCGGTGAAGCACGGGAAATAGTTTCGAAATTCCCTCTCACCCACAGGAGCTTCGCTTTGGCCTGGAAAGCATTGAAAGATGCGTGTGACAACACACGCATTCTTGTGAGTAATCACCTAAAGCTCCTCTTTGCTCTTCCCGTACTAGACTGCGATACTAGCTCGGGTTTAAAGACAATACAACGGGGAATAAATGGGTATCTTTCGACAATGGCGGTCTACGACGTCGTGACTGCCCATTGGGATCCCATATTCGTCTTTCTGTGTATCAGTCGTTTGCCGAAAATTACAGTAACTCTATGGGAACAGAGTATAAAAAATAAGTCGTCCCTATCCTCCTGGCAGGACTTAGATTCTTTCCTCACGGAAAGAATTCAAACTTTAGTTTGTGTTAGGGATCTAAAGGGTATTGACTCTGAGAAAAAGCCAGCGGTGAAGGACAACAAGTCGCATTCTACGTGTTTCTTGACCGCTGCTTAGTTCTTACCTCGGTTTTTTGGGTTCCTTTTAAAATGATAATTCAAGTGGTAGGTTTCAATGATTTTAGTTTTATTTGTAACGAGTAACTTACATTTTTTGTTTTGTGGAATTCATATAATCTATGTGTTTACAGGAATGTGTGAAAATGTGACCAGTGTGTGTTTTATTGTTGACAATTTTAATGTATTTTAATTTCTCTTAGTTTTCAAATTTAGTTCTAATGTTAATTGTTTTTGTATAAAAAAAAATTCACAATTTAATTTCTTAATGTTTAATGATTTGTTTAATTCAATGTTCAACTAATGTTCAATGTTTTTATGTGTCTTCAATTTAACGTTTGAGTCGGGTCTGCTTTCTGTAATTGCAGATAAATATATATATAAAACTTAACACTTTACACTTTAAACTTTAAACTTTAAACTTAAAACTTATTCACTTTTCACGGGAGAGAGGCGCACGGTTTTAATAGTCGTTGAAACGAGACTGATTTTTTCTGTTTGCCGGTCAGAGCTCCAAACTTAGTCGAAGCCCTTGACTTTGATGGCGACAAAACAACATAAGCAAAAAAAAAAGAAATGAACGAAGAAACGCACTCGCACTGCTATGTGTACATAAATGCATTGGAATGCGCGTGAGTATATACATACTCACCCCCACATTCATGTATACAAAGCTGCGCCGCAGTCACCGTTTACACTGATGTTCAAAAGTGTGGGTCACCTTTGAACATTCCCCCCCCCCCCCCCCGTGATTCAGTGATTACAATTGATACCTGTTCTGGGTCTAATCTCTCCGACGAGTAGCGCCGACGACAGGTGCTGCCAAAACGTAACCCAAGATAGTTTTGAATGCCCTCACATCCCCTTCGCCCGTGGCACGTACCTCGTCTTCTCGCAAGCAAGCAAGCAGATCTATGGGGTCCTTCCCTCTAGGGTCTACATCCGCAAGGTCGGATCGACGAAACTGATGTGTAGGGTCTTCTATGATTGGGTCAGAATAGGGTCGTCGTGGAAGCTCATGGGTGACCTGGGCCGTTGTTCTGACCATAATAGAATGACGGTCGTGTCGTGGTTTGATTTGGATCTTGACAAACCGATTCCCCTGCCGGTACCTGGTTGGCAAACCCAATCTGGAAACTGTGGAAGCTGCCATCCTGGAGAACGGTATGCTTTGGTTTAGCAGGGCGCGAACAACCTTGAATTCCTCCCCTTCAGTTACAAGTCTCACCGTCGCCGTCGGAATAAAAACATTGGTGCGTCGAACCGCCGGCTCCGTCGGTGTCTCCCTGCCCAATTGGTCCTCTAGTTGCGGGGCCCCATGGAGCATGGTGTGGTGTCGTACGTCACATTCACGGCATGCGGTCAATGCTGGACAGTCTGGCGCAAGATGACTTCTTGCCAGGCAATTCCGGCCGTACCCCCTCCTTTCGACAACCTCATACCTCTGATAAGGCGAGAAATGCCGAAAGGTAGGGCACGTCCTAATCGCGTGGTCGGACTGGCACAGACCGCAGGAGTACTGCCATGAGGATGGGCGAGGGTTCCGATCCAGACGACGGTTGGAGCTGTTGAGTCGACGTTCTGGGGAAGGGTCACGACTTGGGGCGGGAGTGGGTAGTCGCGCAGCCATATCTGGAATAAAAGAGATGCGAGTACCAACTTCTTTTACAAATAAATAGAGTGTTAGTCAATCTGAAAATAGTTTGACGATTTTCGTTATCGGTCTACTAACTACTCCGTGTGCTGTCCGAATATCTACGACCCTAATGTTTTTATCAGTTCCAAGGTAAGTTCTTGCTATACGACCTAATTTCCATTCAGTCGGGGCCAATCTCTCATCTTTAATTACAATCAAATCGTCTTCCTTTAAATTTTCTGTTTGATACTTCCACTTATATCGACGATGTAGCTCATTTAAATACTCAGTTTTCCATCTTTGGCAAAAATATTGAGAGATAATTTTTAATCGTTTCCATCTATTGGCTAGGGTGAGGTTTCCGTCTGAAACATCTGGTTCTGCTGGGGTCAAAATGGAGGTACCTATCAGAAAATGAGCTGGGGTAAGAGGATTTAAATCGGAAGGGTCGTTGCTGGCTGGACTTAGGGGTCGAGAATTAAGACAGGCTTCAATTCGCGCTAAAATGGTCGAGAATTCCTCAAAGGTAAAATTCATTTGCGGTATAAATTTTCGTAGATGTGTTTTGAATGATTTAACTCCCGCCTCCCACATATCTGGAATAAAAGAGATGCGAGTACCAACTTCTTTTACAAATAAATAGAGTGTTAGTCAATCTGAAAATAGTTTGACGATTTTCGTTATCGGTCTACTAACTACTCCGTGTGCTGTCCGAATATCTACGACCCTAATGTTTTTATCAGTTCCAAGGTAAGTTCTTGCTATACGACCTAATTTCCATTCAGTCGGGGCCAATCTCTCATCTTTAATTACAATCAAATCGTCTTCCTTTAAATTTTCTGTTTGATACTTCCACTTATATCGACGATGTAGCTCATTTAAATACTCAGTTTTCCATCTTTGGCAAAAATATTGAGAGATAATTTTTAATCGTTTCCATCTATTGGCTAGGGTGAGGTTTCCGTCTGAAACATCTGGTTCTGCTGGGGTCAAAATGGAGGTACCTATCAGAAAATGAGCTGGGGTAAGAGGATTTAAATCGGAAGGGTCGTTGCTGGCTGGACTTAGGGGTCGAGAATTAAGACAGGCTTCAATTCGCGCTAAAATGGTCGAGAATTCCTCAAAGGTAAAATTCATTTGCGGTATAAATTTTCGTAGATGTGTTTTGAATGATTTAACTCCCGCCTCCCATAATCCTCCCATATGAGGGGCACCGGGAGGAATAAAACCCCATTCTAAATTTTGATAAACATTGTTCTGGGTGGCGTCCTTTTGCAGATTCTTCATAAACTCTAGCCTATCTTTTTTTATTAATTCTGAAGCAAACGAAGACGCAAACATAACCCTTTGTTATTAAACAAGCTCTTCCTGTAAAATTCTTTATGTTGAAGGGTCCTGCAAAATCTACTCCTGTGTTGGTAAAAGGTCGAGTCAGCATAGTTCGCTGGGGCGGAAGTGAGGCCATAATTTGCGTTTGAGTCTGGTGTTTATATAAAACACAAGTTCGACAATTATGAATTACCTTCTTGATTAAGGGCTTCAATTTAAATACCCAAAATTCAGACCTGATTACTCGAGTCATGAGTTGATTTCCGCCATGCATCGTAATTTTGTGAATAAATTCTACTAACAAAAGGGCTAATCTCGATTCGTATGGGATAAGAATGGGATGGCGCTCGTTATATGTAAGTGCTGGGGACTGAACACTGCGGCCATTTGCTCTAATGATTCCTTTTGAATCAATGAATGGATTGAGAGATAAAAGACCGCTACACGATGAGAGTCTTTTCTTTTGGGTTAACGCTAAATACTCCTCTGCGAAATAATGTTTTTGTGTTAAAAAAATAAGACGATCTTTGATATCTTGTATTTCACCATGGGTGATTTCTGCTGAATAAATGCTAAGTCGGGTCCGATTGACGCCGGTATTTCTCCAAAAACGAATCGCAAATGAGAACCTATTTAAAGGATCTTCAAATATCGTGGTCGAGAAAACTTTAACTGCCTTTGCTTCTAACTCTGTGTCGCTCATAATGTCGTGTCTAGGCCATCGGTCTTTTGGAAACTTCAGCCATTGGGGTCCGGTCCACCACAAATGATGTGACTGCAAATCACCTGGCGAACATCCTCGACTGGCTACATCAGCAGGGTTGCTTTCTGAATCTATATGCTTCCAATTTTCGTTGCCTACATTATCTAAAATATCCGAAATTCTATTTCCTACAAAGGCACTCCATGAACAAGGTGGTTTTTTGAGCCATGCTAGCACGATCGTTGAGTCGGTCCAAAAGTGTGTTGAAATATTTTCAATTTGTAAGTTGGGAACCACCGCTGTGGTTAATTTTGCTAAAAGAACGGCTCCGCATAATTCTAATCTAGGCAGAGATATTTTTTTGATGGGTGCTACTCGAGTTTTCGCTGCCAAAAGAAACGTGTCGACTGTTTGATCTAAATGTTCTACTCTAACATAAAGAGTCGCGGCGTAAGCGCTTTCTGAAGCGTCACAAAAACCATGTACTTCAATTTTACTTGAGGGTTTGAATCTGATCCACCTAGGTACTGAAACTGAATCTATTGAAGGACAATTTTTAATGAAATGCTTCCAATTCATTCGAGTGATGGGCTTCAACGCGTCGTCCCAATCTACTTTATCCAGCCAGACTTGTTGCATGATAAGCTTTGCTACGATGATTACTGGAGCCAACCATCCACATGGGTCAAAAAATTTGGCAATTGTTGAAAGGACTTCTCGTTTGGTGCATAATTACCTTTCTTCCGTGGGTGGTGATGTGAACGTAAAGTTATCAGCCGAAATGTTCCATCGGATACCTAGAGTCTTCGTTGAAGTTCTTTCCGAAATATCCAACCAATTGACCGGCAAGAGTGAGTCAGGTGGCAGATCGCGAAGTAGATTGGGGTTGTTTGAACTCCATTTTCTCAATTCAAACCCTGCTGAGGCCATGGCTGCTACTAATTCTTTCATAAACTTAAGGGATTCTTCTACAGTGTGACCTCCAGCTAAAACGTCGTCGACATATAAATTTTGTTTTATAATTTCCGAACCTAATGGGTATGTTTCTTTAACATCTTCTGCCAATTGAATTAGGGTCCTAAGAGCTAGAAATGGGGCGCAATTAATTCCGAAAGTGACTGTCGAAAGTTCAAAGTCTTCAACTGGGTCATTTGCTTCTAAAAAGAATTCTTTGAAATGGGGCCTGACTTGGGTCGATTTGTATTTGACGATACATTTTGGTAACGTCCGCGTTAAATACGTATTTAAAAAACCTCCATTTTAAAATCTGCAATACTAAATCCTGTTGAAGAATAGGCCCTGGATGTAAAATGTCATTAAGACTTTTCCTATTTGATGTGGGACTTGACGCATTGAAAACTACCCTAAGTTTAGTAGTAACCCTATCTGGTTTAATAACTGCATGATGTGGCAAATAGTAGTGAGGGGTCTTCTCGATTTCCTGGGGTCTCAGTTTCCGCATGTGTCCAAGTTCCAAATATTCCATTATCGCTGCGTCGTATTGAGATTTGATTTCGGGCGTTTTTTGCAACTTTCTTTCCATTCGATAGAATTGCGCCATTGCGATATTTCGAGATGCTCCAAGTTCAGCACAAGATTTGAACGGCATCGTGACAATATATCGTCCATCTTCATTTCTTCGCGTTGTATTTTTGAAATTTGTTTCGCAAAAGGTGTCCTCTGATGACCTAAAAACTTTTTTTGGGGTCTCCTCCACCTCCCAAAAACGTGTGAGAATTTTCTCTATCGAAACTGTATTGTAAAGTGAAATTTTCCTATCATTTGTCTTTGATTTTTCAAGGGGTCCGCCCACTATCCAGCCAAAAACAGTGCTTTGTGCTAGTAAAGATCCTATAGATTTCATTGGAGCTCCTACTGTGTAAATTAAGGGTCCTATGTCTAAACCTATCAGAAGATCTATGGGTCGGCTTTCGTAAAAACGAGGATCTGCTAACTCGAGTTGGGTTGTTTCTCTATGTTGATTTGTATCTAGGGTGCGCGACGGCAAATTAGAAGGAAGGGACTTCAAAACGGGTGCCCAAACTTCTAATTCAAAACTAGGGTTTGTACGAGAACAAAGGTTAAAAAGACAAGCTTTTGTTGAAGTTTCTGAAACGGTTTCACTTAAACCGGTAACATGAACAAGATTCTTCCTAGTTGGAAGCTTCAATTGGTTTGTAATCTTCTCTGAAATAAATGTTGATTGAGATCCAGGGTCGATAATCGCTCGTGCGTCATATCGCTGCCCTCTAGATTCAATTTGAACAATCGCTGTGAAGAGTAGTGTTTCTTTCGATTGCTGCTGGCTAAGTTGTGAATTTTCCTTGAGAGTTATAGTCGTTATACTAGGAGTTTGAAAACTAGGTGTGGACTGTAAACTAGGAGTGGATTGTACTAGGGTGGTTAGAGCTGCCGCACTGGTACTAGGTCGTACGTCATCTCTAACCGGTTGTGAATTTGTAGGTCGGGCCTCGTTACCCTTATGTAATAAAGTGTGATGTCTTTGATTACATTCCCTACACGTGAAACGACTCTTACAATCTCTTACACCATGATCCGAAGTGATGCAGTTGTAACAAAGATTGTGAAGTTTTACTATGTGAATGCGATCATTCACGTTTTTCTCAAGGAATTGTGGACAATTTCGTAACAAATGGTTTGCCTTGCAAATTTGGCAACTCGGTCCATTTGTACGACTACTAGGTTGCGTAGAAGTGCTAAATCTGTTGCTATTGTTGAATCTTCTTTGCGAACTTTGAGTCTGTTGCGCAACATTAGTTTGAAATGACTTAACCCTATTTTCCTTCCTACTATAATCGGGTCTAGGCTGATTATTTTTGGAGAAATGGGGCTTAATATTTCCTACAGATTCTAAAGTTTTAAACATGTGCGTCAAAAATTCTTTCAAATCTTTCCAAGACGGTAGTATGGAACAATCTTCCAAACCGTTTTCAAATTCTTCTAAGAAATTTCTCGGCAGTTTCGTAGAAGTGAGGTAAACTAAAATTGGGTCCCACCCCTTTACATCTACCTTGAATGTTTCTAGTGTCTGAACGCAACCATCAATAGTGCGTTGAAGTTTTTGGATCGAAGATCCTGAATCTGCCGAAACTGGTGGTAAACTAAGTAGAGTCTTTAGCTGTTCATTAACTTGCATTCGTTTATTCTCGTATCTGTTTTCTAACTTCTTCCATGCTAGATCAAAACCTTCATTTGTTAGTGGTACGTTACTAATAATTTCCCGTGCCTCCCCCGCGGTTTTTTGTTTTAGATGGAAAAGTTTTTCTACTTCTGTACAAGGCCGAAAACAAATCCCGAAAAGTAGGCCAGGCGCCGTATCCTCCATGAAATGTGTCGGTGTCGCATGGTGGTAAACGTAACGATAGATGGTTGTTTGGCTCAACTGTTTCCTTTTTTCGGGTCTCCGATTCTCGTTCGAACTTTTCCTGCTGCCTTTCGTCGGTTAGTGCCAAAATTTCTCCATTTACTGCGCTTAAACATCGTTTGAATGTCTCTAATGCCTCTTTATAACGGGTCCTCAACTTTGATTTATCGATTGGGGCCTCATCTTTTTCGGGAACACGGTCTCTACAATCTACATAGGCCCTTTTCACCTGATCCCAAACAGAGTTCAATTCTACACGTGTCACTTCTAATGAGTGAATATTATCATCGGTGCTAGTAGCAGAGTAACCACTCTCAAAGTCTATCAGGTCATTTACGCAATTTACAAATTTATCACGTAAAACTTTATCCATATTTCCTCCTTCTTAAATATTTTCTTTGTCAAATTTTAAACTGGCTAAAATTTCAAGAAACTTTTAAAATTGAGATTTTCTCTTAACAATTTCTGTAAAAATTTACTTTGCCAATATTTGCAAAATAATTTCAGAAAAACGCTAAATATTTGCTGAATGGGGCCAATCTTTTACAGTCCGACTTTCTTTTTTCACGAATAGATATAAATAATGGCAGTTTATTTTTAACTTGTGTCGTTTGTGCGAAAAGTAAGAAATTTTAGCGATAATAATTTTTATAGACTTGGGTCTTTTGGAGAAAAAAAATTATATAAATAAAAATTTGGACGAATGTAATTCTTTGTCGGCTAGTGTACTCTCAAAAAATTACCAATCAACTCTTCTTTAACAAAACAAAAAAAAAACGTAGGAAAGTGATTTTTCTATCAGAAAAAATTCGATCGAATCAAAAAACAAATTTTGTAGGAAAGTGTTTTTTGCAAAATTATAACAAACAAAAAAAACAAACTTTGAAAGAAATTGTTTTTTCAAAAAAACCCAAATTTTGTAGAAAGGTGTTTCTTCCAAGAAACTATCACTTAATAAATTTTTCGAGCAAATTTATTTTTCGTAGTAAAGTGTAATTTCCAAAAAATAACACTTAATAAATTTCTGAGCAAATTTATTTTTCGTAGTAAAGTGTAATTTCCAAAAATTAGCACTTAATAAATTTCTGAGAAAATTTATTTTTCGTAGTAAAGTGTAATTTCCAAAAATTAGCACTTAATAAATTTCTGAGCAAATTTATTTTTCGTAGTAAAGTGTAATTTCCAAAAATTAGCACTTAATAAATTTCAGAGCAAATTTATTTTTCGTAGCAAAGTGTAATTTCCAAAAATTAGCACTTAATAAATTTCTGAGCAAATTTATTTTTCGTAGTAAAGTGTAATTTCCAAAAATTAGCACTTAATAAATTTTTGTGCAAATTTATTTTTCGTAGTAAAGTGTAATTTTCAAAAATTAGCACTTAATAAATTTTCGAGTCAAATTTATTTTTCGTAGTAAAGTGTAATTTCCAAAATTAGCACTTAATAATTTTTTCGAGCAAATTTATGTTTCGTAGTAAAGTGTAATTTCCAAAAATTAACACTTAATAAATTTCTGAGCAAATTTATTTTTCGTAGTAAAGTGTAATTTCCAAAAATTAACACTTAATAAATTTTCGAGTCAAATTTGTTTTTCGTAGTAAAGTGTAATTTCCAAAAATTAGCACTTAATAAATTTTTGAGCAAATTTATTTTTCGTAGCAAAGTGTAATTTCCAAAAATTAGCACTTAATAAATTTTTGTGCAAATTTATTTTTCGTAGTAAAGTGTAATTTCCAAAAATTAGCACTTAATAAATTTTTGAGTCAATTTATTTTTCGTAGTAAAGTGCAGTTTCCAAAAAAATTACCACTTAATAAATTTGTGTGCAAATTTATTTTGCTATTAATGTGTAATCTCCAATAATAAAAATAAATTTCAATAAATGCAAATTATTGTGTTAGTTCTGTTTAGCTTTTGCCGAAATGTCCGTCCGAACCCATCAACCATCAAACCATATGTTCTTTCATTCCTTTCTTTACGGCTGAAATTATGTTTTCCTACTTCTCCCTTTTTTTCTACTTCACAAAAAAACTCCAGTGGTACATTAAAATTTGGGTTCCCTAATCAAGGCAAGAAGTGAAAACGAATGAAAAGACAACGAGAAATCAACGAAAAAAAATCCGCTACCTATTGTCTCGTATGCATCGGTGTACATAGACTGCTGTTGTTGTTGTTCTAATGGGTACGAGGGGTCGAGTTGAAAGTGTCGGCACAGGAACTCTTTTATCAAATATATCAAGATTTTCGCTTCAAATCGGTTGGAAACTACAGTAATGCTGATTTATAGCACAAACCACACATATTATTGGCAAAAGAGATTAAAAAATCGTAAATTTTTTGACATTTTTCAAAAGGGTTTTTCTATTGAATCTAAGGCAATACGAGGGTCGCTCAAAAAGTTGGAACACGTATTTTCTAAAGCACAAAAAAATAAATTTATTTTTTCTTTTTAATTTATTGAATGGGATTGATTTTAGCGTCTCCAAAGCATCAGCTAATATCATACGGTCGATTTCTCCCTCAGAAAATCGCATATAAAGAAGGCAAAAAAAGATATTTTTTTCTCTAAGTTGCAAACTCGATGTTTAAGGTACCCAAAAATCACGAAGTAATTTGTAGGGTTCTCAAGCCAGTCAGCGGATGAGTCGAGCCAATAAAAATCTTTCCTTTTTTTCTTTTAAGCAGCTAATAATAATAGTAATAAGAATAAAAGTAAGCTTAATAAATATAACCGCGATTTAAGCAGCCGAAAAAATTCAAGAAATTTTCGCTCTTTTGTTTCGCAAGAAAGTTGTCCGTCCACGCGTTATTCAGCACAAAATTATCTGGAATTCTTGCTGAGGTTTTCGGAATAAGTCAATGGGTGTCCGTCCGCGCGTCCGAAACAAATCTTAATAATCTTATCTTAATAATCGTATCTTAATACTCTTATCTTAATAATCTTATCTTAAAAACAACTTGATGGCATAAATCGACTCGACTAGCCGCTGGCTTTCAGAAAAATTCATCAGAATGCGTAATAAATTATTTGAACAAATTATCGAAAGGTTTTCAAAAAGATTGGGTCGCTATTTTCCTAAAGTTTCGAAAACTAGAAAACAGTAAAGTCGCGCGTTGTTACCGAAAAAATCGTCAAAAAAACTTTCAGAGGTTAGAATGCATGTAGGTTATGCAAGAGGTTAGTATATATGTAAAAGGGTATGTATATGCAGCAATGTGTAGGTATGTAACTGCAAGCTAACTGCACTTATGTATGTATGTATATCAAAGTGCTATGTATATAAGTGCAAGCTAACTGCAGTTAAATATTCAGTTATTTTTGTATATATGTAAAAGGCAAAAACCAAGCCAGCGTCGTGCATAGGGCCAGACCCGCCAAAATCTCCTTCATATATCAATATGGCGGAGTTCGAAAAAAAATGGTTTTGGCACCCTATGTAACAACGCTACTTGCACAAATTTTGGGTACTCACTTTGATCCTGTAATAAGTGTCTTATATGGTTTTGTCTCGATGTTGCTGGCTTGGGTCGCTGGCTTTTCCTTCTCGGGTCTTTTGACTTTGGCGGGGTCCCTTTTCCGGTGTCGTGCTGGGTCTTGTTGTTGTTGCGTGGAGTCTTTTTCTTTTCTTTTTAGATTTTTGTTTCGCGGCGCGTTTATTTTCAATTTATTTATCTTTCACCTATAAATATTTAAATTTAAAAACTTGGCACTTGTGGCCTTTTTTTTCACTTGTGGTTCTCACTTTTTCAAAACACACTAATCACACTTTCACACTTTTTCCTCAGATTTTGTTTTTAACAATTTAAAAAAACACTTTTAGATCCGGTTCGCATAGGACCAATGTTTCTTGACCGCTAGTTCTTACCTCGGTTTTTTGGGTTCCTATTAAAATGATAATTCAAGTAATAGGTTTCACTGATTTTAGTTTTATTTGTAACGAGTAACTTAAATTTTTTGTTTTGTGGAATTCATATAATCTATGTGTTTACAGGAATGTGTGAAAATGTGAACAGTGTGTGTTTTATTATTGACAATTTTAATGTATTTTAATTTCTCTTAGTTTTCAAATTTAGTTCTAATGTTAATTGTTTTGTTTTTGTATAAAAAAAATTCACAATTTAATTTCTTAATGTTTAATGATTTGTTTAATTCAATGTTCAACTAATGCTCAATGTTTTTATGTGTCTTCAATTTAACGTTTGAGTTGGGTCTGCTTTCTGTAATTGCAGATAAATATATATATAAAACTTAACACTTTACATTTTAAACTTTAAACTTAAAACTTATTCACTTTTCACGGGAGAGAGGCGCACGGTTTTAATAGTCGTTGAAACGAGACTGATTTTTTCTGTTTGCCGGTCAGAGCTCCAAACTTAGTCGAAGCCCTTGACTTTGATGGCGACAAAACAACATAAGCAAAAAAAAAATGAACGAAGAAACGCACTCGCACTGCTATGTGTACATAAATGCATTGGAATGCGCGTGAGTATATACATACTCACCCCCACATTCATGTATACAAAGCTACGCCGCAGTCACCGTTTACACTGATGTTCAAAAGTGTGGGTCACCTTTGAACACTACGAATGCTTCGAGTCCTCCCCGGGCACCTTCGAACTCGTCTTGTGTGCTTTGTCCCACCCAGAGTCATGTACTGCGTTCTTGTCTTCGTTTCAAGAACCTTTCGGTTAGTGATAGATTTTCGGCTATCAATAGGCATGGGTGCTGCGTGAACTGTCTATCTCGAAGACATGCAGTCAAAAACTGCAATAGCATACACAATTGTAATACGTGCAACAAACGCCACCACGCTCTTTTGCATCGCTCTGTGGGAACTTTTTCGCCACCAGCTACACCTTCGGTTACAGGCCACTCCTTAGAAACTAGTGTCACCACTAGGGTGTCCAAAACCGAGACCGGTTAACCGGTTTTGCAACCCAAACCCGTAACCGGTTCCTACAAAATGTCATTTTCGGTTAACCGAGAAAGCCGTTTTTTTCATGTCGGTTAACCGGTTTTTTTATTTATTGTTTAAAACAAAAATTAAAGTATTGATCTATTTTTTCTATTTGTTGTGGATACCATTTATACAAGATACACTGATATACACTGATCTTGAAAATGATTTAGGCTTTATTCCTGATATCCATGATGTAATAAATAAAGTCAGGAAGTACAGCAAAGCATTCAATAAGTCGTCCATGAAGCACAGAACACTTCAAGCATACGTTCAAGAACGGAAAGACAAATAGCTTCGCCTTTTTTGCGATGTTAAATCCCGACAGAACAGCCTGATACCTCTGATTCGGTTTGATATATAAGTTGTTATATTGATGAGTCAAATCATTTAATTTTGTATTTATGTCACACACCGAATCGAAAAACGAAAGGCAAGTAACATTGTATGATGACTTTGCTTTTTTGAAAAGTTTCAGAAGAAAACGGAGAAGCTGTGTTACTTATACAATGCTTTAATGACTATCGGACTAATATTGCTTTTTCAACGTCAAGTTACATAAAAAATTAAAAGAAAAATCGTTTAAACATAATCATTTAAATTGTATTCTATTTTTAAGATATTATTATAGAAAAAAAACATTCTAAATGTCTTATTATTATTTTTTTAAGGCAATTACAGAAATATAATACTTTCTATTTAAAGTAAACCAAAAAATTAAAGCAGAAATAAACGAAATAATCTATTTTTTGTTTGCTAATTTTTACTACAAATGATTGTTAGTTGTTTTTTGTTTTACAATAAATATTTAATGACACTTTAATCACTTTCGTATATTATTTAAAAACCGGCCTAAAAACCGGTTAACCGGTTTCGACAAAGAATAATAACCGAAAACCGGGTTTTAAAAAAAATAATATTTCGGTTAAACCGGAAACCGTTTTTTCGAAATAACCGGTTTTTTGGACACCCTAGTCACCACCTCGTCGGTAATTACTCCCTCCCCTTCGTCGATCGTACAACCAACAAGTAGTAGGCAGGTATATCATACCACCCAAGACAGTAATGTGCTCTTGGGGACTGCCATCGTGAATATCGTTCAGGCCCTTACTGATCCCTCTTCCGAGACGTCCATAATTACGGACAGCCTTCGGCAACGACTTGGAATTGCGACGCGTTTTACGAACGCAACTATTTCTGGTGTAAATTGTAATCAACTTAGAAATTCAAGAGGAATTTGTTCTCTTAAAATAACTTCACCGTTTGATCCATCGTGCTCCCTTGAAACTGAAGCCCTTGTTCTGCCGCTTATTACTAGTAAGTTGGCATCGCCTACAGGTATTACCAACCTCAAATCTTGTCTCGCCAATTTTCGATTGGCTGATTGCCCGGATGATCGCCCAATAGACGTTCTACTTGGTGCTGATTTGTATTCCAAAATTCTTTTGACTGAACCCCCTCGAATTGTTCTCGAGTCACTTCTGGCTCAAAATACCATTTTCGGTGTTATTTTAACTGGTCCAATTCCATCTAGCATCCTTTTAAACTATTCTACAAACCCAGAAGCGGACTTCTCCCCTGGCAGTAGAATATATAATTCGAACACCAGAAATATTTTGCCATTTTGGAATTTCAATCTTTGGTCTGAGCGCCACACGTGAATTCGAATAGAAATTTGTAGCTTTTGATACATTACTTGTCGCATCCTTTCGTTTTGTTTCTGCGTCTCATCGCTAAATTTGGATTTGTTCCGAATCAACTCGATCCTAATACATCTCGACATTCGAATTTCTTGGTAATTTTTTGACATTTACCGCCTCGTTTAATGCACTTTGAATTTATCTAAACTTTAATAATCATTAGACGCTTTCGTGATCGGGTTTATACGGACTCGAATCTTTTTGAATTAATCGCCCACAAATAATATCGTATCCATTGGTTTTTTTCGGAGTCTATATTAGCTCAAATTCTTTTTGAAATCGAAACTAACTATATTAGAATCACTACGTATATCTTAATTATTGTTCGAATCATTAATATAATATTGAAATTGAATTGATTTGTTAAAAGCTCACTAGGAAACTGAATTTACGTTCCTTCCTTATTTACTAACCAAATATGTACTAGTTTTGGTTGTATATACATTCGAGGGTTCCCTAATGGCCCTTTCGTTTCGCGGGGTTCCTTAATGGCCCTTTCGTTTCGCGGGGTTCCCTAATGTCCCTTTTCGTTCATCAGGGAGGCGCCTAATGGCCCTTTCGCTCCGCGGGGTTCCCTAATGACCCTTACGTTTTAGTTGCAGCATCCCCTCGATGTTGCAAGGTGGCCCGAATGTTTAAGTACGATTTTACTGAATTTTGTTGATATCATTAATTTCTCTAGGTGCATGGATTGGCACATTTATCGTACGTTAACGCTCGTTGAAATCTGCCTACTCCTCGTTACTACATCCTTGCAATATTTGATTTGCAGATTTCAACGAGTAAGTATTTGTTTTTCTTTGACACTTGCTCCGCCACCTCTCTCCATCTTGGACTTTCGTTCGGTACGCATCACATATCGCTAAGTACATCTTGCTGTACATACATAAACAAAGGTAATCTTCGTTACCCTTTCTTACTAAATAAAGCTACGCTTTACTATCGTCGAAAAAACTAAACTTCTTGTGTTTTATTTATTTTCTATTTGCCCATTGCATTTCTGCATCGCCGCCTTCGCCAATACCGGTCATCACTACCTACACACACACATCGTTCCCCCCACTCCTGAGCTATCTTTGTTCTTGTAATTGGTTATTGGAGTTTGTCATAGAAGGGATTTCGTCGATTCGCCTGCCCTTACCTCCCTTGCTGGCAAACTCCCCACCTAAACAGTGCTCCCAAAACCATATACACTTCATATCTCAAGTTTAAGTACCATTTTTGGCAGATTGTTCTTTTTCCCCCATGCTCCATAATTAACCCGTCGTGTCCCACTGTGCCTCTTAAAGTTAGAATTACAAAAAATCACTTCCAATCTCTATTTTATGTTCCAAAAGTTACCCTGGAACCATTGATCCATGTTTGACATTTTTAAGCCACTGTACTATATTTTACACTTTTTGCCCCACTGTGCCCCGAAAATTACGAATACAAAAAAAACTTAATACCCCGATCAGTTGTCATAAAGACAACCCTCGCTTCAATTTTCACCATTCTAATATTAGGCTTTAAATTTGGCGGTGGTACCATATTTATACCTTTCTGCCCACTGTGCCTCTAAATTTTTAAAAAAATCACTCCTTGTTCTTGTTTACGTCCCACACCAAATTTCACGATTCTAGGTCTTGTCATTTGGATTTGGCTGTTGTACCACATTTTTCCCTTTTTACCCCACTGTGTATGTAAATGTTCCAATTTCGAAAAATCCTGTCAATTTCAGAGTCTACCTCATAAGAGCTACCCTCACACCAAACTTCACGATCCTAGCTCTTGCCATTTGAATTTGGCTGTTGTACTACATTTTTCCTTTTTACCCCACTGTCGAACTCAGTCAGCGAGTCAGTCAGTCAGTCAGCCAGTCACGCAACAATTTTATATATATAGATTTTTAATTTCAATGTTCATAATGTTTTGGTTTATTTTCGTTTTAATTGTACAATATTTTGGTTTCAGAGTCTACCTCATAAGAGCTACCCTCACACCAAACTTCACGATCCTAGCTCTTGCCATTTGAATTTGGCTGTTGTACTACATTTTTCCTTTTTACCCCACTGTCGAACTCAGTCAGCGAGTCAGTCAGTCAGTCAGCCAGTCACGCAACAATTTTATATATATAGATTTTTAATTTCAATGTTCATAATGTTTTGGTTTATTTTCGTTTTAATTGTACAATATTTTGGTTTTATTTATTTCACGTTATTTAACAATTGTGTTCACTTGAATACTTAATTTGAACTTGTGTTGTGACGGTAGATTGAGTGGTTGAAAAAGAACTAAAAAATTCTTGCTCTGCTTCTCTGTGTTGAAGCAGAAATCCAGACTTTTGAAACGGGAACAGCAACAACACACACTCCGTTGCCTATGCAATGATCATAGGCAAACGACAGTGTTGTTGTTGTAGCTTTCCTCTCTTCTATTGATGTCATGGTTTCTGCTTTGCTAAAGCAGAGATGCATGCAAACGACAGAAGAAAAGATTTGAAGGCCAGTTACCTATTTAGTTACATATGTATGTAAATGAATGCCAAAATGTATGTATGTATAAATGTGTAGAAAATATATATGGGTCGTTCTATGCGATTTTTTATAAATATTTTTAACTTAATATAGATTAAATAAACTGGCGAGTTTAATGTAGTTGAACATTAAACATACCGGCCCCGTCGGTGATGAATCACAATGTGTCACGGGTTGCACCGGTGAATATGCATCCGATGGCGGTCTGCAGTGCTGTGGGAAGAGTCTATGACATCCAGAAAGGGGTGATTTTTGCTCAGATGGTGTAGTTGTTGTTTGTGGTGGTGACTTTTGTTGTTTCTACACCTGTTTGAGACGTCGTGGAGGGCGCAATGTGGGTTGTGATGGGGTCTGTCTATCAGCCTGAGCATTGTGTCGTTTAACCTCTGGGTCTTGGCTTAGAATTTGGTAAAACGCCTGGGTAGGTCCAATGTCTGGAACAGTTGCCATTGTCGTTTGATAACATATCTGTGGATATAAAAAAGGATGAGTGATTGTTTGAAAATTGTTTCATTGTAGGACAATAAAATTCGATGTCTCTCGCTGTTCGTTTGAGTCGGAGAGTTTGTAAGTCGATCATTTCCTATCATAATTCCACATGAATCTATGGTGGCACACGGTGATTAGAATTTACGGATTGGGTCTTGAGTCGGATGAATAAGGTCGCAGCATATGGCTTTTCAGATGATTGGCAAGGGTCATGTAGTTCCGCTGGATATTCTGGGGTATATTCTGTCCATCGATGTATTGTTGTATGTTTTATGTCCGGACAGCTTTTGATGAAATTTTGCCATGTTGACCATGTCCAAGGGGTGAGTTTTGCGACGATTGTTATTGGAACACGCCATCCGTGGAGGTCAAAAATTCGTGTAATGACTGGAGGCATTTCTCTCTTGATGTATTTCGATTTTATATCAGTACTTGTCTGTAGAAATGAAGATAAGTCGATGCTTGAATTCCACTTTATATCCAAGGTCTTGATCTCTAGGTTTTCTAAAAGATGAAGGCAGTCGATCGACAGTAGTTTGTTTTGATTAAATGTTTTGATGACGCGGGGGTTAACCAAAATTTTGTGGTACATTTGTGTGATGTCCGCTTTATACAAATATTTAAATAAATTCCATTGTGAAGTCTGAGATCTTAAGTCTTGTTGAGGAACAGGTCTAGGATACACAATGTCGTTTAGACTTTTCTTATTTGAGGTCGGTAATGATGCCTTAAAAACCATGAGTTTAGACGTTATACGGTCAGGTTTTATAACAGCGTGATGAGGTAAGAAGTATTTATGTGCTCGGTGAATGTCCGCGGTTAGGTGTTCTAAAATCAATTTTTGATATCGTTGTTTGATGTCAGGTTTCGAACTGAACATCTTTTCCATACGAAGGTATTGCGCCATGGCAATGTTTAGGGAATATGCAATTGTTTCGCAATTTTTTCTGGGTAGGATAGCGAAATATATTTTTGAATTATTTTTGGGGGTTGTAGATGTTTTCTCTGACCTCGAAATTGTGTTTGGGGTCTCCTCCACCCTCCAATTTGGTGTGAGGATTTTATCTAGGTTAGGTTAGGGTGGCAGCCGTATTTTTTTTTACAAGCTCACATAGACCAGTTTAGGTCCCTAGTGTTACCACGGGCTGAAATGCCCCTCATCGAAACCAACCTGTTTGATATATAAATTTATCGATAGTACGAATATCAGTACTGGAAAGATCTGTTAGGCTGCCTAAAAAGGCCGACCCTAGTATGTCCAGTCGTCGTTTACTCAAAGCGGGACAGTCGCAAAGCAAGTGCTCAATGCTCTCCACTTCTTCCTCATCTCCACAGCTCCGGCAGAAGTCATTGGAGTCAATACCCAATCTTTTGGCGTGTTCGCCGATCAAGCAGTGTCCCGTCAGAACCTGTACTAACGTAGACAATCGTTTCCTCTCTAGTGCGAGGAGATATTTTGACCTTCTCAGGTCATACCTTGGCCAGATTTGTCTAGCTACCCTGCAGGTGCCGATTTCTGTCCATCTCTCTTTGGACTGCCTGATTGCCTCTTGCCTAAGCCAAAGCTTGCACGTGGATAGTGGCGCACCAATATATGCAAATTCTTCGAGAATTTGTAATGTCGTCCCTTTCCTAGCAAGTTCATCGGCTTTGCAGTTCCCCGGGATATTCCTATGCCCAGGCACCCATATGAGGTGTATATTAAACTGCTCAGCCATCTCGTTAAGAGATCTGCGGCAGTCGAGGGCTGTTTGTGAATTTAGGGATGTTGCCTCCAGAGAATTGATGGCAGCCTGGCTGTCCGAGTAAATGACAACGCCAGTGTTGGTTACTATGTTGCGACTCAGCCACTTGGCGACTTCCCATATTGCCATTATTTCGGCTTGATAGACACTGCAGGTATCTGGTAGTCTGTGAGCTATATCCAGACTAAGTTCTTCACAGTGTACTCCGAAGCCAACCTTTTCATCAAGCTTCGAACCATCCGTGTAAAAGTGGAGATGGTTTCTATTACCCGGTATTCTGCCGACCCATTCATCTCTGGCGGGAATCATAGTGATGTAATTTCTCTCGAAGGTGTACACAGTTGGTATATAGTCCGGTCGGTTACCATAGCACTACACTTTGATATCCTCATGTGACCATAGTTCTTGTACCTTCACATTGATAGGCAGTTTAATCTTATTGCCGCTTTGGTTGCAACTTCTCTCGCCACAATATTAATCGGCAGTATATGGAGTAGGCCTTGTAGAGACTCGGTCGCTGTAGTCCTTAAGGCTCCGCTTATGCTCAGGCAGGCAGTTCTCTGAACCTTTGTTAGTAGGTTGGTAATGGTTAGTTTGTCAGTTGCCGTCCACCATACCACAATACCGTATAACAGTATTGGACGAACTACTGCTATATATATCCAGTGGACGATTTTAGGAGAGTGTCCCCACCGCGACCCTACAGCCTTTTTGCAGGAATATAAGGCGACGTTGGCCTTCCTTACACGTTCCAATACGTTGTCTAAATAACATTTTCCTATCTAGAATTATTCATAAAAATTTTGCACTTTCAGAAAAGACTAGATCTGTTCCATTTATCCGAGGTGGAGGGTCCACATGTGGGACATTATTCATCCTAGTAAAGAGAACCAATTCTGTCTTGTTGGGGTTAACGCCCAAACCGCTGCTTCTGGCCCATCTAGCCAACTTGTTCAGAGCCACCTGTAGGATGTCTCTGAGGACGTTTACGAATTTGCCACTCACTGCGATTGCCACGTCGTCCGCATATGCCACGACCTTGCAGCCACAACGTTCTAGATCTAGCAGGATTTCATTCACCGCTAGGTTCCAAATTAGTGGAGACAATACTCCTCCTTGCGGGGTCCCTCTGTTTACATACCTTGTTAGAGTTGTGGACCCTAGACATGCTGTTTGCGTCTTCTGGTGAGCAGACTTTGAATTAGTCTAATCAAACTAGTGTTAACTTTTAGATGTGAGAGTGCCGCAATTACCGCATCTGAGTGAATGTTGTTAAAAGCCCCTTCTATGTCAAGAAATGCCACCATGGTAAATTCCTTGAAATGCAGGGACGATTCGATAGTGCTCACAAGTTCGTGCAGGGCTGATTCTGTAGACTTGCCCTTATTGTAAGCATGTTGGTTCCCCGACAGGAGTTTTGTATCCAGGTTTTCCCTAATGAAATGATCTAAAAGTCTTTCCAGACCTTTCAATAGGAAGGAGGATAGGCTAATTGGTCTGAAGTCTTTTGGCCTAGTGTGTGATATCTTTCCCGCTTTAGGTATGAATACCACTTTGGTATCCCTCCATCGATTCGGGACGTATGAAAGCCTGCTCGACTCAGAGCAGCCTTATACAGGTCTACTGATCTGGCATCACCGAAATATAAGAGCTTTACTCTCCCCTGATGCCATCCTACAACGTTGCATATTGGTGGTTTGCCCGGCATTTCTCTACGGACATCGAGGTAATGAGCCATAATGGCTGATTGTACATGACTCCATTTGTCCTTGAGGATGGATCCATCCTCACTACTTCTGTCTATAACAGCCATCACTAGACTCCTTCGCCACTTCATTGAAGGGCTTGGTGAGTGTCCTGTTGATGGTGACATTAGGGCCTCTTGCCTTTTTCGAAGGCAGGGGTTCATCAGGTGATCTGATTCGTTTTACTTTATTAGCCGTTAACACAGCTGAATTTGTGGCTCTTTCAGCCGACTCATTGGCCTAAGAAGCATCTATGATGCCTTTAGCCCAGGTAAGTGACTCTTTTTGTTTTTCGGTAAGAGCCGAAACCTCAACAGCCTCCAACTTCGTCAAAACTCATAGCGCTACACGATGCTCATTGTGCTTCCGTTTTGACGATCGGACATGACGTTTCCCCCTCACCGCACCACCTGTTATGAGTACTTGGGGGAGATTTTCACCATTTTTGGTGTGGTCGGCTTTGGCCAAGACCAACGGACGGACAGTCGGACGATTGGGGAACCGCGCTCCATCGGAACAGGAAGGCATCCCCGTCAAGAGAATTTATTTTTATTTTGTCTGTATTAGACCGTAATAGGTACTACGATGTAGGCCTTACAGACTTTGTACAGATTTTTGCTATTGCGTAATAGGTACTGGTAACTATCCGCTATGTGATAAACACGTCCGTTCACTGCGAATGATCAGCAACGATTATCTAGGGCCACTGCAGTTTGAAGCGATACTTCCATCATTGATTGAGTACTGTTTTCTGTGTCAAAAGGGCCCTAATTGAGCGCATCGGAACTGCGAGGTCAAAGATGAAAGGGCCAATGTCAAGTCCAATGAGTAGGTCGATTGGTTGACTTAGATCTGCTTAAGATTCGTTGAAATTATTGAAGAAGTCGATGTCTAGGTTCTGTGGTGGCAAGTTGAATGGCAAGGACTTCAAAACTGGTGCTAGGACGTCTAATTTTAAGCTAGGGTCCACCTGAGAGCGCAGTTTGAAAATACAAGCTTGTGTTAATGTTTCAGTGACTGTGTGTCTCAAACCTGAGACTTGTATAAAACTTCGCTTGGTCGGAAGCTTATGTGTATTCTCAAGTTTGTCAGAGATGAAAGTCGCTTGGGATCTTGTGTTTGTGATCGCTCTGGTTTCCTGTCTCTGACTGTTTGATTCTGTTTCAAGCAAGGTATCTCGCCTGACTTTCGATCCTATTTGATGAAGCAATGTTCGATGTGGACTGTATAGTTGTGGTAAGATCCTGTGTACTGGTGCTAGGTCGTACGTTGGCGTCATTTTCCAATTCAGTGGTTTGTGTCCCACTGTTCTTATGTAAAAGAGTATGATGTTTGAGATTGCAAAGTCGACATCTGAATTTACTTTTGCACTCCTTAGCGCTATGATTGTTTAGGAGGCAATTAAAACAAGTATGTGTTGTTTTGACCACAGTAAGTCGGTCAATAATAGTTTTTTTCCAAAAAAGTTGGACAATTTCTCATAAAATGACTGGCTTTGCAAAGTTGGCAAAATGTTTCAACAACATTCTGAGTTCTATCGGCTGATCTAGTTGGATTTCGATCCACTAGGTTTGGTATTCTCTTGTAGGGTTGCTTGGAATGAATTTATTCGCTTGTCCTTTGGATTGTGTTTTGTGAAGTCTTGCTTAGAGTGTTGTGATCTGGAAGTCGATGGTTGAAGATTGCTAACTGATTCTAATGTTTCACACCGTTGTGTTAATGAATTATCGAAGTCATTCAATGAGGGCATTTCAGAACTATGTTTGTTTTCGTATTGGTCTAACAAGATCTTCCACGTGAGGTCAAATCCATTATTGGTCAAGGGGACAAGGGAAATTATGTCTCTAGCCTCACCTCCTGTTTTTTGATTGAGGTAATAGAGTTTTTCGACGTTACTAAGCTGGGGGTTTTGTATATAGATGACAGAGAAGAGGTCTCTAAATGTTGGCCAGGTCTTATAACTTCCGTAGAAAATATCCGTATCACGAGGCGGAAATTTTATAGAATATGGTTGTTCAACTACGGTTTCGTTAAATTTTGCGCTAGATTGATCAATCTTTTTAACTAGGGTCTGTGGAGTGGGATTTATCAAGTCTACTTCGGCATTTAGTGCGCTTATAGAATTTTTATAGGCAGTTAGAGCTTTTTTAAACGATTCGCGCAACTTTTTTAGGTCAATGGTAGTTTCTCCTTCTGAAATTTTGTAATTTCTACAATCTTCATAACGTCGTACAACTTGAGACCACAAATAGTCCAAGTGTTCTCGCATGATTTGTAATGCGTCTATATTATTTTCGGATTTGCTGTTGAATTGATCTTTCTCAAAGTCAATGAGGTCGTCATACGAATTGGTGAATTTGTTAAGGAGATCCATTTTTGTTTATAGGTCACAAAGTCACGGAATGTCAAATTCTATTTGCGGCTACTTTGTAAAAAAGTCGAAAACGTTGAAGAAAAGTCACGAGGAACAAGATTGTGTTCTCAAATGTCTCGTAAAATTTTGTATCTGGATTGATCTGGCAACTCTACTTAAAAATGCACGAAACAACAAGTAAAATAAGTACACAGGGTCCGAAGAATTTGTATTTGATTTTGAAGTCGCAATGTACAGCCAAAGTTTTCGGCACCCACTTCTAATTGCTTGTTCTTTGTGTGTGTACTTAGGTCGTCACTATACTTGCTTGTTGTATGCGGTTTTACTTGCTTGTGTTGTGTGAAGTCGTTGAACCTGGGGTCTTCTTGCCTGCTCTCTTTCTCTGCGCTGCGCTGCTGCTGATGTCGGTTTGGAAGACGTCTAAGCTGCCGTTAGGTTTGGTCTTCTTCTTCCCTCTAGAAATGTTGTTGAAGGTCAAGTTTTGCTGATTCCGTTAGATGTTAGTGATTTTACATGTTCTTTTTCCTCAAAACTTTTAGCGAAAAAAATTGTTGTTGTATTTTATTGTTTTGATGTTTATGATTGGAGGTCTCATAATTTTAATTTTGAATACGATTTTTGTTGATGTGTTCAATTGGGTTTTTCTTTGTGGAATGTAATTTTTCCTTTTTCAAAAGAATACGTTTTTTTTGCACAACTTAAGCAAAAATGTCACTAATTTTGTCAATTAATTGGTCTTTAAATTTGTTATGAATTGTGTTTCAAACGAGCTTTTCATTTGTCGTTTAATAATTGCACAGTGTTTTGTATTTTGTAGTTTACTAGGACCTTTTTTAGGTCACATTTTTCGAAACTAAATTTTTCAAGTGTATTTTTATGTATGTATGATTTTGGTTGTTATTTATTGCGCAACAAACGCCAATAAATATTTAACTTTTTTGTAATTTTTATATTTGAAATGTTTTTGTAATTTTTGAACTTTGTTGCAGCTTCAAGTCACTGTGCACGTTTGCTTGTTTCCTTTTTGTTATGTAGCAAATAGACTTAAGTCATAAAAGTCACACATTTTCAATATTTTTTCAAAATTTAACAGCTTATTGTGTCTTAATTGTTTTCAAATTTTATATTAGGTCACAAATTTTTACAGTTTGTTAAATTTTTAAGACTTGTTTAATTTTTAATTTTTGCAAGTTAGGTCACTTTGTCTTTTTTCACTGGTTCACTCTAAAGGGTAATGTCACTGGTTATTAATTTTTTTGAATTAAATACTTTTTTTTGGAAAAAATTATGTAAAACACTTATTCGGTTCGATATGGACCAAATATGTTTAGGTTGGTGGGGGTGGGGGTTTTGTTTGTTTTCTTTAGTTTATTTATTAACTTTGTATATCATACTTTACATTCTTTTATTTATTGATTTTCCTTGCCTTTCACAAATAAAAGCTTAAGTTTATTTCAATGTTTTCATTTTAGTATTTCGTTTTATTTTCTAGATTTAATAGTTTATAAGTATATTTAATTTTAGTTGTATTTTAAATTAACTTTAATTTGTATTTATTAACATTTATTTGTTTGATCTTTAGTTACACTTATTTCTTAAAATAACTATGTTTGGTTTTTTGTTATTTCGTGGCGAACAATTGAAAGGGTCGAAATAGAATGCCAATGTCTGTCTCTGGTTCACACAAGTGAAGCAGAAAGAATAGGAAAAAACTGAGAAGGTCAGTTACTTCTTTGCTAGGTATATAAACAATGAAGGGAAAAGAAAGAATGTATGAATGTACATTAGATAGGGTCGTTACATGTGTTATTTACATATGTACATATATGACTTAATGACTACTGGATATGTTTATAAATATGCAAATAGTTTAATGTCGTTGAACATTAAACAGTGCCCATAAAATGTTTTAAAAAAAATAGCGAGATCTTATTTTACCTACTTGTAACTGCTTATTAACATTTTAGCCATAAATAAACTATATAGGTCGATACTAAATATTCTGACCCTGCTGTTAAAGTGGCTACTCGAAAAAGCGCTTTCAAAAGAGATAACTCATATAAGCCAACAAGTATCCAAGCTAGTCAATGAAAAAATAGGCGTTAGAAGAGAGTGGCAACAATATCGCTCCCCATCACTGAGAAAAAGACTAAAAATTCCTGGATACAACCAGTAAACTGATTAAAGCCTTTGGAAAGGCACAAATCCTCAAATTCGCCTTAAAAATGAGGGTTTTACACCCAACAGTAGTACATCTGAAATATATCCACCCGTGATAGACGAAGTAATTCATCGCCCAATCGATGCACCCGCGATAGATAATACAATTCCTCGCCCAATCTATCAGCCCGTGCTAGATGATATATGTAATTCCTAACTGAATCGATCCGCCCGCGAAAATGAAAAATAGTGTTATTTTTATTCAATGATAGTCTGTGTGTAGGTTACTTCCCCCTATCTTGGGGATAGTAGGTCATATAAGCCTACTATCTATACTAAGAAAAATATTTGAGTCTATTCTTATGAATAAAAATCACACCTCATATAATTTCTAACAATATTAATCCTGACTATCAATATTAATCCTGCCTATCAATTTGGTTTTCAAAAAAGTCATAATACTTTAAAACAAGTTCTTTTAATTTATATTTTAATTTATAAACTTTTCTTTAAATGATTTGTGTATATACGCTGTAGTTTGTATTTAGCTAAATCATTTAAAGAAAAGTTTATAAATTCAAATTAGATTCTCTAAATTAGATTGCTAATAATAACTTATTTTTGTCATTATTTAGTTAGTCCTTATTTATTTACCGAAAGTAATGCTGGCGATAATGAGATATCATTACCTGGTAATGCATGTGGTAACGACATTTATTTACCAAGTTTTTGGTAGGTTATATTTTTGTACCTGATTATCAATGATTTGTCTATGAATCGCCAATTTGACACTCTTCTACTTTCTCACCACATTCCCCCACTGATGGTGGTAAACAAGCAACAGCAACTCGGAAATATCCACTACCACACAAACACTCGTAAAATTATTTCTTTTGTCCACGCTTAGTTTTAAATAATTGTTAAGTGGTTATTTTTCAGCTGCTTGTATGCTTGAGTGGAAGCACTTTACTCCAATGACATGTACATGTAAAAATAATTCGTTTTGAATTTAGCTTACCCGTCAGGTTATTTGGTAACGGGAAATTTTGCTGGGTACGCACACTTCTTTCTACCTTTGCGGACGATACTGCTTTCGTAAGTACTCACAAAAGCCCTTCACTTGCGTCCGATCATGTCCGAATCCTAGAAGAATGACTAAAAAATCGAGAATACTTGTAAATGCCTCAAAATGTACTCATGTTACTTTTACCCTACGAAGGGATACAAGGCCTCCAATTTCTATTTTCAATTCACTGGTTCACCAAACGGATCATGTAAAATATGTTGGAACCCTAAAGAAACTCAAAACTAATCAACGGTATTAAAGCCCATTTGGACATATGGTATCCAGTTCTGGGGTACAGCGTGCGCTTCTAACTTATGCAAATTACAAAGAAGGCAATCGATTATTCTCCGTTTAATTACAGGTGCACCTTGGAATACATATAAAAAACGCTAACTTTCATAAGGAACTCAACATGGCAACAGTGAATGTGAGCAAACTGTTGAATCATCCAAACACCCTGGCTCGAGTACTACTAAATTTTGAAGGTCATACACGAAGGAGAGATACCCTGGACTTGATTTTAAATTAAATTAAAAATAAACAAAAGATAAATTATGAATTCTTAAATTTGAAATGTTAACCGTTTGTTAAAGTAAAAAATCGTGTAAGATCTCAATGGATTATTCGCATTGGAAATATCCAGAGAATACTATACTAGGTTAAGATTTGTTCACTTATTGTCACTTTCATTGTCTAATAATGAAAGATTCATGAATTCATTCATTGTTTGGCCATATTTTCAATTCGTTTTCAGCATCGGTTTGTTAGATTTTTTAAATGTTTTAAAACATTTGTTTTGGCCCTTCCTCGACTGATTTGAATATTTTAATTTTGTGGGTTTTTCTGAGATTGAGTCCACGACGCGTCTCATCTGACATATATCGTTCATTCCATGTCAAACTGAACCATTTTTCGAAAAAATCTGGTTGACATTCCCGATTGTCTAATTTGTATATGGGTAATTCCACCAAAAGGTCTACCGTGATCAAAAAAATTAAAGTTATTAAAATCACATTAATGTAATTTATCATTATACAAAAATATTCAAATTTTTATAAAATGAAAAAATTTCACTTGTATTTACTCAACATTTTAAGAAAAAACCATTGGATTGTGGCAAATTGTAGTTTTGGTTCATTTACGCATTTTTCATTGCAAATTTCTTTAAAATTAACCTCGTAAATATACACAGTCAGAAAAATACCATCCTCAAAGCGTTGTGAAAGCACTGTGCACCGTCATCACACGGTGGCATAAAGCGTTGTAAAAGCATCAAAATGATAACACCGATATACGGTGTGACGGCGGTATTTTACAACGCTGTAAAACAAAATTCATGACGCTTTTCGGATGGTTTGAAGTTAATTAATCCCAAAAAAATTGTATTTAGAAATCAATGAAATATATTGTTTTAAGGTATTCATTTAAATGCACTCATAATGTTAAATGTTTCTTGCAACACGCCAGCTTGTTCATTCTTTAGATGTAGTAAAGGTAGCACTGGGTTGTCGCATGTCATAGATGCACTGTAAAAGCGAATCCGGCAGTATTTTAAAGAAAATACAATTTCCACTTTAACAAAAATAAAATTTTTTCTAAATTTTGATAACAAAATCGTAATTTTTGATGAAATTCTTATGTGCAGAATTACTTCACATTTTATTTAAAAAATCGTTTTCATTTCGGAATTAAGCCTGATTTGTTTGCAGAAAAAGATGTTCCACATTAATTAAATAGAAAATCGTTTAATTTGTTATAATTAAATAATTTGAAAGCCACACACTTCAAATCATTTATTGTACGCTGGTGATGTTACTTTGAAAATGTTATTAAGATAGATTTTTTGCTTTTATACAAAGTACACTAAAAACCTAGCTGTTTCGACTTAGCATGATTTGGAATGGAGGTATCGATTTACTGACTAACATAGATACCACTTTCCAAAAAGGATTATTTTTCTCAAATGATTTGTTCTCAAAGAATTGAACATGAAACAGCTCTTTAAAGACATTTGTAGCAAGCGTTGTGAAAGCGTCCCAAAACAGTGCTTTGACAACGCTTTTTTCGTGGTACCGTCTTAAATTTCTGGCTGGGTAGGCTTATGTAAAAAGAGGCTTATTATAAATAATCTTTCTAAGAGCAAAAGTAATCTTAAATAAAAGTGTCGATACAAAAGGAATGAGGAATAACGGTAATTTTTGGCTTATCTCTACTACAAATTCTTTTGTCACGTTCGACACCGAAAAGAAGCATTAGTTATTAGTAGACCAGAAATTTTCAAAGAAAATGCATCAAACTATTGGTACAATAGAATTTGTATAAAATACAAACATTCAAAAAAATCAGTTTAAAAAATTATATAGATTTGTTTCTGTATCCATTTGAAGTTTGTCACGTTCGACACCGTAAGTGTAAAGTTCAATCGTTCGTCCGTCCGTTGTAATCACGCTACAGTCTACAATAGTTGAGCTAGATGATTGAAATTTGGTATAAATAGTTCTTATAGCTACAGGTAACTTGGGATTGAAACTATGCACTATCGGTCCCATTTATAGCATCTCCCCGATTTGACTTCTTAACCCCATAGAGACCACAAATGTCAACTGATCGGGCTGAAAATTGGTAACTGGTGTCTATTTATACCCCGAATCCTTCACACGAACATCGGTAGTCGTAGGTCCATGTTTTTATATAGCCCTTATATAAAGGTCCCTCTAGATTTGTCTTCGTAACGCCATAAAAACCTTAAATTTCAACGAATTGGGCTGAAATTTGATATAATGAGTTTATTTCTACCCGAAACCATTCATATGCGATTCATGGTGGAGGGTATATACGATTCGACATGACCGAAGTTAATCCGTCTTTACTTGCTTTACTTAAAAAATAGTCATGGAAAAAATGTCACGTTCGAACGAACTTAAAAATTAAATTTAAAAAAACTACCCAAGATATTTCTATCAAACAAAGAGGATTAAAACACTTTATTATTTTTTAATATTTTAAAATTTTCGTCTTTAACATTTTCTTTTTTATTTCGCTGAATCTCATGTTTTTAAAGTTGTTCACGAAAACTACTTCTATTTTTGTAGCGTTCGAACCGATCCTTTTTTTGTCTTTATTTTCTTATCAATATTTCGCCTGAAAAAGACTTAAACACCAGCTATAGTACTATTAACGATCTATAAGATTATGTAAAAGATTAATCTAAAATATGTTTTATTCTGACCTTTTTATCACTTCGAATGTGTACAACGGTCACGTTCGACACCGTGGAATTACCCATATGCGTTTTACTATGAAAATGAAGCATCTTGTAAGAAAAAAAAAACAATTTTTTTACATGTTTTAATCATCTTAAATTTGGAAATTTTGGGAAATATGAGAAAAACTGTATTTTGGAAGTAAAGTATTTCGATATTTCCATGAAGAATGAGTTGAAGCACTGGGCAGTGATGGCTCACAAAACTGTGTGGAATAGGCCGAACCACTGGCTTAAGTGTATGTCCATGGACATGAGACGTTTAAACGTCTGCTCTATTCAACCTAACATAACCTAACCCTTCTATTTTCGAGTGGAAATTGAGGGGGTAACGAATTACCATTTCTTTTTATACCAGCGTATGACATATTTGTGGAATTGTGTTCTTTGGGATTCGGTGCATATTTTCGTCGCTAGAGCTAGCATTTTCCGTAAGAGATACTGTTCTAAAGCCTGGGAAAGTGGATGCAATATAGCTTGCATATAGTATTGGAGTTTTATTAACATTGTTTGATTTTTGTACGTGCTTATAGACTGGGTAACCTTTGGAAATGAACGAGCAAACAGCTTGGCTTCAAAGGGCAGAGAACTTCGAGTAATAAACTTGGAAAATTGGAAACCTTTCGAATCCACGAAAGATGAGTTGAAGCACTGGGCAGTGATGGCTCACAAAACTGTGTGGAATAGAAAACCTGTAGGAGCAACTGCAAAGATACTGTGGGGTGACCCAAATGAGAAGAAAACAAGTAGTTTTCTGAAACTAAACAAGATCGAGATTAGTAAGATGATTGGTGTTCTAACGGGAGCTTACGAGTACAAGCACATCTTCATCGCATAGGACTAGCAAAAAACGACGAGTGCAGGGCATGCAGGGAAAACATCGAAACGATGGAACATATTCTGTGTCACTGCCCAGCTTTCACACATACAAGATCCCGATATTTCGGGTCTGACATATTGCCAGACTTGACTCATCTCAGAGGATATGACTGATTTTGCCTGAAGAGATTGAAATCAGCACTAAAATCAGCTGAGGAAAGTGAACTAAAAAAATAGTTGCAATTTCTGGATCCAACCCAGAAAACAGATTATAGTCTCTGGAAGACCAAAAAAATATGCGAGGCCCTGTAGCGCATGAATCCCCAATTCGCCTTGAAAATGGGAACTGAACAAAAAGCCAGAAGAGAAAGTAAATGCATTCGAAACTGCCTCGAGTCCGTTTTTACACTCAACAGTGGTACATCTGAAATATATCCGCCCATGATAGATGATATAATTCCTAGCCCAACCTATCAGCCCGTGATAGATTATATAATTTCTCGCCCAATCTATCCGCCTGTTATAGACGACATAATGCCACGGCCAATCTATCCTCGCCTAATCTATCCGTCCAGGATACATGATTTAATTCCTCTCACAATCTATCAGCCTGTGATAGATGATATAATTCCTCGCCCAATCAAACAAAGAATAAACGATGTTGAAAAATCTGTCTAAAGATCTAAAATTAAAGAAATCGCACGGAGGAGATGGTACTGCAGCGATAATAATAAAACACCTTCCGTTTGCAGCCATGAAAATGTTGTTGTTTTATCCAATGCTATTCTGCGTGTAGGTTGAACAGATACACCGTATCCTAACCTACATCAGAAGAGCTTTCGAGAAAATAGAATACTGTTGGGCGCTATTCATACATATTTCCCAAGCATTTGAAAAAGTCTGACACGAAGGTCTTTTCAACAAAATATGCAAAGTTCTGCAAATAAACACTCACAAACTATTCAAGAGTTATTAAACAAGCAGCTCTTTCCAATTTAACTCAAATATCATTTGTTCTAGCCCAACAGGATCATGTAAAATATGTTAGAACCCTAAAGTAATTCAAAACTAATCAACATTTGTGGCTTATCGGCCAAAGATCTGCCCTAGATCAAAAGTTATGTTATACAAAACGGCATTAACCCCATTTGGACATATGGTATCCAGCTCTGGGGTACAGCGTGCGCTTCTAATGTATGCAAATTACAAAGAAAACAATCGAATGTTCTCCGTTTAATTACAGGTGCACCTTGGTATATAAGAAACGCTAACATCCATAAGGAACTCAACATGGCAACAGTGAAAGAGCAAATTGAAAAATATTGTCGGTGTTATGTGGGAAAACTATTGAATCATCCAAACATGGCTTAAGAACTACTAAATTTTGAAGGTCATACACGAAGAAGAGATGCCCTGGATTTTAAATTAAAACGAAACATAAACAAAAGTTACATTATGAATTCTTAAATTTGAAATGTTAACCAGTTGTTAAAGTAAAAAATCGTGCAAAGTCTCAATGGATTATTCGCATTCGCAATATCCAGAGAATATAAGTACTATACTAGGTTAAGATCTGTTCACTTATTGTCATTTGCATTGTCTAATAATGAAAGATTCAATAATAAAATGTCATGAAAAGGAAAACAAAAAAATCCCTACATAACCCCATACCACCATACATATATAAGGCGTGATCCATTTCGAGGTTCCCTACTTTTTTAAACAAAACAACACAGAAAATTCAAATTGAATGGGGAATGTTTATTATCTTGAAAGAACATTATTTGGCATTTATTTTTTGAAGATATCTATCAAATGTTGGCCGCGGCTACGTCTCAGATGGTCCATCCGTTGAGTCCAATTTTCGATGACTCGTTCGAGCATTTCGTCTGGTAACTGGCGAATGACACGCGTGATGTTTTGCTCCAAGGCATGAATCGAAGCGGGTTTGTCCGCATAAACTTTAGACTTTACATATCCCCACAGGAAAAAGTCTAACGGTGTGATATCACACGATCTTGGTGGCCAATCGACCGGCCCTCAATAAATCCATTGATTGGAAGTGGCGCCGTCTTGTTGAAACCAAATGTCGCCGAGGTCACGAGCCTCAATTTCAGGCATCGAATAGTCGGTTATCATGGCGCGGTCGCCATTGACGGTTACGTTCTCACCGGCATCATTTTTGAATAAATATGGACCGACGATTCCGGTACGTCGGATCGGGAATCGGTCAATGCCAAAAAGATAGCTCTTAACGAGAGCTAAAATATTGCTCATGGGTGTCAAGGTCGTGGGTCGACTGAAAGTGTTTTTGTTGGATTTAAAAAAAAAATGGACTTAGCGCAATTGGCGAACGATTATTATAATAAAACTGAATAATTTGTAAACGTTGTTCAGGCGTAAGTCTTTCCATGATGAAATGCCAAACAATACAAAACAAAAATAACATGAGAGCATGACACGTCTCACAAGTGATCTGTCAAAAAAAGGCTTTTGAAAAAAATATCTCTACTTAGATCACCCTATATTATATTTGAACAGCTGAAGTGGTATATTGTGATTGAATCTCAGACGTGAGTGTTATTGTGAACAACTGACGTTGGCACAGTGGTCCCAAGGGAAAAATCGCGGATCCGTAAAAAATATTTTGGTTTGAAATTTTTTTAATTTCGGCGAAAATTTTTTGATTGTCTTACTCATTGGTATATTGTTCGGTACTATTCGACTCCGTGCATCCTACTTTCGGTCACTTCATCATATATCAATTTTAAAATATTTTTGTGGGGAAATTTCTCGTTGTCGGACTTACGAATTGTGTGTATTTGGACACAAACGTTCGACATTAGGTAGATTTTCGTACATAATAGACCGGGTAATCGATAGGTATCGATATATAAATATATATAGTAGGGCGGGTCGATTTAAAAATCGCCCATTGCTCAGTGAAAATCGTATTCTAGGGATCAAATTAAGAAACTTTGCCGAAGGAACCATACCTCTAAAACGAATTCTGATGACGAATTCCATTCTAAAACATGCTGAGTCGACTTAGCATACTTTTAGGGAGATTGCATTTTTAACTTCCAAACATATATTTTATAAAATTATTTAACAAATTATATTTAGTTAAAATTTGGTGTTTATACCCTAACCCAATCAAAAGTTATTCACAAAACAGTACAGGTCGCTCGTTTTGCATTTAAAAAATGCATCAAACTTTGATCGCCTCTCCTGAAAATCTACCTTTTTGCACTTAGCATAGTTTAGAATGGAGGTATAGATATATGCCATATATAGTAAAGACCTTTACGAAGAGCTCTAATTTGTATAAATCCACAAACGCGTTTTTAAAATATAACAAATGTAATATTCGCATCTCAGATTTCAGATGCTAATAAAATATGGAAATGTTTTTATGTTTATATGTCAAATGTTTTTATGTTTATAAAGGGTCCGCCACTAACGTTTTTTTTTTCAACTAGTGCTTATTTCGTGAATGGTAACACTTACCTCATGTCTGATTTGACAGATAATTAGGTTTATTCTTCCGCTGAACGAATATTGTTGTGTATACGCTTGAACAAAGCTGGGAAATATTGCGACATTGTTTTGAAAATTTTGATTTTCAATTTTTTTTCATTTTTGATTTTCATTTGATTTTGATTTTTTCATTTTGATCTTGGTGGGTATGTAAACAAGCAAAATTGTCGCATTTGGTGCACAGAAAACCCGCACGCATACATTGAAGAGCCGATACACCCAAAACGAGTCACTGTTTGGTGCGGATTTTGGTCCAGAGGCATAATTGGGCCATTTTTCTTCCAAAAAGAGCAAGGAGTGGCTGTTACAGTCAATGGCGATCGTTATCGGGCCATGTTGAACGATTTTTTGTTCACAAAAATTTAAGAGGAGGATATTGGCAACATTTGGTTTCAACAGGACGGTGCTACGCGCGACACAACCGAAGCTACACTCGATGTTTTGCGCCCTGTTTTTGAAGATCGCATTATCAGCCGCAGATCTGATGTCGTTTGGCCACCTCGGAGCTGCGATTTGACACCGTTGGACTATTATTTGTGGGGTGCCCTCAAAGATAAGTGTTACGCCGAAAAACCAGAGACAATTGACGCTTTAAAGGACAATATTCGTGAAGCCATTGGTGAAATACAGCTGCACACAATCGATAATGTGCTCAAAAATTGGACCGATCGTGTAGGCTACTGCATGGCCAGCCGAGGCAGCCATTTGTATAAAATTATTTTCTATTATTAACCGGAAGGATTGTACTTTCAAATAAAAAAAGAAATTTGAGAAAATATTCAGTAGTTTTTTTTTATAGCATTTTCAAACAAAAAAAGTTTTTTGGCGGACCCTTTATGTCAAATGTTTTATTTTGAGCAGAGAATCGATATGCAAATTTATTTTGAAATCGCGAATGGTGACTGTAGTATCGTTGAATTAAGTTTGCATTCTTTTAAAGTTAAGATGTTCAAGATTGACTTGTCATCTTGTATTCTTCTTTGTTCTCTTAATGTCAAAATGTTTAAGATTGAGTATTATCTTGTATTCATCTTTGTTTTGCATTTTTAGTACACACAATGTATACATATGTTAAAGTAAACCAATAACAACAAATATACCGTTAGAAAAAGAAATGAATATGAACTTGAGGTATCGTTGTGCATTGTCTGTATACTAGAATTTATTCGCTAAAACAGAAGGCAAAAGACTTAGACGATTCACGCACAATACCCAAGATTAAAATATAATTTAATAAACGTAATTTTTATATAATAAACTCGTGTTTCATTGGAGTTTATTACAGTGGCAACGAGGATAAAAAACATTGATAAAAAAGTTAATAAAATATATTAACATAAAGTGAAACCATGGCCACGGTTATATTTGGTAAAGTGCCATATTTTGATCATACCCAAAAGAATTGGGTTGTGTTCCAAAATCAATTACAGCAATTTTTAATTGCAAATGAGATTACGGATGAGGCGTAGAAAAAAGCAATCCTACTCACGTCGTTGTGTGAAAAGTCTTGCATATTATTGCAAAATCTAGTGAATCCGGCGAAAGTGAAAGATGCCGTAACAAATTTTGAAAATTGTTTGTCAGCGATGAGCAAACATTTTAAGCCTGCAACATAACGCAGTTAAATCATCCACGGAAACGATGAACGAATGGGCTGTGCGAGTACGATCGTTTGCGGTGTATTGCAATTTGGAACAAATTTGGAAACTGCTATTCGTGACAAGTTTGTAATGGGGTTGGAAAAGGGTACGGCCAGAGACAGCATTTTTTTGGAGTCAGTGGAGTGTCCGTTTGATAAGCTGGTGGTAATAGCCAACAACGTAGAATATTCCAGGCACCAATATGACCGAGGTTAAAGAGGAACCTCTACATTTTATAAAAAAGAACCAAGGAGACAAGCTAAAAAAAACAACAGCAGCAACATAAATCAGCACAACAACAGCAGCAAAAAGCAACACAGCAACAGTGCAAAGTTTGTGGGTACAATAATCACAAGAGCAAGAACTGTAAGTTTAAGCATTATAAATGCAACCAACGAAAACAAAAAGGTCATTTAAAAAAAATTTGTAAATCACAAAACTTCAATTTCATTGACAATGATGATTTAAGCTTATTTTCTATTACTAGTGAGAACGATGGTCCGATAAAAATAAACATTTTTTTAAATAAGAAACTTTTTGAAATGGGGCTGGACACTGGGTCGAAAAATAATGTAATTTCTGAAAATTTCTATAAAACCTTTTTTAAAAATTATAAACACAAAGAAGTAAATATGTTGTTGAAGGCATATAATGGTGCAACTATATCTCCTATTGGTTCGTGTGACGTTGAAGTTAGATATGGTAATAAAATTGAGGTAATTCCTATAGTTGTTATAAAAAATGGTGGCCCACCACTGTTGGGTAGAAATATTTTAAAAATTTTTGAAATAGAGATTTGTAAATTGAATTAGTCAAATCAAAATACAGCGGGATTTCTAAATCAAATTATTAAAAAAATTTCAAATCTTTTTGATGGTGGCTTAGGACTTTTTAATAAAAGTAAAGCTGTACTAAAACTTAAAGAAGAAGCCGTACCAAAATTATGCAGACCAAGGCCGCTGCCTTTGGCTATTAAGGACAAAGTGGAAGGAGAAATAGATAATTTGGTAAAATTGAAAATATTACAGCCTGTCGATTATTGTGAGTGGGGGACACCTATGGTTCCGATTGTAAAGACAAATGGTAGTATTAGAATCTGTGGGGATTTCAAAGTTACACTAAATCCAAATTTGTATGTAGAAAAATACCCTTTGCCTCGGATTGAGGATATTTTTTCAAAATTATATGGTGGAGAAGAATTCACGAAACTAGATTTAAGCATGGCTTATCAACAAATTGAACAGGACGAAGATTCTAGGAAATATACTAAGATTTCCACATCAAAAGGTCTTTTCAAATATACAAGACTCATATATGGTTTAGCTTCAGCGCCTGCAATTTTTCAGAGAATTATGGATTCTCTTCTAACCGGGATGGTGTTGTAGTCTTCTTAGATGACATTTTAGTTAGTGCTTCTAATAAAAAAAAACATCTTCAGAGACTCGAGCGTGTTCTTAGTATTTTAAATGATGCTGGTTTTAAATTGTCAGCAGACAAATGCAAATTTTTTTCTAAAAAAATAAAATATTTGGGTCATATAATTGCCAAAAATGGATGACATATGAATCCAGAAAAGATTAGTGAAATCACAGGCATTCCATATCCCACAAATGTAAAAGAGCTACAAGCCTTTTTAGAGGTCATACATTTTTGCAGACGATTTCTGCCGGACGTGTCATCCTTGTTTCACCCTTTACACTATTTGCTTCGTATGGAAACACAATTTATCTGGAACAATAAGTGTTCCTCAGTGGTCGATCAATTAAAATCGTTATTTGTGGCAGACAAGTGTTTAGCTCATTTTAATGCTAATTCAAAAACAAAATTAACGGTTGATGCCAGCCCTGTGGGAGTGGGAGCTGTTTTATCACAAATTGATGAAAGCAGTTCAGAGAGGCCGATAGAATTTGCTTCCAGGTCCCTTACGGATACGGAAAAAAGGTATTCCCAGTTAGACCGAGAAGCGGTGGCAATTTTGTTCCGTGTTAAAAAAGTTCACCATTATTTGTATGGTCGTCCTTTCACACCAGTGACTGACAATAAACCGTTACACCATATTTTCAATCCAAAAATAGGAATATCCTTAATGGCTTCAAGTCGCTTGCAACGTATCGCTTTAATTTTATCGGGATATCAATTTGATATTTGTCACATAAAGTCGAACAGTAATATCGCAGATTATTTTTCAAGATATCCAAAAAATTATAACAATTCTCAGGAAGAATTTCCAAACAATGTTTACATTAATTACTTACAATATCTCCACAGTGGAGATACATTTTTAAATTTTGAAACGATTGGTATAGAAACATCAAAGGATAGTTTGTTAGAAAAGGTAGAAAATTTTATCAAATTAGGTTGGCCTGAAAAGTGTCCTGTTATCGAATTGTTACCATACTTTTTAAAGCGAAATGAGTTATCAGAAGAAGGAAATTGCTTGTTTTGGGGATATCGCGTAATAGTACCAAAACAATAAACTGCGGATGTAGTTAAATTTTTACACGCTTCCTATATCGGAATAATAAAAATGAAAGCGATGGCTGGAGAATGTTGTTGGTGGCCTAAACAAGGTACAGATTTGGAGGAAATCGTAAAAACTTGTGAAGCTTGTTTGATCACCCGTCCAAATCCACCGCAACAAGAACTAATTCCTTGGCCTAGACCAGAGGAAATATGGTCTAGAATACATATTGATTTTTTTGGTCCTTTTCGAAAACGTTGGAGCTTAGTAGTTGTCGATAGTACTAGCAAATGGCTTGAATGCATCGACATGGGTACTAATATAACAAGTGGCGCAGTTATTTCGGTATTACGAGAACTTTTTGCTCGCTTTGGTCTGCCTAAATGTGTGGTTTCAGACAACGGAACATCTTTTGTCTCAAATAAATTAAATTTTTTTAAAAAATTAATGGTATTGAGCAAATTACAACACCAGTGGGTCATCCCCCTACTAATGGTCAAGCAGAAAATTCCGTAAAAAATACGCCTTTGTCCGAATTTAACAGTGTTTTATGCAGATTTTTATTTGATTATAAGAACACCATACATTCTAGTACTGGAGTTGCACCAACTTATTTGATGTTTAATAAAACAAAATTAAAAACGAGACTTGATCTTTTTAACCCGAAAAGAAAAGTTGAAATCAAAAACATTAAAGACATTAAAAATTATGTAATAAACAAACAAAAAATCAAAGAAAATATCATAAAGGTTTTAAAAAAATTTTATTTAATGTTATGATAAAAGATTACTCCAGTCCGGTTCCGTTAAAACTATAAAAAACGCGTTAAAACGTAGTTTAAAAAATACGCCTTTGTCCGAATTTAACAGTGTTTTATGCAGATTTTTATTTGATTATAGGAACACCATACATTCTAGTACTGGAGTTGCACCAACTTATTTGATGTTTAATAAAACAAAATTAAAAACGAGACTTCATCTTTTAACCCCGAAAAGAAAAGTTGAAATCAAAAACATTAAAGACATTAAAAATTATGTAATAAACAAACAAAAAAATCAAAGAAAATATCATAAAGGTTTTAAAAAAAATTAATTAATGTTATGATAAAAGATTACTCCAGTCCGGGGAAAGTTTCTTGGACAAAAGGCGTAATATTTGAAGTACTAGGTAAACAAACGTATTTGGTAAAAACTGAGACAAACAAAATTTGGAAAAGACATGCAAATCAAATAATTTCTTGTAAAACTGCCCTAATATCAAAAGTCACAACTACAGTGTCGGATCCATTTCAAAAAATTAACATAGGTATTGCAAATAAAGATTAAAGTGAAACAAATTTTGTACATGAAAATAAAACAATGATGAAGTGGCTAATTTAAATAATGATCAAATTGAAAAAAATGCTATAATTAACGATAATTATGATGAAATTGATGAAAATTCTGTAAATAAGAATAATGATGATGAAATTGAAAAAAAATTCTAAATAACAATAACGATAATGATGAAGAAATTGTAAATTACAGAAACCAAATTGTAATTGTATAGTAGTGCACAATCATATGGCAAGTTCTCTGTAAGTGGACTGTAATGTTTTAATGGTGGCAGAAACTCCCAGGAATGTAATATGTCATGTAAGGAAACAACAAAGAAAAAAGGCAAAGGTTTTAGTTTAAGTGTAACAGTTTTATTGTTGTGTTGCTTACCGCTCTTTGTGTCACTACAAAATTTAAGTATGCGGTATAGGGCAAACATTAAAGAGCCTTAGAATCTATACATTCAGCGAAATTGGAAGAAAGAGCAAAGATGGCGGCCCTTTATCCGCTTTATCCGGCGGACTAGATACAAAGTTAGGGAATTCTTATGGATTAAACGAATTAGTGCATTAAACTTAAGTAACAGAAATTCAAATTCATTAAACTTAAAACTAAAGGTTGAAGCAAAGTTCAACATGATTATAGTAATGTGGATCTGCCAGGGTGTCCAAATGATCGTATATGAATAGCAACATCGGTTCTGAGGCTTCCGTTGGCAACACAATGTGAAGTGAAAGTTTCACAAAGCCAGCGATTTAAATCTTTGCCAGTGGGTCGTGGTCATCAGTGTTGCCGCTGGACAATTTTTTTCCGTTGAAAATGTTCCCAAAAACTGCCCAAAATCGACTTTATCTGCCCAAAAAAACAAAAAAAAAAAATAATTGTTGTTTCTTTTCTAACTTAGAAATTCTGCAATTTATTATATACAGAAAAAAGAAATTATAAAACATAAACCACACATAGTGAGGATTATTATTTTTAATCATTTCCTTAGATAGCATTATACTGTTAACGGTATTTATTTCTCAATTTTGTTTTTATTAAAGAAAGGGTGGGAAATTTACGTTCAGCGGAACTGTGTGGTAGTGATAATAAATTAAAAATTAATTTTGAAAGATTTGCGAAACATTTTTCATTTAACCCGTTGTTTTATAGATGCAACTTTTCCGCAAAAAGATTTAATTGTTAAACTTTCGTGTCGCTAAGACGGAGTAAATTCCACTCTGTTATAATCAAATCGGGGTCACTGTCAACAAGCATAGGGAATTTCATAATAAGTGGCAACATTGATAAATCTTCACTGGAAAGCACGTTTTCGGGGGTTATCATATTAAATAGCTTTAAATTTTAATTTTTAAAATCGATTCACTTTTCTATTTGACTTACACAGGGGAAATCGTAATTTTTCATATGTTTGAATCGAAAAAAATATATTTGGAATCAATTTTTAAATATTATATATTTGTAATCAAATAAATTTTATTTGAAAATCAAAAATTTTAGTTTGGAACGCAATATTAATATATTAGAACAAATTCTATTTGCGAAGTGACATTCACAAATAAAATATGTGTTTACCCACAAACAAAGTTATTGTTTAAGAAGTTTTCCAAATATATTTTATTCAAAAAAAGATTTTAAACCTTTGCTGACTTTTTTGAATTTTAGTTTAACTAATCCTAGATTTAGTTTTATAATTTATATTTAAAAATTTCATAGCTTTTGTTTTACAGTACTAATTTTTAATTTATAAATATTCCAATTCATCACTTTTTGACAATAAACCAATGCATTTTATAGTTACGAAAGATTATACGATTTAAATTTAATCAAATTTTACAAATATATAAAACTTCTACAAAAATTTCACTTTTGAACTTCTGAAACACAGAAAACATACCATTATATACAATACACTTAAATAAAATTTTTGTTTCGGAAATATTACTTCTAAATTATATAAAATATTAGGATGGAAACATATTTTTGTTTAGATCAATATCATCCCAAAGATATAATAACTGTGTGTGTCAAATAATATATATGTATTTGGAGTGTACCCTAAACATATGTTTGTTTCAAGCAAAATATGTTTGGGACAATATAATAGGGTTTCCATTAAGGAAATAACATTAACTTTGCCAGAGCCAAATCGGAGAAGTTTCGGCGTTCCAAATGATCAAGTGGCTTTAGTTCTTGTGTCAGTTTGATCCTATAAGGATGAAGGCCAATATCTTTTCGCAAAATACGCCACAGTGTGGTTTGAGAGAGGAAAAATCGCCATTTTTGATATGTTTGAATCGAAAGAATATATATTTCGAAAAATTTTTTTAAATATTATATATTTGTTAACAAATAAATTTTATTTCAAGAAACTTTGTTTGGAACGCATATGTTAATATATTAGAACAAAATATATTTGCGAAATAAAATATCTGTTTACACACGAACAAAGTTAAACACTTTTCAAACTCTGCTGACTTTTTCGAATTTTAGTTTGTTTTTCGTAGATATCGTGTTATACTTTAGTTCAAAATGTCACGATCAGCATTAGCTTTGTTTTACAGCACTAATTTTTTATTAATAAATATTCCAATTCATCACTTTTTGTCCCTCCATCAATGCAATTTATAGTTACGAAAGATTATAGGATTTACATTTTAATTTAATTTTACAAGAGTTACAGTTTCTAAAAAGATTGCAATTTTAACTTATGAAAAACAAAAAAAAACTTGCCCAAAATACTTAAATACAAATTAATCTTTTTCGGAAATATTAGTTACAAATAAAAACATATTAGGATGGGAATATAGTTTTGTTTACAACAATATCCTCCCAAACATATAATATTTGTATGTGTCAAATATTACATATTTGAAGTTTACCCTAAACATATGTATGTATATTTCAAGCAGAATATCTTTGGGATAATATACTACAGAAGCGATTTTTTTCAGCGTGTAGGTAGGGCAAACGTGAACTTTCCGCTTGAAATTCCTTCTTCAAATTATTAAGCACAGGTAGAACATATGCTAGAAATAAAAATAGCATTTAACGCGGTAGTCATTTCTTCTGTAATATTATCAGCAAAAATTTCCTGAACTTCATAATAACACGAAATGAAATACAATTTTAAACAATCGCATTGCCCAACAATTCTTGCAGTCACACCCACGAGCGAAAGCCACCGTGTGTTGCTAATCCCCAATATTTTGTGTGGTGCGACTGATCAGTACTCCTGGAACTCTTTTAATTCACTTATTCTTTTGGGACTGAGTGCAAAAAATTAGTATATATACACTGAGCCAAAAATTAACCTTATATAAGGTTAGGTTTTAGGTTTAGGTTAGGGTGGCAGCCGTATTTTTTTACAAGCTCACATAGACCAGTTTAGGTCCCTAGTGTTACCACGGGCTGAAATGCCCCTCATCGAAACCAACCTGTTAGATATATAAATTTATCGATAGTACGAATATCAGTACTGGAAAGATCTGTTAGGCTGCCTAAAAAGGCCGACCCCAGTATGTCCAGTCGTCGTTTACTCAAAGCGGGACAGTCGCAAAGCAAGTGCTCAATGCTCTCCACTTCTTCCTCATCTCCACAGCTTCGGCAGAAGTCATTGGAGTCAATACCCAATCTTTTGGCGTGTTCGCCGATCAAGCAGTGTCCCGTCAGAACCTTTACTAACGTAGACAATCGTTTCCTCTCTAGTGCGAGGAGATATTTTGACCTTCTCAGGTCATACCTTGGCCAGATTTGTCTAGCTACTCTGCAGGTGCCGATTTCCGTCCATCTTTCGTTGGACTGCCTGATTGCCTCTTGCCTAAGCCAAAGCTTGCACGTGGATAGTGGTGCACCAATATATGCAAATTCTTCGAGAATTTGTAATGTCGTCCCTTTCCTAGCAAGTTCATCGGCTTTGCAGTTCCCCGGGATATCCCTATGCCCAGGCACCCATATGAGGTGTATATTAAACTGCTCAGCCATCTCGTTAAGAGATCTGCGGCAGTCGAGGGCTGTTTGTGAATTTAGGGATGTTGCCTCCAGAGAATTGATGGCAGCCTGGCAGTCCGAGTAAATGACGACGCCAGTGTTGGTTACTATGTTGCGACTCAGCCACTTGGCGACTTCCCATATTGTCATTACTTTACGGCTTGATAGACACGGCTTGATAGACACTGCAGGTATCTGGTGGTCTGTGAGCTATATCCAGACTAAGTTCTTCACAGTGTACTCCGAAGCCAACCTTTTCATCAAGCTTCGAACCATCCTTGTAAAAGTGGAGATGGTTTCTATTACCTGGTATTCTTCCGATCTCTGGCGGGAATCATAGTGATGTAATTTCTCTCGAAGGTGTACACAGTTGGTATATAGTCCACTCGGTCGGTTACCATAGCACTACACTTTGATATCCTCATGTGACCATAGTTCTTGTACCTCCACATTGATAGGCAGTTTAATCTTATTGCCGCTTTGGTTGCAACTTCTCTCGCCACAATATTAATCGGCAGTATATGGAGTAGGGCTTGTAGAGACTCGGTCGCTGTAGTCATTAAGGCTCCGCGTATGCTCAGGCAGGCAGTTCTCTGAACCTTTGTTAGTAGGTTGGTGATGGTTAGTTTGTCAGTTGCCGTCCACCATACCACAATACCGTAACAGTATTGGACGAACTACTGCTATATATATCCAGTGGACGATTTTAGGAGAGAGTCCCCACCGCGACCCTACAGCCTTTTTGCAGGAATATAAGGCGACGTTGGCCTTCCTTACACGTTCCAATACGTTAAGTCTAAATAACATTTTCCTATCTAGAATTATTCCTAAAAATTTTGTACTTTCAGAAAAGACTAGATCTGTTCCATTTATCCGAGGTGGAGGGTCCACATGTGGGACATTATTCATCCTAGTAAAGAGAACCAATTCTGTCTTGTTGGGGTTAACGCCCAAACCGCTGCTTCTGGCCCATCTAGCCAACTTGTTCATAGCCACCTGTAGGATGTCTCTGAGGACGTTTACGAATTTGCCACTCACTGTGATTGCCACGTCGTCCGCATATGCCACGACCTTGCAGCCACAACGTTCTAGATCTAGCAGGATTTCATTCACCGCTAGGTTCCAAATTAGTGGAGACAGTACTCCTCCTTGCGGGGTCCCTCTGTTTACAAACCTTGTTAGAGTTGTGGACCCTAGACATGCTGTTATGCGTCTTCTGGTGAGCAGACTTTGAATTAGTGCCGCAATTACCGCATCTGAGTAAATGTTGTTAAAAGCCCCTTCTATGTCAAGAAATGCACCATGGTGAATTCCTTGAAATGCAGGGACGATTCGATAGTGCTCACAAGTTCGTGCAGGGCTGATTCTGTAGACTAGCCCTATTGTAAGCATGTTGGTTCCCCGACAGGAGTTTTGTATCCAGGTTTTCCCTAATGAAATAATCTAAAAGTCTTTCCAGACCTTTCAATAGGAAGGAGGTCTGAAGTCTTTTGGCATACCGCTTTAGGTATGAATACCACTTTGGTATCCCTCCATCGATTCGGGACGTATGAAAGCCTAATACAGCCTACATAAATTTTCTCTAGCCAGGGGATAATGTACTTTAACATTTTCTGCATTTCTGCTGGAGTGATGCCATCTGGTCCAGGTGACTTGAAGGGCTCAAAGCTATTTGTTTAGGTGGGGAGTTTGCCAGCAAGGGAGGTAAGGGCAGGCAAGGGCGAATCGACGAAATCCCTTCTATGACAAACTCCAATAACCAATTACAAGAACGACGATAGCTCAGGAGTGGGGGGAACGATGTGTGTGTAGGTAATGACCGGTGTTGGCGAAGGCGGCGATGCAGAAATGCAATGGGCGAAATAGAAAATAAATAAAACACGAGAAGTTTAGTTTTTTCGACGATAGTTAACCGTAGCTTTATTTAGTAAGAAAGGGTAACGAAGATTACCTTTTGTTTACAATGTACAGCAAGGTGTACTTAGCGATATGTGATGCGTACCGAACGAAAGTCCAAGATGGAGAGAGGTGGCGGAGCAATGGTCAAAAAAAACAAATACTTACTCGTTCAAATCTGCAAATCAAATATTGCAAGGATGTAGTAACGAGGAGTAGGCAGATTTCAACGAGCGTTAACGTAAGATAAATGTGCCAATGTATGCACCTAGAGAAATTAATGATATCAACAAAATTCAGTAAAATCGTACTTAAACTGCTGCAACTAAAACGAAAGGGTCATTAGGGAACCCCGCGGAGCGAAAGGGCCACTAGGCGCCTCCCTGATGAACGAAAAGGGTCATTAGGGAACCCCGCGAAACGAAAGTGCCATTAGGGAATCCCGCGAAACGAAAGGGCCATTAGGGAACCCCGCGAATGTATATACAACTAAAACTAGTACATATTTGGTTAGTAAATAAGGAAGGAACGTAAATTCAGTTTCCTAGTGAGCTTTTAACAATTCAATTCAATTTCAATATTATATTAATGATTCGAACAAAAATTAAGATATACGAGGTGATTCTAATATAGTTAGTTGCGATTTCAAAAAGAATTTGAGCTTATATAGACTCCGAAAAAAAACCAATGGATACGATATTATTTGTGGGCGATTAATTCAAAAAGATTCGAGTCCGTATAAACCCGATCACGAAAGCGTCTAATGATAATTAAAGTTTAGATAAATTCAAAGTGCATTAAACGAGGCGGTAAATGTCAAAAAATTACCAAGAAATTCGAATGTCGAGATGTATTAGGATCGAGTTGATTCGGAACAAATCCAAATTTAGCGATGAGACGCAGAAACAAAACGAAAGGATGCGACAAGTAATGTATCAAAAGCTACAAATTTCTATTCGAATTCAAGTGTGGCCCTCAGACCAAAGATTGAAATTCCAAAATGGCAAAATATTTCTGGTGTTCGAATTATATATTCTACTGCCAGGGGAGAAGTCCGCTGCTGGGTTTGTAGAATAGTTTAAAAGGATTCTAGATGAAATTGGACCAGTTAAAATAACACCGAGAATGGTATTTTGAGCCAGAAGTGACTCGAGAACAATTCGAGGGGGTTCAGTCAAAAGAATTTTGGAACACAAATCAGCACCAAGTAGAACGTCTATTGGGCGATCATCCGGGCAATCAGCCAATCGAAAATTGGCGAGACAAGATTTGAGGTTGGTAATACCTGTAGGCGATGGCAACTTGCCAGTAATCAGCGGCAGAACAAGGGAGCACGATGGATCAAACGGCGAAGTTATTTTAAGAGAACAAATTCCTCTTGAATTTCCAAGTTGATAACAATTTACACCGGAAATAGTTGCGTTCGTAAAACGCGTCGCAATTCCAAGTCGTTGCCGAAGGCTGTCCGTAATTATGGACGTCTCGGAAGAGGGGTCAATAAGGGCCCGAGCAGGGTACGAAATTCCCTGGTGAACGATATTCACGATGGCAGTCCCCAAGAGCACATTACTGTCTTGGGTGGTATGATATACCTGCCTACTACTTGTTGGTTGTACGATCGACGAAGGGGAGGGAGTAATTACCGACGAGGTGGGAGTAATTACCGACGAGGTGGTGACACTAGTTTCTAGAGTGGCCTGTAACCGAAGGTGTAGCTGGTGGCGAAAAAAGTTCCCACAGAGCGATGCAAAAGAGTGTGGTGGCGTTTGTTGCACGTATTACAATTGTGCATGCTATTGCAGTTTTTGACTGCATGTTCTCGAGATAGACAGTTCACGCAGCACCCATGCCTTTTGATAGCCGAAAATCTATCACTAACCGAAAGGTTCTTGAAACGAAGACAAGAACGCAGTACATGACTCTGGGTGGGACAAAGCACCACAAGACGAGTTCGAAGGTGACCGGGGGGGACTCGAAGCCTTCGTAGAATGCGACTTGTTTTCCTTCGCCGCTGGCTTTTTCTCAGAGTCAATACCCTTTAGATTCCTAAGACAAACTAAAGTTTGAATTCTTTCCGTGAGGAAAGAGTCTAAGTCCTGCCAGGAGGATAGGGACGACTTATTTTTTATACTCTGTTCCCATAGAGTTACTGTAATTTTCGGCAAACGACTGATACACAGAAATACGAGTATGGGATCCCAATGGGCAGTCACAACGTCGTAAACCGCCATTGTCGAAAGACACCCATTTATTCCCCGTTGTATTGTCTTTAAGCCCGAGCTAGTCTCGCGGTCTAGTACGGGAAGAGCGAAGAGGAGCTTTATGTGGTTACTCACAAGAATACGTGTGTTGTCATACGCATCTTTCAATGCTTTCCAGGCCAAAGCGAAGCTCCTGTGGGTGAGAGGGAATTTCGAAACTATTTCCCGTGCTTCACCGCTGGTTTTTTGGACCAGGTGACAAAGTCGTTCAATGTCACTAAGACGCGAATTGTTGATATATATCGCCGAAAAGAGGTCCCAAAAGGTAGGCCACGACAAAAAATCCCCTTGAAATACGTCAAAGTCACACGGGGGCAAATTCAAATTGTGACTAACGCCAGAACCAACGCTGGAAGCTCTTGAGAGGACAGACGTTTCCGCCATAGATTCAGCCGAATGCGAACCTGGGGGTGAAACGAGCGCTATAGAGCTTCCGAGACTCTGATGAAAATGTCAAGCGGAGTACACGACATTTTTCGACAGCGATATGTGTACAACGACAAATTGTTAGAAAATTGTTAGAAAAACTGTTCGAAAATCGACAAAAACACAAAATAACTGATCGAAAATTTGAAGAAATCTTCGACAACAACTATAAAACGAAGGAAATTTGACTAAATTTAGCAAAAGTATGGAAGAATACAAGCAAATTAGTTAAAAGTCACGAAAATTACAAGTTGTTTTTGTCAAACCGAATCAAAAATTAGGTTATTAAGCATAAAAATCATATATTCTACAAAATTATCTAACTTTGTCAAACTAGGATCGAATGTATGGTACGCGGATGTACACGACTATACAAAATGATATAAAACCACAAGTTAAACGACCAAAAATTCAAAAAAAAAAAACAATTAAATTTTATATTTCGCCAACTGTACTGACCGTAGGGTGACTATGGCTGACTGTAGAGTGCAACGACAAGTTTAAACAACGAATTAGTCAGCAAGATAGTGTAAGCTCGTAGAGCGCGAACGAAAAATTTATAAAAAATATTTTTATAATGAAAATGTTCACTTTGACCGAATGTAGGGTGCACAGTATGGTATATAACCAAAAGTAATTTGCATGTAGGGTACTTCCCTCCACTATTCCAAAACCCAACAATATTTAAATTTGTTTTTCCAAAGAAAACTTAATTTGTCGGTTAGATTACTGTTCCTACTGGGACAATATATAAACTTGTTTACGAATACAAAAAAAGAAGAAATGCAAATTAAATCTTATGTAGGTATGCAGCACCATTCGAATTGCATCCAATGTTTACGAACTTCGCAAAAAGAGGAATTAAACACAAGCGAACGCAGTAGTTAAAAGCGAAGCAAAGGGTGACTGCAGTCGACCGAGCGATGGTGGAGTAACGAAACGAATGAAAGGAGAGCAAGCAATACGAACTGGAGTCGAGCAAAGGCCGATCGACGCACAGAATACGCGGTTTTTTGTGATGCAAATAATGTTGTTATTGTATTGGCATTTACTCGTATTGTTATTGTTGAAGTTTCAAATGCAGAAGAGACAATAACGAATGTATGCCTACAAACGAACAACACGGATCACTACACTATGCACGGACAAAATAATTAGAGCAATTGAATATGATTTACGAAATATTCCCGATTTATTTTCAAGCAATTTAGCGAATAGCGACAACGTTGTGGGCTGTATTTTTAAAGGAAAATCGCGATAGAGGTCTTTCAAGTCGACCTATATTACACCGTGTTTATTTGAAACGAACAATTGATACAATCGCGAAGCTCACTAGATAAATGATTTACTAACCTTGTTGTTTGTGTTAGGACGATGTATTCGATGTGGTTGAGAACCAATGTTTTCCGTAAGAAAACCAACAAAAACCAAGCGAAGAGCAGCTTCATTCCGGCTCGATGCGACCAATGCTTAGGTGGGGAGTTTGCCAGCAAGGGAGGTAAGGGCCGGCGAAACGACGAAATCCCTTCTATGACAAACTCCAATAACCAATTACAAAAACAACGATAGCTCAGGAGTGGGGGGAACGATGTGTGTGTGTAGGTAATGACCGGTGTTGGCGAAGGCGGCGATGCAGAAATGCAATGGGCGAAATAGAAAATAAATAAAACACAAGAAGTTTAGTTTTTTTGACGATAATAAAGCGTAGCTTTATTTAGTAAGAAAGGGTAACGAAGATTACCTTTTGTTTACAATGTACAGCAAGATGTACTTAGCGATATGTGATGCGTACCGAACGAAAGTCCAAGATGGAGAGAGGTGGCGGAGCAAGTGTCAAAGAAAAACAAATACTTACTCGTTGAAATCTGCAAATTAAATATTGCAAGGATGTAGTAACGAGGAGTAGGCAGATTTCAACGAGCGTTAACGTACGATAAATGTGCCAATCTATGCACCTAGAGAAATTAATGATATCAACAAAATTCAGTAAAATCGTAAACACTATTAATAGCCCAGCTTATTCTGGATCTCTCAGTCAAGAAGCTAGCGACGCTCGCAGTCCACTCGCACTCTTGTTGGTCCTGCTGATCCTCGGGTTCTGTTACAGAGTTCCCCGCGAAATGTGTGTCGAGCAGTACATTGAGAGACTGCTCGCTTTTTTTGGTCCAGTTATTTGCCTCATCCTGTAAATATCCCACTGTACAGGGTGAAGCAGATAATATATTCCTCAGCCTAGCGGCGTCGGAGACCTTTTCCACTTCACCACAGAAGGTATACCAAGAGCGCCTTTGCGCCTTTCGAAGCTCCTTCTTATAGATCTTGAGTTGCTCTTTATAGGCATCCCAATCATTAGCGACCCCAGTAGATTTAGCCTTATTGAATAGCTTGTTGCAGGTCTTTTTCATAGCCGTTAGCTCAGAAGTCCACCATTGGGGTTTAGTTTTACCCTTGTACCTTGTTTTTGGACAGGCTTCTTCAAGGGATCTATTGAATGATATGGTGATATGATCGACCAGATTATCCAGACCGGCTTTGTCATTCGGTCGTACAGAAGTTTGGAGTTGAGGAATTTCTTGAAATTCTTCTCATACAGGTGCCACTTTGTCTTCCTTACATTTCTGTGGACGGCAGGTTTAGGCGCTTTTTCCGCGAGTTTGAACTCAATATAATGGTGATCAGAGAATGAGTGGTCGTCCAGTACATTCCACCCAATAATTTTGTCTGACAGCCGGTCAGTAGCAAACGTTACGTCGAGTACTTCTTGTCTGTCTTTAATTGTAAAGGTCGGTTTATTACCTATGTTACAAATACTAAGGTTGGTAGTTAGAATAAAGTCAAGAAGCGAATCACCCCTATTGTTTATATCCGTACTACCCCAGATAGTATGATGAGCGTTCGTGTCTGCGCCAATAATCAGCTCGAGCTCGTCAGACGTTGCTTCTTCTACTACTTCCCTGAACAGAACAGTCGGTACTACAGATTCATAAGGTAAGTAGCTGGAGACCACCCAATATATGCGATTACCGATCTCCAGACTAGCAGATGTTTGGTCTTTACCACTTAAATTAGTCAGGAGAAAGATACTTAGATCTTTCCTGGCCAAAATGAAGGTTCTTGGAGTGTCTTCACAGTTGGCCACAAGCAGTTTAAAGTTGGGTGTCCTAATACCGCACACCCTTCCTCCCACTACGTAGGGCTCCTGTATCAGGACGATGTCTACTGCGCCTGTGGACAGGTGCAGCAATAGAGCCGCTGAGGCTGCTTTAGCGTGATGGAGGTTAATCTGTAGAATTCTTACCATCAGTGGTAATTGACAGATTGAATTCCACCCCGACAAGGGTGCTATCGAACTCTTCGTCCGTATCGTCGAGAAGCATTTCCCCGCCAGATGCGTCAAAGAGTCCGGAGACTCCCCTCAGCCTCTCTGTGTCCGAAGTAGAGCTTTTGTCCTCAGAGAAGGACGTTACAGATCTTTTGTTAGAGTTGGAGTCACCAGAAATAATAGGCGTGGGTACCACCGCACTTCCAGGAAGATCCACGGTGGACGACTCACCTTCTGCAGTGGGAGCTATATCCTGCTTGTATATCTTCAAGACTATAGACTCGAAGCCATATTGTAGGGTTGCACTCGCCCTTTGTATATGGGAGGTGGATTCAGCGTTTAGGATAAGATTGACCTGCCGCTTTTTACCATCCGCCTCACCCACCTTGCTGATTCTCCAATGATGGGCCGGCAGACCAGGATTGGAATCTTTTATTATTTCTAAGATGTCAGCCGGGTTGGAGGCCTCTTCTGTAACCCAGGTGATGGCTCTAGGGTGACTAGGGATGTTGTTTTTTCGACAACATCCAACTGGGCAACCGGCCACACCTCACCCGCTCGACTCAGAGCAGCCTTATACAGGTCTACTGATCTGGCATCACCGAAATATAAGAGCTTTACTCTCCCCTGATGCCATCCTGCATCGTTGCAGATTGGTGGTTTGCCCGGCATTTCTCTACGGACATCGAGGTAATGAGCCATAATGGCTGATTGTACATGACTCCATTTGTCCTTGAGGATGGATCCATCCTCACTACTTCTGTCTATAACAGCCATCACTAGACTCTCCTTCGCCACTTCATTGAAGGGCTTGGGGTTTATCAGGTGATCTGATTCGTTTTACTTTATTAGCCGTTAACACAGCTGAATTTGTGGCTCTTTCAGCCGACTTATTGGCCTTAGAAGCATCTATGACGCCTTTAGCCCAGGTAAGTGACTCTTTTTGTTTTTCGGTAAGAGCCGAAACCTCAACAGCCTCCAACTTCGTCAAAACTCTGAGCGCTACACGATGCTCATTGTGATTCCGTTTTGACGGTCGGACATGACGTTTTCCCCTCACCGCACCACCAGTTGTGAGTACTTGGGGCAGATTTTCACAATTTTTGGTGTGGTCGGCTTTGGCCAAGACCAACGGACGGACAGTCGGACGATTGTGGAACCGCGCTCCATCGGAACACGAAGGCATCCCCGTCAAGAAAATTAATTTTTATTTTGTCTGTATTAGACCTTAATAGGTACTACGATGTAGACCTTACGGACTTTGTACAGATTTTTGCTATTGCGTAATAGGTACTGGTAACTATCCGCTATGTGATAAGCACGTCCGTTCACTGCGAATGATCAGCATATAAATAAACACGATTTGAAGTGTACCTTATATGAGGTTAATTTGAACATTTTCTTGTTTACTGGTATTTAACAATGATTTTATTTATTTATTTTTTTATTTTTTTTTATTTATTTTATTTATTGTGATTTCCAGCACAGCAAGATATGAATCTTATTAGAGTAGTACTGGAATTTATGTGTTACATTGATTTGTTGAAAACATATAATCTTTACAAAATTATTTAAATAAATGCTTACAAGGTAATTAAATAATAATTAGTTTTCTCGTTTACAATACGAGTAATAGATTTTAATAAATAGAATTGAAAAGACATTTCATGTAGTGGTATAATATGTGAAAACACACCTCTTGAACTTTGTTGTATTGCTTATTTTCTGAAGATTGTTTGGAAGTTGGTTCCAGAGACGGATTGTACGGATGAAAAACTGTCCCTCTGATGTTTGCCGTCGATGGAATATTTGATTAATATTATTCCCACGATTTGATCTTGAAAAAGTTAACTTCTCATGTAGATATTTTGGTTCACCTGAGTATATTATGTTATGTAATGATAATATTTAATTTAACTATTCCATGGTTGAATTTTTTAACCATGAAAATTGTTAATATTCTAATAATAATTGTTATTTTAACAATGCATTGTTGAATTTTTTTAACCATGACAATTGTTAATGTTTACATTTCATGGTCAATTAATTGAAACAATGCATGTTCAATATAACAATGAAATTGTTAATATTAGTAACTATGAAGATTGTTATTGAAACCTTTTTATTGTTAATTTAACTACAGTCGAAACTCTCTATAACGAATTCCAAGGGACTGAATATTTACTTCGTTATAAGGAAAATTCGCTATATAGAAAATAAAAACAATTTTGTTCCTTTTAACGTTTTTTATTTGTAGTAGTCAGTTATTTTGGTTTGAAGTACATTTTTTCACTTTTCTTCTTCAATATAATTTTCTAAAACATTTAGAGAAGTTAATACAGTATTCGGTACGTTGGTTTTCATTTCCAAATAGATACGGAAACGTTCAACTGATGAAGAAAGTTGTCCATATGTGGGTAACGGTTTCGCAATATCGGCAGATTCTTCTTCGTATTCATCTGAATCTGTTAAAAGATAAATAATAATGTACATCAGAAAATTATTAGCCACGGATTTTTTTATTATTATTTCTTTACCTGCGATAGCTGGTGCTCCAAAATTTTCTTGAACACTTTCGAGGATTTCTCTCAATTTTTTCAAATTGGTCCTTAACATCCCTAGGGTGTGTAGCCCAGTTGTCAATAAAAAGCAAATCGTTTCTTTGTTGAGAAGCAAACTTTCGGTCCAATTTCAAGAGCCATTTCAAGAAAATCTCGCTTGTCATCCATGCTTTCGTATTAAATTCATAATCCACGTCTAGAGATTTGATTCCTTTGAAGCATATCGGATTCTTGGCCTTCCCTGTAATAAGCAATTTAACTTTCTCCGATCCGGTCATATTGCATGCCACCATAACAGTGATCCTCTCTTTGCTGTTTTCCCCCCAAAACACTTCTCATTTTTAAACGCCATCGTTTTATTTGGTAAGCACTTAAAAAATAAATCCGTCTCATCGGCGTTACAGATGTCGTTTTCGCGGCAGCACTTTCACCACACAATGTTTTTTGAACAATGCCGTGACGATTTTTAAAATTTTCAAGCCATCCTACACTTGCTTCAAATTCTCCGTAGCCCAATGCATCAGCGAATTGTTTTGATTTTTCTCTCAGGATTGGTCCAGACAGAGGAAGATTCCTACCACGTGCGGCGAATACCCATTTCAGCATTGCTTCGTCAATATCCTCAAAGGTAAAAGTTCGAAGCTTCTTGCGTTTAATCCTGTATGCATTATCTTTGTTTTAAAATCGTAGATAAGCTACTAAAAGGAATTCCTAATTGCTTAGCAATGTCTTTTTTTGAAGCTTCTCCCTTTTCAATTTCTTTTATGATCAATAGCTTTTTTTCCACAGTAATACTTATGCGCGGAGTCATTTGACAACTTACTATCGCGATATGCAAAGGCAAACTGATAGCGACTGCAAGAAATATGAGAGATGGTAATGATTCCAGTTGTCACTTGCATAGTTCGGGGGTTCCCCAAATTTCAATTCAATTTTATTGTAAATATGTAAACGATTCAAAGCATCAGTCTCTGCTTGTGCGTTGTGAACGCAACAAAGTACACACAGAGCAACAATAACAACACCAATAACACACAACAAAGCGAATCGTTATATGGAGATTGAAAACGCTTCAACCTTGAAGTTACGGTCGCAAAAATGGTTCGTTATAAGGAAAAATTCGCTATAGGGAAATTCGGTATATGGAGATTATAATACACTCAAAGTAGTCCCACAGTGTTCTTAAAATTACTTCGTAATAAAGAGAAATTCGTTATATAGGATTTCGTTATAGAGAGTTTCGACTGTATTTAGTGGTTACTTCTTCTAACCAGAAACATAGTTGCTTTAATAATACTTATACCCTCCACCATAGGATGGTCGGTATAATCATTTTGTCACTCCGTTTGTAACGCCTCTAAATATTGATCCGGGACCAGGGACGTATCCAGAGGGGGGATACGAACATAGGCATAAAATGTTTAAAATTTTCAAAATCACTCAAAAAAAATACGACAAATATTTGGAAGGCCGTTAAAAAAAAACAATACAAAAGCGTAAAAAATGGTAACAGTAAAAGTAATAACAACTAAAAATAAGAAAAGTGCATGGTTTCCTCGCTAAAACTTTTTAAATTATGCATCGATTTTCTTCGGAATGGTCTCAATTTATTCATAACCTTTCAGAGTTTACGATAAAATCACAAAAATATGACAATTATGCGTTTATAGATGTTTTTATGAGGCTTTTATTTAATAATTATTAAAATTTTCTCAAAATCTATTATTTTTTGCAATACTTTGTAAGATATCGTCGACACCGCTGAACGGATGGAAAATTGTATTGTGTGAAGTTGAAGGCTACTTAATTCTGAAGTTTGTAAAGCTTACCTGAACCAATTCGTATGAATGGTTCTCTAGTTATGTCATAATATGTGGTTCAACCTCTCTTTTTTCTTAGCCTAAAAGGGTTGTCTCTTCAAATTCTCGCGATAAGCTGTGATATGGAAAGAAATTAGTGGTTAAACCACATATAGTGGCATAACTCGAGAACCATTTATCCGATTTGGTTGAAGAAGGTTTTAAAGAATTAAATATTAAGTAGCCTTCAACTTCATATAATACCATTTTCCATCCGTTCAGCGGTTTCGACGATATACGAGTATTACAAACTATTGCAAAAAATGTGATTTTTTGATAAAATTTTAATATTTTTAAAATAAAACTCCCATAGAACAATCTAAAAATGAACAAATATCAGATTTTTATGATTTTATCGTAAAGTCTGTTCGGTCATGAATTAAACGAGCCCATTCCGAAGCAAATCGATGCATAATTTAAAAAGTTATAGCTAATTTAGTAAGGTTTTAACTTTAAAACTTTCGTATTGATGTAAAATTTACAAAAACAAACTTTAAAAGCTAAGATTGGAGATTTTGACGTTTTTTGGCGTCTAGAATCAGAATCTATGCATTAAAACAGAAACCCAAGAAAAAATTTTGTTTTTGTCGACCGGTGTAATTATTGGTTGGCTTTAAATTTATGATAACCAGATATGGCGAAAATTAAGTTAAAATTACATTTATGATTTCTTATCTATCTACCTTTTGTAGGTGAGTTTGATGGAATGAGTTTGCACAACCGTGTATTTAATTTGACTTTATATTGGGTGTGGTTATAAGTAGTACGGTTTTGGCCATTACACAGAACTTATCACGTTATTTGCAAACGATTAACCTAGATATAATAAAGGCTTACGAAATCATAAAATTGACAACGACTAAATTAAGTGACATGCGTAGAAATTCAGATGCGGAGTTTGATAAACTGTTTGAAGAATCCACACAAGTTGTAAGAAGTTTTGGAATATAAGCAGCACTACCTAGAAGAGTAGACACTCAAAAGTATAGGGCTAATATTCCTGGTTCAGATGCCAAGGCGTATTTTGGGACAACATTGTTCATACCATATCTGGACGAAGTAATATCACATTTAAATAATAGATTTTCCGAACATGACGCTATAATTACAAGTCTGTTTAATGTCGTTCCGATACGAGTTGTAAATCTAATAAAGGAAGATTTCGAAGAAGTCACACTTTTTTACAAAAACGATTTAAAAAATTCAGCAAAATCTGTTTTAGCTGAAATAAGTATATGGATTGATTACACCGTGCGACAAATTCGAACTTTTTTTCCCTCCCAAGAACGGGACTGTATAGAAATAAAACTATAGGCAAACAGCAGATAAACTGCATACTCAGTTTTTTATTTCGTGATCGTTTGTCCTTTTTACAGGATTTTGAAAATTTCAAGGATAACAATTTTAAAATATTTTCATTTGCACTTACAACAATGCGTATTGATAAATATGGGTATCCAATAAAAGGGGAGAATTCCCGCTATTTAATAAAATTTTAGGAAAAAATTCCAAGGACGAAGGCTACAAAAAAATGTCCTTTTAAACTTTAATCCTTTAATATTCTTCAAAGTTGTGCAAGTAAAAATCGTAAAAAAATACGTGTTACGGAACTCTAACTGACACAATACATATTACAATTTCAGCCTTCTATCATTAACGGTTAAGGAATAACAATTATTTGAATTTCACAGCCTATATAGCATATTTAGGACACCGATACAAAAAAAAATATTTTTTCCCTCCCACGAAAGGCATTATATAAAATTTTAAATATAGGGCACTAGTAGGAAAATAACGTACTAACTTCCTTATTTCGTGATCGTTTGTCCTTTTCACAGGACTTTTAAAATTACAAGGTTAACAATTTTGATATAACTTGTTTACACATTTTAAAATGTGAATAACATCAATGTTGTTATCAAATGAAAGGGGAAAATTCCTGCTATTCACTAAAATTTTAGGAAAAATTTTCCAAGGACGAGTGATATTTAAAAATGTCCTTTTAACTGTTATCCATTAATATCCTTTAATTTTGTGAGTAGAACAATTTCATCAAACAAAGTTAGCCTTCTATCAGTGTGAGTTAAGGAATGGCAATTATTTTAAATTTGCAATCTTAAGAAAAATATCAAAAAAATATCGTAAAGAAAACGCAAAGTATTTAAAACAGAAAGGAAAATACTCGCGCACCGTACAAAGACAATATGCTACGTGTGTTTATTCAATATATTAATATTTTTCATGTTTACATATATTGTATGTATTTTATATATTTTAAATGTTATGTTAAATAATATTCTTTCAGTTGGTTGAAATGAACTCTTCTGCATTTCCGTTATTGTTGGTAATCTGAATCGCGACATATAGACCACAGGTATTCCGACAGCATATGACAATCATTTTTTCCACTAAATCGCTTTTCATTGATGGCAAGGTCTTGGTGAAACCGTTCACCGTGTTCGTCGCTGAAATTTCCCAAATTGTCGGGGAAGAAATCGAGATGGCTCGCAAGAAAGTGTAGCGACATGTTAACACCCATTTCTCGGAAACTTTCCAGCATTTTGCGAACAATGTCTTCATAATTTTCATCTTTTTTGTTCCCTAGGACATTCTCTACTACGCTCTGGAAACATACCAATGCCCTTTTCTCAACAGGTGAGAGACAACAGGTATCGGTGTCCTAATATGCTATACGAGTATAGGCTGTGAAATTCAAATATTTGTTATTCCTTAACCGTTAAAGATAGAAAGCTGAAATTTTAATATGTGTTGTGTCAGTTAGAGTTCTGTAACATGTATTTGTTTACGATTTTTAATTGCATAACTTTAAAGGATATTAAAGGATTAAAGTTTAAAAGGACATTTTTTGTAGCCTTCGTCCTTGGAATTTTTTTACAAAAATTTTATTAAATAGCGGGAATTCTCCCCTTTCATTTGATACCCATATTTATCAATTCGCATTGTTGTAAGTGCAAATAAAAATATTTTAAAATTGTTATCCATGAAATTTTCAAAGTCCTGTAAAAAGGACAAACGATCACGAAATAAAAAACTGAGTATGCAGCTTATCTACTGTTGGGCTATAGTTTCATTCCTATATAGTCTCGTTCTTGGGAGGGAAGTCGTGTCGCACAGTGTTATTGGAAGCCGAAGAATGATAAGCCATCAAATGCATTAGATGCTATTTCAGTTTGTGATGAGGACATGTTCCCAAGCGTTTTTACCCTTTTGCAGATACTGGCCACAATACCTGTGACAACGGCATCTACTGAGCGAAGTTTCTCGACGTTAAGAAGAATAAAAACTTATCTCCGGAACAGAATGGAAGGAGAAAGGCTATCTTATCTGCCTTTGATGTCTATATACACAAATGAAGTCAAAATAGATGCAATAATTGATATATTTCTTTCAAAAAATCGAAGATTACAATTTTTAACTCTTACGTATTTTATTACAAAAAGTTTTACTGATCTCGTACTAAAGTACACATTTATATTTAGGAGTAAAATTCGAATACAAAACTAAGAAACTTAAGTTCCATTACCTACACAATAAACGCAATTTTTTAATTGTTTATCTTTGTTATTGAAAAAAAGGTTGGGCTCCCCCCCCCCCTAACCAAAATCCTGGATACGTCTCTGTCTGAGACCCCATAGTATATATATTAGGGCGGGTTGATTTTTTTAAATCGTATAGCAAAAACTTAAACTACATAAAATTCTAAGAAAATTCTCTGAAGAAACCATGTATCTACAATAAAATCCGAATCCGCGCCTCTCGACTTGAAAATTTATATGCCCGTCTTTGCCAAAAAAAAAAATAAATGTTAGAAAAAATAGTTTTTTCCAAAAAGAAATCGAATTTTCTGAATAAAATTGTTTAGTAAGGTAGTTCTTTTGCACTTATTATCTTTTCTACACTCACAATTTTTTTCATTAAAAAAATATTCACCCAAGTAAAAAAAGATTAAAAAACAAGTAAGAAAGTTTCAGTCGGGTAAACCGACTAAGGTATACCCTCACTTTGTGAGTAATATAATATGGAATATTAAACGAATTATTCTGTCAATTTGTATGGGAGGTACCAGAATATTTTTAACAAATGTTTTCTTTAAATACATTGCACTGCGCCGAATTATAAGCGTTTTTTGCACTGGTATATTAACGTTATGAGATATTAAATTTGGTATGATTTGGCCATTTTGTGTCGGAGGTACAAAAAGGGGCGTGGTGATAACGGCCATTTTTTACAGGGCTATAGGACTTCAAAAGCGTTACACTGTGCAAAATGTGGTTGCATTTTTGTGCATTGGTACTCATGCTGTGAGCTCTTAACTTTTTGTGCAAAATGGTACCTTTGTGTGGGAGGTACAAAAAGGGGCGTGGCAATAGCGCCCATTTTTCACAGTGCAAAAGACACTATAAAAGCATTACACTGTACAAAATTTCAAGTGCTTTTATACACTGGTATTACTGTTATAAGCTGTTATCTTTTGGTGCAAAAAGGTACCTTTGTGTAAGAGGTACCAAAAGGGGCGTGAATATGACACCCATTTTTCACTGGACTGTAGGCACTATGAAAGCATTACACTGTACAAAATTTCAAGTATTTTTATGCACTGGTATTAATGTTATAAGCTGTTAACTTTTGGTGCAAAATGGTGCATTTGTGTGGGAGGTACCAAAAGGGGCGTAGCAACATGGCCCATTTTTCTCGAGTTGATAGCGACTAATAAACTAATGCTATGTGTGGAATTTCAGAAGATTCGAATAAGTAGTATAGCAGTAATTAAAGATTCAATATTTCACAACATTTTAACACTTTGTGGGGGAGGTACTAGAAGGAGTGGACCAATATGGCCCATCTTCGAACTAAGCCGGAGATAGAAAAAAATATTACCACGTACCAAATTTGAAGTCAATCGGTTACTCCTTTCGAGAGTTATCGTGCGCACCAGCCAGCAGACAGACAGACAGACAGACGGACGGACATTGCTCATTCGACTTAAAATGACCCAAAACGAATATCCGCCGAACATACTTAGGGTCTTAGATCACTCCTTCGATGTGTTACACTTTTTTTCGTAGCAAATGATATATACCCTCGTCACACTAAAGTGAGGGTATAAAAATGATAAAATGATTTGTCCATTTTGTGTGGAAGGTACGAAACGGGGCGTGGCAACTTCGCCCATTTTTCACTGGATTGTAGGTACTATGAAACCATTACACTGTACAAAATTTCAAGTCTTTTTGTGCATATGTATTCAAGTTATAAGCTGTTTACTTTTGGAGCAAAATGGTCCATTTGTGTGGAAGGTACCAAAAGGGGCGAGGTAACTTCACCCATTTTTCTTGAGGTGATAGTGACTAATAAAATAATAATATGTGTAGAATCTCAGAGGATTCAAATAAGTAGTACAGAAGTTATTAAATAATCAATAATTTACTTAATATTAACACTTTGTGGGGGAGGTACTAGAAGGGGTGGGCCAATATGACCCATCTTCGAACTTAGCCGGAGATAGAAAAAATATTACCACATAAAAAATTTGAAGTCAATCGGTTACTCCTTTCGTGTTATCGTGCGCACCAGCTAGCAGACAGACGGACGGACATTGCTCATTTGACTTAAAACGACCTAAAACGGATATCCGCCAAACATACTTAAAATCTTATGTCACTCCTTCGATGTGTTACACTTTTTGCCCGTAGCAAATGATATATACCCTCGTATCACTAAAGTGAGTGTATAATAAAACATAATATATTTCAAAAAAAGAAAATAATTTAAGCGAAAGAAGAGGAAGCAAATTTTCAAGTCGAGAGTCGCGGATTAGGTTTTGATTTTAGACCCAGGAGAATTTTCTTAGAATTTAATGTAGATTACGTTTTTGCTATACGATTTTTAATTTTTTTTCCATCCATACAAATCAACCCGCCCTAATATATATACTTAATCGTCTTAAAATTCTAAGACGATTTAGCCATGTCCGACCATCCGTCTGTCTACAATCTATAATACTTGAGCTAGGTGGCTGAAATTTGGTATAGCTACTTCTTATAGCTGCAGGTAACTTGGGATTGAAAATGGGCGATATCGGTCCATATTTAGATATAGCTCCCATATATAGCATCTAACTTGTTGTGATTCCGACTGTTCTCATCTACTATATTTTTCTTGTGTTTTTCGGTGTTATTTGCGTTAGGTTTGAGTTATTTTGTGAGGTCACATGCTATCCATGGTGGAGGGTATACATATAAGATTCGGCATGGCCGAACTTAACGCTTTTACTTGTTAATATTAATATTAAATAAAACATGAAAAAATTAACTTTTCGCAAGTTTATTTTTCATTTTATTTACGAGAACATATAATAAATATGTATTTATAAGAAACACCTGAAAAGAAAACAAAAAGATTAGAAAATATAAGTATAAATGTAAAAAGGGTGCACTTCTAAGAAGACTTTTTACCTAAATTCTTTGGTTCAAAGGGTATTATATTAAAAAAACAAGTAAGAAAGTTTCAGTCGGGTAAACCGACTAAGGTATACCCTCACTTTGTGAGTAATGTAATATTGAATATTACTCGAATTATTCTGTCAATTTGTGTGGGAGGTACCAGAAGGGGTTTATCAAATACACCTTTTTTTTGCTGAACATTAGATACTTTAAATTCATTGCACTGTGCCGACTTATAAGCATTTATGTGCACTGGTATAAACGTTATGAGACATTAAATTGTGGTATGATTTGGGCATTTTGTGTGGGAGGTACAAAGAGGGGCGTGGCAATAACGCCCATTTTTCACAGGGCTATAGACACTATAAAAACATTACACTGTACAAAATTTCAAGTATTTTTATACACTGGTTTTAATGTTATAGGTTTAGGTTTAGGTGCAAAAAGGTACCTTTGTGTGGGAGGTACCAAAAGGGGCGTGACAACAACTCCCATTTTTCCCTGGACTGTAGGCAATATAAAAGCATAATACTGTACAAAATTTCAAGTATTTTTATACACTGTTATTAATGTTATAAGCTGTTAACTTTTGGTGCAAAATGGTGCATTTGTGTGGGAGGTACCAAAAGGGACGTGGCGACTTTGCCCATTTTTCTCGAGTTGATAACGACTAATAAGCTAATACTATGTGCAGAATTTCAAAAGATTCGAATAAGTAGTATAGCAGTTATTAAAGAATCAATATTTCACAACATTTTAACCCTTTGTGGGGCAGGTACTAGAAGGAGTGGACCAATATGGCCCATCTTCGAACTTAGCCGGAGATAGAAAAAAATATTACCACATACCAAATTTGAGGTCAATCGGTTACTCCTTTCGAGAGTTATCGTGCGCACCAGCCAGCAGACAGACAGACAGACAGACAGACAGACAGACAGACAGACAGACAGACGGACGGACATTGCTCATTCGACTTAAAATGACCCAAAACGGATTTCCTCCGAACATACTTGGGGTCTTAGGTCACTCCTTCGACGTGTTTTACTTTTTTCCGTAGCAAATGATATATACCCTCGTCACACTAAAGTGAGGGTATAAAAAATATGCATGCATAAAACTTTTCCTGTCATTACTACGCACAACTTACCAACAGTTTCATGGCCGGACTCCCAGCACGAGCAGCCACTGAAAAAGAAACACCTGAAAAAGGTTAGAATAAAATAGTATAAGTGTATAAAAAACTTAATTTTTGGGAATAGGCACAACATACCAAAAGCTTAAAGCCGGACTCCCAGAACGAGCAGCCACCGAAATAGAAACCACTGAAAAGAAAAAAACAAGAACATTAGAAACTATTCGTTTATATGTATGTATGTAGGTATTTAGATAGCACTTCTAACAAAATATGTATGTATAGTATAAATGCTAAGTATAAAACAACTAACATATGTATGTACGGCGTAGCAGCCACAAGTGTGCAAACGAAAAGACGAGATGAACACATACCCACACGCACACATCACTTCCCTCCGTATGTTTGCTTGTCGCATATATATGTACATACATTGTTGTTGGTTATTTTTTTTTCATGCACCGTTAATGCGACAGCGTGTACATATTTTTTCCACTTTTAACCGTGGATTTTCACAATTTTAATGGCACAATCACAAAAAATAATAGTAATATTACTATTCGCCTTTACTATAATTACACAGGCACAAAACACTATTAACATTTTTAACACACATATTGTATTATTTCACTTTTTAAATACACATATGTACATACATAATTACTTATGAATGTAGTTCTTTAAAAAATGTTTTATTACTTACGTTTATATCAATAGCTTCCGACACCAGCACTAGTCCCAGCGACTATTCAATATTTGGTGGTGTTTTGAATGAGCGAGATAAATTCTCTTATGACGACAGTCGCATTCGTTTCAACTTCGTGTATACAGCTTAATACTGAACTTCGTCTAACACAAAGCAGTTGAAAAACGTCGACCACAACAGGGCCGAATGGTCTTGGAATTGTTGTTTATCTCGCACATCTTTCTGCCTCTCTCTCAAAAAAACTAACCTTATATAATGTTAACTCAACCATTTGTCATGTACATTTGACCTTATATAAGGTTATTTTGTCTTCGTAATCAAACAATTACCATGAAAAATTTAACCAGACACATGGTTAAAAAATTCATTGTATTTTCGGCTGTGTGCCGACAGAACATTTCACTAGATTTTTGTAGATTTTTTTCAGCGTAAGGCGAACAATGATTTAAGGCATGACAGGAACATTTTATGTAAAATAACTCTATTTATTTGCAAAAAAAATAGATAGTAAGTAAAATAATTACCGGAAAAATCGGCCAAAATCTGCCCAAACTACAATTTTTTAATTTTTTCTGCCCAAATTTGGTCCGAAATGCCCAAAACGGCAACACTGGTTACGGTTACTGGAGACCGTTGCTTGAGCATGTTGAAAGAGTTTTTCTTGGATTTGGGTAATTTTAAGTCATTTGAGCAATGTCCGTTCGCCGTTCCATTTGTCAGTTTGTCTGGCTGTATGTGTGTCTGTCTGCTAGCTGGTGCGCATGATAAGGATTAACCGATTGACTTCAAATTTGGTATGCGGTAATATTTTTCTCCATCTCAGGCTAATTTCGAAGATGGGTCATATGGTACACTTCTTCTAGTACCTCTCCAACAAAGGGTTAAATTTAGTGAAGTATTGATTCATGAATTCGTATCTTCTGAAATTTCCTACATAGTATTAGTTTATTAGTGGACATCACCTCTAGAAAAATGGGCGAAGTTGACACGCCCCTTTTGGTACTTCCCACACAAATGGACTATTTTGCACCAAAGTTTAACAGCTTATAGCTTTAAAACAAGTGCATACTTTATGTTTAAGTTCAAAATATTTTTACTTTAATTTCCCCCGTTTCATTTTCCTCATTAAGTGGCATTCCGCAATTTCCCCGGCGTTAGATTCTGTCTACTACTTTCAAATACGACTTTGTGGTTTACGACCAAAAGTACAAGAAAGTACGACAGAATCTAACGAGTAAAAAGCTACCAAGCGCGGCCTTTCGGCATCCAAGCTTTGTTTACTTTCTTTTGTAAGTCACTCGTTATTTGGATTTCGTCCGAACAGCATCATTTTGTTATAAAAGGTAAAGTAATTGTTCTACGACAATTATCACAATAAACAACTCCAAACATTATTGGAAAACAAAATTCTAACCACATCTGCCTTTTTATTTATTTTCTTTTCATCTCATTGCTCCGCAAACATTGATCCTTCGAGCCGAAGAATTGCTTCCAGCAAATAATTAACTCGGTTTTTTTGTTCTTCTTCTTGGTAAAAAGGCAACGACTACGTCGTACCCTACAACAACAACACTCACAATCACCACTCCATTTATTCATTTTAATATTAATAAAATATTCATCACTAATAAGGTATGTACTTTCTTACAGTGCTTTATTAATTACAAGTGATCATTCCGTGATTTGTTTTGAATAAAAAACCCACCCTTAAATATTAATAAACAAACCCAGTGTCGTCTTGCAACTCGGTCGTGTTTTTTTTTTTCTCTCGTTCGTCTGTCCGTCTGTCTCCCACGAGAACATTCGTACGGAAAAAACGCGATTTAGTTCGATACTCCAACATTCAAAGAGAATAGTGAAAAAAGTGCGTGTTTTTTGGTGAATAGAGTGATAAATCAAACGTCATCCACAGTGTTTTTTATTATTTTCTTTTATTTATTTATTGAAGGCCTGCTGTGTTTGTTTCAACGAGCATTTACGCATTTACTTTGCTGTAAATTACAATAACAACACATACAAGCTCGATTCAAACACACTGGTTCGACTCTCAACAAAACACTGCTGTCGACGTTCAGTTCGTTTCACACACACACACAAACATTCATAAGATCAGCTGTTGGATATTAGAGTGGGTCGAAAATCTTATTTATTAACGTGGATCGAACATTATTTTTTTTTGTGTGAATAAATAAATATTTTTTCTTTTCGCGATTTTAATTGTTCAGTCCTACGGCTAACAACCAAATATTAATTATTCGTCGTTTCGGTTTATCGTGCACCATACAGTCCGCTAATTAAACATATTTTTAAATATATACCTATTTTATTTAAATATTTTGCCATTTGTTTTGATTTATTTTATTTTCCGCTTGCGCAAGTGCTATTTGTGATACACTGCAAAAAACTTAGTGTGTTTTACGATACACTGGGAAAAATTAAGCGCTGATTCTTACACTGAGAAAAAAAATATTGGTGAAATTTTTAAAATTTTCGAGTTTTTTCATATTTTTTACTACACTGAGAAAAAGTGTATTCTACGATACACTGTGAGAAAAATATTGCTAATAATTCAATACACTGAGAAAAAATCGGTTCATTTTTGGGAAATTTTACAAATTTTCCATTTTATTCGGAAATTTAAAACAATTTTGAGTGACTTTTGAGCATTACGTGCTTTCTTATTAACTTATTCGTGTTCTTCGACACGTTAGTAATAAGAGGTCTCTCGTTTTTACTACGTACTGAATTATTCGACATCTTCTTAGTTTTCTGTTGTATTTCTTGCTTTCTCAGTGCTTTTTGGTACATTTCATCACCAAATTCTTGCGTTTTCAGTCAATTTCATTGACATTCTATAATTTTAATAATTTATTGACACTTCGTGTTAATTTTGTCATACATTTTAGCGCATTTCTTTGAAAATTAATTCATAATGCCGCTCACTCCTTTCGACTTCTTTATTCGAGCCACTGATGCTTTGTTGAAATTTGACGCCAACTTCAGTCTGGTGAAGAACGAGAAGCACGATATATTTTCCCTTGAAATACAGGGATCTGAGGCTAAATCTTTATGGGATAAAGTAAAAACAAAGTTTGATCAATGCCTTACATTCCTAGCAGATCAGGAGAATTCAGTTAATGACATTACCTTAGCCGACATGAAATACGATGTCGCATACAAATCATATATAAGTGTTCTCTCCTCCATTAATCGAAAGCTAGAAGAATTTCGGGCTTCGCCTAAAGCGTCTAGTCAGACTCCACCTCCTAATACTGGCAATATTGATACTGCATGTCGAACCGTAGATAGGGAGTCCGATTTGAATGCGTCACAAAGTTCACAGTATTCGGGAAATTCTTCCCTCTCATGCAGTGGTGACAATGGGGCTCACAGCCTTAATTTGCCCCCTTGCGACATAGATGTATTCAATGGTGATTTCCTATCATGGCCGACATTCAGGGATTTATTTTCGGCGGTTTACATTAACAATGTCCGCGTGAGTGAAATAGAAAAACTATGTCATCTGATAAAGAAGACTAGTGGCGATGCTCGTGAGATTGTATCCAAGTTTCCGCTTACGCATCGAAGTTTCAATCTTGCATGGCAAGCATTGAAGGACACTTACGATAATACTCGTATATTGGTGAACCACCAACTTAAAGTACTTTTTGATCTGCCAGTATTAGAGAGTGAGACAAGCTCAGGTTTGAAAAATTTACAACGGGGCATAAACGGCTGCGTTTCGGCCATGTCTGTCTATGATGTGTCGACTGAAGATTGGGATCCTATACTAGTATTCCTGTGCATTCAGCGACTTCCCAAAATTAGCGTTACGTTATGGGAACAAAACATAAAAAATAAATCAGCTTTGTCCTCTTGGGAAGATTTGGATCAATTTCTTACGGAACGTATCCAAACTCTTACCTGCCTTCGTGATCTTAGGGGTATCGAATCTTCGAAAAATCAAAGTAATAATAATAAGAAAATCCGTTCGCATTTTACAAATGCTACAAATTCTCGAACCCCTGCCGCCACCTCTAGAATCTCTCCTCGTGCATCGAGATCTTCTCGCGCAGCCTCTGAAAATTCTTGTGTTCTCTGTCCAAGACAGATTCACCACCTTCGTTCCTGTCCCAAATTCTGTCAGCTTCCAGTGCCTGATCGATTGAGCGCAGTGAGGAGACATCACTGCTGTATTAACTGTCTGTCTAGAGGACACGAAGTCAATAACTGTGTGAGTTCTTATAACTGTGGTAAATGCAATAGGAGACACCACACACTTTTGCATATGAATGTTTTGAATTCTACGACTTCTACCTCTACCGCAAACACTGCTACTACTACTCCAGCCTCTAATTCAGGTTCTCTGAATCCAAATCAACCCTCTACATCGACCGGCATTATTTCTGGAGCCTCAAATAGCCAGGTTTTTCATACCGCCCAGAGTAGAAATGTGTTATTAGGGACAGCAATGGTGAACATTGTTCATCAGGGTACTACGTACCCAGCTAGGGCTCTGATCGATCCAGCGTCAGAAGCTTCTTTTATTACGGAGCGACTTCAGAATCTAATTGGTATCAACACTATTTCGACTCAGGCTACTGTCTCTGGTATAAATCAGACAGTTTCAACCATTTCTCGAAAGCTGTGTTCTTTAACTATTAGTTCTCCTCTAGATGCGTCTCTCTTGATGGAAACAACTGCTTTGGTTCTTCCACATATTTCGGGAGACTTGCCATCATTTTCTTTAAGTAGTGGCTTAACTTCTCGTATGCCAAATCTTCGTTTGGCCGATTCTAATCTTTTCGTTTGTCGCCCTGTCGACCTATTACTAGGGGCAGATCTTTATCCTAAACTTCTGCGACAAGGGACTCTCACAAATATATTAGGTTCATTGATAGCGCAAAAAACGGTCTTTGGTTGGATCATTACTGGTCCTCTGTCCTCTCCTAATATTCCGGCGTTTACAACGACTATAGATTTTAGTGAGGAAGACGGACTTAACAAGACTCTTCTTCGTTTCTGGGAACTTGAGGAAGTTCCTAAACGATCTATTTTATCTCCAGAGGACAGATTTTGTGAGGAAAATTATAAACGGACAACTCGTAGGGATTCTGAGGGAAGATACGTCGTATCTCTCCCATTTAGGGCTGAATTCTTTGAACAGGTGGACTTAGGACATTCTAGGACAAATTGTTTACGTCAATTTCTTCAAAATGAGGCTTCTCTCCTTCGAAAACCACCAATTAAGACAGTCTACGACTCGGTAGTTAGGGAATATTTAGAATTAGATCACATGAGGCTCGTTCAGGCTACGCCATCAAACTCTACGGTTTGTTACTTGCCTCATCACCCAGTGATCAACCCAGACAAGCAGACGACTAAGCTCCGAGTGGTTTTCAACGCCTCGAATAAGACTTCCAACGGGAATAGCCTAAATGACATTCTTCATGTGGGTCCGACATTACAATTAGATTTGGTCCTTTTGATTCTTAGGTGGAGACTTTTTAGGTACGTCTATAACTGCGACATCACACAGATGTATCGCCAGATCAGGGTTGACCCAGCTCATACTCCTCTTCAGAGGATACTCTTTAGGGATTCTCCTCATGAGGACGTTCAGGATTACGAACTTCTGACGGTGACCTTCGGCGTGAATTGTGCACCCTATTTAGCCATACGGACTTTGTTGCAATTAGCCGATGACACGGAGAATGATTTTCCCCTAGCTGCACACATCCTTCGGAGGTGCATGTATGTAGATGACGTTTTGACGGGGTATCATGACTTGGGCACCGCTTTAGATTCTCGGGGTCAATTAATAGCAGCCTTATCTTCTGCCAAATTCGAGTTGAGGAAATGGACCTCAAATGACCGTGCGCTACTGGAAGGTCTACCGACTGACCACCTAGTTGATGCAAAGCTTCTCACCTTCGTGGAAGCTAGCAGCTCCAAGCCTCTAGGCATTCGTTGGAATGCCCAATTAGATCAATTTTATTTTAGTGTGAATCCCCTACCGAATAAATCCCGTTACACAAAAAGAGAAGTTCTGTCTACTATAGCCAAATTATTTGATCCAGTAGGTTGGTTAGGCCCTGTGATTGTAACAGCAAAGATAGTTATGCAACGAATTTGGCTAGATAATATTGGGTGGGATGATCTACTTCCGTCTACGACGGAACGTGAATGGCAAAGATTCGTGGACTCTTATCTGGAGGTGAATTCCATTCAGATTCCTAGATGGGTCCATTATTCCCCCAATAGTACAGTCGAAATTCATGTCTTTTCCGACGCCTCGGAAAAGGCATACGCGGGGGTGGCGTACATTCGTATATTGGCACCGAATGGGGATATTTTTACTAATCTGCTTTCTTGTAAGACGAAAGTAGCCCCCATTAAATCAATTTCATTGCCTCGGTTAGAGCTGTGTGGAGCCGTTTTGGCCTCTGAATTGCTTAAACCCATTCTCAGTGAAATTGATATCGAAATTCATAGAGTTTATTGTTGGACAGATTCTACGATCGTCCTTTCATGGCTTAGAAAGACTCCATCTACGTGGACTACATTTGTTGCCAATCGTGTATGCAAAATTCAGGAACACGTTGGAAGCCACAACTGGCATCACGTTCGTTCTGAGGATAATCCCGCAGATCTTGGCAGCCGCGGGCTTTCGCCTGCTGAGTTGGCCAAATCACATATTTGGTGGCAGGGGCCAAACTGGCTCCGTCAGGACAGTTCCCGGTGGGAACTTCAAAATTTGTCTCCTCCAGATACCGAGGTTGAACTTCGGCCTGTCAAATGTCATGTATCCTTTTTTACAAATTATGAGGATATTTTGGAAAGATTTTCATCTTTAGATAGGGCTATGCGTGTGATAGCATACGTCTTCCGTTTCTTTCAGAGAACACATCCTTCTCATAGAGATCGCCAGATTTATCGAGAGACGACTCTTACGAGTTCGGAACTCAAAACAGTGAGATTACGTCTAGCTGTTTTGGCGCAAAAGGTACACTATGCTGAAGAATATGATTGTTTATTGAAGAAGAAACCTTGGAATTCTAAAAGTTCGCTTCTACCCCTCAATCCATTTCTGGATGACTCGGGTGTACTTCGTCTAAACGGGCGTTTAGCGCGATCACCAACCCTGTCTTATTCAGAAAGGCACCCCATAATTGTTCCCTACGCTAGCCGTTTTGCCTCCCTATTAGTTTCCAATATTCATTTAATTTCCATCCATGGAGGAAACCAGTTGATGCTACGCATCCTTCGCAATGAATACTGGATCCCACGCCTCACCTCTTTAGTCAAAACAACAATTAATAGATGTAAACGCTGTGTGTTAGACAGAAAGCGGTCTTGCACTCAGATTATGGCTGCTCTCCCTCCGGAGAGGACCATTGTATCCCGACCGTTCGCCACTACTGGCGTTGATTTTGCCGGTCCTTTTGATCTTAAATCCTTTACAGGTCGGGCTTGCAAAATAACTAAGGGTTACGTTTGCGTTTTTGTATGCTTTTCTACGAAAGCCATACATCTCGAGGCTACGTCAGATTTGTCTACGACAACCTTTTTGGCTGCCTTTCAAAGATTTATATCACGTCGTGGTTGCCCTAAAACTATATTTTCTGATAATGGCACTAACTTCGTTGGTGCATCCCGGGAATTAGAAAGAGATTTTAGATCTGTACTTCGCGAAAACCGCGATATCTTGTGTTCCTCATATCAATATCAGGAACTTTCTTGGGAGTTTATCCCTGCCGGAGCACCCCATATGGGTGGCCTCTGGGAAGCCGCCGTAAAAAGTTTTAAATTGCATTTTCGAAAACATGCGGCAAACTTCAAAGATACGTTTGAGGAACTTTCAACAATTCTTGCTAGAATAGAGGCGTGTTTGAACTCCCGCCCTCTTTGTCCGATGAATGATAATCCTAATGATACAGTAGCACTTACGCCAGGACATTTTCTTATTGGGTCTCCGATCCTCGCTCCTCCGGAGCCTCAAATCGACGAATCTCCGCTACATCTAGTCAATAGGTATCGGAAAATTAAAGCTCTAACTCAACAATTCTGCCTTCGGTGGAAAGACGAGTATCTTAAGGGCCTACATAAACGCTACAAATGGAAGTATCCGCAGCGCGACATAAAAAATAATGATTTAGTCGTTATTCGGCACGAGCAATTACCCCCCACGTCGTGGAAGTTAGGTCGAGTAGTTGCTGTTCATCCGGGGTCCGACGGTAACGTTCGGGTCGCGGATATTCGAATAGAAAACGGTATCGTAAAACGCCCAGTAGCTAAATTAGTAATTTTGCCGCAATGAGTCCACTTTTCGCGTCGGTATCGCGTCCTCTCCATTTTTCAGTTAGATTTGAAAAATTAGGTTGACGGTTGTGTCCCTATCGTGAATATTCGGGCTTTTCGAACGTTGTAAGACGACTTAGGGTCTCTTCAGATCCTACTAATTAATATTTCTCGTTCCTTGTTTCGCCATGTCGCCCTCTCTATTTTTTCGCAGAAATATGGAAAATCTAGGCACGATGGCAGCGACTCTCCCCGACTATGAGGATGACGTCCCCATGTCCGACGAGGAACAAGAGGTTCAGGTCACACCTCTCTCGGGAGAAAAAACCGTCTCCTCGAGACTTCAACGCCTTCCGCATTGGAATCGGAAACTTTGCCTCCGCAAGACGAAGAGGCAGTAAATACTAATAAAAATCCGCCGTCGGCGGCTCCGGAAGTTTCTTCCGGAGTTAATACTGTGGCGACGCCACCACTTTCGGCATCTTGTCGAAAGGAACCGGGCTCGGGAAGGCGGCATTGGAAAGTTCCATGTGTAGTCTGCCAGGCGAAACATCACCTCCGAAATTGTAGGGAATTTCAGGCTATGCGGATGGAGAGGAAACTTCGCACAATCGTGTTACATCGTTGCTGTGCCAATTGCTTGGACACTACGCACCTTGTACGCGATTGCCCTAGAAAGCAACGGTGCAAAATTTGTCAAGCGGACCACCACACCCTTCTCCATTCTGGTCCTTCCTCTCCGTCCCACGCCTCCGGATCACGTCCGGCTACAAAACAAAAGGCTCCTCCCGCACATAAACAACAGAATACACGTCAGTCCGCTGGAAAAGGTCCGTCCGATAAACATCCACGTCCGTCCTCAGAAAATCGTATGTCCGATCAAATTAATCGTCCGCTTCCTGCTCCTACATCACGTCCGATAATGGCTATTCAGTCCGTTGTCACCTTTGGGCCTACGGCAGTGGTAATACTTATCCTGCCCGACCGACGAATACCGGTGAGAGCTCTTTTGGACCCTTGCTCGGGGCACAGCAGAGTTTGTCGGACGTTGGCTGAGAAACTTCCGCTGCACCCCGTTAACATTGGCAAAGAGAGCTATTGCCAGTTGACCGTCGCGTCAAGTCACGACAGCACTCAGCAATTGAGCATATCCGCTCGCCTAATGAGTTTGGCGCATCTAAGGGCTCCTTCAGAGTCTGCGACAGATGCCATCAGGGAGCATTACGCGGGTATGCAATTAGCAGATCCCCAGTTTAATCGGGCTTCGTCCATAGGCATAGTTTTAGGACCTGAAGTTTACCCCAAAATAATGAAGCCACAAACCTACTCGAGCCCCGGTTTCCCATGGGCCCAACTCACAATTTTCGGGTGGGTTATATCGGGTCCATGTAATCTATAATAATATAACTTAAAGTATGTCAACGGGCCGGTCGGTCCATTTTAAAGTTGGCTTTGGTCTGTCAGACCTGCTAGCTCGTCGAGCACATTTTTATGAAAAAATAAAAAAAAAAAAAACAATGAAAAAGAATGTATATTTTTTTGCAATAATGTTTTCGCATTATAATTTCGATGTAAAATTTGTATTATCTAAGTAACAGTCTAAATTTAATTTACAACATAGCTGGATGTTGCAAGGCGGGCGGCAATGTTTAAGTTCAAAATATTTTTACTTTAATTTCCCCCGTTTCATTTTCCTCATTAAGTGGCATTCCGCAATTTCCCCGGCGTTAGATTCTGTCTACTACTTTCAAATACGACTTTGTGGTTTACGACCAAAAGTACAAGAAAGTACGACAGAATCTAACGAGTAAAAAGCTACCAAGCGCGGCCTTTCGGCATCCAAGCTTTGTTTACTTTCTTTTGTAAGTCACTCGTTATTTGGATTTCGTCCGAACAGCATCATTTTGTTATAAAAGGTAAAGTAATTGTTCTACGACAATTATCACAATAAACAACTCCAAACATTATTGGAAAACAAAATTCTAACCACATCTGCCTTTTTATTTATTTTCTTTTCATCTCATTGCTCCGCAAACACTTTAAATTTATTAAATGCAATTCAAATTGATAATAATTTAATTAAAACAAAAGAAATACATTTATGAATATTTTTTGGGACTGAAGGTGAGGGGATTCATAAGTCGGTTACCCGACTGAACTTTCTTACTTGTTTTTGGCAAACATTACTACGATATTAAATTCAAGGATATCTGAGGGCGTATTCTTTGTGAAAATTTGGGATAAAATACAAAACTGTACCTCGAACATAAATACATTCATATTTGGTCCAAATCTAAAAATAAGCGATTTTTTGTTTCAGGATATTAGGCCGTTGGGCGTATCCTTTGAGATAATTTTCTGAAATTCTGCAGAATTATTTATTATATACAGCATACAAACCGTGCCAATTTTGATTCAATTCGGAAATAATTTCAAAAATTATGCAATATTTTCATTTCAGGGTGAAAGGGAGGTATGCGTATCCTTGAACCAATTTTCACAGAACTTTATATATTTTCTTTCTTACTCACAAAAATGACTTGTACCAATTTTCATTCGCCTATGACAACTCCTTCTATTTTTGGCCAACGTTTACATTAAATCAAGACACTGTGCGTCCTGAGCCCACAAACCATATCTCCATTCAACCAAGATTCCTGGATTAAGACCAGCTCAGCCCCTTCTTACATCTGGAGGTATTTTAAGGCAGCTGATGCTTCCTTAGAGTGGTGGAGGTTTATCTGTAGGAACCGGATCATTGTCAAATTTCGCCACCACCGTTATATTTGCCTCGTCGTCTGTGTCCATAAGAAGCTCATCCTCCCCGGATTCATCCCAACATGATTCTTTCAAACCCGTGACGAAGGGCTCCTCGATACAGCGGTAAAAGGTTGAAACGCAAGTTCCCGCCAAATTTTGCTCTGATACTTGTGAAAAGGGAGGTTCTTCATTTGATACTGCCCTAGTGTTATCTGAAGGAGTATTTTTCGAATTTCCTCCCTCATCGTCGGATTTTGCTGAATCCATATGAAACTATGCCTTCGGACTTGACGAGGTGGGGTAAAGACTCGGCATTTAGTATAAATACTGCGTGCCTCCGATGCCTATCCGCCTCATCCAATCGACCGACCTTCCAGTTGCCAGTAGGAAGCTCGGGATTGCAAACCTTCAGCATCTTAGTCACGGATTCCACATTGGCTGGTATAGTCGGAATCCATGCATGCGCCCTAGGCCGACATGTGTTGCCCTCCTTGTTGATAACATTTAGCGCCGCACCCGGCTATATTTCGCCAATTTTCTTCAAAGCGCATCGATAGCACTCAACAAAGCGAAACATATTCGTTTTATGCGGCCCTGATACCAGCCTGCCTCGACACAATCGTGAGCCGGACCCGGCATCTCCTCAAGAACATCGAAGAAAACAGAGCACAGTGCGTACTCTATTTCACTTTACCTGCTCTTGAGGATGTTGCCGTCTTCCTCTCCCCTGTTGATGACTGCCAGTATAAAGCGAAGGTCCGAGGAGCAGCGTTACCACTGAACCGAGGATGGAAGTTGATGCGTTATCCTGTTCTTCAGAAATACTCCGTGTCCACTTTAAACTTCCTCTTTGAAGGACGGGTATGCTTACCATAGGAAACCGATGTGCCAGGTAATGCTGCCGCCTTAGAAGAGGTCTTTGGATCACTTGGTTTGTTTCCAAGCCAAGGTTTAGATCCTCGTGTATTTGTCGTAGCCGTCGTTGTATTCTTTGTAGTTGTATAGTTATAATTTCTTGTATTCGTAGTCGTATCGGTTAGTTTTTGTAGAGTGTCCGTTTTTGTTGGTTTAAAGGGTTGCATATAGGTCCTACGAGTGGGTGTATGTTAGGTCCATCACGTCATAGCCCCCAAAAACGTGACAAGGACTGAGTAGTTGCTGAGGTGTCGAGGTATCAGCAAAGGCAGCCGTCAAAGCACAGTCTATGGTAACCCCTGACTGCGAACCGAACAGTCCGATGAGCATGGTACGCAAAACACTCCGGACTTGGGGGAGTTAGTTTTAAGTGTAACCACCACTGTAGGGTAGAAACATGTCCACCACAGCATACCCCCCCAGTACTGGGTGGCACAACACCTATTACTTGTTTAGGCGACCAGGTATCAGCAAGGCTCCGTACAAATACAGTCGATTACCCCTGACTGCAAACCATACACCGATGGGAACGAGGCCGCATTACACCCCGGTGTTAGGGGAGTTTTTTAAGTATAACCGCTACTTGGTGTTACCCAGCTCATTTGACGTTACCCAGGGTGAACTACGAGGATGTGGACTACCATTACACCCTGGGCAAAGAAGATTAAAATTCCGTTCCATTGCGTACTCCGCGAGTCAAGTCGGTGCTTTCTGCAAAATATGTGTATTATTTGCTCCTAGGAATACAGAAGTGCACAACCAACAATTAGGAAACTTGGTACTAATTAAAAAAACATCTTGAAGTATTTCGCCACCACTTATCATTCGAATACCATAGAGTGTATTGAAAGCTGAAATGAGATCTATTGCCACATCGTCCATCGATAAACAACTAAAAATTCATGAAATACAATTCGTAAACGCAAATAGAAAGCATTTGGAAGCAAGAGAGAAAATCAATAATTCCAAAGCTTTTACCATCATGGCGGACGAATTAGCTGATATTTCAGGGGTTGATGAGAAAGGTTTGGCTGAAGTTATTACAAGTTTCCTCGAAACGTCTGGTATTGATTGCAAGTATTTATTTGGGTCCATGTAGTTTATTCAGTTCACTGCTTGGCATTATCAATAAGTCGCATTCCTCAAAGCGAAAATCAAAACCTAGGATTTCGGCCCGACAATGTCATTTTTGCAATTTTTATGCAACAAATTTTGAAGAATATTTTAAAATTTCTACCTACATTCCATATCTAGATTTATTCATCACTCATTTCGAAGATAGCTCTTTAAAACACCGTGGAAATTCTGTGAAATTTCCAAAATATTCATCAATTTTGTCTGACAGTTCTTTTGAAGTGTGGATTAGTGAAGTAAAGCTTTGGAGATGAAGAATTGAAGCGGAGCACGTAGAAATTCTCTGCAAGCTCTTGTTTTTTGTATATAGATGCATTTCCAAACGTGACGGTGATGGCGCTGTTACCTGCGACTATATCGACTAACGAACGCTCTTTTGCAACATTGCGTCGGCTTCCTTTTTGTAATTCGATTTTTTTTTAACTAGTATAAGTGAAATGTAGAATTACATAATTTTAAGAAACTAACGGTTCTATTTTCAAATTCATAACAATAACACTATGCAACAAAATTTTTGTCCAAGGGATGTGGATAACAGTTTCTGGTGCAATTAGATGTCACGAACACGAAAAAAAATATTAAAACATTTTTTTATGGTAAATTTTTTTTTAATTTTTTTTTTAAAGTATAATGTCTCAAATTAAAGGGAATTATGAGGGCTACATATGCTGCAAATATCGCTTTCACGTAGAATCTTTGGTTTAGTAACAGTCGTCAAAAATATGAGAAAAACATTTTTTTTTAAAGACACCTTTTCCTGGTACAAAAAACCATAAAAAAATAGAAAAAAAAATCGAAAAAAAATATTTTATCACATTTTTAAAAAACCAGCATGCTAACGAAGAAAACACTGTCTATTTGAAAAATATCTACATATAGATAGATGTAAAAGTTATGAGCCATTTTGTAAATGTTAGGGAAATTTAAAAAAATCTTGTTTCATATTTTTTCGTTTTTAAATGATGCTTTTGCTTATATTGGAATCGCCATATGTGAGAACGACATATAAGAGACATTGCACTTGCATTTTATTTTATGAGGATTGATGTCAGACATTATAAAATTATAGAGGACGAGGTTTTATGGCCGTTCGTAACCCTCCATAAAACATGATATGCAATGTGAGAGCTATATTGGATGAGATCCGCTCAGATAGAGGGTCATTCAACAATATTTCCATTCAGTCACGCCTTTTAGGGGCATGGACATCACGTATATATGTACAGGTAGTAAAATTATATGTACGCAATACAAAGTAGTACGCGGCAGTCTTAAAAATATTGGGAGGCTACTTTCGAAGCAAACTATATGTCAGCTACAGGTACTGCAACTTATGAACCTTAAACCCGGAATTTATGAATGAAATTTCTTATTAATAAATTAGTGTAATTCAGCGCCTTAAAGAGGTAAGTCGATTTTCTGAAAAATATTACAAAGTTATATTTCGAAGTATGAGTAATAGGCAAAGAACTTTTCAATGTGTAAATGATCCCGACAATTTCTGATACATCTACGGAAAATATGTATTTAAAAAAATCGATGTGCGTTTAGTAAAAAAATAGAAGAAATATATGTGTAATATTTTGGTATACGAGTTAAAAATATCAACGAACCGTGGACACCTAGTATTTTGTGTAATTCGTGCCATGTAAATCTTACTCAATGGACTAGTGGAAGGATGCGGTAAGTACTTTAAAATAAATGTATTACAATGTTTTGTGGAATAAAACGTTTTAATTTTAGACTTCACGTGCAATTTGGAATGCCAATGATTTGGATACAACCATTTATTCACTATACGGACTGCTATTTTTGTCTAGATTGGAGTATGAAGTGTCCAAGTATAGCTAACAGCCTAATAACGGAAAGTTTGAGTCAGAAGGCATCGCTTTTAACTCAGTTTCAACTCATTGATCTAGTGCGAGATTTGGAACTGACCAAATATAAGGCACAACTACTTGCATCTGGGATGAAACAGTACAATATTTTGTCCCCAGATGTTAACATATCATATTATAGAGTCCGTGATATACCTTACAAACAATTTTATACAACTGTGGATAACCGATGCTTTTGCAAGGACATTCCCGGATTGTTCGAGGAACTTAATCAAACATACAATTCAAAGGAATGGCGGCTACTTGTTGACAGCAGTAAAGAAAGTTTGAAAGCAGTTCTTTTACACAAAGGAAAGCAGAAACCGTCGACTCCCATTGCTCATGCTGTCAACACTAAGGAATCTTACGAAACAATGGCTAAATTGATAAAATACATAAAATATGAACATGACTGAAAAATTTGTTGCGATTTAAAAGTAGTTGGTATGTTATGCCTCTGGGATAGCCGATATTTTGCCAACACTGCATATTAAGCTGGGGCTCTTTAAATATTTTGTAAAAGCCTTAAGGAAAGATGGCAATTCACTCTCATATTTAAAAAGTTTATTGAAAAGTCTTTCTTTTCAAAAAATCAAAGAAGGAGTTTTTGATGGGCCTAAAAAAAGGAAACTGGTGAAAGATGTGAATTTCGAATCACATTTGACGGCGGATGAAATTGCAGCATGGAGGTCGTTTAAGCTTGTAGTTTCCTTGGATCCAATAAAAGCCCGCAATATGAAACAATGATTAATGATTTGTTAAAAAATTATGAAAAAATTGGTTAGAAATATATTTTTTTTATATTTATGTATATAACACATATGTATGTATTCTTCCAACTTATTTTTCGCTTTATGTATTCCAACAGGTGTATACGAGTAGATGCCTTTCAAAATTCATTTCTTGCATTCTCATTTAAACTTTTTCCCCGAGTATCTTGGCGTCGTAAGTGACGAACATGGCGAAAGGTTGCACCAAGAAATGAAGTCCATCGAGCGGCATTACCAAGGGCACTGGGATGAAAGAATGATGAGAGATTATATTTGGTTCCTCATTAGAGAAACCTATTCCGAAATCTACAAACGTCAACAAAGAACTCACAATTACCTCTAATGAAACTTGTTCATGTAAATAAACTCAAATGTACATTATATAAATAAAAGTAATAAATAAAATCGTTATTTAAACAGAAATTTAAAAAAAAAAAGATTTTTGAAATTCTCTTGCCTCTACCAAAAGGGCTATAATTTCTACATTTATTCATAGATTTTTTCAAATAGGCATTATTTTCTTCGCTAGGATGCAAACTTTTAAAAAATGAAATAAAATCCTTTTTTTCTATTTTTTATGTTTTTTTTGCTCCAGGATTTTTTTTTATTTTTAAAAAATCCATTTTTTCCAATTTGTTTAATGACTTTTACTAAACCACTGTTTCTAAGTGAAACAGATATTTCCAACATTGGTAGCCCACATTAATATCTTCAATATAACGTTTAAGTCGAACTGATCGGGCATATACTCCAAAAATTATAGTGCAAATACTAAGGGTACATTATACGATAATAGTATTTACAAAAAAAAAATTTAAAAAATTTATATTATATAGAAAATCGACGAAAAAATTACGATTTGAAAATTTTACTTTTTTGATTTTGCTGAAATTATGCACGCGCATACTGCAAGATGATACGAAATTTTGACAGTTTACCGTTTGTCAAAATTTATAGCGGTTTAGATTTTAGAGGGTGCCAAAGTGGGGCATCTACATTTTTTTTGAAAATTAAGCTATGTTCCGACATAACTTTAGAACGGAAGGTCAGATTTAAATGAAAAAAGTACCATTTTAAAGATATTAACCTTCTTTCTGAGTATTATACGCAATCCTTGAACCTTGATTATCCTGAAAAAAGTATTTTGAATTTTTTTATTTTACTTCTGAATATTACCCCCATATTTACCCATAAAATACAAAATTTTCAGAATAGGTGCTCAATGGGTTCAAAAGATATCACCTAATTAATGTCCGTCTGTCTGTCCGTTTGACTGGATTATGCGAACGATATCTCTGAAAAGGAGTGACCGAGTGACTTACAAATTCGTATGTGGTATTATTTTCCTCAAGTCCACTTAATATTTTGAAGTGGCCCATGTCAGACCCCTCCTTGTAGTACCTCCCCCACAAAGGGTTAACATTTTGTGACATGTTAGAACTCTTATAACTTCTATACTACTCATGGGAAACCAATGGTGATTTCATACATAGTAATTATTTCACCGTATCTATAAGCTGAACAAAAATGGGCGAAAATGTCACGCCCCTTTTGGTACTTCCCACACAAAGGGACCATTTTGCACTAAAAGTTAACAGCTTATAACATTAATAACAGTGTATAAAAATACATGTAATTTTGTACAGTGTAATGCTTTTATAGTGCCTACAATCCAGTGAAAAATGGGCGTTATTGCCACGCCCCTTTTGGTACCTCCCACACAAAGGTACCATTTTGCACTAAAAGTTAAAAGCTTATAATACTAATACCAGTGCATAAAAACATTTGAAATTTTGTACAGTGTAATGCTTTCATAGTGCCTATAGCCCTGTGAAAAATGGGCGTTATCGCCACGTCCCTTTTTGTAACTCCCACACAAATGCACCATTTTCCACAAAAAGTTAACAGCTTATAACATTAATACCAGTGTATCAAAATACTTGAAAATTTGTACAATGTAATGCTTTATAGTGCTTAGAGTCCACAGAAAAGTGGGCGTTATTGCCACGCCCCTTCTAGTACATCTCTCACAAATAGTAAACATTTTTTGAAATGTTAAAGCTCTTTATTTATATATTAACTTTAATGAGTTTCTCATTTTTTAATATTTCAATTGTTACATTTGTGTGGGAAGTACCAGAAGGGGCAATAACGCCCAATTTTCTCTTAATTGAAGGTACTATAAAATCATTACATTGTACAAAATTTCAAGTATTTTTATGCACTGGTATTAGTGTTATAAGCTGTTAACTTTTTGTACCAATTGGTCCCTTTGTGTGGGAGGTTCCAAAAGGGGCGTGACATTTTCGCACATTTTTGTTCAGCTTATAGATACGGTAAAATAATTACTATGTTTGAAATCATCATTGGTTTCCCATGAGTAGTATAGAAGTTATAAGAGTTTTAACATGTCACAAAATTTTAACAATTTAAGCTGAACAAAAATGGGCGAAAATGTCACGCCCCTTTTGGTACTTCCCACACAAAGGGACCATTTTGCACTAAAAGTTAACAGCTTATAACATTAATACCAGTGTATAAAAATACATGAAATTTTGTACAGTGCAATGCTTTTATAGTGCCTACAATCCAGTGAAAAATGGGCGTTATTGCCACGCCCCTTTTGGTACCTCCCACACAAAGGTACCATTTTGCACTAAAAGTTAAAAGCTTATAATACTAATACCAGTGCATAAAAACATTTGAAATTTTGTACAGTGTAATGCTTTCATAGTGCCTATAGCCCTGTGAAAAATGGGCGTTATCGCCACGTCCCTTTTTGTAACTCCCACACAAATGCACCATTTTCCACAAAAAGTTAACAGCTTATAACATTAATACCAGTGTATCAAAATACTTGAAAATTTTTACAAGGAGCGTGACATTTTCGCACATTTTTGTTCAGCTTATAGATACGGTAAAATAATTACTATGTTTGAAATCATCATTGCACAGTGGTTGGGCTTGTATGGAGCCGCGGCCATAAATACTTCCAGTTGTTATATCGTTATGAAATTTTCACCAAAAATGTAGAAAAATATTTTAAATTTATAATAAAAAAATTGGCCATATCGCACGACTATATCCTATAGCTACCATAGCAAATATCGGACCAAATTTGAATAACTTTGTTTTTTCGGTTTGAAACTTTTTTATTTCATATTTATCACATTTAAAATAATATTTTTAGAGAAAAATAATTACAAAATATTTAAAATTTATGTCATGCAGTAGGTCATATCGTTCACTCACTTCAAGAGTGACATAACTCGAAATTGAAAACTGCCAAGATGTTTAACTTTAAGTCCGTATAAAAAGATAAGTAACATGAAATAAGATGTTAAAAAACTCTTCAATAATCCGAAATATGGTTGTTTACTTATATACCAAATTTCGCTGAGATTACTTTGTGGACATTTGCAAAATTCGTATTTTTTTAAGGCAACTTCAAAAATTTTAATTTTGAGTTATGTCACTCTTGAAGTGAGTGACCGATATGATAATGTTGATAATACTGACTTTTTTGAACGTGGGAGCTTTCTTTAGCCAGTAATAAATGGATGTGAGCTCAAAAACAATCTAGTTATCAAATCGGTATTTGTTGTAATCCGAGAGGTCTTTCGCTTGTTCTACCTCCTAAACATTTTAATGCCCTTTTTTAGACTTTAGACGGTTATTGAAAGCTCTGCAATTCTTCGTCGCTTTGTTCTCTTTGATGACTCATTAAAATCTACTTTCGGACGTCCATCTTGAGCACCTTTAACTATTTCTGAACTGATGCCTTCTTGCGTTTATACTGAATCCACAATGCAGTAAATTTTTGCATATATAGTCAATACATTTCGTTAGCTCGGTCATGTCGGGCGTGTAGCCGATTTTTTCAATATTGCTTCGCACAGCATTGATAGCCTTTTGTAATTTTTCTGCATTGGTGCCGATGCAAAACAGCTGCTTTGCAAGCAAATTTGACTTTGAAGAAAAAAAAATGGTCTTAGTATATCCTTGATTATGCACACATCTGCAAATATCTGCAGCTAACTTTAACTTTTTTATTACCTTAAGACACTCACAAATACACTGAAATAAAAAATAATCGAGGGATCTTGGGGGAAAGCAGCTAAAACTTTAAGTAAACATAATAAAGACTCACACAAAATGTACAAAGAACTGAATAAACTAAAGCATTAATTTCAAAATAACTACAACACAAGTTAGTTTTTATTAATATTGCTACTTAAAATAAATACCTTTAACTTCAAAATCTATTTCAAATAATTTAAATTCGGAGACTTAATTAATTGACTGACCACTTTAAATTTCGCTTGTGTTGTGAAATATTCGTGATGCGTGCAGTTGCGCTTTGCAAATCAACTCGTGTTCACATCTTCAATTCTATTTTTAGAATGTCCAGTTAGATTTCCAGAATAAAACGGTTTGCCATAAAAAAAACTTGGACATTTTAGAGACAATTTTGTTACTTTTCGCAAATTTTTGTTGTTATGATTTTTTTGAATTTTGGCCTATGGGCGCAACCACTGTGCATTGGTTTCCCATGAGTAGTATCGGTTAGGTTAGGTTAGGTTGAAGAGAGGAGACGTTTAAACGTCTCATGTCCATGGACATACACTTAAGCCAGTGGTTCGGCCTGTTGTGCGCTCCTTATTTATGATCTTTTTATACCTCACGAGTTACAGAAAATCGGTACTAGACACGAATTTTCTCAGTATCTTCCAGTCATATTCTCTGAGATGAGTCAAGTCTGGTAATATGTCGGACCCGAAAATTGGGATCTTGCATGTGTGAAAGCCGGGCAGTGACACAGAAAATGTTCCATCGTTTCGATGTTTTCTCTGCATGCCCTGCATTCGTCGTTTCCTGCTAGTCCTATGCGATGAAGATGTGCTTGTAAGCTGAGTGTCCCGTTAGAACACTCATCATCTTACTAATATCGATCTTGTTTAGTTTCAGAAGACTTCTTGTCTTCTTTTCATTTGGGTCACCCCATGAGTAGTATAGAAGTTATAAGAGTTTTAACATGTCACAAAATTTTAACAATTTGTGGGGGTGGTACTACAAGGAGGGGTCCGACATGGTCCACTTCAAAACATTAAGTAGATTTGAGGGAAATAATACCACATACGAATTTGTAAGTCATTCGGTCACTCCTTTTCAGAGATATCGTTTATTTTGTATTTTATGGGTAAACATGGGGGTAATATTCAGGAGAAAAAAAAATAAAATACTTTTTTCAGAATAATCTAGGATTAAGACATTTTCGTCCTTTTGGCATCCTGAATACACATTTAGTAATCCTTTCGTGTATAACATTTAGAAAGAACGTTATTGTCTTTAAAATGGTACTTATTTCATTTAAATCTGACCTTCCGTTCTAAAGTTATGACGACTTAAACATAGCGTAATTTTCCAAAAAAAAATTAGATGCCCCACTTTGGCACCCTATAAAATCTAAACCGCTATAAATTTTGACAAACGGTAAACTGTCATTATTTCGTATCATCTTGCAGTATGCGCGTGCGCAAAATCGAAGTTCATAAAAATTCAGAGTGGGTATATTTTCTTTGGAATTACCACATAAAAAATTTTTTTGTTTTGTTTTTATATAACAGTATGCCACAATCTATACAAAAAAATAATTTATAGGTCTAGGACACAAAAAAAAAATTATTTGTTATTTATTGCATAGTGAAATCATTCATGAGTTTTTACTATCACATTTCTTATCACTGAAAATTTAAATACCAATTCTGGAATTCCTGTGACAAAATGAAACCTTTTTGATTTTAAAAATGTCGGCATTGGTGCCCAACGAAAAAAATACATTATTTAAAGCTTTTGTGTATGAAGAAAACTACTGAAATTCCAAAATTTTCCATGTGGCACGCTTTTTTATCATGACAGAAAAATTGAAAAATAAATTGAAAATGAAAAATCATCCCCAAATGTTTTCAGGCAAAAATATACAATACCATGAAATATGTTGGAAGATTTGTGGTCTTTCTGGACCCTTGCCTAATTAATCTCCATGATGTATATCCCCACATTACATAGAGATATTTCTTTAAAGGGAAAGAGATATTTCTTTAAAGGGAAAGTCGTAGCGTAGGACCAATATTATTTTTGAAAGTAAATTGTCTGACATGCAGAAATCACGACTCCAGACTTTTCGTTAACAACATGAAAAAGAAAAATCTGAAGAAAACAGTTTTGTATACACAAAATAGTTCTAATCATATCGAGCCTAACCGCCAAAAAAAACTTAACCGACAATATTATCGATTTTCGTTTTTCGATGAAAATCGATTTAGAAACATAATTCACTTCACCTGTAAAAATTTCGCAGCTGACAAATGTACCGTTACGAAGAAAAGTCAAAACAAAATATAACTCAAACGACATTTACTTTTTGTTTACAAATTTCATGACCGCGTAGTGTCGCTCAATTTAAATTTTCAATCTCAATCTTATTGAACGGCGTTAGAAAAATTAAATTTTTGTATTGATTGTTGGCTAATATTTATTAAAACGGCAACTGGTGAAAGATAGATAACTATTTTTGTTGATTATGGAAATTTCGTCGAGTTTGACCAGATTTGCAATACACATTTTAGTGATGTGTCCAATAAGAAACAAATGTAAATCATTTTTGGCTGATTTTTCCTACATGTGATTTTAATGTAATAATTTGTGTACCGTTGTAACCAAAGTGCTGTTCGTATTTGTGGTCCGGTCTTGATAAAATCTAGTACAGCGGTCTTTTTGGCCCAAGGATGATCCCTGTTGAATCTGGTGAAAATCGGTTCAGATGTAGATATAGGCCCCATATATTTTTACCTCCGATTTGACATCTAAAAAGGAGTTCAAGAAACACTGTCAAATTTGAAAGAAATCGGTTCAGATTTAGATATAACCCCTATATATACTTTCCTTCCGATTTGGTATCAACGTGTCAGAGAAGCTTTATTTTACATCCGCTCATAAAATAAGGCAGATAGAAGTTTCTTGACCCAGAAATAAAGATATCTAAGTTTGATAAAAATTTGTTGAGATTTATATAAGCCCCCATATATGTGTTCGTTCCAAATGGGTATCAATGTACTATAGAAGCTTTATTTAACATCCGATCGTTATGAAATTTAGCAGAGTGTAGTTTAGATATCGACCACATATGTAAAATATATCTCTCAATGTTGTGAATCTGATTCGTAGTGTACTTATTCTGCTAAGAAAGTGGTGTAGGGTATCATAGGGAGTCGTTGCTGATCAGTCGTAGTGAACGGACGTGTTTAGCACAGAGCGGATAGTTAAAATCTATTACGCAATCGCAAAAAAAACAGTGCAAAGTCTGGAAGGCCTACATCGTAGTACCTATTACGGGCTAATACAGACAAAAAAATTCGTTGACGGGGATGCCTTCGCGTTCCGATGGAGCGGGGTTTCCCAATCGTCCTACTGTCCGTACGTTGGTCTTGGCCAAAGCCGACCACACCAAACATGGTGGAAATTTCCCCCTAGTACTCACAACAGGTGGTACGGTGAGGGGAAAACGTCATGTCCGACCGTCAAAACGGAAGCACAATGAGCACCGGATAGCGCTCAGAGTTTTGACGAAGTTGGAGGCTGTTGAGGTTTCGGCTCTTACCGAAAAAAAAGAGTCACTTACCTGGGCTAAAGGCGTCATATATGCTTCTAAGGCCAATAAGCCGGCTGAAAGAGCCACAAATTCAGCTGTGTTAACGGCTAATAAAGTCAAAAGAACCAGATCACCTGATGAACCCCTGCCTTATATTTCGGTGATGCCAGATCAGTAGACCTGTATAAGGCTGCTCTGAGTCGAGCGGGTGAGGTATGGCCGGGTGCCCAGTTGGATGTTGTCGAAAAAAACAACATCCCTAGTCACCTGGGTTGCAGAAGAGCCCTCCAACCCGGCTGACATATTAGAAATAATAAAAGATTCCAATCCTGGTCTGCCCGCCCATAATTGGAGAATCAGCAAGGTGGGTGAGGCGGATGGTAAAAAGCGGCAGGTCAATTTGATCCTTAACGCTGCATCCACCTCCCATATACAACGTGCAAGTGCAACCCTACAGTATGGCTTCGAGACTATAGTCTTAAAGGTATACGAGCAGGATATAGTTCCCACTGCGGAAGGTGAGTCGTCCACAGTGGTTGATACACAGCTTTCTGGAAGTGAGGAGGTATCCACGCCCATTATTTCTGGTGACTCCAACTCTACCAGAAGATCTGTAACGTCCTACTCTGAGGACGAAAGCTCTACTTCTGACACAGAGGGGCTGAGGGAAGTCTCCGGACTCTTTGACGCATACAGGAGCCCTACGCGGGAAGGGTGTGCGGTATCAGGACACCCAACTTTAAACTGGTTGTGGCCAACTGTGAAGGCACTCCAAGAACCTGCATTTTAGCCAGTAAAGATCTATGTATCTTTCTCCTGGCTAATTTAAGTGGTAAAGACCAAACATCTGCTAGTCTGGAGATCTGTAATCGCATATATTGGGTGGTCTCCAGTTACTTGCCTTATGAAGCTGTAGTACCGACTGCTCTATTCAGGAAAGTAGTAGAAGAAGCAACGTGTGACGAGGTCGAGCTGATTATTGGCGCAGACACGAACGCTCATCATACTATCTGGGGTAGTACGGATATAAACAATAGGGGTGATTCGCTTCTTGACTTTATTCTAACTACCAACCTAAGTATTTGTAACATAGGTAATAAACCGACCTTTACAATTAAAGACAGACAAGAAGTACTAGACGTAACGTTTGCTACTGACCGGGTGTCAGACAAAATTATTGGGTGGAATGTACTGGACGACCACTCATTCTCAGATCACCATTATATAGAGTTCAAACTCGCCGAAAAAGCGCCTAAACCTGCTGTCCACAGAAATGTGAGGAAGACAAAGTGGCACCTGTATGAGAAGAATTTTAAAAAGGTCCTCAACACAAAACTTCTTTATGAACCCAATGACAAAGCCGGTCTGGATAATCTGGTCGAGCATATCACCACATCATTCAATAGTTCCCTTGAAGAAGCCTGTCCAAAAACAAGGTACAAGGGTAAAACTAATCCTCAATGGTGGGCTCCTGAGCTAACGGCAAGGAAAAAGACCTGCAACAAGCTATTCAACAAGGCGAAATTTACTGGAGTCGCTAATGATTGGGATGCATATAAAGGGCAACTCAAGATCTATATAAAGGAGCTTAGGAAGGCGCAAAGACGCTCTTGGTATTCCTTCTGTGGCGAAGTGGAAAAGGTCTCCGTCGCCGCAAGGCTGAGGAAGGTACTATCCACTTTTCCTTGTACAGTGGGGTATTTGCAGGATGAGGCAAACAACTGGACAAAAAACAGCGAGCAATCTCTAAATGTACTGCTCGACACACATTTCCCGGGGAACTCTCTAACTGAACCAGAGGATCAGCAGGACCAACAAGAGTGCGAGTGGACTGCGAGCGTCGCTAGCTTGTTGACTGAGAGATCCAGAATAAACTGGGCTATTAATAGCTTTGAGTCCTTCAAGTCACCTGGACCAGACGACATCACTCCAGCAGAAATTCAGAAAATGTTGAAGTACATTATCCCCTGGCTGGAGAAAATGTATGTAGGCTGTATCAGGCTTTCATACAACCAAAGTGGTATTCATACCTAAAGCGGGGAAGATATCACACACTAGGCCAAAAGACTTCAGACCAATTAGCCTGTCCTCCTTCCTATTGAAAGGTCTGGAAAGACTTTTAGATTATTTCATTAGGGAAAACCTGGATACAAAACTCCTGTCGGTGAACCAACATGCTTACAATAAGGGGAAGTCTACAGAATCAGCCCTGCACGAACTTGTGAGCACTATCGAATCGTCCCTGCATTTCAAGGAATTCACCATGGTTGCATTTCTTGTCATAGAAGGGGCTTTTAACAACATTCACTCAGATGCAGTTATTGTGGCACTTTCACATCTAAAAGTTAACTCTAGTTTGATTAGACTAATTCAAAGTCTGCTCAACAGAAGACGCATAACAGCATGTCTAGGGTCCACAACTCTAACAAGGTTTGTAAACAGAGAGACCCCACAAGGAGGAGTACCTAGCGGTGAATGAAATCCTGCTAGATCTAGAACTTTGTGGCTGCAAAGTCGTGGCATATGCGGACGACGTGGCAATCGGAGTGAGTGGCAAATTCGAAAACGTCCTCCGAGACATTCTACAGGTGGCTCTGAACAAATTGGCTAGATGGGCCAGAAGCAGCGGTTTGGGCATAAACCCAAACAAGACAGAATTGGTTCTCTTTACTAGGATGAATAAAGTCCCACATGTGCACCCTCCACCTCGGATAAATGGAACAGATCTAGTCTTTTCTGAAAGTGCAAAATTTTTAGGAATAATTCTAGATAGAAAACTGTTATTTAGACTTAACGTATTGGAACGTGTAAGGATTAATATTGTGGCGAGAGAAGTTGCAACCAAAGCGGCAATAAGATTAAACTGCCTATCAATGTGGAGGTACAAGAACTATGGTCACATGAGGATATCAAAGTGTAGTGCTATGGTAACCGACCGAGTGGACTATATACCAGCAGTGTACACCCTCGAGAGAAATTACATCACTATGATTCCCGCAAGAGATGAATGGGTCGGCAGAATACCAGGTAATAGAAACCATCTCCACTTTTACACGGATGGTTCGAAGCTTGATGAAAAGGTTGGCTTCGGAGTATACTGTGCAGAGCTTAGATTGGATATAGCTCACAGACTACCAGATACCTGCAGTGTCTATCAAGCCGAAATAATGACAATATGGGAAGTAGCCAAGTGGCTGAGTCGCAACATAGTAACCAACACAGGCGTTGTAATTCCCTTGAAGAAGCCTGTCCAAAAACAAGGTACAAGGGTAAAACTAATCCTCAATGGTGGGCTCCTGAGCTAACGGCAAGGAAAAAGACCTGCAACAAGCTATTCAACAAGGCGAAATTTACTGGAGTCGCTAATGATTGGGATGCATATAAAGGGCAACTCAAGATCTATATAAAGGAGCTTAGGAAGGCGCAAAGACGCTCTTGGTATTCCTTCTGTGGCGAAGTGGAAAAGGTCTCCGTCGCCGCAAGGCTGAGGAAGGTACTATCCACTTTTCCTTGTACAGTGGGGTATTTGCAGGATGAGGCAAACAACTGGACAAAAAACAGCGAGCAATCTCTAAATGTACTGCTCGACACACATTTCCCGGGGAACTCTCTAACTGAACCAGAGGATCAGCAGGACCAACAAGAGTGCGAGTGGACTGCGAGCGTCGCTAGCTTGTTGACTGAGAGATCCAGAATAAACTGGGCTATTAATAGCTTTGAGTCCTTCAAGTCACCTGGACCAGACGACATCACTCCAGCAGAAATTCAGAAAATGTTGAAGTACATTATCCCCTGGCTGGAGAAAATGTATGTAGGCTGTATCAGGCTTTCATACAACCAAAGTGGTATTCATACCTAAAGCGGGGAAGATATCACACACTAGGCCAAAAGACTTCAGACCAATTAGCCTGTCCTCCTTCCTATTGAAAGGTCTGGAAAGACTTTTAGATTATTTCATTAGGGAAAACCTGGATACAAAACTCCTGTCGGTGAACCAACATGCTTACAATAAGGGGAAGTCTACAGAATCAGCCCTGCACGAACTTGTGAGCACTATCGAATCGTCCCTGCATTTCAAGGAATTCACCATGGTTGCATTTCTTGTCATAGAAGGGGCTTTTAACAACATTCACTCAGATGCAGTTATTGTGGCACTTTCACATCTAAAAGTTAACTCTAGTTTGATTAGACTAATTCAAAGTCTGCTCAACAGAAGACGCATAACAGCATGTCTAGGGTCCACAACTCTAACAAGGTTTGTAAACAGAGAGACCCCACAAGGAGGAGTACCTAGCGGTGAATGAAATCCTGCTAGATCTAGAACTTTGTGGCTGCAAAGTCGTGGCATATGCGGACGACGTGGCAATCGGAGTGAGTGGCAAATTCGAAAACGTCCTCCGAGACATTCTACAGGTGGCTCTGAACAAATTGGCTAGATGGGCCAGAAGCAGCGGTTTGGGCATAAACCCAATCAAGACAGAATTGGTTCTCTTTACTAGGATGAATAAAGTCCCACATGTGCACCCTCCACCTCGGATAAATGGAACAGATCTAGTCTTTTCTGAAAGTGCAAAATTTTTAGGAATAATTCTAGATAGAAAACTGTTATTTAGACTTAACGTATTGGAACGTGTAAGGAAGGCTAACGTCGCCTTATATTCCTGCAAAAAGGCTGCAGGGTCGCGGTGGGGCCTCTCTCCTAAAATCGTCCACTGGATATATATAGCATTAGTTCGTCCTATACTGCTATACGGCAACTGACAAACTAACCATCACCAACCTACTAACAAAGGTTCAGAGAACAGCCTGCATGAGCATAAGCGGAGCCTTAAGGACTACAGCGACCCAGTCTCTACAAGCCCTACTCCATATACTGCTGATTAATATTGTGGCGAGAGAAGTTGCAACCAAAGCGGCAATAAGATTAAACTGCCTATCAATGTGGAGGTACAAGAACTATGGTCACATGAGGATATCAAAGTGTAGTGCTATGGTAACCGACCGAGTGGACTATATACCAGCAGTGTACACCTTCGAGAGAAATTACATCACTATGATTCCCGCAAGAGATGAATGGGTCGGCAGAATACCAGGTAATAGAAACCATCTCCACTTTTACACGGATGGTTCGAAGCTTGATGAAAAGGTTGGCTTCGGAGTATACTGTGCAGAGCTTAGATTGGATATAGCTCACAGACTACCAGATACCTGCAGTGTCTATCAAGCCGAAATAATGACAATATGGGAAGTAGCCAAGTGGCTGAGTCGCAACATAGTAACCAACACAGGCGTTGTAATTTACTCGGACAGCCAGGCTGCCATCAATTCTCTGGAGGCAACATCCCTAAATTCACAAACAGCCCACGACTGCAGCAGATCTCTTAGCGAGATGGCTGAGCAGTTTAATATACATATCTCCTCGGACTAGAGAGGAAACGATTGTCTACGTTAGTACAGGTTCTGACGGGACACTGCTTGATCGGCGAACACGCAAAAGATTGGGTATTGACTCCAATGACCTGAGAAGGTCAAAATATCTCCTCGCACTAGAGAGGAAACGATTGTCTACGTTAGTACAGGTTCTGACGGGACACTGCTTGATCGGCGAACACGCCAAAAGATTGGGTATTGACTCCAAAGACTTCTGCCGAAGCTGTGGAGATGAGGAAGAAGTGGAGAGCATTGAGCACTTGCTTTGCGACTGTCCCGCTTTGAGTAAACGACGACTGGACATACTAGGGTCGGCCTTTTTAGGCAGCCTAACAGATCTTTCCAGTACTGATATTCGTACTATCGATAAATTTATATATCAAACAGGTTGGTTTCGATGAGGGGCATTTCAGCCCGTGGTAACACTAGGGACCTAAACTGGTCTATGTGAGCTTGTATAAAAAATACGGCTTCCACCCTAACCTAAACCTATCATATAGTCCGTCCTGCCCGACTTTTGCCTTTCCTATCTGATGTTTATTATATTTAATGTTAATGAATTTCCTTTGTTTTGAGTTGTCGACAGTTCCAAAATACATTTAAAGAAAATATACTGATGCATATGTATATGCTTATGTTTTTAAATATAACCGACACAAACACATCGCTTCAGCTTGCTACAATGACAGCGAAAAAAAACTTAAGTCACAAAAATCATACTAATTTTTAAAAAAAGACTAATGCAACGTTTAATACTAGTTAATTACTCAAAAAACAGCTTAACTTGAATGATTTATGTCAATACCTGTACTGAGTATAGAGAAAACTATAAAAACCTCCTGAAAAATTTGCTTTTTGTCGGTTAAGTTTTTTTTGAAACCCAAAATACCAAATTGTATTTACTATCACAAATCTTGTAACACAAATCTTGTGCCGAAAAATTACTTGCGGTCAATCATGACTGAAAATCGTTTAAATGGATTGCCTTCCCTGAATACTCATCGAGACATTCCAGTAGATGGTAACACAGTATTAGCCGATTTTATTTCGTCTCGCCGTGTCAATTTATTACAACATTAATATGTACAATTAATATATTATTTAAATTAATGCAATTGATATAATATTTAAATACAGAAAAGTTAAAATTTTTCCAACATGTGTCCAACATTTTTGTTCGGAGTATCTTAACATACAATTTAAGTTAAACATTAATTTTCGGAAGTAATTTTTTTTACTAAAAAACACACAGGTTAGACTCTTTAAGTATAGTTTTGTCTTTGAATAATTAGTTTTGAAAATAGTACCTAAGTATTTTTAACGTTAATGAATATAAATAAATGTATATGCATTAAAAATGTCAACCATCGATTTTTCATAAAAAAAATTGGGTACCATATGTGAAACCCCCTCTCCCCTAAACAAAATCAGCGCGCGGCCTATTTTCAATCCCAAGTTTCCTGCAGCTATAAGAAGTATCTGTACCAAATTTCAGTCACCTAGCTCAATTATTATAGTTTGTAGCGTGATTACAACAGAGGCACGGACAGTCGGACATGGCTAAATCGTCTTAGAATTTTAAAACGATTAAGATCAATATTTAGAAGTGTCCTATGGTGGAGGGTATAACAAGTTATCGAGAAATGTTACCCGACTTTTTGGCTTTTTCCATTAAGATAAATTTAAAATAATAAAAAGCAAAAAAAGATTTTTTTAATTCGATAACTTAGGTAATTATCGAGAAAATTTATAGATTTTTCAGTTTTTTTGAATATTGAAGTAACTAGGGAAGTTTAACAAAATATGGAATTTTTTCCCTATTATGTGTTAATTTTAACAAAATAATTAATTTTTTGTCGATTTTCTCAAACTTTATCGTCCGAAAACTCGGATTCTGGTGGTCGCCCTTTGTATTTCCCTTGATAACAAAGTGCGACAGTCCAAAACCTAAAACCGAGATACTATTTTGCTTGTAGGTCTTGGCGAGCAGAACAACTTTTGTTCTACGAAATTTGCCGGACACCCCCAAAATCCGGATTTACGGGTAAAAAACCGAGTTTCTTGCCTTTTTTCACTTGAACGCCTATAACTTTCTTAATTATAAACCGATTTTCAATCTCTAAAAGAATTTGGAAAGAAGATAATTAGACATTTCGAACGATTTATAGTGTTTATATACCGATAATGTTTATATACCGATTTAGATTTAATGAAACTTTAATAACTCAGTCAATTGCAAACGGATTTTAAAGAGACTGGTTGCATTTTTTTCCTTATAAAATATACTATGTATATACGTAAATTAATTAATCGTACGGTTATCTCACAATATAATCGGTAAAAACAATGCCCAAACTAGAAAATGACTAACAAAAATGAAAAAAACGTGTTTGTAGGTCTAATAAACATATATTCCTACAGTTTCAAATAAACAAAATAAGCATCGGTCGATGCTTCTTTTAGAGATTGAAAATCGGTTTATATGTAATTAACAAAGTTATAGGCGTTCAAGTGGAAAAAAAGCAAGAAAATCGGTTTTTTACCAGTAAATCCGAATTTTGGGGGTGTCCGGGGAATTCTAAAAAAAGATTTATGTTTTACTCGACAAGACCTACAGGAAAAATAGTATCGCGTCATTTGCTTCTCAACTTGAGTTTATTTTGTCGCACTGTGTAATCGTCATTCTCCTGGCATATTTTTGAAAGGGGAATGCAAGTGACTACAACGTAATTATCAAAAAAATTGATTGATTTTTCCGTTGTTTTTTTTTGATATTACAGTAACTAGGGTAGTTACCAAAAAATATTGATTTTTTTCTATTTATTTTATAAATGCTAACAGCAATTAAATAACACAGAAGTGAAAAATTATTTCTAATAACATGGAAATTTGTTACTAATAATATGGAAATTTGTAAAATATGTTTTATTAACTTTTAAGTAAACAATTTTGGAATGGGTCTTTTAGTAGGATTTGTGTCGTAGAAGAGTGACTAATTCTACCAAAAATCTCAACATATACATATGGGTAGTTCTTTGGGAGTAATGACCCACAATATTAAAAAAATAAATGAAAAGTGGAGGCATGGGCATGGTCAAAGTAAAAAAATTGTTTTTCCTCAGTAATGGTTTTTCAAGTAAATTTTAATGCTACAAAGCATAAGACATGTGTAAAATATGTTTTATTAATTTTTAAGTAAACAATTTTGGAATGGGTCTTTTAGTAGGATTTGTGTCGTAGAAGAGTGACTAATTCTACCAAAAATCTCAACGTAAGTATTATATTTGAAAAATTTGTTTTATACATATTGGTAGTTCTTTGGGAGTAATGACCCACAATATTAAAAAAATAAATGAAAAGTGGAGGCATGGGCATGGTCAAAGTAAAAAAAAATGTTTTTCCTCAGTAATGGGTTTTCAAGTAAATTTTAATTCTACAAAGCATAAGACATTGAAAATAGAAAATATCATTTCGTAAAGCTTTTTCCTAAAATACTTCATTTCGGTAATTTTTCGCCGATTTAAGAACATAAATTGCGATATCTCAAAATCGATCTAATTTTGTTCCTTTAATTTTTTATAAAATATGGTCCAAATGTACTCTACGAATGGTGTAAATTTTGGAGTGGGGACGACTTTGGTTCAGAAGTTACATTATAACCAGTAAGGAAAGGCAAAAGTCGGGCGGTGCCGACTATATAATACCCTACACCACTCTCGTAATATTGAATAACTCTGATATATAAATTTTGTAATTCATGTATAAATTGTTTACATAAATTTACTTTTGGGACATTTTATACTTAAATAATACCCTGTACCACAGTGTGGTGTAGGGTATAAAAACGATTGGATCTAAGAGCCAAATCGGATGAAACATATATATGAGAGCTATAGCTAAATCTTTACCGATTTTCTTCAAATTCGGCAATGTTGGTTCATGAATCAAGAAACTCTACCATTCTAAATTTCAAAATAATTGGATGTAAAATACAGCTATTACAGGACTAAAGGGCCAAATCGGACGAAACATGTATATGGGAGCTATAGCTAAATCTTAACCGATTTTCTTCAAATTCGGTAGTGTTGGTTCATGGATCAATAAACTCTACCATTCTAAATTTCAAAACGATTGGATGTAAAATACAGCTTCTATAGAACTAAAGGGCTAAATCGGACGAAACATATATATGGGAGCTATAGCTAAATCTTAACCGATTTTCTTCAAATTCGGTAGTGTTGGTTCATGGATCAAGAAACTCTACCATTCTAAATTTCAAAATGATTGGATGTAAAATACAGCTTCTTCAGGACTAAAGAGCAAAATCGGACGAAACATATATATGAGAGCTATAGCTAAATCTTAACCGATTTTCTTCAAATTCGGCAATGTTGGTTCATGGATCAAGAAACTCTACCATTCTAAATTTCAAAACGATCGGATGTAAAATACAGCTTCTATAGGACTAAAGGGCCAAATCGGACGAAACATATATATGGGAGCTATAGCTAAATCTTAACCGATTTTCTTCAAATTCGGCAATGTTGGTTCATGGATCAAGAAACTCTACCATTCTAAATTTCAAAACGATTGGATGTAAAATACAGCTTCTATAGGATTAAAGGACCAAATCGGACGAAAGATATATATGGGAGCTATAGCTAAATCTTAACCGATTTTCTTCAAATTCGGCAATGTTGGTTCATGGATCAAGAAACTCTACCGTTCTAAATTTCAAAACGATCGGATGTAAAATACAGCTTCTATAGGACTAAAGGGGCAAATCGGACGAAACATATATATGGGAGCTATAGCTAAATCTTAACCGATTTTCTTCAAATTCGGCAATGTTGGTTCATGGGTCAAGAAACTCTGCCATTCTAAATTTCAAAACGATTGGATGTAAAATACAGCTTCTATAGGACTAAAGGGCCAAATCGGACGAAAGATATATATGGGAGCTATATCTAAATCTGAACCGATTTTCTTCAAATTCGGCAATGTTGGTTCATGGGTCAAGAAACTCTGCCATTCTAAATTTCAAAACGATTGGATGTAAAATACAGCTTCTATAGGACTAAAGGGCCAAATCGGACGAAAGATATATATGGGAGCTATATCTAAATCTGAACCGATTTCAACCAAATTCAATAGCGATCTTAACAGCCGCGAAATACTCTAAACTGCAAAATTTCAGAACGATCGGAGTGAAATTGCGACCTGTAGTCGACGAACAACTTTACATGGACGGACGGACGGACGGACGGACGGACGGACATCGTTAAATCGACTCAGCTAGTGATTCTGAGTCGATCGGTATACTTTAAGGTGGGTCTAGCTGTGTTATTTTCAGGTGTTACAAACATCTGCCGTGAAACAAACTTATAATACCCTGTACCACAGTGTGGTGTAGGGTATAATTACTGAAATTCCAAACCAAATTACAAAAAAACAATAGAATTCAACACACAAACAAATATTTTATTTTGTAATTTGGTGAAGATTTTCACATATTATAATGTAACTTCTGCACCAAAGTCGTCCCACTCCAAAATTTAAAATTAATATTTTTTATGAAAAGTTAGCATGGAAAATACTTTAAAAAACAATATTTAATATCGACCTATGGAACGAATTCAAAAAGGGGAAAAACTCGACCGTTTCTTCTTTCAACCAAACTTGGCATGGTAGAAGAGGTGTTACAGAAGTAAAGTTTTATAAAGTTTTTTTCAAGCGCGTGTAACTCTTGTTTCTTTTCCGATTTATACAATTTGTTTTTGTGTGTGTTCTACTAACTGAGGTCTACAACAAAACTTTAACACCTAAGAAGTATCTCTAATAGTTACCGAGATATCTGCATTTGAAAATTGAATTTTTCATTTTTTCCCTTACCGTGTGCTTGTATTTTGTAAATATCGGAGCACAATATGCACCGATTTCATACGTATCAACATGCCTAGATTGGCAATAAAATTTCCTATATGACGGAAAAAATTGGTTCGGTATGCCCAATAGTACAAATATTTATGACCACTTGTCCTCTTTAAAACAAAGTAAAGTTTGCAAAAATCGGTTCAGACGTTCGAGAGCAATTACAAGTTTCGTAAACACACAAAATCTAATTTTTTAATTTTTTCAAAAATTAAAACGCCCATAAAATTTTTTAAAAGGAAATTTTTTAAAAAAAAATTCTAGCGAGATCTTATTTTACCTACTTATAACTGCTTATAAACATTTAAGCCAAAAATAAACTACATAGGTCGATATTAAATATTCTGACCCAATATTTTATATTTTCAATTTCTAATGCTTTGTAGCACTAAATTTTACTTTAAAAAACCACTACAGAGGAAAAAAATCAATTTTTCTGAACATTGATCTCACCCTCTGCATTTAATTTTTTAATATTGTGGGTCATTACTCCCACATACTAGGGCAACATTTTCTGACAATTTTAGAATGATCTAATTGTTGACCTGTGACACTTAAGAAGGAACTACCCATATCTGTTCGACTTCTTTTCAGAAACATATTCATTATTTCAATTCTAGATCACACAATGAACTTTATTTGAAGATATGTAACTTTGGTGAATGAAATTTATTATTAATTCCAGCCAAATACAATGTTCAAAACCATTAATGTTCAAAAAGTTTTCATGGTGGTTTGAGCAAAAAATATGAAGATGAACCCACATTAAGTTTACACATTAATACCAAATTTACGAACAAATATGTCTGTAGTATGTTAGCCGGTTTATGCAGGAAAATATACGGGTATTGTGTTAAATTATAAAGATGTTAAAAGTACTTCTTATATGTATTATAGATTTGTTTTTAATTTTTCAGTATAGAAAATAACAAATAAAAACTTTTGAAAAACAAAGCGCTATCTTTTAAATATCGTAGTAACTTTTATGAAAGAAGCATGTTTTCTATGAATGAACTTTTCGATACAATTACCAGAAAATGCTTATTTAAAGGTCAGACACATTAATTTTAAAAACACATACGTACTTAATTTGTAGAAATATTACTACAAAAAAGTACGAGCCATACTTAAATTTACGCCACCATGTGTTTATTTTAAGGCCAAACATAATTATTTTTAATACGTACTATACTTGATTATATTATATAGTTACATCCTCATATCAAATACGTTTCATGGCATTATATTAACTACAAACATTCTTATTTTTATTCTGATTGTCTTTGGCTCGAAATTATTGCCGGAATCTTAAAATTTAAGACAAATTCTTTGATTTTCATTACGCCTTTTTAACCCCTCACCTTAGAGAGGAGGGTATTTATCATTTGCTACGAGCCAAAAGTGTAACACATCGAAGGAGTGACCTAAGACCCTAAGTAAGTTCGGCGGAAATCCGTTTTGAGTAATTTGAGCAGTGTCCGTTCGTCTGTCTGTCTGTCTATTGGATGGCGCGCACGATAACTCTCGAAGGGAGTAATCGATTGATTTTATATTTGGTAAGCGGTAATATTTTACTCTATCTCTGGTTAATTTCGAAGATGGGCCATACTGGTCCACTACTACTGGTACCTCCCCCACAAAGCGTTAACATATAGTGAAAAATTGATTCTTTAATAACTTTTATACCACTTATTCCAATCATATAAAATTCCGCACATAGTATACGTTTATTAGTAGCTATCATCGCGAGATAAATGGGTAAGGTTGCCACACCCCTTTTGGTACCTCCCACACAAATTGACCATTTTTCACTAAAAGTTAACGTCTAATAACTTGGAAAAAAAACACAAACCAAAAAAATCCGAGAGACCAACGCAATGTTGGAACTGCTTGATGTATGCGACAAAAATATCGGGAAATCAGACAAAGAGTTACCTCCGGGCCCTCCAGAAGGGTTCAGGTTGGACGCCCAAGACATACGAATGCACATTCTCAAGGAAACACCACTCATCATATTACTACATTCGCGAGCAAACAATACTCATCATATTACCTCGCCTCACCACACAAATCGACATACCTACGCGAGCACGGTAATAAATGAATAAATGAATCTATTTAGCATAGACAAACTTTTTAATATATGTACTCGATGACCTAAGCAGAGTACCTCGAAATTGGAATGCAAACGGTATTACTACATATTCAAATATTCGACAGTTCGAAACATTTTTAAAAGAAATGCATAAGCCATATTTCAGAAACTATGCACTTCTTCGGAACGACAGACAAGATGCAAATGGGGGTGGAGTTGCTCTCTTAATCCATAAAAGTGTCAACCACAAGCTATTACCTATAATATATACTAGATTAATTGAAAATCTTTCAATTGACATTATTATTAATCATAAAAGAGTTATAGTTACAACAGCTTCGTCGTTGCTGATCAGTCGTAGTGAACGGACGTATTTAGCACAGAGCGGATAGTTAAAATCTATTACGCAGTACCTATTACGCAATCGCAAAAACAAAACAAAATCTGTACAAAGTCTGGAAGGCCTACATCGTAGTACCTATTACGGGCTAATACAGAAAAAAAATCATTGCCGGGGATGCCTTCGCGTTCCGATGGAGCGGGGTTCCCCAATCGTCCTACTGTCCGTCCGTTGGTCTTGGCCAAAGTCGACCACACCAAACATGGTGAAAATTTCCCCCCAGTACTCACAACAGGTGGTACGGTGAGGGGAAAACGTCATGTCCGACCGTCAAAACGGAAGCACAATGAGCATCGTGTAGCGCTCAGAGTTTTGACGAAGTTGGAGGCTGTTGAGGTTTCGGCTCTTACCGAAAAACAAAAAGAGTCACTTACCTGGGCTAAAGGCGTCGTAGATGCTTCTAAGGCCAATCAGCCGGCTGAAAGAGCCACAAATTCAGCTGTGTTAACGGCTAATAAAGTCAAAAGAATCAGATCACCTGATGAACCCCTGCCTTCGAAAAAGGCAAGAGGCCCTAATGTCACCATCAACAGGACACTCACCAAGCCCTTCAATGAAGTGACGAAGGAGAGTCTAGAGATGGCCGTTATAGACAGAAGTAGTGAGGATGGATCCATCCTCAAGGACAAATGGAGCCATTTGCAATCAGCCATTATGGCTCATTACCTCGATGTCCGTAGAGAAATGCCGGACACACCACCAATCTGCAACGATGCAGGATGGCTTCAGGGGAGAGTAAAGCTCTTATATTTCGGTGATGCCAGATCAGTAGACCTGTATAAGGCTGCTCTGAATCGAGCGGGTGAGGTGTGGCCGGGTGCCCAGTTGGATGTTGTCGAAAAAAACAACATCCCTAGTCACCCTAGAGCCATCACCTGGGTTACAGAAAAGCCCTCCAACCCGGCTGACATATTAGAAATAATAAAAGATTCCAATCCTGGTCTGCCCGCCCATAATTGGAGAATCAGCAAGGTGGGTGAGGCGGATGGTAAAAAGCGGCAGGTCAATTTGATCCTTAACGCTGAATCCACCTCCCATATACAACGTGCAAGTGCAACCATACAGTATGGCTTCGAGACTATACATAGTCTTGAAGGTATACAAGCAGGATATAGTTCCCACTGCGGAAGGTGAGTCGTCCACCGTGGTTTATACACAGCTTTCTGGAAGTGCGGAGGTATCCACGCCCATTATTTCTGGTGACTCCAACTCTAACAGAAGATCTGTAACGGCCTACTCTGAGGACGAAAGCTCTACTTCTGACACAGAGAAGCTGAGGGGAGTCTCCGGACTCTGTGACGCATCTGGCGGGGACACGCTTCTCGATGATACAGACGAAGAGTTCGATAACACCCTTGTCGGGGTGGATGTTAATCTGTCAATTACCAATGATGGTAAGAATTTTACAGATTAACCTCCATCACGCTAAAGAAGCCTCAGCGGCTCTATTGCTGCGCCTGTCCACAGGTGCAGTAGACATCGTCCTGATACAGGAGCCCTACGCAGTGGGAGGAAGGGTGTGCGGTATCAGGACACCCAACTTTAAACTACTTGTGGCCAACTGTGAAGGCACTCCAAGAACCTGCATTTTGGCCAGGAAAGATCTAAGTATCTTTCTCCTGGCTAATTTAAGTGGTAAAGTCCAAACATCTGCTAGTCTGGAGATCGATAATCGCATATATTGGGTGGTCTCCAGTTACTTGCCTTATGAAGCTGTAGTACCGACTGCTCTATTCAGGGAAGTAGTAGAAGAAGCAACGTCTGACGAGGTCGAGCTGATTGTTGGCGCAGACACGAACGCTCATCATACTATCTGGGGTAGTACGGATATAAACGCTTTCTTTTTCTTGAATTTATTCTAACTACCAACCTAAGTATTTGTAACATCGGTAATAAACCGACCTTTACAATTAAAGACAGACAAGAAGTACTAGACGTAACGTTTGCTACTGACCGGCTGTCAGACAAAATCATTGGGTGGAATGTACTGGACGACCACTCATTCTCAGATCACCATTATATTGAGTTCAAACTCGCTGAAAAAGCGCCTGAACCTGCCGTCCACAGAAATGTGAGAAAGACAAAGTGGCACCTGTATGAAAAGAATTGCAAGAAAGTCCTCAACTCCAAACTTTTGTACGAACCGAATGACAATCTGGTCGAGCATAGCCTGTCCAAAAACAAGGTACAAGGGTAAAACTAAACCCCAATGGTGGACTTCTGAGCTAACGGCTATGAAAAAGACCTGCAACATGCTATTCAACAAAGCTAAATCTACAGGGGTCGCGAATGTTTGGGATGCCTATAAAGAACAACTCAAGATCTATAAGAAGGAGCTTAGAAAGGCGCAAAGACGCTCTTGGTATACCTTCTGTGGCGAAGTGGAAAAGGCCTCCCACGCCGCAAGGCTGAGGAAAATATTATCAGCTTCACCCTGTACAGTGGGTTACTTGCAGGATGAGGCAAATAATTGGACCAAAAACAGCGAGCAGTCGCTCAATGTACTGTTCGACGCACATTTCCCGGGGAACTCTCTAACAGAACCAGAGGATCAGCAGGACCAACAAGAGTGCGAGTGGACTGCGAGCGTCGCTAGCTTGTTGACTGAGAGATCCAGAATAAGCTGGGCTATTAATAGCTTTGAGCCCTTCAAGTCACCTGGACGAGACGGCATCACTCCAGCAGAAATGCAGAAAATGTTGAAATACATTATCCCCAGGCTGGAGAAAATTTATGTAGGCTGTATCAGGCTTTCATACATCCCGGATCGATGGAGGGATACCAAAGTGGTATTCATACCAAAAGCGGGGAAGATATCACACACTAGGCCAAAAGACTTCAGACCAATTAGCCTATCCTCCTTCCTATTGAAAGGTCTGGAAAGACTTTTAGATTACTTCATTAGGGAAAAACTGGATACAAAACTCCTGTCAGTGAACCAACATGCTTACAATAAGGGGAAGTCTACAGAATCAGCCCTGCACGAACTTGTGAGTACTATCGAATCGTCCCTGCATTTCAAGGAATTCACCATTTCTTGACATAGAAGGGGCTTTTAACAACATTCACTCAGATGCAGTAATTGCGGCACTGTCACATCTAAAAGTTAACTCTAGTTTGATTATACTAATTCAAAGTCTGCTCAACAGAAGACGCATAACAGCATGTCTTGGGTCCACAACTCTAACAAGGTTTGTAAACAGATGGACCCCACAAGGAGGAGTACTGTGTCCACTAATTTGGAACCTAGCTGTGAATGAAATCTTGCTAGATCTAGAACGTTGTGGCTGCAAGGTCGTGGCATATGCGGACGACGTTGCAATCGCAGTGAGAGGCAAATTCGAAAACGTCCTCCGAGACATTCTACAGGTGGCTCTGAACAAATTGGCTAGATGGGCCAGAAGCAGTGGTTTGGGCATAAACCATAACAAGACAGAATTGGTTCTCTTTACTAGCATGAATAAAGTCGCACATGTGCATCCTCCACTTCGGATAAATGGAACAGATCTAGTCTTTTCTGAAAGTGCAAAATTTTTAGGAATAATTCTAGATAGAAACCTGTTATTTAGACTCAACGTATTGGAACGTGTAAGGAAGGCTAACGTCGCCTTATATTCCTGCAAAAAGGCTGTAGGGTCGCGGTGGGGCCCTCTCTCATAAAATCGTCCACTGGATATATATAGCAGTAGTTCGTCCTATACTGCTATACGGCACTGTGGTATGGTGGACGGCAACTGACAAACTAACCATCACCAACCAACTAACAAAGGTTCAGAGAACAGCTGCCTGAGCATAAGCGGAGCCTTAAGGACTACAGCGACCGAATCTCTACAAGCCCTACTCCATATACATACTGCCGATTAATATTGTGGCGAGAGAAGTTGCAACCAAAGCGGCAATAAGATTAAACTGCCTATCAATGTGGAGGTACAAAAACTACGGTCACATGAGGATATCAAAATGTAGTGCTATGGTAACCGACCGAGTGGACTATATACCAACGGTGTACACCTTCGAGAGAAATTACATCACTATGATTTCCGCCAGAGATGAATGGGTTGGAAGCAAACCAGGTAATAGAAACAATCTCCACTTTTACACGGATGGTTCGAAGCTTGATGAAAAGGTTGGCTTCGGAGTATACTGTGCAGAGCTTAGATTGGATATAGCTCACAGACTACCAGATACCTGCAGTGTCTATCAAGCCGAAATAATGGCAATATGGGAAGTAGCCAAGTGGCTGAGTCGCAACATAGTAACCAACACTGGCGTTGTAATTTACTCGGACAGCCAGGCTGCCATCAATTCTCTGGAGGCAACATCCCTAAATTCACAAACAGTCCTCGACTGCCGCAGATCTCTTAACGAGATGGATGAGCAGTTTTACATACACCTCATATAGGTGCCTGGGCGTAGGGATATCCCGGGGAACTGCAAAGCCGATGAACTTGCTAGGAAAGGGACGACATTACAAATTCTCGAAGAATTTGCATATATTGGTGCGCCACTATCCACGTGCAAGCTTTGGCTTAGGCAAGAGGCAATCAGCCAGTCCAACGAAAGATGAACAGAAATCGGCACATGCAGAGTAGCTAGACAAATCTGGCCAAGGTATGACCTGAGAAGATCAATATATCTCCTCGCACTAGAGAGGCAAAGATTGTCTACGTTAGTAGCAGTTCTGACGGGACACTGCTTGATCGGCGAACACGCCAAAAGATTGGGTATTGACTCTAATGACTTCTGCAGAAGCTGTGGAGATGAGGACGAAGTGGAGCGCATTGAACACTTGCTATGCGACTGTCCCGCTCTGAGTAAACGACGACTGGACATACTGGGGTCGGCTTTTCTAGGCAGCCTAATAGATCTTTCCAGTACCGATATGTTTTCATACAAAAACACTAACTGGAGTGCTTTTTAAGATTTTATTGATCGTAGTATTGCTTTCTCTGTTGATAGTTATAGCTCTGAATTGTTTATTGACAAGGAAATGGAAAATTTTACAAAACTAATCCTCAAAGCTAGAAATGCATATACACCAATGAGCAATGAGACAAAACCCAATATACTGCCACCCGACATTTTAAACTTGATTGGCCAAAGGAAGAAATTTAAACGGAAAAAGTCACGCTCCAGCGATACCCTACAATCGTCGTTCTATAACCAATGTGCAAAATTTCTTAGCAATTTAATTGATAAACAATTAAATATTATTAAAAATAATAAAATCTGCTCCAACATATGAAACCTGGTGACAAACGCTTTTGGAAGATTAGTCGATCGTTACGATGTAAAGGAAAATGCCGCACCTTATGAACGGCAATTCAAAATTAATTACTGATATTAAAAAAGCTGAAATACTTGCCAATACGTTCTGCAAATCTCACGAGCTAACGGTAAACTATTCTCATTCAATTGATAGTAAAGTTAATACCATTGCTGCATTGAATACTACAAATCTAAAAGCAGAAGAACCCTCCACTACGGGAGCTATATTCATTACCACCGGAGAAAGGTTTAGGTTTAGGTTAGGGTGGCAGCCGTTTTCTTTTTTATTTCTTCAGCTCACATAGACCAGCTTAGGTCCCTAGTGGTACCAAGGGCTAAAATGCCCTTCATCGAAACCAACCTGTTTGATATACAAATGTATCGATAGCACGAATATTGGTACTGGAAAGATCTGTTAGGCTGCCTAGAAAGGCCGACCTCAGTAGGTCCAGTCGTTTACTCAAAGCGGGACAGTCGCATAGCAAGTGGTCAATGCTCTCCACTTCTTCCTCATCTCTACAGCTTCTGCAGAAGTCATTGCAGTTAATACCCAATCTTCTGGCGTGTTCGCCGATCAGGCAGTGTCCCGTCAGAACTGATACTAACGTAGATAATATTTTCCTTTCCAGTGCGAGGAGATATTTTGACCTTCTCAGGTCATACCTTGGCCAGATTTGTCTAGCTACCCTACAGGTGCCGATTTGTGTCCATCTGTCGTTGAACTGCCTGATTGCCTTATCCAAAGCTTGCACGTGGATAGTGGCGCACCAATATATGCAAATTCTTCGAGAATTTGTAAAGTCGTCCCTTTCCTAGCAAGTTCATCGGCTTTGCAGTTCCCCGGGATATCCCTATGCCCAGGCACCCATATGAGATGTATATTAAACTGCTCAGCCATCTCTTTAAGAGATCTGCGGCAGTCGAGGGCTATTTGTGAATTTAGGGATGTTGCCTCCAGAGAATAGATGGCAGCCTGGCTGTCCGAATAAATGACAACGCCAGTGTTGGTTACTATGTTCCGACTCAGCCACTTGGCGACATCCCATATTGCCATTATTTCGGCTTGATAGACACTGCAGCTATCTGGTAGTCTGTGAGCTATATCCAAATTAAGTTCTTCACAGTGTACTCCGAAGCCAACCTTTTCATCAAGCTTCGAACCATCCGTATAGAAGTGGAGATGGTTTCTATTTCCGGGTATTCTGCCATCCCATTCATCCCTGGCTGGTATCATAGTGATGTAGTTCGTCTCAAAGGTGTGCACCGTTGATATATAGTCCACTCGGTCGGTTACCATAGCACTACACTTTGATATCCTCATGTGACCGTTCTTCGAGAATTTGTAAAGTCGTCCGTTTCCTAGCAAGTTCATCGGCTTTGCAGTTCCCCGGGATATCCCTATGCCGAGGCACCCATAATTTTCCTATCCAAAATTATTCCTAAAAATTTTGCACTTTCAGAAAAGACTAGATCTGTTCCATTTATACGAGGAGGAGGGTCCACATGAGGGACATTATTCATTAGGGCGGGTCGATTTAAAAATCGCCCATTGCTCAGTGAAAATCGTATTCTAGGGATCAAAATAAGAAACTTTGCCGAAGGAACCATACCTCTAAAACGAATTCTGATGTCCCGGAAAAAATCCCACTTTGACCCATTTAGAGTGCTCCAATCGAGTCCAAATGTATGACCGACCCCCACTCAGTGAAGTGCTCAGTGAAAATCGTATTCTAGATATCAAAATAAGAAACTTTGCCGAAGGAACCATACCTCTAAAACGAATTCTGATGTCCCGGAAAAAATCCCACTTTGACCCATTTAGAGTGCTCCAATCGAGTCCAAATGTATGGAACCCCCAGGTGGTTCCAGGGGGTGTGCCACTAGCATGGGTGGGTCGGGCCTCCATAGTTAGTGGGGGTCATACATTTGGACTCGATTGGAGCACTCTAAATGGGTCAAAGTGGGATTTTTCAAAATTTGCCCCTACCCAAAAGTTCGACCCAAATTCCGGGACATCAGAATTCGTTTCATAAAGAAGTTTAGAGTTGAGGAGGAACTCGGTTCATAAAGAAGTTTAGAGTTGAGGACCTTTTTAAAATTCTTCTCATACAGGTGCCACTTTGTCTTCCTCACATTTCTGTGGACAGCTGGTTTAGGCATTTTTTCGGCGAGTTTGAACTCTATATAATGGTGATCCGAGAATGAGTGGTCGTCCAGTACATTCCACCCAATAATTTTGTCTGACACCCGGTCAGTAGCAGACGTTACGTCTAGTACTTCTTGTCTGTCTTTAATTGTAAAGGTCGGTTTATTGCCAATGTTACAAAAAGTTAGGTTGGTAGTTAGAATAAAGTCAAGAAGCGAATCACCCCTGTAAAGTACGGGACGAGGAAAAATTAAACTCTTGCACGATTGAGGTTTGGTTGAGAACTAACTCATTTATTTTCAGAATTTCCGAAAGACTGCCATGGCAAGGCAAGTCTTCCGTTGGTCTTCCTTATCATTTCTAAGAATATATACATAAATAGAAAATAAACATAAAACGAGAAAACTAACACATGTGTTCTAAATCTTACTTACTGACAAAGATCAATATTACATACACTTAACATATGCATTTCTATTTTATGGTTTTATCACATGGGAATTTATTACACACTGTGCATCATTGTTGCTACGCTCATATGTAGCTGTTGTGTGTTCCCAAGCAGAGATGACATTTTATTGCTTAGGTACAAACACGTTATTGAAATACCCTTCTCGTCGGGTGTTTATTCATAGTATATCATTTAACTTTAGACATTGCATTTACATTTCTTTATCTTATTGACAAATTCCAGTCTAGAAAACTGGACATACTGCCGCCTTAAAAGATCCAAATCTTTTAATTAAGCTTAACATTTATATATAATCTTAAAAAATACATTATTAATAATCATATATCCTACGCTAGTCGCGGTATGGCAAGGGCTGCTGGCAGGTATCTTGTTGACATTTGACACATCTTCTTCAGGATATATATTAGCATGATGATGATGATGATGATTATGAGCCATGTTGTAAAGCTGATGCCGTAGTGAGTCAGATGGTGTTTGTCCAAGTGCATAGGAAATCCAAGTACAGTGGTGGCTTTCGGAATATCTGGCAATTTATAGATCTCGATGTCGTTCTTCAACTTTATATGCCTTAACGATGGGAGCTGTGATGATATATTCATCATTGGTAGAATATAGTCGACGTCGCTATTGTATGTTTCATATGCCCACAAGTTAATTTCGTCCGTTTCCAGTGTACAACCCGGCTGCATTGTTAAAAGACCTTGACCTCGAATTAGGACATTTTGTCGCTTTCCATTGCATTTGATTTCTGTAGCAGTACCTTTCTTTACAGAAAATATCCAGGAATTTGGCGCCTGTATCTGTTTCCAGAAATTATGAAATCTTTTTATTTCAATTTCGCAGCTATCCGGAATCATTGTGGATTTCAAGAATAATCTCATCTCACACACCTTTGTTTCACGGGTGTTGTAGATTGGGTGGATCTGCGGACATATTGTCAAACCTTCTAACTTTTGACAATGCGCAAAGTTCTCTTCCTTCAGGCCGTAGAACATAGATTTTCTCTCGTCGACTAGGATGTAGCTATTTTGCGGTTGAATCTTTATGGAGAGCTCATCATGCATAATGGGGTATGTTTGAATGGCGTAGGCGGTGAATTGCTCTGAATTTATGAATGGGATCCGAATATTGAATAGAATGAAATCGGAGGTCGTACGACTCGATACATATGCGAGCCTCGCCAACTCCACAGGAAACTCAGTCGGAAGTCGTAGCTTTCTATCAATTGTTGTCTTAATGATTTCTATCTGCTGTCTGAACCTTCTCACTGAAGAATCTCATGAAGAAAACTGCCCTTTGTGTTCGACATCGCAGCAATCAAGTCTTTTTGAATTTCTTCCACGCCTTCCAAAGTCGCCAACATATTCGTTGTCTGCAGCATAATTTCTTCTCTGTCTTTCAGATCGTTGACCGCTTTCTCTATTATGCTGAAGGACTTATTGAACTTTTCTATATCCCTGAACATAACTCCATTTGCTCCTTTATAATATTCAAAGTGACATCTTGTATGGAAGTCTGGTTCCTCAGCTGATTTAGCAGATACTCTTGGTTCCCCTCAATCGACTTAATCTTGCTGGAAAGATCCTCTGCATGTTCCTCATCCATCAACCCAAACAGGGAATGGTAGATACCTCCTACAAATGGCAAGGCAGAGCGTTTTGGTCTTTGGTTTGGTGCTGATGACATTATTAGTTCGTTGTTGTTCATTATCTTCTCATTCGCTTCCTTTAGCCTTTGAAGTATCCTTAGCTGTAATGCTTCTGGCTGTCGCTCCATCGCCACATTGAGCTTCTGCATCGCTGCATCTAACTCAGCTATTCCTGTCACATACTCTGTAATGTTGATGTGAACCACGATGTTCCACGATGTTTTTGTCAACCCCACCGTCGACACCTCTTCGAAGAATATCCCTGCCTTATCCTTAAAATTACTTATGTCTATTTGACATTTTACAGGAGTTAAAATCGATAACATAAACATTACAAACATAAACATATTTTTATTTTTTACTTTATTTCCTTTATTATTGCACAAAGTGCTTAGCTTATCCTTAGATCTATTTATTACGGCCGATTTAACCGGCCTTTCCGGTTCTTCATCATCGATAGGAAAAGGACAAACATTGTGAACCGATCTTTTCGATTCCCCATTGCTTGTCCTTACGTCTATCATCCTACATAATCCATCCGAACCCATTATAGTTCGGATGACCCTGCCCCGCTTCCAGCTGAGAGGCGGAAGGTTATCTTCTTTCAGTAGCACCAATGTTCCCGGTTGAACATTTGTACATCTTTCCTTCCATTTGTATCGCCTTTGAAGCTCGGACAAATATTCCGTAGACCAACGATTCCAAAACTCTTCCATTTTCTTCTGGACCTCCTTCCAATGACCTCGCAATCCTTGATAGCATTTATTGGTTTCTGAATCAATAAATGTCGAAAAACCTTCCCCAATTAAAAAGTTAGCAGGAGTCAACACATTGTAGTCATTTGGATCATCCGATAGGGGTATTAACGGACGAGAATTCAAGACCGACTCTATTTGAGCCATTAGCGTATATAATTCCTCATACGTCATGTTTCCTTCTGATATTCTGTAAAAATGTCTCTTCACAGACTTGACACAACTTTCCCATAATCCTCCAATATGTGGAGATCTGGCAGGTATATTTATCCACTCAATATACTTTTGTGTGCAATACTCATCTAATTCGTATTTATGTTCCTTATTTTTGAATAACATGTAAACTATTAGAGGCCCCCACAAAGTTTGTGCCGTTGTCCGAATATATTTTTAGAGGGCATCCTCTTCTAGCTACAAACCTCTTCAATGCACCAATGAAGGCAGCAGACGTCAGATCAGAAACTACTTCTAAATGTGCTGCCTTCGTGGCAAAACAGACAAATACGCAAACATACGATTTATCTGTCCGTTTCCCTCTAATCTTGTAATGGATTATAACACTGTGCAACAGTGAAAAAAATACACGGATCTGACGGTATAGGTTCGATTCTACTGCCAAATGCTAGTATAACCCTATACTCAGTTTGGCGAGATTGGTGACCAATTTCTTTTTATGGGCCTCGAAAGATTCGGAAAATCAGAGGACCCCTTGAAAAAAGGTGTCATCGGTTTTTGAGCAACAGCTACTTCAGACTTGGTGATAGCGCTTAACTATATTTAGCAATAATGTAGCTAAGAACACGTTGAACAAAGTCTGTTAACATTTCATGCCAAAAAAATTTTGTTTTCATGCTCTTTTTTTCCAAAAACATAGGATTAAATTTATTTTTTTTCACTTTTTTCGGCATAACTTTAAGGGATCGCTGATTTTTTACTAACAATATTTTGCAATATTGTAGCCACGATAAATCTGAACAACTTTTATGAACAAATCAATACAATCTGAACGTGTCTAGGCACCTTAAATAGCTCAAAAATCCACATTGTACCCCAAAAATGTAAGTATTTCACTGTTATGTAACAAAAATATATTTTTCTGGTATGGGGTATGTTCAGCAATTTTATAGAAAATATTAAGGCCAATATTTTTGTGGAAAATTTTAACCCTCTAGCTCCCCCCCATAACTGTAATTTTTGGCCCCATTTTAACAAATCGTAAAAAACACCCCTTAAAAGGGGGAGGACGGGGATGAAATGTTCTACAAAAATGTTCGCCATAAAATTTTACTATATGTGTCAGAACACACCAAAACCCAAATCTTAACACAAAAACCCAAAAAACGGTCAAATTCCAGTCAACAACGTTCTTTACTGGTATCTTCATTGCTTCAACCACTAGATCGTACGACTAACATTGATGCACGATCAGGAATTTGACCTTTTTTTGGTGTTTGTGTTAAGATTTGGGTTTTGGTGTGTTCTGACACATATAGTAAAATTTTATGGCGAACATTTTTGTAGAACATTTCATCCCCGTCCTCCCCCTTTTAAGGGGTGTTTTTTACGATTTGTTAAAATGGGGCCAAAAATTACAGTTATGTGGGGGAGCTAGAGGGTTAAAATTTTCCACAAAAATATTGGCCTTAATATTTTCTATAAAATTGCTGAACATACCCCATACCAGAAAAATATATTTTTGTTACATAACAGTGAAATACTTACATTTTTGGGGTACAATGTGGATTTTTGAGCAATTTAAGGTGCCTAGACACGTTCAGATTGTATTGATTTGTTCATAAGAGTTGTTCAGATTTACCGTGGCTACAATATTGCCAAATATTGTTAGTAAAAAATCAGCGATCCCTTAAAGTTATGCCGAAAAAAGTGAAAAAAAGTAAATTTAATCCTATGTTTTTGGAAAAAAAGATCATGAAAACAAAATTTTTTTGGCATGAAATGTTAACAGGCTTTGTTCAACGTGTTCTTAGCTACATTATTGCCAAATATAGTTAAGCGCTATCACCAAGTCTGAAGTAGCTGTTGCTCAAAAACCGATGACACCTTTTTTCAAGGGGTCCACTGATATTCCGAATCTTTCGAGGCCCATAAAAAAAAAATTGGTCGCCAATCTCGCGAAACTAAGTATAGGGTTATACTACCATTTGGTAGTAGAATCGAAGCTATACAGTCAGGTTCGTGTATTTTTCAAAAAGTGTTCATTTGTTGCATAGTGTAATTGGTCCTAGGAAGTCGATACCCACATTTAAAAACGGCCGTGTTCTTACTACTCGATCTTCGGGTAAATTTCCCATCAGTTGGTGTAAATTTCGTGGTTCGGCCCTAAAACATCTATAGCATTTGTGCACAATTTTCTTTGCTAGTTGCTTCCCGCGCATAGGCCAAAATTGTTGTCGGAATATCGCTAACAATCCCTGAGGCCCCACATGCATCTGTTCAATATGTACTTGTTCTAGCATTAACTCCACTATCCTATTCTTATAAGGCATTACAATGGGATGTTTCGCTTCATATGGTAGACCACTGTTTTGCAATCTACCCCCTACCCTAATTATCCCTTCCTGGTCTAGTATGGCACATATTGTACTTAATGAAGATGAATTAGATACATTCTTACCTTTTCGTAACGCATGCAAGTCTTCTATAAAATGTATAGCTTGAATATCTTTTACAATAAACTTAAGACTTTCTATCCTGTAAGCTACGAACGTTTTAGAAGGCCTTTTCCGTACAATATCAATAAATTTTTAAACATACGCTAAAATATTCTGAAGGTATTGAAACTTAGTTTTGTGATCAATTTCTTCCCAAATGGTAGTGCTTTTTCTACCTAAAGCCACCTTAACATTCTTCTTCAGCTCAGGTAAGTCTTCAACGGAAATTATTTCCTGCTGCATAATTTGTTCCGTTTTTAAAAAACTGGGACCTTCAAACCAAAACATATTGTCAATAATCTGGCTTGCAAGAATCCCCCTTGACAGTATGTCGGCTGGGTTTTGGTCAGATGTGACATGTCTCCATTTTGTTATGTCACTTCCTATTTGTATGCTATTTACTCTATTGGACACAAATATTTGCAACCTTCCTGGATCTATCCTTAACCAATTCAACACTATCATTGAATCTGTATAATAAAAAATGTCACTGATCTTCGTCTTCAAACTTTCCTTTATTTTATTTATAAGTTCCACTAACAATAAAGCAGCACAAAGTTCTAATTTTGGTAATGTTATTACTTTAGTTGGTGCCACTCTTGACTTTGAAGCTACTAATCGAACGGATACTATTCCTCTTTCGTTGATAGATCGCAAATAAACAACTGCCCCATATGCTTTCATAGAAGCGTCGCAGAAACCGATTAGCTCTATTTCTATTGGATTTACGCATACCACACATCTTTCTACCTTTACGTTATTCAAGTTCTCTAAATCTGTCTTTATTGTTTCCCACTTCATAGCAAATTCAATTGGAACATTTTCATCCCAATCTATCTTTTGCTTCCACAAATCCTGCAGTAACATTTTCGTTGTTACTATTACTGGTCCCACAAACCCAAGTGGATCAAATAATTTCGCTACATCGCTTAATATGGAGCGCTTGGAAACTTTTCTTTCCTTTTCCAGCTGACACTTAAGAGAAAAGACATCTGAACTTGGATACCACTTCACCCCTAACGCCTTTACTGCATCTCCTTCCTCGTTTTCTATATTAAGTCTGTCTTCCATATCAGACTCTGAAATTCCATCAAGTATAGCCTTATCATTTGCACACCATTTTTTCAATGGCATCCCAAATTTCAGCAATATATTTCCTATGTTCTTTCTAAGGCCTATAACTTCTTCGAGAGAATCCCCACCAGTCATCAAGTCATCCATATAAAAATCACTTCGTATGACTCGAGATTCTGATGGGAATACAGCTTCTTCTATATCAGCAATCTTTTGCAAACACTTTACTGCTAAGTATGGTGCTGATGCAGTCCCGTACGTAACCGTTTTTAAAGCATACGTTTGTAGTCTTTCATTATCCTCCCATCGCCAAAATATTAACTGATACTTCCTATCTGCATCAGCTACCCAAATCTGCCTATACATTTTCTCAATGTCAGCCGAAAATACATATTGGTGTATCCTGAATCGTAACAAAATACTGAAGAGCTCATCCTGTATTCTAGGACCAGTATGCAACGTGTCGTTTAACGACAAATTTGTAGTCGTTTTACACGAAGCATCAAATACTACTCTTAATTTTGTAGTTGAGCTCTCCGGTCTAAGGACGCAATGATGCGGCAAGTAGTAACCGCCTTCTATGCATTTGAAGTCTTTTACCACATATGCCCCAATTCTAAATATTGTCGAAGGAAATCATGATATTGGATCTTGAGGTCAGGATTGCGACTCAATTTCCTTTCTAACGCGAAGAACCTTCTTTTCGCAATAGTATTCGAATGTCCTAAAATACTTGGGTCGTTTTTAAAAGGCAATCGAACTTCGAACTTGCCTTCTTTTGTCCGCCTCATATTCTTTTCAAATAATTGTTCACACACTTTTTCTTGTGTAGTGAGCTTCACAACCTGCGGAATTTCCTCTATTTCCCAGAATTTCTGCAACAACTCGTCACATTTAACTTGCGTTGTTGCTACAATCCTGTTTCCTATCCTAGAAGTATCCCTAAGGGCAGGACCACTTACAATCCATCCTAATTTCGTATTTTGCAAAATAATATTGGAGCCTTTCATCTTCCCTTCTACTAAAATTTCGAAAAATATCTCCGCACCTATCAGCATATCTATTCCATTTGGAATGTTATACTGCGGATCCGCCAATATTATACCGTCGGAAACTTCTTCTGCAATGACCTTCGTCTCTGGTATGTTCGATAGAATGGTTGGTATAACCAATGCATCTACATACGTACAGTATTGCGAAGTTCTTGACCGCATGTTCAGTCCAATTCGTTCTTTAATACACGACTTGTTTTTTGCTAATCCCTCGATTTCTGTATTAGTGTCTACGCCTGTCAACTTTAGTCTATTTTTAAACGATTTTGTCAATAGACTGACTTGTGAGCCGCTATCCAGCAGTACTCTACAATTCACCCATCTATTTTCACTATCTTTCACCTGAACTATCGCTGTCGATAGTAATACACACGTATCTTTCCTAACATTACTATCGTTAACTATGGCGCTTTTTGGTCTACTTTTTTCTCTATGAAGCAGAGAGTTATGGTCCCCATTACAATTTTTGCAAAATATATTGCTGGTACATGTTCTCTTTACATGTCCAAGACTTAAACATCTGGAACATATGTTATGTTCCATTATAATGTTCCACTTGTTGTTCACAGGAAGACTGCGGAATCTGGAACATCTAAACAGTAAATGGCTTAACGTACAGCCAAGTGGACATTTGTCTCTTGAAATAAACTGTGTTTTTTGGTAACTGCTTGAATCTGGTCGCCCTTCTCTCACATTTTGTGATTGATTTTTGAAAGGCTCTTTCTTTTCTGCGTCCCAAGACCTTTTCCAACCGGACCCTCCCGAAAATTGTTGACTTGCCTCCAACGAAAAAAGCATTTGCTTTAAAAACTCCATTAAATTGTCAACCTTTGGAAGGTCCCTACATTTCCCCAAATGCTGCTCAAACTGGATTCTCAAATTCTCCTCCAGTTTTCTTTGCAGAATAAAACATAAGAATGCTTGATACATTTCCTCTGCATCCATTCTCATAGCATCAAGTGCTTGTAAGCTCTCACCTACCATTTCCACAATTCTTTTCACACTTTGTGAATTAAAAGAGACTTGTGGTGCGTCGATCAGTGTTCTAAAATACACTGCAGTTGTCGCCCTTCTGTTCGAATAATGCTCTTTTAGCATATTCCATGCGGTTTCAAAATTGTCGTCTCTGACAGGCAACTTAGAAATTTTTCTAGCCGCGTCGCCAGTTATTTTTGCCTTTAGTATACACATTTTTTGTGTATTTGATATAGGCTGATCTATGATAAGCTGTTCAAACAGCTCCCGGAACGTATCCCATTCTACCATTTCCCCACTAAACATTGGAATATCTATAGACGGCAATGTGAATGGAAGTGATTTCACCTCATTCTCTATTCCTGGAATGTTTGAATACCGATCCCTTAACGAATAAAACATTTCGGTGAGATCATCATCAACAAACACTTCCATGTATTGCAGGAATATTGTCTCCGCCTTCTGAAATTTTTCCCTCACAATGTCTAGAGAAATTTTTCTTAAACTTGCCTTTTCTATTTTAAATTCCAAGTCATCTAGGATGTAATCAAATTTTCTTCGTAAACCATAATTTTGTATGGCTCCCAAATGCCCCTGTTCGCTATTTTGGACTTCATCACCACTTTGGTGTTTTACCGTGGAATTCTTTTTGAAATCCACATATTCATTCTCTCTCCTTTCACGGTACCCATATGCCTCATTTGAAGCTAATTGCTTGCCCGTTTCTGGAGCTAATTTTTCAGACAATCTTCTTATTTCAGCTTCATTTGAACCTGATGGAGCACTTGCTCCTGGAAAATCGTTAAGCGTTAACATAGAAGCCGTTTTTGCTTCTTTACTTAACCTTGCCGTGAGTTGTTCATTTAACGCCTCGAATTTGCTAATTACGTCCCGCACTTCCTTCACAAAAGAACCTGAAAAATATACGTTCTTTTCCATTGTATGGGAAGGCGGGCGGAGTTCCCTATCATTAGCCTCAAACTCTTTCCTATATTCTGTGAAAGAAAGTTTCAAATTTATATATCTTTCTTTCGTGTCCCCCTTTACATCGCCCTGCATTATTTCAGACAGGTCCTTGTACAATTTGACCAAATTTTGGCCTAATATTTCTTGGCGTTTAATTACCTCGACGGCATTCATATTGCAATACAATTTAATTCAACCCAAAAAAAAAATAAAAAATTATAAAACACTCACCAGATGGATAGTTCTGTTCTTTTCTTTTTTAATTGTTGTTTTTGCTTTGTTTCTTTTTTTTTTAATTTGTCTTATTTTCCTTTTCTTTTTTTTAATTGTTTATCAGAAAAGCACAATTTTTTTTATTTTTCAAAAAACGTTGCGCGTTTTCAAACTAGGGGTCACCAAAATGTAAAGTACGGGACGAGGAAAAATTAAACTCTTGCACGATTGAGGTTTGGTTGAGAACTAACTCATTTATTTTCAGAATTTCCGAAAGACTGCCATGGCAAGGCAAGTCTTCCGTTGGTCTTCCTTATCATTTCTAAGAATATATACATAAATAGAAAATAAACATAAAACGAGAAAACTAACACATGTGTTCTAAATCTTACTTACTGACAAAGATCAATATTACATACACTTAACATATGCATTTCTATTTTATGGTTTTATCACATGGGAATTTATTACACACTGTGCATCATTGTTGCTACGCTCATATGTAGCTGTAGCTGTTGTGTGTTCCCAAGCACAGATGACATTTTATTGCTTAGGTACAAACACGTTATTGAAATACCCTTCTCGTCGGGTGTTTATTCATAGTATATCATTTAACTTTAGACATTGCATTTACATTTACATTTACATTTCTTTATCTTATTGACAAATTACAGTCTAGAAAACTGGACAACCCCCATTGTTTAAATCCGTACTAGATAGTATGATGAGCGTTCGTGTCTGCGCCAATAATCAGCTCGAACTCGTCAGATGTTGCTTCTTCTACTACTTCCCTGAAGAGAGCTGTCGGTATTGCAGCTTCATAAGGAAAGTAACTGGAGACCACCCAGTATATGCGATTACCAATCTCCAGACTAGCAGCTGTTTGGTCTTTACCGCTTAACTTAGTCAGGAGAAAAATGCTTAGATCTTTTCTGGCCAAAATGCAGGTTCTTGGAGTGCCTTCACAGTTGGCCACAAGCAGTTTAAAGTTTGGTGTCTTGATACCGCACACCCGATTCTGGATCAGGACGATGTCTAATGCACCTGTGGACAGGCGCAGAAGTAAAGCCGCTGAGGTTGCTTTAGCGTGATGGAGGTTAATCTGTAGAATTCTTACCATCATTGGTAATCGACAGATTGACATCCACCCCGACAAGGGTGTTATCGAACTCTTCATCCGTAGCATCGGGGAGCATGTCCCCGCCAGATGCGCCAAAGAGTCCGGAGACTTCCCTCAGCCCCTCAGTATCCGAAGTAGTGTTTTCATCCTCAGAGAATGACGTTACAGATCTTCTGTTAGAGTTAGAGTCACCAGAAATAATGGTCGTGTGGACCTCCGCACTTCCAGAAAGCCTTGTATCAACCAAGGTCGACGACTCGCCTTCCGCAGTGGGAGCTATATCCTGCTTGTATACCTTCAAGACAATAGTCTCGAAACCATATTGCAGGGTTGCACTTGCACCACCGGAGAAATATCAAGTATTTTATCAAAATTAAAATCTTCGAAAGCCTCTGGCTTTGACAACATTCCACATTGATACTACTATTGACAGTGTTAATGCCAATGCATAAAAAGAAACAAATAAAAACACAATTTTGGTTAAGTTTTAAATAATAATAATAATAGCCGCTTTATTCAATCGGTTTGGATGTTGTTGGTAACAAGCTTACCTTTTGTGTATGTAAACACAACGATATGCGGGATGAGAGCGAGAGAGCAACATGATGCTTTCAATAGGCGGGATCGCGAACAAGTGGTTTGATGGAGAAAGGCGGCGGCAAAAAGTAAACAATTCTACAACTAGTTACTCGTTAAAATCTGTAAAGCTACTCTTACAATGTTTCATTCAAAAGGAGTAGACAGATTTTAACGAGGGTTTAACTACGGCAAATACACCGAGCAAAATGATTGAATATAAATTAAATTGTTTCAGGTTTAAACATGCCGGCCATCTTGCAACATCAAGGTATGTTGCAACTAAATTTAAATTAACTCTAATAATCTTAAAGTATAGTGCAGCACCTATGTGAGCTTTTCGATTTTCTATTTTCAAATTCATTTATTCTGTTTTCAAATAACACTTAAAACTAACAGGCCAGTAGGGACCCAGATGAAGCCAGTAGGGACTTCTGCATTACAAATAAAACGAACACAAATGGGCCAGTAGGGACCCTTGGGTGGACGAAACGCGTTGGGCCAGTAGAGACCCCAGCAACTCAATTAGGCCAGTAGGGACCCTAGCAGTTGCATACGCCCGATAACACCCATCCAACCGGAAGCCCTGGTGACGCTCGAACCTGGCTGGTGACAACTCTCGAGTACATCTCCGGACCAAAAACCAATGCCACACGTCCAACTCTATCTACGATTCCTTGATCCTCTCTGGAATAGATTCGGAGGGGGTGGAGACGTGGCCGAGGGCGCATACCCTGGCCGTAAATGTCAAAGTCTGTTGGGCATCGTATGCGGACGCGACTGTCAACCTACACAACTCGACACCATCAATCTAAGAAGTTGGAAGTCGGAGTTGTTCCACCATGGATGCGCAAATTAAACTCTGCCTACCGCAGGGATCGAGTACCGCACGAACTGGCACCGTTGGCACAACAGACTGAACGTGCACAACTAAACTCGGCACCAAAGAGACCACGTTCTGCAACACGCCTATCCCCACAGCAACAGCGGACGCGAGTGAGTGCAACTTGACGCGGGTCAATTTTGTTGGGGTCGGAATGTAAAAGAGTGTTTGTGGTCGCCACTACATTTCATACATCTTTTCTGACTCGGACAGTCCTTAGTTTGGTGGGAATGCGCCAAACACCGGTAACAATGGCGATACATCACCACTGTCCGAATCCGAGTTTCGTTAGGCATCTTTCGGAATTTGACGCAAAAACGAAGTAGATGCCTTCGACCACAAACACGACAACTATAAGCGGACGGGACGAACGGGACTGATGGGGCGGACGGTGCTGGTGGGGCGGACGGGTCTGCCAATGCTGCAGAGGGCTGTGGTGGGGTATTGTTCTCCGCTACCTTTGCCGCAGCAATCTGCGGAGGGAGAACGTCCTGCACGGTGTCTACAACTGGCGCCATAACCACAGGTGCAGCAGTACCAGGACGACTATCCTCTTCGGACAACTCCATCAACTCGTCAAAATCTTCCAAATCATCCGCGAAGAACGAGATTTTTTCCATGTTACTGCGAGGAAAGAATAATATTACAAAGATGGCGAGGTGTGATCGGTCAGAATGACCAATTTTGTTATGGGTCGTCTTACAACGCCGAGGTAGGAGCTAATGTTTCATTTTTTACGACCACGAGATCTTCATTCCTAATGTCCAGCGCCTGAACTTTTCTAAACCGATTCACAATAGACATTGGTGGTTCAGTAACGACTGGTTCGGGAGGAGCAAGCAACGGAGCACCTATCAAAAAATGTCCTGGCGTCGACGCAACGATTTCATGGGGATATCGGACATTGGACACAAAGGTCGAGAATTTAAACAAGCCTCGATTCTAGCCAAAACTGTAGACAATTCCTCAAACGTATACTTTAGATTTTGAGCCTGCTTCCGAAAATGAAGCTTAAAGCTCTTAACACCAGCTTCCCACAGGCCACCCATATGTGGAGCCCCAGCTGGAATAAAACGCCACGATAGACTCTGATGCGCAAAGTGTGACGAAACTGACGCACTGCATTCTTGGACAAAAGCTTTGAAATTCTTCTCAATTTCTCTAGACGCACCTACAAAGTTTGTCCCGTTATCCGAAAAGATTGTACGAGGACATCCACGGCGAGCAATAAATCTATGAAACGCTGCCAAGAAGTTTGCCGTTGATAAATCGGACACGGCCTCTAAGTGTATGGCTTTCGTCGAAAAGCACACGAATACACAAACGTAACCTTTTGTTATTTTGTAACACCGTCCTGTGAAGGACTTAATGGGCCTGCGAAGTCTACCCCAGCGGTAGTGAAAGCTCAATCAATTATAGTTCTCTCTGGCGGAAGTGCAGCCATAACCTGCCCGCAGGAACATTTTCTATCTAATACACAACGCATACAATTATTCACAACTGATCGAATCAGGGTTTTTACGCGAGGCATCCAATATTCTATTCGAATGATGCGTAACATCAATTGATTTCCTCCATGAATGGAAATCAGGTGAATAAGTTCCAGCAACAGTCTGGAAAATCGAGAATTATAGGGAAGAATTATTGGATGTCTTTCGGAGTAGGCAAGCGTAGGAGACCGGGCCAATCTACCGTTCATTCGCATTACTCCACTATCATCAATAAATGGGTTTAAAGGAACCAGAGAGCTTTTAGAGTTTAATGGTGATCTATCTAACAAGGCCTTAACTCATCCGGGTAACTGGCTTTTTGTGCCAAGACAATCGAATACGAACATTCTTAATTTCATTCGCCGAAACTGTAAGACTAGTCAAATTATACTGAGCCCTATGAGCGGGATGAGTTCTATGCAAAAATCTGAACATGTACGAAATTACACGCAAAGCACGACCTAGCGAAGAAAACCGATCAAGAATATCTTCATACGAAGAGAAAAACGATGCATGAGTTCGTACGGAACGCATTTCCAAATCTGTATCAAGTGGTGTAAGGTCTCGAATAGGCCATTCAGTTCTATTGAGACTCAGCCAATGTGGCCCATGTCACCAAATCTGGGAACAAGCTAAGTCTACAGGAGGAAGGCCGCGGCTGCCTAAATCAGCGGGATTGTCCTCCGATCTCACATGATACCAATTGTGGTTTCCGACATTTTCCTGAATACGACATACCCTATTTGCCACAAAGGTAGTCCATGTCGAAGGGGTCTTTTTTAACCATGAAAGCACGATGGTCGAATCTGTCCAACAATAAACTTGACGAAATTCAACTTCACTCTCACGCAAGATAGTTTTTAAAAGTTCCGAAGCTAACACTGATCCGCAAAGTTCAAGCCTAGGCAATGAAATCGATTTTATGGGGGCCACTCTCGTTTTACACAATATTAAATTCACAAATATTTCCCCATTTGGAGCCTCAACACGAAGATAAACCACCCCCGCGTATGCCTTCTCTGAGGCATCAGAAAATACATGAAGCTCTGCTGCACAGTCCGGACCATACCGGACCCATCTAGGAATGCGATTAGAGTTCACATCTGGATAGGCTTCCACGAATTTTCGCCATTTGACTTCGGTGGAAGATGAAAGAGGATCATCCCACCCAATGTTATCTAGCCAGACTTTTTGCATAACAATCTTGGCCATAACGAGCACTGGACCTAACCAACCGACGGGATCGAAAAGTTTAGCAATAGCTGAAAGAACTTCCCGTTTACTATATGTAAAGCCAACCGAAGATAGTGTTCTGGGCAAGTAATGATACAGAAGAAATTTGAATAAATCCTTCTAAGAGGATTTGAGGATATAGGTCCGCGCCTATCAAGAGGTCTACGGGTCGCGAATCAAACAAATTTGGATCAGCCAGACGAAGCGTTGGCATTTTTCTCTTAAAATCAGAAGCGACCGTAAAGGAAGGAATATTTTCAGAAATCGAAGGAAGAATTAAGGCAGTAGTTTCCAGGGCAATCGATGCATCGAAAGATGTTCCAATCCTCAACGTACAATTTTTTTCTGGATGTTGCCGAAATGGCACGATTAACGCCGGAAATAGTAGCATTTGTTGAATGCACCGGAATTTTCAACCTGTTCTGCAAGCGCTCTGAAAGAAACGAGGCCTCAGAAGCAGGGTCAATCAAAGCCCGAGCAGGGTACGAATCACCATGGTGAACTATATTAACCATTGCTGTTCCCAAAAGAACAGCTTTACTCGAGGCAGCATGAAATACCTGGTGAGGGATGGGTTCGAAGGGTCTACAACGGATTGACTAGAAATTTGAGGATTTGGAACCGGTCTAGTGTTAGTGGTAGTAGTAGCAGAAGCCGAACCCTGACTATCACGATGCAGTAGAGTTTGGTGTCTCGCTTCACATTTGAAGCAATGATGTTCACTTGATCAATTCTTCACGTCATGTCCCTGTACTAAGCAATTCAAACACAAACGATTTCGTTTTACAACATTATATCTTTCCGAGGGCGAAAGTTTCTTAAACCGAAGACATTTGGAGAGCCTGTGACCTTCTTTAGGACAAAGTACACATTTAACAATTGAGGGTGGACTCGATGGTTTCGAAGATGCGGCATTCGTAAAATGCGTTCTAATTTTGGGGTTTGGCCGTTTTGGAGAATCGTTTCCCCTTAGATCGTTGAGGCACACGAGAGTGCGAATCCTTTCCGAAAGAAATGAATCCATGTCTTTCCAAAATGAAAGAGCAGATTTGTCCCTAACACTTTGTTCCCATAAGGCTTGGGTAAGCCTCGGCAAACGTTGGAGGCAGATAAAAATAAGGATAGGATCCCAATTATCTGTGCGAATGTCATATATCGATAAGGCTGAAAGACAACTATTTATCCCGCGTTGAATTGATTTTAATCCTGAACTAGTCTCACTATTTAACACCGGAAGTGCAAAGAGAGTCTTCAGTTGATTGTGGACAAGAATTCGAGGATTATCGTAGGCATCCCTTAATGCTTGCCATGCAAGCTCAAAACTACGATGTGTGAGCGGAAATTTTGAAACAATTTCGCGCGCTTCCCCGCTTATCTTGTGAAATAAATGGCACAATCGCTCAATATCGCTAGACGAGAATTGTTTATATACACAGCGCTGAAAAAATCCCTAAAAGTGGGCCAAGAAAGAAAGTCTCCCTCAAATACATCGACGTCACATGGGGGCAACGACAAATTGTGCATAGTTTCACTATTGACCAGGTCGGAAATTTCACGTCGCAAGACCTCACTATTTCCCCCATTCGATCTACGAGAGTCGTTCGCAAGAGAACGCGTTTGATTTACCATGGAGCCATTTGGACTAGAATGGTCCGAAAGCTCAAATACAGACTGAGCTGAATTAACAATTGTAGACCGAGAGGCCGAACGCCTCAAACCACGAAATTCGGCTAACTTTCTATTAATTCCCGCTAAACAATTCATAAACGTTTTGTAAGAAGCATCATATTTACCATCAGCTTCGTTTACATCCGCCTGCTCAACTTTCTCGGCGGTTTCCAAATATGTAAGGTATTTGTCGACGTATCTTGTACCTTACTCCATATTTTATTAACTTCCGCGCTACGAATCTCGAGACTATAAACATCAAAATCTTCATCCATTTCCAACACAAAATTTGCACAACATTTTGTAAGAGCATCCGAAGCTCTGACAAAGAAATAAAGAGGAGGAAGAGACATTGTAATTTATTTCCAAAAACAATTGGTAGAAATTCGCCGAAATGTGACGTAATCACAAACAAAAGTCGAGTGGACTGTATTTTTAATAAAAAAACACGCCGAAATTTCGTAAAAATACCCAGGTAAATTCTGAAATTTAGCAGAACACTAAAAATTTCCTATGAAATTTAGTTCCCTTTTCGCAAAAATTTAGAAAAAAACAAACGGATGCTTATTTCAATCTATCTACCGAATGTAGTATCAACTTTTGTTTGGAACAACGATATGTGCAAATGACAGAAAGTGCAAAAACTGTAGTTATGAAGAACAAACCGAAAGCAAACAACTATAAATGTTCTATAATTTGTGAAAAGAACCAGTACATATATATGTACGTATATATGGTATATGAGAACCGTATGTTGGTTGGCTGCTGGACGGACGCGCTAATAAACAAAATTGGAGAAACTGAGTGTATTCTTTTTTGGTGGTGGCGATGAACTTTTTATTGTTTTTGTTGTTATCGAAAAACAACCACAAAACAGATGACCACAAATTATTTCAAATGTTATTGTTTCTCCTTTTCCGACGGTAAGGAGTTGTTGCTTATATTTAAAAATACGCGAACTATTTTATTTTCGCTAATTAATTTTGTAACATTTACCACCACTGCACTGTCAAAAAAATACACTTTTTCACCACTAATATCCGCACTATAGGGATGGTTTTAAATAATCTTTTATTTATTTGTTTTAATTATTGTTTTTCTTTAATACGTACGGACGGACATATGCCGGTCTGTATACACGTACGTATGTAACCACAACGATAGAAACGAGACGGGTGTAGAGGGAGGGGTTTCGCGACGCGCTGTAAGACGACCTTTTTGTTAATAACATGAACACTATTAATTTTCGCGAGCTCACTTACAAATAAAATACACTGCACTATACTCACTTTGACATTATTATTTAAATAATTAATAATAAATGATGAGATGAGGTTAATGATGATGGATAAGGATGAAGGGATGATGGGATGAAAACGCCGGCAAACCAGAACTTATGGGCGAAACAAAAACAACACCGATTAAAATCCGCGAACTATTCAATGTAGGGCTCAATTTATCCGGTACGATGCGACCAAATGTTTTTTGGTTTAGTTTTAAATAATAATAATAATAGCCGCTTTATTCAATCGGTTTGGATGTTGTTGGTAACAAGTTTACCTTTTTTGGTAAAAAGCGAAGGTTGTAGCGGTTGCCAAACGAAACAAACCACCTAACAACCCAACAAGCTATAGACCAATCAGGCTTTATTGAAAAAGCTTTTGATACGGTGTGGCATAACGGCCTTATATATAAATTGGTGCAATCTAACGTACCCGTATACATCTGCAAAATTGTTTCACAGTTTCTTGAAAACAGAGAATACGTCGTACCCGTTAACGACAGCCTATCGTCTTTTAAATGCATCCCCGCTTGACTGCCTCAAGGCATAAATATACTCAATTTATACATCAGACTATCCCGACGATACTGCCTTAATATCGTCCAGCAAGCTTACCAGCGCATTACTGAAGAAAATGGAGCTAAGTTTAAAAGTCTGTAACAAATATTTTAAGAAATGGAAAATAAAAATAAACAACTGTAAAACTAAAGGAATAATATTTCCCTTCAATAAATCACCGAAAAGACTTCCAAGTCCACAATTAGATTTTAATGGAAACGACATAAACATCGAAAACGAAGTAATTTGTCTAGGAGTGACTCTCGACAAAAAACACATCTTCGGAAAACATATCGAAACTTCCTGTCAAAAGAGCAATAAAAGCATTTAGAGCCCTTTGGCCTTTTCTGAACAGAAGGTCAACATTAAGCCTACGTAATAAAAATTTAATCTATAAATGCGTAATCAGACCCATATTATCCTTCGCTTCTCCAATATGGTATAGGGCTGCAAAATCACATCTGAAAAAGCTTCAAGTAATTCAGAATAAATGTCTAAAGATGATTTAAAAATAAACACTGGCGCTTCCCAACTTCACTGCTGCACGAAGAATCGGGATATGAACTATTCCTAGATTTTATTAAGAAAATAAATGTAACTTATTTCCACAAAATTTAACTTTTGGCTATTGTAAAATAAGAGAAAGTAGAGAGTTTTTATAACTAATATTATAATACGCAAATTACCAATCAGAAAATATTGTCTTATTATTGATTATATTTAAATAATCAGTTTCTTTTTTAAACAATACTTTTCAGACTATGCTTGAACATTTTAAAAATTGTATGCACGTATAGGTTTTTACATCCTTTTTGCCTATAATAAGACTAAAATATATTAATTATTTATGTACTCTTACGAAGATCTTATTGAAATATCACTAAGATAAAACTCATTATTGTAAATCACTACATATCTATATAAGTTAAACATTGTATGTTGGATTAATAAAATTTGAATTGAATTGAATTGAATAGTACCTAGAGTGTAATGAAAAGTGGTTGTCATTGACATGCCCCTTTTGGTACCTCCCACACAAATGGACTATTTTGCATCAAAAGCTTATAACATTAATACCAGTGCATACTTTATTGTTATTAAATGCAATTTAAATTGATAATAATTTAATCAAAACAAAAAAAATTAAGGAATATTTTTTTGGTGAGGGTTAATAGCCTGTTCAGCGTACCAAAACGCAGACGTGCGATATCTACCCAATCAATAATTTTCTTCTTATCATCATGTTTTTAATTTGGTTCATTGTCACTTATCGTTCGGGTAGGAAAGCTCTTTTTTTCATCGTCTTCCTGTCAAAGACCAATATTTCCAACATGTTTTTATTGACATTTCTTAAAACTTTTTTTCACACAAAAATATTAGAACGGTGGCAACCCTATCCAACAGCTGTAAAAGTAGCAACAACTGATTCTAGGCAATGAGAAATAATCAAACAACCGAAAACAAATACAATTGTTTGGATATATCTAAATCGGAAACGTTCTGTACACATTTCAGTAAGTCCCTGAGTTAAAAAGAAAGTTCTTGCTAAATTTCATAGTGATCTGAGCATAATTGTGACCTGTACTTGGTTGCTTGGATACATCTACAAACCGACGGACTGACAAAACCAAACCAATTCAGAAAGAAATTCTAGGTCGAAAGGTATATTAAACGATTGTTTAAGGTATTATGAAAAAATCAAAAAGCAACAATGTGGTTGTAGGATTTAAGAAAATTTTAAACAAACTAAAAAACAGACATTTTTGAAATTATGCACCATACTTCTACAAAAGATACAGTATGTCAAGAACGATTTTTCACATAGAAAAAAATAAATAAAAAATACTTTTGTTAGCCAAAAAATATATTTTTTTATTTAAAAAAGTATATTTTTTTGATTTAATATAATTATATACATTAAGCACATACGATAAATAAAAAAATAAATCAATGCAAAAAAACTAAACGTAAAACAAAAACAAATATTTTTCCATTTTGGCAGTGTCAATAAACTCTTTTCACAAATGTGTTTGTACTAAATTTAATAAGTCTTTATGATAAATTTTTTTGATTTAGTATTTTGTATGACCACCCTTTGCGTCCACCACACATTGTAACCGCTTTTTCATGGAATGGATCAACTTTTTAAGGTCATAATTGGTCGGTATCTTTTGCCATTCTTCCAATATAGCGGATTTGAGAGCTGGCATGTTTTTGGGTTGGCGTTTGGCGACATTTTTCTTCAAATGGACCCACAAATTTTCAATAGGGTTTAGGTCAGGACTTTGGGGAGGTGTATCTATCACTTTTCCGCAATTATAAAGGAGCCACATCCGCACCATATGCGACTTATGCTTAGGGTCGTTATCCTGATAAAATTTGAATTGTGGCTTGTTGCCTCTGATGAAGCCAAATTTATTAGCGCTGCTTACCAAATTGCTCTTTAAGATGCCTAAATATTGCTGGGCATCCATGGTAGTTTCTATAAACGCTAAATCACCCACTCCTTTGCTTGAGATGCATCCCCAAATCATAACCGACATTTTTCCAAATTTAACAGTTGGAATGATGTTTCTATTTTCTAGCGATGTTAAAGGCTTTCTCCACACTCTAGGCGGCCCATCGTGGTAATACAGCATCATTTTTGTCTCATCGCAGAATATGACGTCGTCCCAATAGTCGGCTGTTAAGGAAACATGCATTACAGCGAAGGAAAAGCGTTTTTCTACATTTACTGATGAAAGGAGCGTTTTTTTCGTGCTGCTCTTGATGAATACTTGTTCTTCAGTATGGCCTGTCGAACTGTTTCATGAGAAACAACTACTCCACACTCTTCCTCGATCTCTCTTGCGAGGGTTCTGGTCGAAATTCGGGGGTTTCGATTAATTTTCCTGATCAATAAGCGCTCCGCACGTTCTGTTATTTTGGGTTTAGGGCCTCCTCCACGCTTTGGCTCCAATCTACCTTCATTTTCCGCTCGATTTAGTATATTGTAAATTGTCCTTCTTGTTACTAAAAACATTTCCGACAATTCTTTAACACTTTTTCCCAATTGGTGATTGTAGTAAATCAACTGAATTACATCGAACGACAATTTTTTGCCCGGCATTTTGCAAACACAATATTTCACGTACTGATGCGCGTACAACAAAAACTGAAAACCAACTGACTACCACACTCATAGCAAATGCAATGTAAATCAGAAATAACTGTAAAGTACCGTTGATCGTTAAGTGGGTGTCGAAAGTAATAGAAACATTTAGTTGTGAAAAGAGTTTCTTGACACTTCAATAACTAGAGATAATTGTTGTTGTCTTACTTTTTTGTTTGTTACACACCGCATTTATGTTTCTTTTTGTTCATACCCTAAGTGTAAGTATTCAGAATAATTAAAAAAAATAAGTAAAAAACCAAAAAGTGATATTTTCATACAAATTAAATTGAAAATTATTATTTATTTTTAATGTGAAAAGTCATTCTTGACATACTGTACATGTTTATGCTTTTTGGTTCATTTATCCATTTTTTCATTCATTTACCCAACAATTTTCACTTTATCATTCAAAATTGCTGTAAATATAACCGACACGAATTATTTTTTCTGATCGTCTAATTTGACATTTCATTTTGTTCGTTGCTGTCTTATAAGAACCAAAATTGTGGCGATAATTGAAAGCTTCTTTGTTTATAAACAAAACAAAGTGTGTAAAAATTTTGTTTTTTTGTTTGTAGGAGAATTTTGTTTGAATGCAGAATCTGTTCGAACCATTCTAACACCAGCCAAATCTACGCAGATTTATGAATTGGTGCTGTAATATTATTGATCGATTGATCGGCTGTTTGTGAATTTAGGGTTGTTGCCTCCAGAGAATTGATGGCAGCCTGGCTGTCCGAGTAAATGACAACGCCAGTGTTGGTTACTACGAGTATGTTGCGACTCAGCCATTTGGCGACTTCCCATATTGCCATTATTTCGGCTGGATAGACACTGCAGGTATCTAGTAGTCTGTGAGCTATATCCAAACTAAGTTCTTCACAGTATACTCCGAAGCCAACCTTTTCATCAAGCTTCGAACCATCCGTGTAAAAGTGGAGATGGTTCTATTACCTGGTAGTCTGGCGGGAATGGTATTGATGTAATTTCACTCGAAGGTGTACACAGTTGGTATATACAGGGTCTCCCATATTCGACGGACCCATCTGGCAACGCCATAACTTTTGACAGAGATGTCAGATCGCTTAATGACATACCGCGTTTGAAGCGTCAGTCCAAGCAGATTTTTACCATGGAACAATACACGCCACGCGAGCGCTCTGAAATAGTTGAAATTTACATTCAACAGAAGAAGTCAAGTCAACGTGCTTTTAAAATATTAAAAAATGTGAGAAGTGCGCCTTCTAAGAACACCATTAAGCGTTTATACGAAAAATTTTCGACTGGTGAGGCTCTTTCTAATCCGAAGAGGCCAAATAAAAGTCGACCAAGGCGATCGGCCGAGAATATCGCTGCCGTACGAGCCAGTGTTGAGAGGTCCCCAAGAACATCCCAAAAACGCCGTTCTCAGCAGTTGGGCATGGCTCGGTCCACTTTACAACGGATTATTCGCGTTGATTTGCATTTGTTCCCGTACAAAATTCAATTGACGCAAAGATTGTTGCCTGCGGACAAGCCTCGTCGATTGGAATGGGCCCAACGAGTCCGTGGGTCCGTCGAATATGGGCAACCCTGTAGTCCACTCGGTCGGTTACCATTGAGGTTGATATCCTCATGTGACTGTAGTTCTTGTACCTCCAAATTGATAGGCAACTTAATCTTAATCTTAATCTTAGAGCCAACTGTATGATGTCTCTGAGGACGTTTTCTAATTTGGCACTCACTGCGATTGCCACGTCGTCCGCATATGCCACGACCTTGCAGCCACAACGTTCTAGATCTAGCAGGATTTCGTTCACCGCTAGGTTTTAAATTTGTGGAGACAGTACTCCTCCTTGTCCCTCTTCTGTTGAGCAGGCTTTGAATTAGTCTGATCAAACTAGAGTTAACTTTTAGATGTGACAGTGCCGAAATTACCGCATCTGAATGAATGTTGTTAAAAGCCCCTTCTAGTTCAAGAAATGCCACCATTGTGCAGGGACTAGCAAATCATCATGAATAGATCCACGCTTGAACAATGCTACCAACTTATCCAAATTTACTTTGACGATTTTGAGATTGGCGTACATAATCATCCATCTGTAGAGAGTATGAAATATGTACACCCGTCGAACTGTGTACATATTTCATACTCTCTAAATGATGCAGTAACTTCAACACGTCGAAGTAATTTGCGTACTGAAGAGAATAGCGCCGCAGTAAACGAAAGTATGGCAGAATATCCAGAATGCGCTTCTTTATGAACAGTCGCGGTGGCCATATGCCCGAAATCATTTTCAAATGTTTTTTTAATTTTAATTCTTTATGTTGTTTTTTTAACTTCTATTGGGCATAAAAAACTTCCCAAAAAATTCTTTGTATTTTTGGCTCCGTTTGTTAATGCAATCCACTTCCTGACGAGTCTTTTAAAAAATATAAAGAATTCAACAAATGTGTATACATACTTTTCATTTGGCTAATTCGATATAAATATGTGTAATTATGATACATTCACATCAACTTAGTATTTGTTTTCATTACGTTTTTCCACTTTTGGAAGCATGCGACAAACAATAATATTTATTTTTTCTTGGAGTCACACACAAAACTACAAGTGACTGTTACTTTTTCTTTCGACTTGTCGTGTCCGTTGGCTTTCGCATTTAGTGGAACCTAAACGGATTTTCTTTCGCTTAGAAGACGAACGACGACCTTAAAAAATTTCATATTTTGAAATAAGATACTCTTCACAAAATGATTGATATAAACAATGTACTAATATAAATATTATACCATTTATTTCAGGCAATATACAAAATGGTTGGATCTGTTATGAAAATGCCTGAAGACGAAAGCACACCAGAAAAACGAACTGATAAAATATTTAGACAAATGGATCGAAACAAGGATGGCAAACTTAGCTTAGAAGAGTTTATAGAAGGTGCAAAAAGTGATCCATCAATTGTACGTTTATTACAATGTGATCCCCAATCCCATTAACTCTTATATATTTATGGTTTAAGTAAGCAATAAATGTTCGGATTATAATAAAGTGCTCACATTTTTTTATTTTCAATTACAATAAAAAATTAATTAAACTTAAAAAAAAATATTTTGAGCTTCAATTAATGTTTTAAATTGCATACAGTTATTTACCCAACTGTACGAGTATACAGCCTCAGTAATTTCAGTGTGCCGCTCTTGCTAGTACACGAGATATAATCTTGCGCAGAAAGATTAGAATTTTTACGATGCTGTGATGTAGAAGGCAAAGAATCAGATGAAGTCCAGTACGTTGGGATTGCAAGGAAGACTAGAGTATATCGAGAGCTTATATTCAAAACCCTCTATCTTCAATTTTTGCAAAAATGAGATTTTTATGTTAAAATATTCGGTAAAATAAGACGCATCTATGGTACTAATTTGGAAATAAAAAAAACAAAACTTAAGATTTTATGGTCATTTTTGTAATTTCTCTATCTTACACACTTATTTTTTCTGAATGCAATACCCTCTATCTCTTGATATAATTTTGGACTATTTTTTTTTTGTTTTTTTTTTTCTTCTAAAAGACGGTTCTTTGATGAAAAGAGTATGCTAAACCCGAATTTGTTTAAATTTTTTTAGTCGAAGCTTTAGTTTTCAAATTATGACTATTTTTATATCTAACCTGTGATTCCACAAGAATACCATTTTCTATGACAATTTGAAAATGGATTCAAAAATGAACCCCAAGAAATAGATAATACTTAAATAAAAAATTAATCATTAATTCATTGTTATTATTATTTATTATTTTTATTATAATATGTATAATATAAATTAAAAAAATTTGTGGAATTCATAAATAAATATTTTTTTACTATGCAAAACCCTCTATCTTTTTTTATACATGAAGAATTTTTGAATAGCAATACCCTCTATGTTCCATAAAATGGCTCGTGGCGCAAATATTAAAAAAATATTATTTAGTAGTTCACGTAGTTAGGTGTAATAAACATTGTAGAACAAACAATTTTAATTTTCTTTAAAATTAGGGATATAAACGGTTTTTTGGCTCTACTGAACAATTGTGTTTTTTAAGATAGAGGATATTGAATACAAACTGTCGATATGTACTCTGCAGATGATATATTTTTGGTTAGGCATTCTTTTTCAGATACACAGTCCAAGCTTACATTGCGTCGCCAAAAGGAAAACACTGCGAATCTTCGAGCGAAAAATTTCTTATAGATGATGGAGTTCTTCTGCTATCTGGGCTGTATGTACGAGCATATTTCGGCCTGCAACCATATTAACAATTAATTTTGTGCTGAAATAAAACCAGCAACTAATAAAGGGTCCGCCAAATAACTTTTTTTTTTGAAAACATCGAGTGTAGCTTCAGCTGTGTGGCACGTAGCGCCGTCCTGTTGAAACCAAATGTTGCCAGTATCCTCATCTTCAATTTTTGTGAACAAAAATTCAACATGGCCCGATAACGATCGCCATTTACTGTAACGGCCACTCCTTGCTCATTTTCGAAGAAAAATGGCCCAATTATGCCTCTGGACCAAAATCCACACCAAACAGTGACTCGTTTTGGGTGTATCGGCTTTCAATGTATGCGTGCGGGTTTTCTGTGCCCCAAATGCGACAATTTTGCTTGTTTACATACCCGCCAAGATCAAAATGAGCTTCATCTAAAAAGATTATTTTTTTGGCAAAATCGGCATCTTCTGTAAGTCGATCGCTCCTAGCGTTGTTCAAGCGTATATACAACCATATTCGTTCAGCGTAAGGATAAAACTAATGTCTGATATGACAGATAATTTTTTTCACTAAATAAGCACTAGTTGAAAAAAAACGTTAGATAGCGGACCCTTTAGAAACTGAAATAAAGAAGCGGAAAGGATAGAATACTCTTAGGCTTACGTCAGCGTGCACGATGTAATCGGTGCTATATTATGACTGTACATAGCGATACAAAGCTATGCTTATGTTTTCTTACCTGATCGCTCGAAACATGTCAGAGTTAGAGCGAAGCTGTTACAAAATTGGAGCGGCAAAGCAAGTTATTAAATGGGTTGTGGCATTGCTTCGCTTCGCCTTTCTTTGTTGCTTTTGTGTTGTATTCTATTATTCATTGTGATTGTGTGCACGTCCAAATTTTTAAAACTGTTCATAAACAAAATTAAACAAATTTAATATAGAATCATTTAAAACAGAATTGTTTAATTTTCCTTTGATTTCTATTTATTTCATGGATTTTTAACAAAAATAACTCTTTGTCGTTGTGATATCATTGCTTCACGCTTTTTATTTGACAACTGCTCGTTTACCAGTTGTAGAACTTAAATTTTAGTTTCTTGGTCTTAAATTATATCTATCAATATTGTCATTCCTCAATAGTATTAGAAAGTTTTTATAATGGTTCAAGAAGTATACTTGAAATGTCTTGCTCAGTTGTTGTCGTGCATAAAAACATTTGTTTACTTAGTTACCGAATGTTTTACGATATAGGTTTGTTTTACGATAGGGGTAGGTTTTTTCTTATCTTTATCTTGGATACTTTTTACCCAGCAAAAACTTGGTAAGTACATGTCATTAGCACTTGCATTACCAGGTAATGACATATCATTATCCTCTACATTACATGTAGTCAAAAAATAATGAATTACTTATTGTTCACGTACGCAGCATTGTCTCAACTTCCCGAGCCTGATCAATACCGGTCGCGTATTGCCATCACTGGAATCTCCTCTACACCTCTCTTCGGAGACCTAATTCGCTTAGTACGGATGTGTTAGAGAGCAGATTGCCACTGGGCGGTGGTTGTTGTGTGGCTGCCTTGCATTATCATCGGGTCTCTCTCTCTCTCTCTTTCCTCGCACTTTCTAAGGAGCCTGACACTTCTAACAAGCCTCTGCGTTCACTAGTCGTTGTCGAGCACTCTCCGTGTAACGTAGTCAATTGTAGTCTTTGTTCGGCATTACTATCGCACACATTACTACTAGTCGTTGTTTTTGCAATACGCTCGCGCACATCTACTTGTCTTTGGCTCGACTACTGAGCACTTCTTGTAGTTTTTGCTATCGTAATATTCGCACCGGCCTTGTCGCCACCCTGATACATGGTAATATACGTTACTACAAATAAAGCGTTGCCTTTATCATAACCGAAAATACGAAACTCTTGTGTTTTATTTATTTCCTTTCTATTTCGCCCTGTGCCTTCATCGCCAACATCGGTCACTACATACGTGAACACACACACATCGTTCCCCCCACTACTGAGATATCGTTGGTATTGTAATTGGTGTGGAGTTTGTCATAGAAGGGACTTCGTTGAATTGCTTACCCCCCTCCCTTGCCGTCAAACCACGCACCAAACTACTCTAAAAAGGTGGATTCGGACATCGCATCAACTGAGCTTTCGTCGCCCCACCTAAACATTTGGTCGCATCGAGCCGGATTGAAGCTGCTCTTCGCTTCGTTTCGTTTTAGCTGCTTTCCTACGGAAAACATCGGTGCTTCAGCCACTCATCACCAATCGTACTAACAAAATCGCAGGTAACGTACTCTCAGTTTTCCTAACTAGTGAGCACCACGAGTTTTTTGTTCAAAAAATAAATTAGAAATACATACAAATATACCCCACGGTATAATATTAGTCGACTATCGAGTAATCTATCGCGATTTTTCTCAAAATATACTTAATCACTTCAAAGTCTGTCGGGAATACTTATATTCCAATACAAAACATTAATAATTTATTTCGGTTGGTTTTGTTCGCCTTAAATTATTTCATATTTCATTTCGGTTGGTTTTGTTCGCGTTAAATTATTAAAACAATTCTCAATTAAATATTTCTTTAGTGCGCATTATTTCTTTAGTGCGTTGTATAGTGTGTTGCCCGTTTATTTGTACATTCGGCATTGTTGTATTTTCACTCTCAGTGCAGTCGTCCCCAAAGAAAGTAGATTTATAAAGAAGTTCCGTCCCGTAGCGAGTATTCTATCAGTCACGAACGAATAAAAATTTGATTTCGGCGAGTGATTTTTTTTAACATTTTAAGACCGATTTTCGAGATTTTTTTGTTATTATCATATTTAGAAAATTAATATCGTTCGTTAAGTACCAAAAAAGTTCAAAAAAAGACTCCAGAAAACTATTTTTTTCGCGTTTCAAAATCGTTCCTATTCGTTCGTAACTCACGCAAATGTAAACAAAGTCACGACGGAACATCTTTATAAATCTACTTTCTTTGGTCGTCCCTACTGCGTGAGAGGCTATCTAGCTTAATTACAACAAAAACAGGAACACTCTCCACCATCTTGCATTAGAAAAGGCGCGAAAGTCGGCGTCATAAAATTTACAACATTCTCCTATTTCTTGCTCTCGTTGACTTCGTTAATCGAATCGGTCGATTGCATTTCCCCCTACCGACAGCTTGTGCGTCTCTCGCCATCAAGTTCGCCTTGCATAGTGTTGTTGCCTGTTATTCGCGAAGAAACACACACGTACACAGCCACATACTAGAATAGAGAGAGTCGATGTCACTTGAGCTCGGTTTCATATCCCAGTAGGCAAAATAGTCGAAACAGACAAATATTACGTCTTTTGAAAAATAAATTAAATATTTTTTGTCGTGCTATTTTTGGGAATAGCGTTGGGTGGTACGCTACTCGTTAATTACATTCGGTCATATACGACACCGTACACCCTACATTCGGTCAATTGGACATAAATTGGAAATGTTCATAATAACATTTTATTGTATTATTTTTTATTTTAATTTCTTGCTGACTACTTCGTTGTTTAATCTTGTCGTTGCATTCTACAGTCAACCATAGTCACCCTACGGTTAGTCTAGTTGAACAAAAAAATTATTTTTATTTTTGTCGTTTTTCTTGTGCTTTATCGCAATTTATTTAGTCGTGTACCTTCGTGTACCCTATATTCGGTCCTCATTTTATAATTTTGTAGAATGTCTAATTTGGAAAATTCTGACAGTCATAATTTGAACTTGCCCCCTATCGACATTGACGTTTTCCATGGGATTTCGTTACTTGGCCTACGTTTCGGGACCTCTTTTCGGCGATATTTATAAACAATTCGCGTCCTAGTGATATTGAACGGCTTTGTCACCTGGTCCAAAAACCAGCGGTGAGGCAAGGGAAATAGTCTCGAGATTCCCTTTCACCAACAGGAGCTTTGCTTTGGCCTGGAAAGCATTGGAAGATGCGTATGACAACAAACGCATTCTTGTTAATAGTCACCTAAAGCTCCTCATTGATCTTCCCGTGCTAGACCGCGAGACTAGCTCGGGTTTAAAGACCATACAACGTGGAATAAATAGGTGTCTTACGACAATGGCAGTCTACGACGTCGTAACTGACCATTGGGATCCCATATTGGTCTTTCAATGCCTCCGTCGTTTGCCGAAACTTACGGTTACTCTATGGGAACAGAGTGTAAAAAATAAGTCGTCCCGAACCTCCTGGCACGACTTAGATTCTTTCCTCACGGAAAGAATTCAGCCTTTAGTTTGTCTTCGGGAGCTCAGGGGTCTTGACTCTGAGAAAAAGCCCGCAGTGAAGGACACAACTTTACATTCTACGAATGTCTCCCCTTTGAGTCCTCCCCCGTCACCTTCGAACACGTGTTGTGTGCTTTGTCCCCAGCAGAGTCACGTATTGCGTTCTTGTTCTCGATTCAAGAACCTTTCGGTTATTAATAGATTTTCGGTCATAAAAAAGCATGGGTGCTGCGTGAATTGTCTTTCACGAGGACATGCAGTGAAAACCTGCAATAGTAGACATGTTGCGTAAGGGCATTGCGAGATAGAGTAATCAGAAATAAGTATACATTATTCCACTACGTTTTCGAAACAACTCTGATCATTTTCATTCCGAAATTGATTTTTGATATTTATGTCAAGTTGACTGATACGGAGAAGAAGAGTAGATTTTTTTTTTGAAGATGGCGATATCCGACGAATAATGTCTTCTAGTTTTTGGTTATATTTTTTTCACATTTTTTTTTTGTTTTGTCGAACATAAGGTCTCACAAAGAAAATAAATTGAGAAGAGATTGAAAATTAAAAATGTTACCACAATGGCATCAAGAAAAGAAATCGAACTTTTGATATCCATAAATTAAAAAAGCAAAGGAAAACATTTCCTAGAAGTACAAATTAATTAACTATGGAAACTAATAAAAGAATAAAGCAAATTTTGATTATCGAGGAAACCAAAGTACAATTTAACTAGCATTAAAAATCAATAAAAACAAATTAAGAAGAATCAACTCAAAAATTGCAACGAATGATGTGGAGAAAAAAATAAAAATCATATGAATAATCCGTGATAACCTTGAAAACTAATAAAGAAAAATGAGAACAAAAAATAAAACGAGAAAGGCAAATCAGAGCTAACATTGATTGTTGAGTAAAACGATATACAAATAATATAGAATGGAAAACCAATAAGTAACAAAAAAAACAAAGTGAATATGACAATAATTATTGTGTAAAGCAATATCAAGTACAAATCCATGATAACTCATTAAACCTGTAAAAATATAAAAAGAGAAAATAAAAAAAAAAAAAGAAGAAACAAAGCAAATATGACAATAATCATGGTGTCAAGCAAATTGAGTAGCTGTCAAAGTGCAGTGAAGCTGAAACAAGAAAAAAATAAATAAGAAAACAAAAAAAAAGAATACGTAAATGTAAATAAAAAAACAAAACAGAAGAAGAAAAACAAAGAACATAAACATTTTGAACTACTTTTCAAAGAAAAAAATAATATAAAAAAAAGAAACAGAGAGAGAGAGAATTACATGCAAAAGGAGAATAGAGATCTATATACAACATATGTACATAATTTGTTTTGCTACTACAGCAAGAGAGAATCCAACGAGCAAAACAAAAGGAAAAATGTATAAACTTAAAGGTTGAAACATAAATCAATGAATGATGTATGTATATAGTATGTATATAAAAATTAAATCAAACAAAAGAAAAACCAATATATATTGAAATAACTTGAATTGAGAATGAAAAATATTTTATTTAGGTTATGTTATATAAAGTAGATTGTAAGAATTAGTTGTAAGTATGTAGAAGTAAATAATTAATAAAAAATAATATGGATCTTAAAATATTTCTTCGTTTTTGTGGTCGCAATGAGATAATGGTAGAGTAGGTACTCTAAGCGATGTTGGGTGTTGTACTTGAGGTGAGTGCGAATTGGTTGTAGTATGGAGAATTGAACAGTGGAATATAAATAGACGGACGGACAAGCGATATAGATGATGGGTATTTCTTCGAGCATTTGGAGCCAGGAAGAAATACATCGGCTGTATACTGGTTTGGTTACAGAAGGGGTGGGAGGCTCATTCTATACAGATGGACGAACGTTTTGGACAGTACAGACATTATGTATTTTTGTTATATTTCTAATTATTTTGTTGTGCATCTCCGGTATTTTCAATAATTATTTTCTTTGACACGAGATAATTATGTTATGGTTAGAGTGTTCATTAGTGGAAAGGATCCACCCAAAGCCCGACGAGAAGCCGGTTGAAGCCACCGTGTCATGAAACCTATTGAACACTCCAAAGCAAAGGAACCGTAACATATGACGCCCAACGGAATGATACCTTAAAATGTACGTTAATAATCAGAAAGTTTTAGTGCTAAAGTTTGTGTGATTGGGGTAAGTTGCATTCAAAGACACTTTTAGAAGGTCTTGTCTTAGTATTATTAATATTTATTGTGGTTTTGATTCCCAGTCAACAGATGGTTTCTGGACTGAAGTGAGCATGACTACAGTAAGTAATATGGGTTAAACTTTTGGTGTTTATTTTTGTATTAAAGAGATTATCTAGGATAAGTTTAGACTAGCCTCAGAGTAAATCGTTAAAATGGGCGGGAATGTTGTTCTAGGTAGCCGTGAGAGATACCTATTTAAGTCAAGGTTTCCACGAAGTATCTAGATTTGTGTCATTGTTTTTGTATAATTATATGTATGCTGTTCAAATTCTTAAAACTTCAACATTATGAACCAAACCTCCGATGCAACACCCAAGAACATCACAAGTAATCAACTATATTAAATCCGAATGAAAAAGAATTAAATAAATAAAAAAAGGACACAGTAATATATTTATATACATACATACACACATATATAACATAATTAAATAACAGTTCTTTTATAATAATAATACTAATTAGGAAGGAAATCCTCAAATATTAATTTCGTGTTTAAAATAAAGTAGTGAATGGACAATTCCGAAAGAAACACAAATCCGATAGACAAAGTAGTTCCTGTCGATAGGCGCATTACACGCAGTGTAGCGCGAGCTTTAGAAACACAAGTGGTAGGTTCTATATTGACACAAATAGGTACCGGCATAGAGAGGCCCATCGATTTCCTCCCGACAGATTATTTTAATAGGTGCACCAGTTTGATATTTGGTAGACCTCTGGAGCAAGGAACTACTTCATCAGTTAGGGTGACAAATGAGTTTGCTATAAGTAGTGGCAACCAATCACTAAGTTTTTCTACAAAACTGGAGAAATTAGGCAGAATGTCTCAGCTTCAAACAAATGACGAGGAACTGCAATCAGGCAGTGGACAGCCTAATAACGCTGAGCTAAATGCTCCACAGAATGACCAAATGAATCGGCTGTTAGAAATGGTCACGCAGATGCGAAATGAAATGGCTTCTCTTAGCCATCGGGTGGCAGAAGTTTTAATGCTCGGCTAATACAAGTTCTATCGTAGGACCTGGTTCTAGTTCAACACCAGATAATGTCGCGACAGGTGATAGAAGACAGGCCAACTTAGGAGGTACCTCTGGCCAAGGATCTAGGCCTATGCGAACTGAATTTCCAGCCTCATCACATCACGACCGATTTGGGGGAAGTAGTACTAGACGAGGTAACAGCAGGAATAGTAACGATATTGATATGACCCATAGTCAAAGAGAAATTGAACCACGAAAACCGGTCGTTCTGAATAAGTGAAATATTAAATTTGATGGCAGCGGGAAAGATATGACGATCGAAAGTTTTATCTTCCGAATTGAGAAGATTTAATATTTCTTTTAATCAGTTATTTAGTGATTTTCCATGCTTAGTATCAGGAAACGCTGCAAAATGGTATTGGCAGGTCTTAGAGGACAGTGCAGACAATGTAGATTTTGGATATTTTGAACTCAAACATGAGTAACTAACTCAGTTTGAATCCGCAGATACTGATTATGAGATAATAAGAGAAATTATGGACTGTAAACAGCAACCAGGACAGGAGTTTGATGACTTCTATACAGAAATACATAACATGACATTTCGGCTGAAAAAGAAAATACCAGAAGCAGAATTGATTAGCATCGTTCGAGCTAATTTGAGGAGTAATATAGCTTCATTGATATTCTCTTCAGTGATAAATAATGTAGCTGACCTGAAAAAAGAGTATAAGCGTTCACGAATTAGTTAGGCTAGACGAAGATGATAATGTGGATGTAGAGGCCATTAGTACAACGAATAAATATAAGGGCAATACGAATAATTATTCATGTAATCGCGCAAATAATAAACCACCATTTCAGAATAATCAGAGCCAATTCCATGTAACAGTTCCACCTAATCACGCCACGATTCCTCAGTCTAACAACACTGTTTTCTGTTTGTCTCCTTTCCATTTGAACCTTTGTTTCACATGTGGAATGCCGGGCGATTTCTATAGAAGGAATGCCGATAAGATAGGACATGATGCCGTGTGCAAGTCCACTTTCCATGACATGAAGTGTTTCTGTTGTGGAAAAGATGACTCTTTTCTTGAATACAATAATAATTCGGTAAATGCGAGGGTGGCAGAAATGACCGGGCACTTTTGCCAAACCAAGGAGAACCCGGAGCAACCACGTTAAAAATTTCACAAAGAGAGAAGAGTATCAAAGTAGAAAGAGCGCCGGAAACATCAAATAAATTTAAATCTCTACATCAGAGGAAGTTAGAGTACGAAAAGGCAAGAGCAAGGATATTTGGAGAGGGAATTAGGACAAAGAGCAAGAAGTATCGGAAAATTGAGAAGTTGAAAAGGAAAATATTGAGAAATAAAAAGGCGAAGCGTTTAGCAGTAGACACAGTAGTAAAAGTGGGAGATGATAACCGATTGTATGCAAGGACACTTGTCGGAGGGAAGGAAGTAATGGCGCTTTTAGACTCGGGTGCCGGAGCTTGTTGTATAGGCAAGAACTCCCAGGGGAAATGCGAAAGTTCGGTAATCAAGCTCAAGGGACAACATGTTAGGTAAAGCTGCAGTTTTAGGGATCGCTACATTACCTGTGGTATGGAAAGGAGTTACTAAAGACATCGATTTTTTAATAGTACCAGGTTTAGATCAGCAATTTTACTTTGGAATTGATTTCTGGAGGTCATTTGATTTACCAGTAATAGGAGTCTAAAACCGTTTTCTCAAATATAGATTCCATTAAAGAAATGGACGGTAGTTCCGAGGATGATAAGCGACATCAACTTACCCCCGAGCAAGGTGTAATGCTCGAAAAAGTAAAGAAGTCTTTTCCTTCTTTTTCCATTATGGGTCTTGGTCGAACTTTTTTAGAGGAACACGTTATTGTAGTGACAAATGAAGATATACCTATCAAGCAAAGGCATTACCCCGTTTCTCCTGCAATTCAGGATCTGCTGTACAAGGAATTGGATCGCATGATTAGTCTCGGCGTTATCGAACCCAGTAACAGTAGCTGGAGTTCTCCGGTTACTCTCGTGAGGAAGGAAACGAAGAACAGACTATGTCTTGATGCACGTAAGGTGAATTCCAGGTTACAAAATACAAGTTATATATCGGCAATTGATTTGAAAGATGCATTTTAACTGATTCCACTAGAGGATAAATCGAGGGAGAAGACAGCTTTCACAGTCCCTGGGCGGCCATTATACCAGTTCACGGTTATGCCGTTCGCCCAGAGAATCTGCAGGTTAATGGACAAAGTTATTCCTGGCTCAATAAGAAATCATGTCTTTGTCTACCTCGATGATCTTCTAGTGGTCTCTGCAAGCTTCATTCAACACATCAATATGCGGGAAGTAGCTAGATGTTTGGGCACTGCTGGTCTCACGATCAATGTGGAAAAAAGCAAGTTTTGTTATAGAGAGGTTGGTATTTGGGTTTTGTTGTAGGCAATGGAAGTATTCGCACTGATGAGGCAAAGGTAGAAGCAATTAAAGATTTTCCGGTTCCAAAAACACCTAAGCAATTGAGACGTTTCCTTGGTATGTGTGGATGGTACCGTAGGTTCATCCATGATTATGCTAGTATAGCAGCCCCTCTTCATGATAACCTGACAAAAGAGCGAATACGAAAGTTTGAGATGTCCGAGGATTCGATTGTGTCATTCGAAAAACTTAAAAACAGTCTTACGTCAGCGCCGGTACTTGTTAACCCGGACTTTTCAAGCAGATTTTTCATACAATGTGATGCATCCATCCACGGAGTTGGGGGAGTTCTTTTCCAGGTTGATGATGATGGCCATGAACACCCCATAGTGTATATGTCCGCTAAACTTAATAAGGCACAAAAGAACTACAGCGTGACTGAACTAGAGTGTTACGCGGCAGTACTTAGTGTGAAGAAATTTCGACCTTATATCGAGGGATTGCCTTTTACCATCATTACCGACCATTCGAGTCTCAGATGGCTCATGAGCCAAAAGGAGCTCTCGGGTAGACTGGCAAGGTGGAGCTTGAAACTCCAAGGGTTTGAATTCGATATTCAGCATCGTAAAGGTAAAGGAATTAGTGAAGAATCACAGGCTACTAGATATTGGTTTAGATAGTATATTCTTTGACTCCGAAGAATATGCGACCTTAAGACAAAAGGTGATGGAGGAAAAGGGAAGGATTCCAGATTTGTGTGTTTCAGAGAAGTATGTGTATAAGCGAACACAATTCGCTACAGGAGAAGCTTTAGATGACGATAACGCTTGGAAGTTGTGGGTACCTATGGAGTTACAGGAAGAACTGTTACTCTCAGCACATGCCTCTCCGTCATCAGGACATGGAGGAATTCATAAAACCCTGTCGCGACTTAGGGAACGGTATTATTGGCCTAAAATGATAGTTGACGTTCAGGCGATTGTTAAGGCTTGTGATGTCTGCAATGTGAATAAGACTTCAAATGCTTTCAAGAAACCGCTAATGGGAAGCCAGTTACAAACGGCCTTTCCAAAGGCTATATATTGACTTTATGGGCCCTTACCCTCGTTCCAAATGTGGCAACACTTCGCTGTTTGTCTGTCTTGATCATTTTACCAAGTTTGTGGCTTTAGAGCCTATGCGTGCTGCAACAGCCGCCAATGTAGTAAACTTCTTAGAAAAACGAGTTTTTCATGTGTTTGGGGTACCGGAATATATTCATTCTGATAACGGGAGACAATTTACGTCCGACCTTTTTCGATATCTTCTTGCTAAATATGGCGTGAGGCATATTCGAACTGCGTTGTATGCGCGTCAATCAAACGCAGCTGAAAGAGTCAACCGCTCCTATATCGGTGAAGACCAGCGTAACTGGGATGATCATATTAGTGATGTAGCATTTGCCTTGAGGAGCACTACACATAGTTCACTGGGTAGGCCCCATTTTATACTGTTTTCGGATTGAATATGATACAACACGCTTCATCCTACGGCATCATACGCCAAGCCGGAATGGTCAAGGATTTGGATATTAACCTTAACCACCATCAAGATAAGTTACATCTGATACGCGATAGAGTCTTTAGGAACCTAGAGAGGACTCATGAGCGATCGACTAGAAATTATAATGTTAGGGCAAGAGAGTTGAAATTTAAAGAAGGACAGTTTATATATACAAGAAATTTCAAACTCAGTAGTTAGATACAAGCATATAATGCCAAACTAGCCCCAGCTCATATTAAGGGTATAATTCTGAGAGTCCTTGGTAATTCCTTATATGAAGTAGGTGGACTCGATGGAAAAAGTCAAGGTGTATTCCATGGCAAAGATTTATTTGTTGTGTGAGGCAATATGAGGAATATTAAAGCCCGGCTAGCAAAATCTCGTGGGTCGAAGCAACACGTTTAGTAAGGATATCCGTACAAATGTGTGCGTATGTGTATGAATATATATTTTGGTCTATTGTCTTACTAACTTATTTTTTTATATTTTTTTTACGCACTCGTTCAATACGACGGTTGCGAGCCTGTTGCGTAAGGGCATTGCTAGAGTAATCAGAAATTAGTATACATTATTCCACTACGTTTTCGAAACAACTCTGATCATTTTCATTCCGAAATTGATTTTTGATATTTATGTCAAGTTGACTGATACGGAGAAGAAGAGGAGATTTTTTTTTGAAGATGGCGATATCCGACGAATAAAGTCTTCTAGTTTTTGGTTATATTTTTTTCACGTTTTTTTTTTTGTTTTGTCGAACATAAGGTCTCACAAATCAGAAAATAAATTGAGAAGAGATTGAAAATTAAAAATGTTACCACAATGGCATCAAGAAAAGAAATCGAACTTTTGATATCCATAAATCAAAAAAAGCAAAGAAAAAAAGTTTCTAGAAGTACAAATTAATTAACTATGGAAACTAATAAAAGAATAAAGCAAATTTTGATTATCGAGGAAACCAAAGTACAATTTAACTAGCATTAAAAATCAATAAAAACAAATTAAGAAGAATCAACTTAAAAATTGCAACGAATGATGTGGAGAAAAAAATAAAAATCATATGAATAATCCGTGATAACCTTGAAAACTAATAAAGAAAAATGAGAACAAAAAAAAAAGAAACGAGAAAGGCAAATCAGAGCTAACATTGATTGTTGAGTAAAACGATATACAAATAATCTAGCATGGAAAACCAATAAGTAACAAAAAAAAAAAAAAAAGTGAATATGACAATAATTATTGTGTAAAGCAATATCAAGTACAAATCCATGATAACTCATTAAACCAGTAAAAATATAAAAAGAGAAAATAAAAAAAAGATAAGAAAAAACAAAGCAAATATGACAATAATCATGGTGTCAAGCAAATTGAGTAGCTTTCAAAGTGCAGTGAAGCTGAAACAAGAAAAAAATAAATAAGAAAACAAAAAAAAAGAATACGTAAATTTAAATAAAAAAACAAAACAGAAGAAGAAAAACAAAGAACATAAACATTTTGAACTACTTTTCAAAGAAAAAAATAATATAAAAAAAGAAACAGAAAGAGAGAGAGAGAGAATTACATGCAAAAGGAGAATAGAGATCTATATACAACATATGTACATAATTTGTTTTGCTACTACAGCAAGAGAGAATCCAACGAGCAAAACAAAAGGAAAAATGTATAAACTTAAAGGTTGAAACATAAATCAATAAATGATGTATGTATATAGTATGTATATAAAAATGAAATCAAACAAAACAAAAACCAATATATATTGAAATAACTTGAATTGAGAATGAAAAATATTTTATTTAGGTTATGTTATATAAAGTAGATTGTAAGAATTAGTTGTAAGTATGTAGAAGTAAATAATTAATAAAAAAAATAATATGGATCTTAAAATATTTCTTCGTCTTTGTGGTCGCAATGAGATAATGGTACAGTAGGTACTCTAAGCGATGTTGGGTGTTGTACTTGAGGTGAGTGCGAATTGGTTGTAGTATGGAGAATTGAACAGTGGAATATAAATAGACGGACGGACAAGCGATGTAGATGATGGTTATTTCTTCGGGCATTTGGAGCCAGGAAGAAATACATCGGCTGTATACTGGTTTGGTTACAGAAGGGGTGGGAGGCACATTCTATACAGATGGACGAACGTTTTGGACAGTACAGACATTATGTATTTTTGTTATATTTCTAATTATTTTGTTGTGCATCTCCGGTATTTTCAATAATTATTTTCTTTGACACGAGATAATTATGTTATGGTTAGAGTGTTCATTAGTGGAAAGGATCCACCCAAAGCCCGATGAGAAGCCGGTTGAAGCCACCGTGTCATGAAACCTATTGAACACTCCAAAGCAAAGGAACTGTAACAGACACAATTGCGCTACGTGCAGTGGTCGTCACCACACCCTTTTCCATCGAAATGTGGGATCTGCTCGGTTTGTGACTCCGTCGTCCCCCCTCTCACCTATAGATAAAGATCCCTCCTTGGACCAGAATTTAAAAACTTGTCCCTCCACTACCATCCTCCAATCTCGCCTCGCCAATCTGCGATTGGCTAATTCTTTGGATAATCGCCCAATAGACGTTCTACTTGGTGCTGATTTGTATCCGAAAATTCATTTGGCTGAACCACCACGAATTGTGCTTGAGTCACTACTGGCTCAAAATACCATTTTCGGTTATGTCGTAACTGGACCAATTCCTTCCGCCCTTTTTAACTATTCTACAAGCCCAGCCGAGGTCTTAACCCCTGGTAATAGAACATGTAATTCGGAAGCAGGAAATATTCTGCCTTTCTGGAATTTCAATCGTTGGTCTGAGAACCGAACTTGAATTCCATCACACCTCGTAGGTTTGATATCGTTCATTACCTGCTAGACTCACCTTCGTTTGTATTTTTCGTCCAACCTCTGTTTGATTTTTGTTGTTGGTAACATTTTGACACCCGCCTCGCTTTTTATTTACCCGCTCGTGAATTTATAAATTATTTGGACTCAAATCGTCATAAATCAATTAGAAACTTGAAATTATTGTTCTCGAATTTATTTTACTAATTGATATCGCAAACTTATTTCGAAATCGCAAAAACTATTTTAGCATCACCTCGCCTATATTATTTTACAAATTCTTAATATAACATTGAAACTCGAATTGAATTTTTTTGAATGCTCACTAGGAAACTGAATTTACGTTCCTTCCTAATTTACTAACCTAATATTAGTTGTAGTTTATTTCCTTTATATTGTCGTCGGATGTTGCAAGGTGGCCGGCAATGTTCACGTACGCAGCATTGTCTCAACTTCCCGAGCCTGATCAATACCGGTCGCGTATTGCCATCACTGGAATCTCCTCTACACCTCTCTTCGGAGACCTAATTCGCTTAGTACGGATGTGTTAGAGAGCAGATTGCCACTGGGCGGTGGTTGTTGTGTGGCTGCCTTGCATTATCATCGGGTCTCTCTCTCTCTCTTTCCTCGCACTTTCTAAGGAGTCTGACACTTCTAACAAGCCTCTGCGTTCACTAGTCGTTGTCGAGCACTCTCCGTGTAACGTAGTCAATTGTAGTCTTTGTTCGGCATTACTATCGCACACATTACTACTAGTCGTTGTTTTTGCAATACGCTCGCGCACATCTACTTGTCTTTGGCTCGACTACTGAGCACTTCTTGTAGTTTTTGCTATCGTAATATTCGCACCGGCCTTATCATAACCGAAAATACTAAACTCTTGTGTTTTATTTATTTCCTTTCTATTTCGCCCTGTGCATTTCTTCATCGCCAACATCGGTCACTACATACGTGAACACACACACATCGTTCCCCCCACTACTGAGCTATCGTTTGTATTGTAATTGGTGTGGAGTTTGTCATAGAAGGGACTTCGTTGAATTGCTTACCCCCCTCCCTTGCCGGCAAACGAAGCACGAAACTACTCTAAAAAGGTGGATTCGGACATCGCATCAACTGAGCTTTCGTCGCCCCACCTACACTTATTTTAACATAAATTTATTTGTAAGTTATTTTAAGCCGGGTATTGTAAAATAAGCGACAACACCAACTTTTATTAAAGAACCGTTGATTTTATTTAGAAACTTAGTAACATTTCGTGTAAAAAAATCGAATGACATATCTTACTTGGTAATACAAGTAGTAATGACATGCACTTACCATGTTTTTGATGGGAACATTCCGAGTAAAAAATATGTCTTGTCGTATTTAATTATAACAGGTGGCGCAAAAGTAATCCTCCTATCAGAAAATGCTATACATTTTGCGATTGGCCCCTAATGCCTAATGTTGACATTTGTGTAGTAAACACATGCGAAATACACGTTAATAAACAATGTTACGCTACACTGCTCCAGAACGCGGAATATTGCTGACTATTTATTTGACCAATAATCGGTCGGTGACTTTGGCACAAAAAACATCGAAAGGTTACTTTTGCGCCACCTTGTATATCTTCAAATAAAAAATCTAGTGCAATTAGTCGTGGCGTCCTTTCTGAATAAAAAATAAAAAAATTTATGAATCACCCCTCTTTTTAATGACCCTGCTTGTTGCTGGGTCTTCTTGAATTTCACTCATAAAATGGTCAATTTTAGATATTGAACTCTAAAATTTTTTAGGAATGTGTAGTTTATCTAATAGACTATAACACTGTGCAACAAATGAACACTTTCTGAAAAATACACGGACTTGACAGTATAGGTTCGATTATACTATCAAAGGGTAGTATAACCCTATACTCGGTTTGGCGAAATTGGTGACCAATTTTTTTTTATGGGCCCACAAAGTTTCTGAAAATCAGTGGGCCACTCGAAAAAGGTGTCATCAGCTTTTGTCCAACAACTAATTCCGACTTGGTGATGCCGCTTAACTATGTTTGGCAATAATGTAGCTAAGAATATGCTGAATAAAGTTTCTTAAAATTGTTCGCGAAAAAAAAATTTTTCCGGTACTTTTTTTTGAAGAAGTGAAGGAAAAAAATATTTTTTTTCACTTTTTTCCGCATAATTTCCGGGGACTCGTAATTTTTCACTAACAATGATTGGCAAAATTGTAGCCAATGTAAATCTGAACAACTTTTGTGAACATATTAATACAATCTGAACGTGTCTAGGCACCATAAATAGCTCAAAAAACCACATTGTACCCCAAAAATGTAAGTATTTCACTGTTATTTAGCAAAAATATATTTTTTTGGTATAGGGCATGTACAGCAACTTTATAGAAAATATTAAGGCCAATATGGAACATTTTAACCCTCCGGCTCCCCCACATAACTGTAATTTTTGGTCCCATTTTAACAAATCGTAAAGAACACCTCTTATAAGGGGGAGGGCGGGGATGAAATGTTCTACAAAAATGTTCGCCATAAAATTTTACTATATGAGTCGGAACACACCAAAACCCAAATCTTAACACAAAAACCCAAAAAACGGTCAAATTCCAGTCAACAACGCTCTTTACTGGTATCTTTATTGCTTCGACTACTAGATCGTACGACTAACATTGCTTCACGAACAGGAATTTGACCTTTTTTTGGTGTTTGTGTTATGTTTTGAGCTTTGGTGTGTTCTGACACATATAGTAAAATTTTATAGCGAACATTTTTGTAGAACATTTGATCCCCTCTCTCTCCATTTTAGCAGCATATTCTTAGCTACATTATTGCCAAACATAATTAAGCGGTATCACCAAGTCTGAATTAGTTGTTGGACAAAAGCTGATGACACCTTTTTCGAGGGGCCCACTGATTTTCAGAATTTTTGGAGGCCCATAGACAAAATTGGTCACCAATTTCGCCAAACCGAGTATAGGGTTATACTACCCTTAGATAGTAGAATCGACCCTATACTGTCAAGTCCATGTATTTTTTTCAGTGTTGCACAGTGTAATCAATAATAAAATTAATTTTGATTTTTTTGATGTTACGTCAACGTATTCAACCTCTTATTAAAATTACAATAATAAGTACTTATAAGTTGTATACTCGTAGGCGTGAGGGTAATTAGTTATTTTTCAACTCTTCGTATGCTTGCATGGAAGTACTTTCCTCCAATATCATGCCCATGTAAAAATAATCCGAAGGGTGGCTAAATGGTAAGTCATTATTTCTTGTTCATTTCACATACCCGTCAGGTTACCTGGTTTACCTTTTACCAACACAATATTATGAATATAGAAAATATCATATTTCATTGATCGGTTGTTTCGCTGCCAAAATAATAATTTTCACCTACTGAAAGTAGTGTAAATAAAATGGAAATTTTGCACATACATTACCCTTTCTAACAAACACTTTTATTTTAAAATTTACATTGAAGTTTATGCCATATATCGTCGCTTGGATGACCAACCGACGTAACTGACCATTGTTCAGAAATTGAGTTAAGGCCACCATTCGATTTGTCTAGTCAAAGTACAACGTGTGTATAAATTTTGTGCATATATATATTACCGTTTTCTAAAAAAAACGGTAAATGATTTTAGACGTATCTGACACAATGCCAAAAAATATTTTCACCAAGAGACGTAAGTGCAATATGTCACTTAATATTTCGTTTTCCCGAAATGTTTGTTCATTATTGCAAAAAGTTATGGAGTACTTGCTGGACACAGCCCACTCTTTGCCCATTTTTGGACCGATTGCGGTCCAAACGGAATCACGGTCCAGTCCCAATTATCAGATAACGACAGTAGGAATCTCGATAATCCATTCGTAGGTAGGAACAGTAGGAATCAGTAAGAAAATAATAACTCCAAATTGGCTTATATGGACGGGGCCACGCCTCCTTAATCAATAACTGATATAGCCTATGTCACCCGCTAGGATAATCTGAAGATTCGCTGAAAACTTCATCAATATCGGTCCAGCCATTTTTGAGTCCATACGTAACAATATAGGACCAGCCATTTTGGAGTCCATACGTAACAACAAACACATCCATTTATATATACTCGTATATATAGATTCCGTATACTAATAATTAAAAAATAAATTATAAGGATGAATATACAAGTTTAATTAATTATATCCCGATTATAAATATATAATGGAGACGTGATGTATTTTCGATTGAGAGATGGCTTTCCGTCTCTCTACAATGTAATAACAATAACGCCTATTTTTTAATATACCATGGGAACTATAAAAGTATTACACTTCATAAAATGTCAAGTATTTATATGAACTGGAATCAAAGTCAGCAGCCGTTAACTTTTTCTGTAAAATGATCCATTTGTTTGGGAGATGCCAAAAGAGACGTCGCAACTTGGGTTATTTTGCTCAAGATGATTGCGATGGAGAAACTAATACTATATGTGGAATTGTGGAAGATCACAAAGTGACGTATCTGCATTGTTTATGAAAAACATGCATTATAATTAAATTTTTTTATTTTTTGCTAATAATATTGAAAAAGATGGAGTTAAGTACACAATGAGAAAAGCAAACTGGAAATATAATAAATATTACGCCGTGGGGAAGGTTTATGTTTAGGTTAGGGTGGCAGCCGTTTTCTTTTTTTTATTTCTTCAGCTCACATAGACCAGTTTAGGTCCCTAGTGGTACAACGGGCTAAAATGCCCTTCATCCAAACCAACCTGTTTGATATACAAATGTATCGATAGCACGAATATTGGTACAGGAAAGATCTGTTAGGCTGCCTAGAAAGACCGACCCCAGTAGGTCCAGTCGTCGTTTACTCAAAGCGGGACAGTCGCATAGCAAGTGCTCAATGCTCTCCACTTCTTCCTCATCTCCACAGCTTCTGCAGAAGTCGTTGGAGTTAATACCCAATCTTCTGGCGTGTTCGCTGATCAGGCAGTGTCCCGTCAGAACTGATACTAACGTAGATAATCTTTTCCTTTCCAGTGCGAGGAGATATTTTGACCTTCTCAGGTCATACCTTGGCCAGATTTGTCTAGCTACCCTACAGGTGCCGATTTGTGTCCATCTGTCGTTGGACTGCCTGATTGCCTCTTGCCTTATCCAAAGCTTGCACGTGGATAGTGGCGCACCAATATATGCAAATTCTTCGAGAATTTGTAAAGTCGTCACTTTCCTAGCAAGTTCATCGGCTTTGCAGTTCCCCGGGATATCCCTATGCCCAGGCACCCATATGAGGTGTATATTAAACTGCTCAGCCATCTCGTTAAGAGATCTGCGGCAGTCGAGGGCTATTTGTGAATTTAGGAATGTGGCCTCCAGAGAATTGATGGCAGCCTGGCTGTCCGAGTAAATGACAACGCCAGTGTTGGTTACTATGTTCCGACTCAGCCACTTGGCGACTTCCCATATTGCCATTATTTCGGCTTGATACACTGCAGGTATCTGGTAGTCTGTGAGCTATATCCAAATAAAGTTCTTCACAGTGTACTCCGAAGCCAACCGTTTCATCAAGCTTCGAACCATCCGTATAGAAGTGGAGATGGATTCTATTTCCGGGTATTCTGCCATCCCATTCATCCCTGGCTGGTATCATAGTGATGTAGTTCTTCTAAAAGGTGCGCAGCGTTGATATGTAGTCCACTCGACCGGTTACCATAGCACTACACTTTGATATCCTCATGTGACCGTAGTTCTTGTACCTCCACATTGATAGGCAGTTTAATCTTAGTGCCGCTTTGGTTGCAACTTCTCTCGCAACAACATTGATCGGCAGTATATGAGGAAGGGCTTGTAGAGACTCAGTGGCTGTAGTCCTTAACGCTCTGCTTATGCAAAGGCAGGCAGTTCTCTGAACCCGTGATAGCAGGTTTGTGATGGTTAGTTTGTCAATTGCCGTCCACCATACCACAATGCCGTATAACAGTATTGGACGAACCACTACTATATATATCCAATGGACAATTTTAGGAGAGAGGCCCCACCGCGACCCTACAGCCTTCCTGCAGGAATATAGGGCGATATTGGCCTTCTTTACACGTTCCACCGCTGCTTCTGGCCCATCTAGCCAACATGTTCAGAGCCACTTGTAGAATATCTCGGAGGATGTTTTCGAATTTGCCACTCACTGCGATTGCCAGGTCGTCCGCATATGCCACGACCTTGCAGCCACAACGTTCTAGATCTAGCAGGATTTCATTCACCGCTAGGTTCCAAATTAGTGGAGACAGTACTCCTCCTTGTGGGGTCCCTCTGTTTACAAACCTTGTTAGAGTTGTGGACCCTAGACATGCTGTTATACGCCTTCTGTTGAGTAGTCTTTGAATTAGTCTAATCAAGCTAGAGTTCACCTTTAGAAGTGACAATGCCGCGATTACTGCATCTGGGTGTGTGTTGTTAAAAGCCCCTTCTATGTCAAGAAATGCCACCATGGTGAATTCTTTGAAATGTAGGGACGATTCGATAGTGCTCACAAGTTCGTGCAGGGCTGATTCTGTAGACTTTCCCTTATTGTAAGCATGTTGGTTCCCCGACAGGAGTTTTGTATTCAGGTTTTGCCTAATGAAATAATCTAAAAGTCTTTCCAGACTTTTCAATAGGAAAGAGGATAGGCTAATTAGTCTGAAGTCTTTTGGCCTAGTGTGCGATATCTTCCCCGCTTTGGGTATGAATGCCACTTTGGTATCCCTCCATCGATTCGGGATGTATGGAAACCTAATACAGCCTACATAAATTTTCTGCAGCCAGGGGATAATGTACTTTAACATTTTCTGCATTTCTGCTGGGGTGATGCCGTCTGGTCCAGGTGACTTGAAGGGCTCAAAGCTGTTTATAGCCCAGCTTATTCTAGATCTCTTAGTCAACAAGCTAGCGATGCTCGCAGTCCACTCGCACTCTTGTTGGTCCTCTTGATCCTCCTTACCTTTTCCACTTCGCCACAGAAGGAATACCAAGAGCGTCTTTGCGCGTTCCTAAGATCCTTCTTATAGATCTTGAGTTGCCCTTTATATGCATCCCAATCATCAAAGGTTCCAGTAGATTTCGCCTTGTTAAATAGCTTGTTGCAGGTCTTTTTCCTTGCCGTTAGCTCAGAAGTCCACCATTGAGGTTTAGTTCTACCCTTGTACCTTGTTTTTGGACAGGCTTCTTCAAGGGAACTATTGAATGATGTGGTGATATGCTCGACCAGATTATCCAGGCCGGCTTTGTCATTCGGTTCATAAAGAAGTTTAGAGTTTTTAAAATTCTTCTCATACAGGTGCCACTTTGTCTTCCTCACATTTCTGTGGACAGCAGGTTTAGGCATTTTTTCGGCGAGTTTGAACTCTATATAATGGTGATCCGAGAATGAGTGGTCGTCGAGTACATTCCACCCAATAATTTTGTCTGACACCCGGTCAGTAGCAAACGTTACGTCTAGTACTTCTTGTCTGTCCTTAATTGTAAAGGTCGGTTTATTGCCAATGTTACAAATAGTTAGGTTGGTAGTTAGAATAAAGTCAAGAAGCGAATCACCCCTATTGTTTATATCCGTACTACCCCAGATAGTATGATGAGCGTTCGTGTCTGCGCCAATAATCAGCTCGAGCTCGTCAGACGTTGCTTCTTCTATTACTTCCCTGAAGAGAGCTGTCGGTATTGCAGCTTCATAAGGACAGTAACTTAACTTAGTCAGGAGAAAAATACTTAGATCTTTTCTGGCCAAAATGCAGGTTCTTGGAGTGCCTTCACAGTTGGCCACATGTAGTGGACAGGCGCAGCAATAGAGCTGGAGGTTAATCTGTAGACTTCTTACCATCATTGGTAATCGACAGATTGTCATCCACCCCGACAAGGGTGTTATCGAACTCTTCGTCCGCATCATCGGGGAGCATGTCCCCCCCAGATGCGTCAAAGAGTCCGGAGACTTCCATCAGCCCCTCAGTATCCGAAGTAGTGTTTTCATCCTCAGAGAATAACGTTACAGATCTTCTGTTAGAGTTGGAGTCACCCGAAATAATGGTCGTGTGGACCTCCGCACTTCCAGAAAGCCTTGTATCAACCACGGTCGACCACTCGCCTTCCGCAGTGGGTGCTATATCCTGCTTGTATACCTTCAAGACTATAGTCTCGAAACCATATTGCAGGGTTGCACTTGCACTTTCCACTATATGGAAGGTGGATTCAGCGTTAAGGATCAAATTGACCTGACGCTTTTTACCATCCACCTCACCCAACTTGCTGATTCTCCAATTATGAGCGAGCAGACCAGGATTGGAATCTTTTATTATTTCTAATATGTCAGCCGGGTTGAAGGGCTCTTCTGTAACCCAGGTGATGGCTCTAGGGTGACTAGGGATGTTGTTTTTTTCAACAACATCTAACTGCGCACCCGGCCACACCTCACCCGCTCGACTCAGAGCAGCGTTATACAGATCTACTGATCTGGCATCACCGAAATATAAGAGCTTTACTCTCCCCTGATGCCATCTTGCATCGTTGCAGACTGGTGGTGTGCCCGGCATTTCTCTTCGGACATCGAGGTAATGAGCCATTATGGCGGATTGCACATGGCTCCATTTGTCCTTGAGGATGGATGGATCCATCCTCACTACTTCTGTCTATAACAGCCATCACTAGACTCTCCTTCGCCACTTCATTGAAGGGCTTGGTGAGTGTCCTGTTGATGGTGACATTAGGGCCTCTTGCCTATTTCGAAGGCAGTGGTTCATCAGGTGATCTGATTCTTTTGACTTTATTAGCCGTTAACGCAGCTGAATTTGTGGCCCTTTCAGCCGGCTGATTGGCCTTAGAAGCATCTATGACGCCTTTGGCCCAGGGAAGAAGGAACATTGTCTCAAAAACAGAAAAACTGCTCTCCTGAACAATTTTAAAAATGTCAGTTACTGCACGAAATGTATAGGTTACGTCCACAAGATTCCACAAAAATACAATGCTGATGAATACTAACAGGACACCAAATATACAAAATATAATATAGGGTTTTCCAACAAGAGGTGTTATTTTGAATCACCCGGTATTTCGGTAGCTGTCACTTTTGTAGCTTTTATTCTTTGACATTTGACAAGTAGAAACTACGCCATTACTAAAAATGGAACGATACACGATCATAGAGCGATACAAAACGATCAAAAAACGATCGAACAAAAAAACGATACAAAATCATCTTGACTGATGAGGCCCATTGCCATTGTTACCATACGTCCTTTGGGAGGACATGTCCTCCTTTTTTACAATTGTCCTCCCTCCTTTTACGAAAATGTGGGATTTGTCCTCCTTTTTATACTGATTCAAATGTATTTTTTATAGTTGGATCAATCTTGGTTTTGATTATTCAAAGTTTTGTTTGAATGGGTGACGCAACGGTGAGATTTATTAGTTAATCATGTGAGAAAATTCACTTTTTATTTTTCTGTAATGGGACTTCATTACGACTTACGTCAATATGTTTTAATCCCCTCACCTTAGAGAGAAGGTTATATATCGTTTGCTACGAGACAAGAGTGTAACACATCGAATGAGTGACGTAAGACCCCAATAAATAATTGGCGGAAATTCGATTTGGGTAATTTTAAATTTTTTGAGCAATGTCTATCCGTCCGTCTGTCTGCTGGCTGTTGCGCACGATAACTGTCGAAAGGATTAACCGAGTGACTTCAAATTTGGTATTCTGTTATATTTTTCACTATCTCCAGCTAAGTTCGAAGATGGGCCATATTTGTCCACTCCTTCTAGTACCTCCTCCACAATGAGCTGACATTTAGTGAAATATTGATTCTAAATTACTTACTCGAATCTTCTGAAATTCCACACATAGTATTAATTTATAAGTCGCTAACACCTCAAAGTGGGTAAAGTTGCCTCGCCCATTTTGGAACCTCCCACACAAATGAACCATTTTATACCAAAAGTTAACTGCTTATAGCTTTAATATGTGTTCATACAAATACTTGAAATTTTTTACAGTGTAATGTTTTTATAGTACCTAGAGTCCAGAGAAAAGTGGGCGTTATTGGCACTCCCGTTATGGTAGGTTTAGGTTTAGGTTAGGGTGGCAGCTGTGGTGTATATACGGACACATACACTGAGTATGCATATTTCGATTGTTTGGAGTAGCACCACTCACATTTACGACGAAAGCAAGAAGTAGAGCAACGAATGGTATAAGTAGAGCAGATCCCGTACATTGACTTAGCTCGCGTCCATTGATGTAATATGATCACAAATCCACACCAAGTGTTTTGACTCTGCCTAGCGCCCACTGATGATGAGTAGCAACATATGTAGAACAATAACTTTTGGTTGGTGACGAATAGCGACGAATGTAGAACAATGACATTTGGTCGTTCCCAATTTCAAAACGTAATTTGAATCCTCCCGTTTGCGACTGGAATGAACTGTAACGGAAAGTGAGTGTTAACAGAGAAGTGCTGAAGAAAGAGTTGAAGGGAACTCTCGTGAATCGAACACCAGTAAAATCAAACACTCTCCCCCTGCCTACAGAGTACTGTTAGAATAACATTTCTTTACATGTAATCTAGAATTAGAAGTCTTTGTTTGTAAAATTATGTTAAGTAACTGTAAAACTTATAGTATATAAGCCATCAAATTGTATCAGTAAAGCAGCATTTGAAAAACTGAACTCGCTTGTATTAAATTTTTTTTTCATGGCGATCCCCCAGGATGCTGCTTTATTGATAAAATTTGATGGCTTATATTCTACAAGTTTTACAGTTACTTAACATAATTTTACAAACAAAGACTTCTAATTCTAGATTACATGTAAAGAAATGTTACTCTAACTGTACTCTGTAGGCAGGGGGAGACTGTTTGATTTTACTGGTGTTCGACTCACGAGAGTTCCCTTCAACTCTTTCTTCAGCACTTCTCTGTTAACACTCACTTTCCGTTACAGTTCATTCCAGTCGCAAACGGCAGGATTCAAATTACGTTTTGAAATTGGGAACGACCAAATGTCATTGTTCTACATTTGTCGCTATTCGTCGCCAACCAAAAGTTATTGTTCTACATATGTTGCTACTCATCACCAGTGGGCGATAGGCAGAGACAAAATACTTGAGGTGGATTTGTGATCATATTACATCAATGGACGCGAGCTAAGTCAATGTACGGGATCTGCTCTACTTATACCATTCGTTGCTCTACTTCTTGCTTTCGTCGTAAATGTGAGTGGTGCTACTCCAAACAATCGAAATATGCATACTCAGTGTATGTGTCCGTACATACACCACACAGCCGTATTTTTTTTAAAAGCTCACATAGACCAGTTTAGGTCCCTAGTGTTACCACGGGCTGAAATGCCCTTCATCGAAACCAACCTGTTTGATTATAAATTTATCGATAGTACGAATATCAGTACTGGAAAGATCTGTTAGGCTGCCTAACAAGGCCGACCCCAGTATGTCCAGTCGTCGTTTACTCAAAGCGGGACAGTCGCAAAGCAAGTGCTCAATGCTCTCCATTTCTTCCTCATCTCCACAGCTTCGGCAGAAGTCATTAAGAGTCAATACCCAATCTTTTGGCGTGTTCGCCGATCAAGCAGTGTCCCGTCAAAACATGTACTAACGTAGACAATCGTTTCCTATCTAGTGCGAGGAGATATTTTGACCTTCTCAGGTCATACCTTGGCCAGATTTGTCTACCTACCCTGCAGGTGCCGATTTCTGTCCATCTTTCGTTGGACTGCCTGATTGCCTCTTGCCTAAGCCAAAGCTTGCACGTGGATAGTTGCGCACCAAAATATATGCAAATTCTTCGAGAATTTGTAAAGTCGTCCCTTTCCTAGCAAGTTCATCGGCTTTGCAGTTCCCCGGGATATCCCTATGCCCAGGCACCCATATGAGGTGTATATTAAACAGCCATCTCATTAAGAGATCTGCGGCAGTCGAGGGCTGTTTGTGAATTTAGGTATGTTGCCTCCAGAGAATTGATGGCAGCCTGGCTGTCCGAGTAAATGACAACGCCAGTGTTGGTTACTATGTTGCGACTCAGCCACTTGGCGACTTCCCATATTGCCATTATTTCGGCTTGATAGACACTGCAAGTATCTGGTAGTCTGTGAGCTATATCCAGACTAAGTTCTTCACAGTGTACTCCGAAGCCAACCTTTTCATCAAGCTTCGAACCATCCGTGTAAAAGGGGAGATGGTTTCTATTACCTGGTATTCTGCCGACCCATTCATCTCTGGCGGGAATCATAGTGATGTAATTTCTCTCGAAGGTGTACACAGTTGGTCGGTTACCACAGCACTACACTTTGATATCATCATGTGACCATAGTTCTTGTACCTCCACATTGATAGGCAGTTTAATCTTATTGCCGCTTTGGTTGCAACTTCTCTCGCCACAATATTAATCGGCAGTATACATATGGAGTAGGGCTTGTAGAGACTCGGTCGCTGTAGTCCTTAAGGCTCCGCTTCTGCTCAGGCAGGCAGTTCTCTGAACCTTTGTTAGTAGGTTGGTGATGGTTAGTTTGTCAGTTGCCGTCCACCATACCACAATACCGTATAACAGTATTGGACGAACTACTGCTATATATATCCAGTGGACGATTTTAGGAGAGAGTCCCCACCGCGACCCTACAGCCTTTTTGCAGGACGTTGGCCTTCCTTACACGTTCCAATACGTTAAGTCTACATAACATTTTCCTATCTAGAATTATTCCTAAAAATTGTGCACTTTCAGAAAAGACTAGATCTGTTCCATTTATCCGAGGTGGAGGGTCCACATGTGGGACATTATTCATCCTAGTAAAGAGAACCAATTCTGTCTTGTTGGGGTTAACGCCCAAACCGCTGCTTCTGGCCCATCTAGCCAACTTGTTCAGAGCCACCTGTAGAATGTCTCTGAGGACGTTTACGAATTTGCCACTCACTGCGATTGCCACGTCGTCCGCATAGTCCACGACCTTGCAGCCACAACGTTCTAGATCTAGCAGGATTTCATTCACCGCTAGGTTCCAAATTAGTGGAGACAGTACTCCTCCTTGCGGGGTCCCTCTGTTTACAAACCTTGTTAAAGTTGTGGACTCTAGACATGCTGTTATGCGTCTTCTGGTGAGCAGACTTTGAATTAGTCTAATCAAACTAGTGTTAACTTTTAGATGTGAGAGTGCCGCAATTACCGCATCTGAGTGAATGTTGTTAAAAGCCCCTTCTATGTCAAAAAATGCCACCATGGTGAATTCCTTGAAATGCAGGGACGATTCGATACTGCTCACAAGTTCGTGCAGGGCTGATTCTCTAGCCTTGCCCTTATTGTAAGCATGTTGGTTCCCCGACAGGAGTTTTGTATCCAGGTTTTCCCTAATGAAATGATGTAAAAGTCTTTCCAGACCTTTAGGAGGGAGGATAGGCTAATTGGTCTGAAGTCTTTTGGCCTAGTGTGTGATATCTTTCCCGCTTTAGGTATGAACACCACTTTGGTATCCCTCCATCGATTCGGGACGTATGAAAGCCTGATACAGCCTACATAAATTTTCTCCAGCCAGGGGATAATGTACTTTAACATTTTCTGCATTCCTGCTGGAGTGATGCCATCTGGTCCAGGTGACTTGAAGGGCTCAAAGCTGTGAATAGCCCAGCTTATTCTGGATCTCTCAGTCAAGAAGCTAGCGACGCTCGCAGTCCACTCGCACTCTTGTTGGTCCTGCTGATCCTCGGGTTCTGTTACAAAGTTCCCCGGGAAATGTGTGTCGAGCAGTACATTGAGCGACTGCTCGCTGTTTTTGGTCCAGTTATTTGCCTCATCCTGTAAATATCCCACTGTACAGGGTGAAGCAGATAATATCTTCCTCAGCCTAGCGGCGTCGGAGACCTTTTCCACTTCACCACAGAAGGTATACCAAGAGCGCCTTTGCGCCTTTCTAAGCTCCTTCTTGTAGATCTTGAGTTGCTCTTTATAGGCATCCCAATCATTAGCGACCCCAGTAGATTTAGCCTTATTGAATAGCTTGTTGCAGGTCTTTTTCATAGCCGTTAGCTCAGAAGTCCACCATTGGGGTTTAGTTTTACCCTTGTACCTTGTTTTTGGACAGGCTTCTTCAAGGGATCTATTGAATGATATGGTGATATGATCGACCAGATTATCCAGACCGGCTTTGTCATTCGGTTCGTACAGAAGTTTAGAGTTGAGGACTTTCTTGAAATTCTTCTCATACAGATGCCACTTTGTCTTCCTCACATTTCTGTGGACGGCGGGTTTTGGCGCTTTTTCCGCGAGTTTGAACTCAATATAATGGTGATCTGAGAATGAGTGGTCGTCCAGTACATTCCACCCAATAATTTTGTCTGACAGCCGGTCAGTAGCAAACGTTACGTCGAGTACTTCTTGTCTGTCTTTAATTGTGAAGGTCGGTTTATTACCTATGTTACAGATACTAAGGTTGGTAGTTAGAATAAAGTCAAGAAGCGAATCACCCCTATTGTTTATATCCGTACTACCCCAGATAGTATGATGAGCGTTCGTGTCTGCGCCAATAATCAGCTCGAGCTCGTCAGACGTTGCTTCTTCTACTACTTCCCTGAATAGAGCAGTCGGTACTACAGATTCATAAGGTAAGTAGCTGGAGACCACCCAATATATGCGATTACCGATCTCCAGGCTAGCAGCTGTTTGGTCTTTACCACTTAAATTAGTCAGGAGAAAGATACTTAGATCTTTCCTGGCCAAAATGCAGGTTCTTGGAGTGCCTTCACAGTTGGCCACAAGCAGTTTAAAGTTGGGTGTCCTAATACCGCACACCCTTCCTCCCACTACGTAGGGCTCCTGTATCAGGACGATGTCTACTGCGCCTGTGGACAGGCGCAGCAATAGAGCCGCTGAGGCTGCTTTAGCGTGATGGAGGTTAATCTGTAAAATTCTTACCATCATTGGTAATTGACAGATTAACATCCACCCCGACAAGGGTGTTATCGAACTCTTCGTCCGTATCGTCGAGAAGAATGTCCCCGCCAGATGCGTCAAAGAGTCCGGAGACTCCCCTCAGCCTCTCTGTGTCTGAAGTAGAACTTTTGTCCTCAGAGAAGGACGTTACAGATCTTCTGTTAGAGTTGGAGTCACCAGAAATAATAGGCGTGGGTACCTCCGCACTTCCAGAAAGTGGCACGGTGGACGACTCACCTTCTGCAGTGGGAGCTATATCCTGCTTGTATATCTTCAAGACTATAGTCTCGAAGCCATATTGTAGGGTTGCACTCGCACTTTGTATATGGGAGGTGGATTCAGCGTTTAGGATAAGATTGACCTGCCGCTTTTTACCATCCGCCTCATCCACCTTGCTGATTCTCCAATTATGGGCCAGCAGACCAGGATTGGAATCTTTTATTATTTCTAAGATGTCAGCCGGGTTGGAGGGCTCTTCTGTAACCCAGGTGATGGCTCTAGGGTGACTAGGGATGTTGTTTTTTCGACAACATCCAACTGGGCACCCGGCCACACCTCACCCGCTCGACTCAGAGCAGCCTTATACAGGTCTACTGATCTGGCATCACCGAAATATAAGAGCTTTACTCTCCCCTGATGCCATCCTGCAGCGTTGCAGATTGGTGGTTTGCCCGGCATTTCTCTACGGACATCGAGGTAATGAGCCATAATGGCTGATTGTACATGACTCCATTTGTCCTTGAGGATGGATCCATCCTCACTACTTCTGTCTATAACAGCCATCACTAGGCTCTTCTTCGCCACTTCATTGAAGGGCTTGGTGAGTGTCCTGTTGATGGTGACATTAGGGCCTCTTGCCTTTTCCGAAGGCAGGGGTTCATCAGGTGATCTGATTCGTTTTACTTTATTAGCCGTTAACACAGCTGAATTTGTGGCTCTTTCAGCCGACTCATTGGCCTTAGAAGCATCTATGACGCCTTTAGCCCAGGTAAGTGACTCTTTTTGTTTTTCGGTAAGAGCCGAAACCTCAACAGCACAATTTTTAGGAATAATTCTAGATAGGAAAATGTTATTTAGACTTAACGTATTGGAACGTGTAAGGAAGGCCAACGTCGCCTTATATTCCTGCAAAAAGGCTGTAGGGTCGCGGTGGGGACTCTCTCCTAAAATCGTCCACTGGATATATATAGCAGTAGTTCGTCCAATACTGTTATACGGTATTGTGGTATGGTGGACGGCAACTGACAAACTAACCATTACCAACCTACTAACAAAGGTTGCCAGTCCAGTTTCCTGCTACGTCCTGTTTCCTGCTATGCTTCGGTTCCTGCTTCGTTCCTGTTTTGTTATGTTCCTGTCAATATCCGTTCCTGCAATGCTCTGGTCATACTGTGCTCCTGCTACGTTCTGTCCCTGCAATGCTCTGTGTTCCTGCTACGTTCAGTTTCCTGAAATTTTCGGTTCCTGCTATGATTTGTCCCTGCTATATTATGTTACTGTCATATCCGTTCCAGTAACGCTCTGGTCCTGCTTCCTTCTGTTCCTGCCATACTCGGTTTCTACTAAACCACGATCCTGTAACTCTCTGTCCCGGCTGTGCTCCTGTCCTGTTATGCTCTGTTCCTTATAGTTCTATTCCTGCAACACCCAGTTTCCTGTTGTGATCTCTTCCTGGTATACTATTTTCCTGAAACACTCTGTTCCTGCTGATCTCTATTCTTGACTCGTTCTATTCCTGCCATACTCTGATTCTTTAACGTCCCGATCCTGAAACACTTTGCTCCCGCAGTGCTCTGGTCTTGCTACCCCCTGAACCTGCTGCATTCTGTACCTGCTACGCTCTGTTCCTGGTTTCGCCTTGTTATTGCTACGTTCTGTTCCATCTTTACCATCTATTTACTTTCATTTAGTTCCTGACCCTACCTGTGCTCTTTTTAATTTCTGCTCAGTTATATTGTTTGTTTGGTTATTTTTTAATTTCCTGTTATTCCTATTTCCTCTTATTTATTAACATTTTCTTTTAAATGTTATTTATTTTTTATATGTATATATATTGCTATATCTACGGCTGCTTTAGCTAAGAATAAATAAAAATAAATAATCTGAAAGGTAATTTCGAGACCTTTCACCCTGTTCAAGTCCCATTACCCTAGGTATCCCCTAGGTATCAGTGGGCGCATATGTTAAAATTGTTGTATGTTTTGCATCAAATAGATACCGATTCACAAATTGTTTTGGGATATGTGCTATACATATTTGAGATCTTTCACCCTGTTCAGGTTCCATTACCCTAGGTATCGCCATTTTCGCACAGAGAGCTCCTATGTTAAAAGTGTTGTATGTTCTTTAACGAAAATATCCCGATTCACAAATTGTTTTGGGATATGGACTATACATAATCTGAAAGGTCATTTCGAGACCTTTCACCCTGTTCAAGTCCCATTAACGTAGGTATTCCCATTTTCACACAGTTGGCGCCTATGTTAAAAGTGTTGTATGTTTTCTATCAAAAATATCCCGATTCTCAATTTGTTTTGGGATATGTTCTATACATATTCTTAAAGGTCATTTCGAGACCTTTCACCCTGTTCAAGTCCGATTACCCTAGGTATCCCCGTTCAGGTTCCATTACCCTAGGTACCGCCATTTTCGCACAGTGGGCTCCTATGTTAAAAGTGTTGTATGTTTTGTATCAAAAATATCCCGATTCTCATATTGTTTTGGGATATGGACTATACATATTCTGAAAGGTCAGCCCATTACCCTAGGTATCCCCGTTTTCGCACAGTGGGCTCCTATGTTGAAAGTGTTGTATGTTTTGTATCAAAAATATCCCGATTTGCAAATTGTTTTGGGATATGGGCTATACATATTCTGAAAGGTCATTCCAAGTCCTTTCACCCTGTTCAAGTCCCATTACCACAGGTATCCCCATTTTCGCACAGTGGGCTCCTATGTTAAAAGCGTTGTATGTTCTGTAACGAAAATATCCCGATTCAAAAATTGTTTTGGGATATAGACTATACATATTCCGAAAGGTCATTTCAAGACCTTTCACCCCGTCCAAGTCTCATTACCCTTGGTGTCGCAATTTTCGCACAGTGGGCTCCCATGTTAAAAGTGTTGTATGTTTTCTATCAAAAATATCCCGATTCACAAATTGTTTTGGGATATGGACTATACATAATCTGAAAGGTCATTTCGAGACCTTTCACCCTGTTCAAGTCCCATTAACGTAGGTATTCCCATTTTCACACAGTTGGCGCCTATGTTAAAAGTATTGTAGGTTTTCTATCAAAAATATCCCGATTCTCAATTTGTTTTGGGATATGTGCTATACATATTCTGAAAGGTCATTTCGAGACCTTTCACCCTGTTCAGGTTCCATAACCCTAGGTATCGCCATTTTCGCACAGTGGGCTCCTATTTTAAAAACGTTGTATGTTCTGTAACGAAAATATCCCGATTCACAAATTGTTTTGGGATATGGACTATACATATTCTGAAAGTTCAGCCCATTACCCTAGGTATCCCCGTTTTCGCACAGTGGGCTCCCATGTTAAAAGTGTTGTATGTTTTGTATCAAAAATATCCCGATTCACATATTGTTTTGGGGATATGGACTATACATATTCTGAAAGTTCAGCCCATTACCCTAGGTATCCCCGTTTTCGCACAGTGGGCTCCTATGTTAAAAGTGTTGTATGTTTTGTATCACATATATCCCGATTTACAAATTGTTGTGGGATATGGGCTATACATATTCTGAAAGGTCATTCCAAATCCTTTCACCCTGTTCAAGTCCCATTACATTAGGTATCCCCATTTTCGCACAGCGGGCTCCTATGTTAAAAGCTTGTATGTTCTGTAACGAAATTATCCCGATTCACAAATTGTTTTGGGATATGGACTATACATATTCTGAAAGGTCATTCCGCAACCTTTCACCCTGTTCAAGTCGCATTACCCTAGGTATCCCCATTTTCACACAGTGGGCGCCTATGTTAAAAGTGTTTTATGTTTTCTATGAAAAATATTCAGATTCACAATTTGTTTTGGGATATGTACTATACATATTCTGAAAGGTCATTTCGAGCCCTTTCACCCTGTTCAGGTTCCATTACCCTAGGTATCACAATTTTCGCACAGTGGGCTCCTATGTTAAAAGTAATGTATGTTTTCTATCAAAAATATCCCTATTTAGAAATTGTATACATACATATTCTATATTCTATACATATTCTGAAAGATTATTTCGAGACCTTTCATCCTGTTCAAGTCCCGTTACCCTAGGTTTCCCCATTTTCACACTGTGGGCTCCTATGTTAAAAGTGTTGTATGTTTTATATCAAAAATATGCCGATTCAACAGTTGTTTTGGGATATGGGCTGTACATATTCTGAAATGTCGTTTATACAGTTGAGTGAATGTTATTTCTATTTTATAAACTTTATTTTTAGTATGTATCTCTGCCCGATCGGTCACAAATTGATTCACGAAATGATAGCAGCTGCTTCACATCGACTTAACATACCTCTATTAACCCATTAACAGACCTCTGTTAATATTGGTGGTTTGTCTTTGCTAGTTAAATTTACCACTTATCTTCACACACATCACCCACTTTTGCCACACCCACTAATACGATCCTGCCAATTTTTGTAAAGTTTTAGATAACAACTCCACTAACGTGTTTTCCAATTATTGTTCTCCTACGATCAACACATTCTGAGATATCCGATTTTTATATAACGCCACGCCCTCTTATTCTATCCCGCTCACTTTTGGTGAAAGTCATAATATTTACTTCAACAACTTACAATCTAAATTTCGTTTTCCTACGGTACTTCTGCAAATTCTTGCTGAAGTTTTAGATAAGAACTCCACTAAAGTGATTTCCAAATTCCGTTTTTCTACGATTAGCACATTCTGTAATTGTTTGTATTAATAGAATCGCCAAATTATACTTCCACCGCACGAACAGCCCAGTCAATTACGCATTTTTCAAAATCATTGCTTTTAACATACTGTGTTATTATGTAACTCAGTCAACGTTTGTATTCAATTAAACACTTGCGTTCGGTTCAACATCTATTATAGAACTGTTTATTGTTGTGATATATTATGTACATATGACAGATGAGTATTGGTGATGTAGTTATTAAGTGAATATCAGTTACATCAATTGTTAGTACATGATACATCCTCCTTGTTTTATTTCCATTTTTTTTTTAAAGATTGTTAAAAGATATATTTGGATATGTGCTACATGCCACATGTGCTATTTTTCTAAAGATTGTTAAAAGATATATGTAGACATGTGCTATCAGGCAATAAGATAAATATATACATTGATGCCAATCCCATACAAAGATTTTGAATTAAAGATTTAATTTTACATCTGGTTTTATGATACTACCCGATTTAGTCCTCATCTCCTGTCGAGGGGTAATGTGTGTCGGCACATCAGGTGTGTTCATTGTAGGTTCTCTAGTCTGTTGATTGTTGTTTTCCTCTTCTGTAATGTTTGTTGTTGTGTTGGTGTAATGTTGATCGTTTGATTCTACTGACGTGTCGCTGTCCTGAGCTGTCTCGTGTTCCCTCTCTTCTCCTGTACCTTGGAATGCTTTCGGCGATGCTACGACCTCCCGTTTCTTTACAATTGTGCCTTGGACTCGTGTTGGTTTAAGATAGCTGGTGTTACGGCGCATAATAGCTCCATCATCTCGTCGAACTATGTAAGACCTTTTTGTGACCGGTTCCATTATATTTCCAGTATACCATAACCCATCGTCTGTATCATAAATCATAATTTTTTCACACATAGCGTACGTTTTTGATTCTTTGGCTCCCTTGTCGGCATGATGTTTTTGGTTTTCGCGTTCTTTTTGTAATAATTCTGGAACATTTGATTGAAGTTTTGGCTGCAACATTTTGTCAATAATGGTAAGTGGCGATCTTGTGTTTCTACCAAATAGTCTAGTTGCTGGTGTTCCAATTTTGTGATTTCTTGGAGTGTTTCTAGTCATCAGCAGAGCCATTTGTAAGTCTTCATTTGCTATGTCGCATTTCTTGTCGAGATTTTTGGCTATACTGACATATTTTTCTGCTAATCCATTGGACCTAGAGAATCTTGGACTTGATGTTATTAATTTAAAGTTCCACGCTTCCGCAAACTTTTTAAATTCTTTCGATGAATAGACCGCATTGTCAGAATGAAACTCCTTTGGTATACCATGCAAACCACTTTTTAAATTGATTTATCATTGTTGCGGCGTTTATCTGGCTCATTTCTTCGATCTCGAAATAACCACTGTAGCTGTCGACGAGTAGTAGATAACGACTTCTTTTGTAGAAAAATACGTCTGATGCTACTATTTCGAAAGGTAATGAAGGTATTGGTTTTATCAAAACTGTTTCCTTAACTGGTTTTCTCTGAGTGTGCTGGCATATTTTGCATCTTTCTATATTCGCTGTTATGTCATGTGTGAGTGTACTCCAGTATACGAATTCTCTCGCTCGATTTATTGTTGCTTGTACGCCTGGATGCCCTTTGTGTGAAGCTTCTATTACTCTGGATTTCCTTCCTTGGTACAACAACTTTGTCTCCTCGTAGTATTAGACCTTCACAAAATGTCAGTTCGTCTCTAATCGGAAAGTATTTTCGAATTGGTGTTGGTACTTGTTCAGCGTTCTTTGACCATCCCTTGAGAATAATCTCTTTGAGATGCACCAGTTCTGGGTCAGTGTTTGTTGATTCTTCGAAGTCATTGTACGCTTTGTCTGTTAGTGGTGTCATCATTAGCACTTCTACCTGCTCCATTTCCATTTCGTCGGTTTCTTCGCAATTTCGGCTTAGTGTGTCAGCAATTTTTAGTTCTGAACCCTTTTTATATACTATCTTTGGATTGTATTCTTTTTGTTCAAGAAGTATTCTCCGAAGATGTGGTGGTGCGGCTATTAAAGATTTTTTCCAATGGTTTGTGGTCCGTCTCGATAGTTGTGTCTTTTCCCCAAATGTAATCATGGAATTTTTTGCATCCAAATCGAATTGCGTATGTTTCTTTAACTATTTGTGGATAATTTTGTTCACATTTAGATAGGGACTTCGTGGCATATGCCACTGGCTGACCTCTTTGTAATAGAACTGCTCCTATAGCTTTTGATGACGCATCCACCGAAAGAGTTACTGGGTCATTCAAGGCGAAATACTTCAGAACTGGGGTTTCGCTTAACGTTTTCTTTACCTTTTTAAGCGCCTCTTCTTGTTTGTTGCACCAAACCCATTCTACATCTTTCTTGAGTAAAACTCGAAGGGGTTCTGTCAGTTGCGAGAGGTTCGGTATAAATTTGCCTAGATATGTGACCATTCCAAGTATACGTGATAACTCTTTTTTATTTGTAGGAGTCTTGAGCTTCTCTATGGCCTCGACTTTGCTTTTGTCCACTTCAAGTCCATTGCCCGTGAGTATATGACCCTAAAACTTAACACGTTTTGTTAAGTAATCTTGAGTTCTTTCGCTTACCTTTATTTGCCAAAATCCTCTAGTACAATCCAACAAAGTGAAATATTTACTGTTTTCCAATCTCGACGCGATTGTTTCTAGTGTAGATAGTGGATAGTGTCTGCGTTTAATGTTCTTGTTTACGTCTGATGGGTCGATGCAGATTCTGATTTTTCCTTTTTGTTTGACCACTACCATGGGCGACACTACTGGTGTTGGTTTAAATGTTTGTTTTATTATATCATCACTGAGCATTTTCTTTAATTCGGCCTTCACTTGTTTTCTTAATGTTAATGGTATTGATCTGGCTGGGTATATTTCGAATTTAGGATTTTCGACAATGTCAATATCGTATTCATAGTCTTTCAGACGACCGATACCTTTGAATAGATCTTTGTACTTTAATTTTACAAGAGAATGCATGTCTTTGTCCTCTTTAATTTCTTTCACTCTTATAATCAAGTTTTCTTTTTCACACGTTGACCTGCCTAGCACCGGTGAGACTTTTTCATTTATTACTAAGAATTTTACACTTGTCTTTCTGTCCTTGATTTAGCAATTTAATGTCAGTTCTCCACATACATTCATCTTGTGTACGCTATAAGAAATTATTTTCGACACTTTCGATTTCTTCATTGCATTTGCATATTTCAGCCTTTCGACAATACTGTAGGGTAAAACATTACACTGTGCTCCGGTGTCCAATTTAACTTTGAATTGTTTATCACCCACTTTTACAACATAATTTTCTTCTTCACTCGCTGTTTCCGATTATTCACTTTCTCGATTTATCGCGCACACCTTTTGTTTTGTTCTACACATTTACACATTTCTTTTGATACGCTGGACAACTTCTTCTTGCGTGTGCTATTCCGCATCGTACACATTGAAATTTTTCATTCTCGATTGTTCCTGTGTTATTATTATTAGAATGTTTGCGCGGTTTATTTCTGCTTACTGCTGCTACCTCCTTTTGATCAGTTTCTTTTTGCATATTTGTCGCCTGCAGTGTTGCTATCTCACTCGCCCTAGATATTCTGACGGCTATGTCGAATGTGAGTTTATCCTCTGCCAGTAGCTTCTCCCGCACTTTATCGCTTTTTATATCACTGAATATTTTATCTCTCAACATTCGGCTTCTCCGTAATTGCATAGTTTTGCCTGTGCCGTTTTTCGAGTCAAGAATTCCTCGAATCTTTCATCTTCTTCTTGTGTCATTTTGTTAAGTTCGTATGCCTCATAGGCGTCGTTATTCTTCGGTTTTCTCTGTTTCTGTGAGCTCGAATGTTTCAAAGATTTCGCAAGCTTCGTTACCAATCGTAGACATAAACACGGCCACCTGAACATCAGATGCCTCCTTGTTCAATTGAGTAGCCTTCGAATACCAATCATATGCATTCTTCCACTGCTTCCACTCCGCTACCATATTTGTCTTGATTATCAACAGTTTAGGTTGGCGTATTTGCCTGGGTTGTGGCTGTTCATTTGTCATTTTTGTTACTATTATTTTTCACTTCTGACACCATGTGTTATTATGTAACTCAGTCAACGTTTGTATTCAATTAAACACTTGCGTTCGGCTCAACATCTATTATAGAACTGTTTATTGTTGTGATATATTATGTACATATGACAGATGAGTATTGGTGATGTACTTATTAAGTGAATATCAGTTACATCAATTGTTAGTACATGATACACATACAAAGTTAAAAAATTGGCTCGTAGTGGGTTAAGAACACGTATATTAGGAAACAAGATATGAAAGTGACTTTTCTCACGCCTCTTTTGTCGATGATTTTGTACAGATTGATTAAGAATTGACGGAGATATTGCAAATCATATATCCTCAGTTTGGAGGCTCGCGATACTGAGAACTTGACCCGCCGAAAAAAAATTAATGCGTTTTTGGACTCAGAACTAATGGATTTAGCTATTGTGTAAATTAGGACAAATTGGTCAAGTCCTTGAGGTCCTGTAGTAATGAATCAAAAATATTTTCGGAAAAGGTAGTGTCCATAAATTTGCTGTAACTCTTTACAAAGCGCGATCTACCAAACTGTTTTTTCTGATTCTGGTGGACGTCGCAATAGGACGCATTCTAAATATAAAATATTTCAAATCACTGCTCCAGAAAGTGAAATTATTCGCATATGCAAAAAATATTTTGCAATATTTTTCATATGGTCAGTTGGTAATTAAAGTTAATGATATATTTAGATTTTAGGAAGTGCTTCGGACCTAACTGCAAAAATTTCAGTCGAATCCGTTCAATATTTCCAGAGAAAATTGCAGTTTTCTAAACACATTCTGAACAATTTAAAAGGTCATATCTCGCGAAAAAATCAAAATTTTGCTAAGCGGTTCAAATTGTTTTATTTTTTTCCAATTCTCAACCAGATTATTAACAAATTTCAAAAAAATCTTGACCTTCCAAAAAATTTTGACACACATGTTTTATTTTTACCCAGTTGGTCTTACCAGCAAGTGTTTACCCAGCAAGTGTCAAAGTTTGACACTTGTTTGGAAAAAATTGCCGAATGTGAATCTGCACTTAGTTTGTTAGTGTTTTGCTTATTAGACGATTTTCTGCTGTGGAAAAAATATGAATCAACGAATTTGCATCAAATTTTCTGAAGATAATGAAATTAAGGGCCCAAAAGCACTTGAAATGTTGAGAGTGGCATATGGTGATTGTACTCTGAGTCAGACAAATTTTTAAAGTGGTACAAGCATTTCAAAGAAGGTCGAGAAGATGTGAATTCGTTCTGGAAGATCCATCACATCAAAAATTGTTGTGGACAATTTTCGAATCACTATTAGAGAAGTTGCAGAGGATGTCGGCATATCGGTTGGCTCATGCCATACAATTTTTTAGAAATTTTGGGCATGAAGCGTTTAGCAGCGAAGTTAGTTCCAAAATTGCTGAATTTTGAAAAAAAACCGCCGCATAGTCGTATTTTTTTGGCCGAAAAGAATACCGTTATCATGTCTCATCCACCTTATTCATCAGATTTGGCCCGCTGCGACTTTTTTCTGTTCCCAAAATTGAAGAGGCCCATAAAAGGTGGCATTTGCGACGATTGATGAGATAAGAACCAAATCGCCGAACATGCAAAAACACATTTAACTGCTATGTCTCTCACAAACAAACTAAACACAAACAAACTCAACTAAGAACATATTTTCGAGACAAGTGTGCAAACAAAAACACGCTAATCGAATGCACGTAGCCCGAGAAATTTCAAAATTCGCCTTTTCTATTGAACAGACCGCGTCTATAAATTTCGACTGGTTTAATTTCGTCGTGGCTTAAACGAAAATCCTTTTGTAAATATAGAATATTATTTATTATTATTTTTAAATATGAAACATAATTAAAACGTGTTTCTGATACAAAATGGGATATAGTCATAACAAAAATTTTACAGTTCAAAATTTCTTTACAATTAATAAGATTTTTGTCAAAATATTATATTACTCATGCAGGTAATAAATCAAAGTCATCACTAACATGAACAATTGGAACATGTTCGGCATCAATATGTAGGGTGTTATCAAGATCAAATAACTCGTATTTTTTTAATGCTGACTCCCAGTCCATTAGTTGCACAGCATGTAGACTTTCAGCTTCATTATGGTGTCGCAGTACCATAGATTCCTAGAAAAAAAAACAGAAAAATCGTCAAATACATATGGGTATTCCACCAAAAGTTCTACCGTGATAAAAAAATTTTAAGTTTTTAAAATCACATTTATGAAATACGTTATTATACAAAAATATTAAAACTTTAATAAAAATGAAAAAAATAAACATGTGTTTACTCAACATTTTAAGAAAAACAATTGCAAAGTGGGGTAATGTAGTTTTGGTTCATTTCCACATTTCTTTAAAATTAATCTCGTAAATAGAGGCTTATTATAAATATTCTTTCTAAGAGCAAAAGTAATCATAAATAAAAGTAACGAAGTAAAAGGCATGAGGAATAACGGTAATTTACCAATTTTAATACCAACATTAAAAAAATCAGTTTAAAAAATTATATATAAAGTTGTTTGTAGCCATTTGGAATTTGTCATGTTCAACACTGTAAGTGTAAAGTTCAATCGTTTTGTGAATGTGTAAAAAATAAATTCACGGCACACAATTATATTTTATCATCAGAGCAAATTAAGAAGAAGTCCTTAAAATTTAATGAAAAATGGAAAACATTTTAACAGCATTCCAGGTATCCAACGACTGTACAGCATTTCCTGCAATGGTCGACAAATATTTAATTCAAAATAGCGATAAAAAATGTCACGTTCGACACATCACGTTCGAACCAACATAAAAAAATAATTAAAAAACTACCCATAATATTTCTATCAAACGAAGAGAATTCAAAAACTTGATTATTTTTTAACATTTAACATTTTTCGCCTTTAAAATATTGTTTGATTTCACTGAATCGCATGCTTTTAAAGATGTTCCCGAAAACTACTTCTATTTTTGTCGCGTTCGAACCGCTCCTTTTTTATCCTTATTATAATTAATATTTCGCCTGAAAGACTAAAACGCCAGTGACTTCAACACCGTGGAAATGCCACATACAGATAAACAAATTGTATTTAAATTGGCGTAAGAGCAACATATATTTAGTTAGGGATCGATTTAGCATAAAATTACAGGGATTTCAGTTTATCAACAGGAGTTTTCTGGAAAATTCGAAGATAACATAAATAAGGATCGTTCAATAGGCCGATTCACTGGCTTAAGAGCCAGGGCTGTGGAGTCGAAAAATTAGACTATGCAACAAGACTTAAAATTTTTTTTGTATAGATTGAGATACTGTCAACCGATTGATTGGCAACTTCGTGTAATTTCAGGATAAAGAAAATAATTGTAATTAATGAATAATATTTCTTAGATAAGCTATTTCACAACCATTCAAGACGGTCAAGACGGCGCACAGAGGTATTTTTGGATGCAAAAAAGCTAATTTTCGACAATAGCTTTTCAAAAATCGAATGACGCAGTTCTATATAGAAGAGTTAAATAAGAAAAATCTATAATTAATTTTTTCACAAATTAAAATGCCATCAAAATTTTTAAAAGAATGTTATAGCGAGATCTTATTTTACCCATTTGTAACTGCTTATAAACATTTTAGCCAAAAATAAACTACATAGGTCGATATTAAATATTCTGACCCTTTTGCAAGTAAAGGGTTTTCCAATAAGAGAGATGATTTCTTTTAAAAAAAAAACACACTTATTGCTAAGGAAATTCAAAAGTTTTTTATTTAATGTGTAGTACAATCGATACAATTAAATGGCCTTCACGACTTTTTTTGCAGGAACGAATTCGAGTAACCTAATTTTCGAGCACTTTTTCCATTAAATCAAGTCGTATGTCATGAATGGCACGTTCAATATTTCGAAAGACCAACGACTTCAAATAACCCCACAATAAATAGTTCATTTGTTGTTAAATCACAACTTCTTGGAGGCCATTCAATATCACAATTTCTTGAAATAATCGAATCTCCAAACATTTCTCGCAACAATTCAATTGTTTCATTTGTTGTGTGGCACGTAGCCACAATTGGTCAATGGCAAAAAGATAGCTCTTAACGAGAGCTAAAATATTGCTCATGGGGTCGACTGCAAAGTATTTTTTTTTGGAGTTAAAATAAAATGGACAGCATAATTTTCAAATGTGAACTGAAAGTTTATTTTTGCTCTAGCTCCTTAACGGTACGTCGGAATCGGTCAATGGCAAAAAGATAGCTCTTAACGAGAGCTAAAATATCGTAGGTTAAGGTCGTAGGTCGACTGGAAAGAAAGAAAAATTTGGATTGCATATATAGTTTAGTAGATATGGAAGAAATAAAATGGGTATATTAAATTCAGAGTTTGAAGTTTTCGTTGGAATAAAAAGTTGGCTCGGTCGAACTCGGTCTTCAGACTGCAACGAAATAAAGGATGAGATACCATTCTTTAAATTTACGCAAAAAATCCACCGTCTGCTGAACAAACTTATAAATTTTATGAAAGACAATTATCAATTTTATGAGAAAAAATCGATTTTTAATGCATGGGCAGTGGGCAAATGACGTGGCCAATTTAGATGAAACTTGGCATGCCGTTTTGTTTATTCTATGAAGTGTATGTACAAGACTTCTGCTTGAATAGAACATTTTTACGAGAAAAAATCGATTTGGTGCGTAGGGGCGGGGGGCGGTGGGCGTGGTCGATTTTGTTGATATTTGGCATGCATATTTTGTTTATTCGAGGAAGTGTTTGTACCAAATATGAAATCTTTTGCTTTGATAGAAAAAAATTTATGAGAAAAAAATCGATTTGGATTGTATGTGCGGCGGGTGTGGTCGATTTCGATTAAATACATTTTTTTCTTAATTTATTCAATATACGAGTATTACTCGGTGCCAACTTTCAATGATCTAAAACCACTCCTTATATTGTACAAGACTTCTGCTTGAATTGTATGGGCGGCGGGTGTGGTCGATTTCGATTAAATACATTTTTTTCTTAATTTATTCAATATACGAGTATTACTCGGTGCCAACTTTCAATGATCTAAAACCACTCCTTATATTTTTTGCACAAAAATGTATGAAGCCATCCCACTGTGCGGCGTCGTGTTCATCAACCAACTGTAAGGTACATACGAAGAACAACTATGCAACAACTGAACAGAACTTCCGTGACGTAATGTTCATTCGTGGTATATCCTCGATCAAGTATCGGTCGTTTCCAAGTACTCGAGAAACAACGTATGGGCCACGGGATTTATGTTCCAATTTGGGCGATTCACCCGTAGCCTGGGGTTCATTCTGAATAAGGATGAAGTCCCCTTACCTGTATTCGGTAGGACGAGCGTGTTTGCTATCAAACGTCTTCTTCCATCGTTCTCCGTTTTGATAACGTTTTCGCTTTACGGTTTACGGAAAAACTAGTATATGAGTATACCTACACTTACTCTTAATAATCGGTCCCAAATGATCAATATTCAATCGATGAATCGGTAGTGGTTCGAGATCACAATAATGCAAGAGGCCCTCTGCCTTTCCACCTTGCTGTAGCAACACTATGTACATGCCCGCAGTCAGTAATAACATGAAAAGATTTGCCCAGCAAGTAAGTAATATTTATTGAGTTTTCTTCTTTTTCGATAACATTTTAATGTACTTAACGAAATGATAACAATGTATTCTTAGAACTACACTCGTTTTGTTCTAATGCAAAATGAATGATGATAAGCTACTTGCTAAAATGAGATGGATAATGTATGATAATACACAAGTGTTTGGAAGAAACAAGGCTTGCTCACGGCCTTAATGACAATTGAACATGTTGAAGCTCTATGCCTCTAAACCCACCCATCCTGTGGTTTTCTGGTGGCAGTTCAATGAAAACCTCTAAAACAATCCTTTACATCCTACAACTTAGTTTTACACAACAAAGGTATTATTTCACATCGAACTTCATTCCATTCAATTTATTACAATTCAAGTTATACAGAAAATTATAGCAAATCGCTAGTTTTATACGTTTGTTTACGTATATATTATTAAAATTGTAAGTACCATTTTTGGTTAAACATTAGTATGATTAAAGATTAAATGGTTCTTATGACGAAGAACATAATGAATTAATTAAATAATAAGTAATATATTTTTGGAGTTAACTAACAAACTACCATGTATCAAAAGATATGTTTCTTGGTTAACATTTTAAATTGTTTTTGTTGCTGTTGTGACTTACTGTTTTTTTATTTTGTTCTGCATCCAACTCTGCACGAATTCCTATGAAGAAGAACTGCTATGTCTGATCGAGGAACAGTCACTTAAGTCAAAAGGTTAGGGTTTCTGATACATGTTAATTAGTTGGGGTAAGTAGTGGAAGTTTTTTAAAAAAAAGGAATAATTTTGTTAAGGTTTTTTTTTCTTCTCTAACTTAAATGGATTTTTCTTTCTCGTTTTAAGCATGAACATGTTAGCTGTTTTATAAATGGTAATAGCTGTTTTATAATTCTTTTTAAAATTAAATTATTTTAAAATTATTAACTTTCAAAATGTGATATTATCCTCCAATTATGTTGTAATAAGGATATTGATAATGGGAGTTTGGTGGCTCCCGAAACAGATCTGTCTATCCAACCCTTACAACCACCCCCAATACATGTCACTTCTTCTTTAATTTTTAACAAAGTTGTTTTCATATACTGAAAACAACAATAACGATCTTGAGCCTATGTGCAAAAACAAAATATGTACTATGAAAGCAGATCGAATAAAACAAAAACAATTGTTAGATTCCTCCAAATATAGCAATAGATTTATCTCGTCAACCCAGAAGGTAATAGGTTCAGTCTCTCGAGGGGGCCAAAAGGTTCCCACGTGGGTTGTATAATGGATTCAGACCCTCAAGTCGTTCTCGAGAGACTGTACTAAATCGGCCTCGTTGGTATTTGGCACTTAGGGTTTGACCTATATTTGCCCTATTAAAAAGGTTTTGAATTAAAATTAATAACACATATCACTTCATGCTTAATTACCCTTTATAAGTATATTTCTGGATTAATAACATTGTGATACAAAATCGATCTTTTCGAATGGGGATGGGATGAGACCAATTGCAAATGAAACTTGACATTATCCATAACAAAATCTTCAAGGGCTTTTTCCAGGTCAGTGCGAGATTTTTTTTACACCCATTTGAAGTTGGTGATTTTGGAACGTTGTCTAACAAGAAAAGATCATTGAAAATTTGATAAAATAATGCTTATTTCTTTTTATTATCATGGAAAGTTGTGGTATCTTACGTTTTTTGGGGTCGAGTGATTCATTTATTACCTACAATTCACGCTAGATGGCGCTGACATACAAATGGTGCTATTTCTTTTCGATTTTCATAGAAAAAACGGTTCAAAATCACCAACTTCAAATGCGTGTGAAAAAATCTAGCACTGAACTGAAAAAAACCCTTGAAGGTTTTGTTATGGATAATGTCAACTTTCATTTGCAATTGGTTTCCTCCCATTCCCATTTTGGTTGTTGCACTGTGTAATTAATTAATTAATGCTTGGTGAGAATAAAATTGCGTGTATCAAAAATACAGTTCCTCCTTATATAAAAACACTTTATCGTACTGGACTATTAAATCACTAAATCTGAACCACGTTTAAAATTAATCGACACTACTTGCACAGCTTCCTTTGCATATTTCAATTGCACAGTCAAAAAGGAAGGTTTTAGTATATAAGTCTTCGGAATAGATGATCAATGTCAAAGAACAAAATAAGGGAGGCACTTCTAGAAGTATTTCTCCTAAAAAACCCGACACCCCCGCTCAAACCCTGAAAATCCCCCTCTAAAAATATTGATACACTAGAGCCCCGATTTGCGTCGTTAATAGGAACCGGAGAAATGCGACGCAAACCGAAACGACGCAAATCAAATAATTCGTTTCTGTATAAATGCAGATTTTAATTGATTGTGTCAAAAATTATAATATTTAGTAAACAAATATTTTTTATACTTTTTTCTATATTTTTAATAAGTGCTTTTTAATTATTATAAAGAAAAAATAATTTGCATAAAAATATAACAAAAACTGGTTTAATTCATTTATATTCATTGTTACAACAGTTATTAATGTCCCCTCAACGCTTGCTGAAGATTAATTGATAAATAACTTTAATTATCAAGATCCTCTTCGTGAGACAACAACATCAAATTAGCCTTTCTAGTTAAATGAGCCAAGATGTTGAAGAAGAAAAGTACTCCGTAGGTAATACGGAACGTTATATGCTAATAAAACAACGTGTGTTTTTTATTTAGGTGCCTTCGGATTTGATTTAAAAAACACATAACATTTAGAGAAATGTATGAAATCTTTATTAGAGTCGATAGAACAGTCTATATAATTTAATGTTAAAAATTCAATAAAAATAAATAAATTCAATAATCTGCAAGCGTTGTTCGTTTGTCATTGTTAAATTATAGACCAAACTGAACAGGTCAGTCGCCGCCTGTCGTAGCGAACGGACGTGTTATCGCAGAGCGGATAGTTTTTAACCTATTACGCAATACCTATTCACCTACCTACTACGCAACCAGGAGGTTTGTTGTTTATAAAGCGTAGGTTGAATTGGATGCATCGGTCTCTGGACAGATATTTCTGAGCTCAGTCTGGAAGGCCTATACCGACGTACCTATTACGGGCTAATACTGGCTATGGGGGTGTCTCCCCCAACCAATTTATGATTAAACCAAAAAAGACGAAGGAGATTACGGCGCAGGGGAGGGAAAACCCAGTGCCGGCGACAAGCGTTGATTCACTCACGAGTCATGTGTCGTCGTTATCGAACAATCGTGAGCAAGCAACTTCTACGAGCTTTGGTGCCTTGGATTCCGTAGTCGAAAATGAAACAAGAGCACATCCAGCCGCAGGCAAAACAAATGATAAGACAGATGAAGCAGAACCCAGCCGGGGCTTTAAGCAACCCCAGCCTTTAAAAGCCAGTGGGGACTCTGACTCTGAATCATCAAATGAAAACAATATCACTATTGTTGCTAACTCAAAGAGACTGTCAGGGGCACAAAGAAGGAAACTGAATAAGTTGAACCGACAGAACCTATTACGGGATGAACCTGACAATTCTACCTCCAATACAAACATGGAGGCCGCTAAAAGAGTCAGGTTTCCCGAAGAACATAGCGCTGTGAAAGTGACTAAGAAGAAAAAGGGCTCGCCGTCTTCCAGTAATTCGGATAAGCCTAACGTAACCACACAAAAGGAGGTCTCTAGTCTGGGTCCTTCGATTGTGGGCGGTAAAGTTGACCCTATAACGCAGTTCAAGTCAACCAAATCATCCGTTAAGGATGAGGCTTTAACCAAAAAGACTCTACAGACACGGAAAAATCAATTGGCCATAAAGAAGGGTAAGAAGCCACCGTCTTATTCTAATATAGCTAAACAACATTTTCGAGACGATCTATGCTACGCCATAATTGATAGCAGTAGTGCATCTGGCAGAATCCCCGAAGACCAAAAGAGTAACTTCGAAGATTTGGTCTATACGAGGGTAGCGGAATACGTCCTCGAATCTAAGGATGAACCACCAATCGAAGTAATGAGTTGCAAGTTTGAGAGGGGTGTTTTGATGCTAAGGCTGGCATCACAACGCTGCGCTGGTGTCCTCGTAAAACTTGTGGATAGCTTCCCCTCACCTTGGGACGGCGCAAAGCTAAAATTGGTAAGGAAAAGCGACATTCCTGAACTCATAAAAACGACCCTATATGTTAAGGGATGTCCCAGTAAGTTCTCATCAGAGTACATACTCGACATCATTGGCAAACAGAATTCAAAACTTTCCGTGAGAAAGTGGGAAGTCTTCTATAGGAAAGTTGATACCGAGGGTACTCTCCTCGTGTTAGGCATAGACCCAGAATCCAAGAACAATCTTGCCATGGCGAAGGGCATGGCGTACTTCTTGATCTGGACAGTCTTTTTCAAAATTGGAAAGGTCCCGATTGGCAGGACAAATGAATCGAGTCCAAATATACTGTCTGAAGAGGCAAACACTGGTAATGAACGGATGGAGACAAGTGAGACACTGCCAAAAACTGATGTGGAAGTAGTCAATAACACCACCAGTTCACCAATAGTACCGCCACTTTTGCATGAAGTTCCCAGCAAAGGTGGTGATCAAAATAAAAAGAGCCACAAAACGATTCAAACCAATGAGGGAGCGACAAAAAATAACACCGCCTCCCAAAATTGTCGACTGGAAGATGGTGTAATAGGTAGTGAACGAAAGGAGGAGAATGACCCACTACCAAATAAAGAGGGGTGCCACCAGATAGGATAGACTCCCAAAAGAAACTTTTACTGGAAGGACAATGATTGAGGTCATCCAGATAAACCTCCACCGGAGCGAGACAGCATCCAACGCTCTGATGGACATCATAAATAAAGGCAGGGTTCATATTGCTTTGATCCAGGAACCATGGACAACTAGCAACAAGGTTACTGGATTAAACCATGTGAACTATAACCTTTTCTACGCTAACACAGGTACTCATTCAAGGACTTGTATTCTGTGCCATAAAAACTTATGTTTTATTTTCTCTCCAGAGTTGTCAACATCGGACGCAACGGTGCTGAGGCAAGGTAATGGAAATATGTACCTGGCGTCAATATATCTGCCATTCGCTGCTGGATGTGACGCTGGATGTGACGCCAACTCCCATCATATCGCTTGGGGTAGTACTAACACCAATAAAAGGGGACACGCCCTTATCGAATTTTTGAATACAAATGATCTCATAACTCTTAACATAGGAAACACTGCAACCTTTGTTAACAAAATTAGGGAAGAAGTATTAGATATAACGATATGTTCAGAAAATCTTATTGATGAGATTCATGAGTGGAGGGTTTCGGATGAACACTCATATTCAGACCACCGTTATATAAGGTTTAAAATTGCACGGCCACCGCCAAACCCCATAAGTTTCCGTAATAAGGCTAAGACCGACTGGACTAAATTCGGAAATCTACTTAGAAATCGATTGGGGCAGCCTACACGCGATTATCTATGTGCAGAAGACATTGATATCAATGTTAAAATCATTCGAAGATAGTTGCCCACTTCGAGAAAGGAAATCTGCCTTTGAGAAACCCTGGATGACAGGACAAATTCGCTCGATTGGCAAAGATGTCCGCAGACTTTACAACAGAGCTCGACGTAAAAAACTATCAGGATATTGGGACGACTACCACAGAAGACTCAAAGAATACAATAAAATCGTTAGATCGGCGAAACGTAACTCCTGGAGGCTGTTCTGTGAACAGGTAGACAGCGTTAACAGCATGTCTAAAATGAAAAAGTTCCTCTCAAAAACTCATGTCCAAACCGAAACACTGGTGGATGAAACGGGTAAAAGGATGAAAACTATAGAGGATACCGTAAGGTTCTTGATGAAAACTCATTTTCCGACTGGTAATGCTGGACCAACAGAGGAACAGTTACAGAATGAAAATGTATTGCATCAAGTACCTATTACGGATATAACAGATGGTATGGTTAAAGAAGCGATAAAAAGTTTCTCTACCTTTAAGGCTGCGGGACCGGATGGAATATTTCCAGCACTTCTGCAGAATGAGGTGGATCTGGTATCAACTCATCTGGCTGGAGTGTTCACTGCATGCCTAACCCATTCGTATACCCCAAAAGACTGGCAGGAATCAAGGGTGGTCTTCATACCAAAGCCTGGCAAGGCGAGTTACACGACCCCAAAGGCTTATCGACCCATTAGCCTTACTTCTTTCCTGTTAAAAACAATGGAGCGAATGATTGATGACATGGTCAAAGGTAAAATAGCGGATGACAGGCTAAAATTCAAACAACACGCCTATGTCAAAGGAAGATCAGTGGAAACAGCTCTGCATGAGGTAGTGCACCACATAGAAGAGTCCTTCAGTAAAGAAATGTATACACTTGCTGTTTGCATAGACATTGAGGGCGCATTTAACAATGTACAGACCGATACACTTATCCAGTCCTTAGACGAGTTTCAGGTTGACCAGACGCTGAAAAACTGGATCAACAATATGCTAAGGAATAGGTGGATTATTTGTGGGTCATATGACGTAAAAATTAGAGACAAGGTAAATCGTGGTATACCTCAGGGGGCATTTTATCGCCTCTTCTATGGGTTACGACGATACACAGTCTCCTAAAAGCCCTCACCAATGAAGGACTTAAACCAGTCTGTTATGCAGACGACGTTGTAATACTTGTAAGGGGCTTTCATCCAAATCTATTATGCAGAAGAGCTGAAGAGGCACTTAACATAGCATATAACTGGGCACAACCAAGGGGATTAAATGTTAACCCAGACAAAACAGAAATATGTCTATTTACAAGGAAAACGAAGATCCCACGTTTTACCCCGCCTCGATTCCTGAATAAGACAATTGCTATAACTAAAAAGATAAAATACTTGGGAGTAATCTTGGATCAGAAACTGTACTGGAAAGATCATCTTGAAGAAAGAGTTACAAAGGCACACAGATGTTGGTCGTTGTGCAGAAGAGCTATAGGTTTAAAATGGGGACTACGTCCAAATATGACTCACTGGCTTTACATGAGCGTGATTAGACCAATAATCACCTAAGCCTCTGTAGTGTGGTGGACATCAATGGACAAGAAGTGCAACGTAATACCCTCACAGCAAGACGTCTACAAGTGATGGGTGAATGGATAAATCGAGACCACAAGTCGTACCATCAGAAGATTTTAGAATATCTAGTTGGTCACATTCAAACGCCAGAAATCTCGGACCGCATTCCTGAAGTGCGGCTTACAGCTACCTGTGATACGTTTGTGCCAGACAGACGCTCCTGGGAAAATGGAACTTTGGCCCATGTGCCAGTGGGAACCAGCTGCTACACGGATGGGTCCAAGCGAGGAGGAAGGACGGGTCTGGGACTTTTTATTGATGAACCAGAAGTCGAACTTCACTTCCGCCTCCCTGACCATAACACGGTATTTCAAGCAGAAGTTCGAGCAATCACGGAGTGTGTGAACTGGCTCAGTAACACGACAAAGCCTAAATATGCCAACATCTTCACAGATAGCCAAATGGCGATTCAAGAACTGTGTTGGACTGTAAAAGAACGATAAATGATTACTCAGCCCATGGTCAATTGCGTATTTGCTGGGTACCAGGACACAACGGAGTGATTGGAAATGAACGGGCAAACAACTTGGCTTCAAAGGGCAGAGAACTTCGAGTAATAAACTTGAAAAATTGGAAACCTTTCGAAGCCACGAAAAATGAGTTGAAGCACTGGGCAGTGATGGCTCATAAAACTGTGTGGAATAGCGCAACAGTAGTAGCAACTGCAAAGATACTGTGGGGTGACCCAAATGAAAAGAAAACAAGAAGTCTTCTGAAACTAAACAAGATCGATATTAGTAAGATGATGAGTGTTCTAACCGGACACTCAAGCTTACAAGCACATCTTCATCGCATAGGACTAGCAGGAAACGACGAATGCAGGGCATGCAGAGAAAACATCGAAACGATGGAACATTTTCTGTGTCACTGCCCGGCTTTCACACATGCAAGATCCCAACATTTCGGGTCCGACATATTACCAGACTTGACTCATCTCAGAGAATATGACTGGAAGATACTGAGCAAATTCGTGTCTAGTACCGATTTTCTGTAACTCGTGAAAAAGATCATAAATAAGGAGCGCACAACAGGCCGAACCACTGGCTTAAGTGTATGTCCATGGACATGAGACGTTTAAACGTCTCCTCTCTTCAACCTAGCCTAACCTAACATGTTTGACAGTAACATGTTACACGAAAACCGCTGCGTTGCCAAAAATAAAATTTCAAAAAAAAAAATTAAAAAGTGACGCAAATCGAATCGACGCAAATAGGATCGACGCAAAACGGGGCTCTATATCAATAGTCGTAGAAATCGATGGTTTTTGATGTATTCGACAAAAAGATTCCTTATAAAAAATTACAATGCACTTCAATAGCAACCCAGTGGTTTTTATATACATTGTACAAGGTGGCGCAAAAGTAATCCTCCTATCAGAAAATGCTATAAATTTTGCGATTGGCCCCTAATGTCAGTTCTGTTTTGACATTTGTGTAGTAAACACATGCGAAATACACGCTAATAAACAATTTTACGCTACACTGCTTCAGAACGCGGAATATTGCTGACTATTTATTTGACCAATAATCGGTCGGTGACTTTGGCACAGATTTCCTGGCCGTCCAACGCCTACTGGTGAAACACTGCGACGTTTAGCCGCTCGCCTCGAAGAGACTGGCACAACACGAGATGCTGCCAGGCGTGGCAGACCCCGGAGTAGCCATTCTGCAGAGAATATTGCTGCTGTAGCCGAGGATGTCATGGAAGCGCCGTCGACAACGACCAGACGACGTGCCACGCAAATGGGTATCAGTCGACGGTCTCTACAGCGAATTTTGGTACAAGATTTGAAGATGTTTCCGTACAAAGTCCAGACGGTGCTTCAGCTGTTAGCTGCTGACCGCCAATCGCGTCTAACATAACATCGAAAGGTTACTTTTGCGCCACCTGTTATTTATCCACAAAGTTTGCTGAAAAAAGTTTTGAGACGACGCAGCGTCTTACCTACACCTCCATGAGCACAAAGAGGATGGTCGTGAGCACGTTTTATGGGTTCAGCGGTTAAAGCGGATGGAACCCAAAGTTTCCAAGACATCTTGAATAACATCACCCGTTGCATGTTCGACACGTTTGTAAATAAACCCATCATCGATTTTAATATCAGGGAGACCGTAGTTTGTCCATTAAAGATAATCATTCTGGCAACCCTGCTTGTGTCAAGTTGTGTTATTTGGTGCTCCGTCAATATAAAATTTTTATTTAATTAATTTTATGTGGTAACTCGATTTTTGGTCTAAATTTTGTTCAGATACGTATATAAGTATTATTAAGTTGTGTACTTATTGGTATCATTTTATTTTGGTTTGTTCCTAAATTTTGCGGAATTTTTGTTTCTGTAGGAGGAATTTTGTTTCTGTAGGAGGAAGACAGAATTGGTTCTCTTTACTAGGATGAATAATGTCCCACATGTGGACCCTCCACCTCGGATAAATGGAACAGATCTAATCTTTTCTGAAAGTGCAAAATTTTTAGGAATAATTCTAGATAGGAAAATGTTATTTAGACTTAACGTATTGGAACGTGTAAGGAAGGCCAACGTCGCCTTATATTCCTGCAAAAAGGCTGTAGGGTCGCGGTGGGGACTCTCTCCTAAAATCGTCCACTGGATATATATAGCAGTAGTTCGTCCAATACTGTTATACGGTATTGTGGTATGGTGGACGGCTACTGACAAACTAACCATCACCAACCTACTAACAAAGGTTCAGAGAACTGCCTGCCTGAGCATAAGCGGAGCCTTAAGGACTACAGCGACCGAGTCTCTACAAGCCCTACTTCATATACTGCCGATTAATATTGTGGCGAGAGAAGTTGCAACCAAAGCGGCAATAAGATTAAACTGCCTATTAATGTGGAGGTACAAGAACTATGGTCACATGAGGATATCAAAGTGTAGTGCTATGGTAACCGACCGAGCGGACTATATACCAACTGTGTACACCTTCGAGAGAAATTACATCACTATGATTCCCGCCAGAGATGAATGGGTCGGCAGAATTCCAGGTAATAGAAACCATCTCCACTTTTACACGGATGGTTCGAAGCTTGATGAAAAGGTTGGCTTCGGAGTACACTGTGAAGAACTTAGTCTGGATATAGCTCACAGACTACCAGATACCTGCAGTGTCTATCAAGCCGAAATAATGGCAATATGGGAAGTCGCCAAGTGGCTGAGTCGCAACATAGTAACCAACACTGTCGTTGTCATCTACTCGGACAGCCAGGCTGCCATCAATTCTCTGGAGGCAACATCCCTAAATTCACAAACAACCCTCGACTGCCGCAGATCTCTTAACGAGATGGCTGAGCAGTTTAATATACACCTCATATGGGTGCCTGGGCATAGGGATATCCCGGGGAACTGCAAAGCCGATGAACTTGCTAGGAAAGGGACGACATTACAAATTCTCGAAGAATTTGCATATATTGGTGCGCCATTATCCACGTGCAAGCTTTGGCTTAGGCAATCAGGCAGTCCAACGAAAGATGGACAGAAATCGGCACCTGCAGGGAAGCTAGACAAATCTGGCCAAGGTATGACCTGAGAAGGTCAAAATATCTCCTCGCACTAGAGAGGAAACGATTGTCTACGTTAGTACAGGTTCTGACGGGACACCGCTTGATCGGCGAACGCGCCAAAAGATTGGGTATTGACTCCAATGACTTCTGCCGAAGCTGTGGAGATGAGGAAGAAGTGGAGAGCATTGAGCACTTGCTTTCCGACTGTCCCGCTTTGAGTAAACGACGACTGGACATACTGGGGTCGGCCTTTTTAGGCAGCCTAACAGATCTTTCCAGTATTGATATTCGTACTATCGATAAATTTATATATCAAACAGGTTGGTTTCGATGAGGGGCATTTCAGCCCGTGGTAACACTAGGGACCTAAACTGGTCTATGTGAGCTTGTAAAAAAATACGGCTGCCACCCTAACCTAAAACATAAAAGGGGCTTTTAACAACATTCACCCAGATGCAGTAATTGCAGCACTGTCACATCTAAAAGTTAACTCTAGTTTAATTATACTAATTCAAAGTCTGCTCAACAGAAGACGCATAACAGCATGTCTTGAGTCCACAACTCTAACAAGGTTTGTAAACAGAGGGACCCCACAAGGAGGAGTACTGTCTCCACTAATTTGGAACCTAGCGGTGAATGAAATCCTGCTAGATCTAGAACGTTGTGGCTGCAATGTCGTGGCATATGCGGACGACGTTGCAATCGCAGTGAGTGGCAAATTCGAAAACGTCCACCTCGGATAAATGGAACAGATCTTGTCTTTTCTGAAAGTGCAAAATTTGTAGGAATAATTCTAGATAGAAAACTGTTATTTAGACTTAACGTGTTGGAACGTGTAAGGATGGGAAGTCGCCAAGTGGCTGAGTCGGAACATAGTAACCAACACTGGCGTTGTCATTTACTCGGACAGCCAGGCTGCCATCAATTCTCTGGAGGCCACATCCCTAAATTCACAAATAGCCCTCGACTGCCGCAGATATCTTAACGAGATGGCTGAGCAGTTTAATATACACCTCATATGGGTGCCTGGGCATAGGGATATCCCAGGGAACTGCAAAGCCGATGAACTTGCTACGAAAGGGACGACTTTACAAATTCTCGAAGAATTTGCATATATTGGTGCGCCACTACCCACGTGCAAGCTTTGGCTTAGGCAAGAGGCAAACAGGCAGTCCAACGAAAGATGGACACAAATCGGCACCTGTAGGGTAGCTTGACAAATCTGACCAAGGTAGGCAGCCTAACAGATCTTTCCAGTACCAATATTCGTGCCATCGATACATTTGTATATCAAACAGGTTGGATTCGATGAAGAGCATTTTAGCCCGTGGTACCACTAGGGACCTAAACTGGTCTATGTGAGCTGAAGGAAAAAAAACGGCTGCCACCCTAACCTAAACCTAATGAAAATATTGCTGCCGTTCAGGCAAGTGTTGCTGAAGACCACAATTTGTCGATGCTAAGACGGTCTCAGCAATTGGGACTGTCTCAAACCACAACCTGGCGGATTTTGAGAAAGGATTTGGGTTTGCATCCGTATAAAATTGTTCTCACGCAAGAACTGAAGCCATTGGACCACCGAAAACGTCGGTGGTTCAATGGCTTTATTTTGCCTTGGAACAACTTGAAAACGATAACGATTTTTTGAAGAAAATCATCTTCTCCGATGAGGCTCACTTTCATCTGAGTGGTGCGGTAAATAAACAAAACTGTCGATTCTGGTGCGAAGAAAATCCACATTATTCATGAAAACCCATTACATTCACCTAAATTGACAGTTTGGTGTGGTTTTTGGTCAGGTGGAATCATCGGTCCGTACTTTTTTCGAAATGAAGCTGGTAACACCGTTACTGTCAATGGAGAGCGGTATAGATCGATGATAACCAAATTTGTATGGCCGAAATTTATCTTGGAAGAAGTTGATCAAGACGGGGCTACGTGCCACACAGCAAATGAAACAATCGAATTGTTACGAGAAAATTTGGATATTCGATTATTTCAAGAAATTGTGCTATTGAATGGCCTCCAAGAAGTTGTGATTTAACACCATTAGACTATTTCATTGTAGTCATTGGAGTCTTTCGAAATAAACCAGACTCTCTTCAAGCTTTACAAGTCAATATTGAACGTGCCATTCATGACATACGACATGATTGAGTGGAAAAAGTGCTCGAAAATTGGGTTCATCGAATTCGTTCCTGCAGAAGAGGTCGTGGAGGCCATTTGAATGACGTTTTATTTAGAACTTAATTGTATCGATTGTACTTCACATTAAATAAAAAAATTTTGAATTTCCTTAAAAATAAGTCTGTTTTTTTCAAAGAAATCATATCACTCTTATTGCGTTAAAATCACCACATATGAAAACGTTTGATTTCCCCTCTAAAAAAGGGAGTAATTTATATATTTCTTTTTGTAAGACATTTGATTTAACCGAGCTAGGGAATTACACCGACACTAGTGTTGATTGGAACACCGATATTTTGTCTCACATATTAAAATATTCAGATTTGTAGTACACTGCAGCTTTTTAATTGTAATATTTTCTTAAAACAACACCTCCGTAGTTGTCATGCCTTTTTTAACAATAACAATGTAATTATTAATTTTTGATTGTATATAAATATCTTCATAGTTGAAGATTTCACTTAGAAAGCATATGTCAATATTCCATTTGTTTAAGTAGAAATCTAGTATGCTTTTGTTTTTGGGTAAAATTTGAATATTATGTTGGAGAACTGTTTACTGTTTACTGGCACTGATTTAATAGCTTTTTGAAATTGGTTAAGGATGTTTAGACCTTCAGAACAATTGAATGATTTTAGCACATTTGACATTTGGATTGTAAACATGTTCATCATATTTTCGAATTCCGAAACATTATGACGATTTTGATAGACAAAGATTGGTTTTGACTGATTGATTTGATTAGATTGACCGGACTAGCTATAGTTAGATCTCTTTTAGTTGGGATTTTAGCGATTTTGTTATATTTAACTTTGGTAATGGTTCTGTTTATCTTTTCAGTAAAGGTTTTGTTATTAATCTTGGGTTATTTATTCAAGACCGGAAACTGATTTTGATATTCATCTTCACCGAGAATTTCGTAATAATTTGTATTATGGAATGTTTGGGCACATTCTTTTCTAGATTTGTTAGATAACGCCATAATTTTCCTTATTGATTTTTCAGATTTCCATTTTTCACAAACATCGGAGTCATTAGCCGAGTGAGGTGCACAGAATGCACCTAGGAGAATTGCAAGGTGTTGCACATTTGTAGTTAAGCATTGTTGACATTTTCTTCTTTACAGTTATTATCACAGATTATAATTGACCCGCAAAATAAGCATCTATTTTGGGTTCTCAGATGCGAACCCAAGCAAAAAACAAAAATGTATTGGTATGAGAGTTTTAGTATGTTGATTTTTTTTTTTATATTTATTTTCAATATCGTTTATACAATTTTGAATATAACGCCTCTGCGCCTGGTAGGCTTTTTAGAGGCTAATTGACAACTATATTATAATGCTTAATAAATATCATATTTATATTCCATGAATAACAATATTTAGAAGAAAAATTGTCATATTAGAAGTGTTTCTATATTTTGCAAAAGATGGTGTTTTAGTTCGTGCTTGAAAGTTGAAATAATAGTAATATTTTTTAAATAAGAAGGTAATTTGTTAAATTCTATTGGCCCAGCATAGCCAATACGCTGTTTGGTTAATTCTAATCGGCATCTTAAAACTTCAATGTTATCAGCTTGCCTTGTATTTCTTCCCGTTCTTGTGATATTCCGATTAAATAGCATCGTTTCAGAACCATATCCTCGTATAGTCTTAAACATATACGTCAAAATTTGTTGTCCATATAGACCCAGAACTGGTAAAACATGGGTTGCTTTGTATTTATATATATCAAGTGAGTGGTAACGCATAGGAAAGTTATATAAAATTTTTAAAGCCTTGTTTTGTGCTGATTGCAAAGAACTAAGAGAGCTGTTTCTTCTACATCCATATATGATGGGCAGGTATGTCAAATGAGAATGCACGAGAGATTGGTATATCATCATTTTTATAAATTAATTTTTTGTTTTATTTTTTCATTTCAATTTTGACTTTATTATATATAATAATAATAATGGACCCGCGAAGCCGCTGAAGCTTGTCTGCAGGAAGAAATTACATTCAGATTTGTATAGGTATAAATATTGATAGGAACGTTTTTAGTTTAAAACAAGTAAAAGCGTTAAGTTCGGCCATGCCGAATCTTATATACCCTTCACCATGGATAGCATGAAAACTCAAACCTACAAAATAACTCAAACCTAAATAAAATAACACCGAAAACACAAAGAAAATATAGTAGATGAGAACAGTAGGAATAACAACAAGTTAGATGATATATATGGGAGCTATATCTAAATATGGACCCATATCGCCCATTTGCAATCCCAAACAACCTGTAACTATAAAGGTAAAGGTGCCAGAAAAACAATTGATTTGCAACACCTGCATATAAATATTTACAACAATTCACCTTTGCCTAACAATCTGTCATTGTCCGTATATTTGCAGCACTTTAGCAGGGTTGATAACGTTTGCCGATCTGGTAATCGTCTATACTCAGCTTAAGAAGTATTTGTACCAAATTTGATCAATCTTGCTTTATTATTGCGGACTGTAGCGTGATTACCACAGACGGACGGACATGGCTAAATCGTCTTAGAATTTTACGACGATTAAGAATATATATACTTTATGGGGTCTCAGATCAACATTTAGAGGTGTTACAAACGGAGTGACAAAATGAATATACCCCCATCCTATGGTGGAGGGTATAATTAATATTACATACATTCATTGCGATTCAATAAGAAAATTTTTTATACAGTTTTTTCTTTTTAAGTTGTTACTTATATCTAGGACATTGATTGCTAATGTATTTACAAATTTTGACAGTTGAGCTGATATTGTGCTTTTCCCATACATATTTCTGTGAGCTGGTTCTTTATAACGTCCTTCGGCATTCCTTCGAGTGTTTTACTGGTGGTCGATCTTTTCCAGAAACCTAGTTGGTAAAGACTTCTTACGTTCATGAATTGATGTTCTTTCATGAATTTACGCATGTTTTGTTCAGTTGATGAGTTAGTATTTGTTGTTTGGTTATTGGTGTTGTTGTTATAATTACTGATTAGGATATTATTATTGACTATGTTATGATTATTTTGGGCAATTATGTTGTGTTTGTCTTTATTTTTCATTAATATTTTTATTAATCTGTTTTGTGTGTTTTGTAGCAGGTTGCGTTTCCCCGTTATTCCATGTCTTAAATATGACTCTGATAGTGAGAAGTATGCTTGTTTGAGAACACGAAATGGGGAGCAATTACTTAAATGAAAGAGGACATATGCTGTTTTTTGTAGTTAGTTTCTTCTGGAGTGAGGATATATGTAAAAAAAAATCGTTGCTGATCATTCGCAGTGAACGGACGTGTTTATCACATAGCGGATAGTTACCAGTACCTATTACGCAATAGCAAAAATCTGTACAAAGTCTGTAAGGCCTACATCGTAGTACCTATTACGGTCTAATACAGACAAAATTAAAATAAATTCTCTTGACGGGGATGCCTTCGTGTTCCGATGGAGCGCGGTTCCCCAATCGTCCGACTGTCCGTCCGTTGGTCTTGGCCAAAGCCGACCACACCAAAAATGGTGAAAATCTCCCCCAAGTACTCACAACAGGTGGTGCGGTGAGGGGAAAACGTCATGTCCGACCGTCAAAACGGAAGCACAATGAGCATCGTGTAGCGCTCAGAGTTTTGACGAAGTTGGAGGCTGTTGAGGTTTCGGCTCTTACCGAAAAACAAAAAGAGTCACTTACCTGGGCTAAAGGCGTCATAGATGCTTCTAAGGCCAATGAGTCGGCTGAAAGCGCCACAAATTCAGCTGTGTTAACGGCTAATAAAGTAAAACGAATCAGATCACCTGATGAACCCCTGCCTTCGAAAAAGGCAAGAGGCCCTAATGTCACCATCAACAGGACACTCACCAAGCCCTTCAATGAAGTGGCGAAGGAGAGTCTAGTGATGGCTGTTATAGACAGAAGTAGTGAGGATGGATCCATCCTCAAGGACAAATGGAGTCATGTACAATCAGCCATTATGTCTCATTACCTCGATGTCCGTAGAGAAATGCCGGGCAAACCACCAATCTGCAACGATGCAGGATGGCATCAGGGGAGAGTAAAGCTCTTATATTTCGGTGATGCCAGATCAGTAGACCTTTATAAGGCTGCTCTGAGTCGAGCGGGTGAGGTGTGGCCGGGTGCCCAGTTGGATGTTGTCGAAAAAAACAACATCCCTAGTCACCCTAGAGCCATCACCTGGGTTACAGAAGAGCCCTCCAACCCGGCTGACATCTTAGAAATAATAAAAGATTCCAATCCTGGTCTGCCGGCTCATAATTGGAGAATCAGCAAGGTGGGTGAGGCGGATGGTAAAAAGCGGCAGGTCAATCTTATCCTAAACGCTGAATCCACCTCCCATATACAAAGTGCGAGTGCAACCCTACAATATGGCTTCGAGACTATAATCTTGAAGATATACAAGCAGGATATAGCTCCCACTGCAGAAGGTGAGTCGTCCACCGTGGCACTTTCTGTAAGTGCGGAGGTAGCCACGCCTATTATTTCTGGTGACTCCAACTCTAACAGAAGATCTGTAACGTCCTACTCTGAGGACGAAAGCTCTACTTCTGACACAGAGGGGCTGAGGGGAGTCTCCGGACTCTTTGACGCATCTGGCGGGGACATGCTTCTCGACGATACGGACGAAGAGTTCGATAACACCCTTGTTGGGGTGGATGTTAATCTGTCAATTACCAATGATGGTAAGAATTCTACAGATTAACCTCCATCACGCTAAAGCAGCCTCAGCGGCTCTATTGCTGCGCCTGTCCACAGGCGCAGTAGACATCGTCCTGATACAGGAGCCCTACGTAGTGGGAGGAAGGGTGTGCGGTATTAGGACACCCAACTTTAAACTGCTTGTGGCCAACTGTGAAGGCACTCCAAGAACCTGCATTTTGGCCAGGAAAGATCTAAGTATCTTTCTCCTGACTAATTTAAGTGGTAAAGACCAAACAGCTGCTAGCCTGGAGATCGGTAATCGCATATATTGGGTGGTCTCCAGCTACTTGCCTTATGAATCTGTAGTACCGACTGCTCTATTCAGGGAAGTAGTAGAAGAAGCAACGTCTGACGAGCTCGAGCTGATTATTGGCGCAGACACGAACGCTCATCATACTATCTGGGGTAGTACGGATATAAACAATAGGGGTGATTCGCTTCTTGACTTTATTCTAACTACCAATCTTAGTATTTGTAACATAGGTAATAAACCGACCTTCACAATTAAAGACAGACAAGAGGTACTCGACGTAACGTTTGCTACTGACCGGCTGTCAGACAAAATTATTGGGTGGAATGTACTGGACGACCACTCATTCTCAGATCATCATTATATTGAGTTCAAACTCGCGGAAAAAGCGCCTAAACCCGCCGTCCACAGAAATGTAAGGAAGACAAAGTGGCATCTGTATAAGAAGAATTTCAAGAAAGTCCTCAACTCTAAACTTCCGTACGAACCGAATGACAAAGCCGGTTTGGATAATCTGGTCGATCATATCACCATATCATTCAATAGATCCCTTGAAGAAGCCTGTCCAAAAACAAGGTACAAGGGTAAAACTAAACCCCAATGGTGGACTTCTGAGCTAACGGCTATGAAAAAGACCTGCAACAAGCTATTCAATAAGGCTAAATCTACTGGGGTCGCTAATGATTGGGATGCCTATAAAGAGCAACTCAAGATCTATAAGAAGGAGCTTAGAAAGGCGCAAAGGCGCTCTTGGTATACCTTCTGTGGTGAAGTGGAAAAGGTCTCCGACGCCGCTAGGCTGAGGAAGATATTATCTGCTTCACCCTGTACAGTGGGATATTTACAGGATGAGGCAAATAACTGGACCAAAAACAGCGAGCAGTCGCTCAATGTACTGCTCGACACACATTTCCCGGGGAACTCTATAACAGAACCCGAGGATCAGCAGGACCAACAAGAGTGCGAGTGGACTGCGAGCGTCGCTAGCTTCTTGACTGAGAGATCCAGAATAAGCTGGGCTATTAACAGCTTTGAGCCCTTCAAGTCACCTGGACCAGATGGCATCACTCCAGCAGAAATGCAGAAAATGTTAAAGTACATTATCCCCTGGCTGGAGAAAATTTATGTAGGCTGTATCAGGCTTTCATACGTCCCGAATCGATGGAGGGATACCAAAGTGGTATTCATACCTAAAGCGGGAAAGATATCACACACTAGGCCAAAAGACTTCAGACCAATTAGCCTATCCTCGTTCTTATTGAAAGGTCTGGAAAGACTTTTAGATCATTTCATTAGGGAAAACCTGGATACAAAACTCCTGTCGGGGAACCAACATGCTTACAACAAGGGCAAGTCTACTGAATCAGCCCTGCACGAACTTGTGAGCACTATCGAATCGTCCCTGCATTTCACGGAATTCACCATGGTGGCATTTCTTGACATAGAAGGGGCTTTTAACAACATTCATTCCGATGCGGTAATTGCGGCACTCTCACATCTAAAAGTTAACACTAGTTTGATTAGACTAATTCAAAGTCTGCTCACCAGAAGACGCATAACAGCATGTCTAGGGTCCACAACTCTAACAAGGTATGTAAACAGAGGGACCCCGCAAGGAGGAGTATTGTCTCCACTAATTTGGAACCTAGCGGTGAATGAAATCCTGCTAGATCTAGAACGTTGTGGCTGCAAGGTCGTGGCATATGCGGACGACGCATATGCCACGACCTTTACTAGGATGAATAATGTCCCACATGTGGACCCTCCACCTCGGATAAATGGAACAGATCTAGTCTTTTCTGAAAGTGCAAAATTTTTAGGAATAATTCTAGATAGGAAAATGTTATTTAGACTTAACGTATTGGAACGTGTAAGGAAGGCCAACGTCGCCTTATATTCCTGCAAAAAGGCTGTAGGGTCGCGGTGGGGACTCTCTCCTAAAATCGTCCACTGGATATATATAGCAGTAGTTCGTCCAATACTGTTATACGGTATTGTGGTATGGTGGACGGCAACTGACAAACTAACCATTACCAACCTACTAACAAAGGTTCAGAGGACTGCCTGCCTGAGCATAAGCGGAGCCTTAAGGACTACAGCGACCGAGTCTCTACAAGCCCTACTCCATATACTGCCGATTAATATTGTGGCGAGAGAAGTTGCAACCAAAGCGGCAATAAGATTAAACTGCCTATCAATGTGGAGGTACAAGAACTATGGTCACATGAGGATATCAAAGTGTAGTGCTATGGTAACCGACCGAGTGGACTATATACCAACAGTGTACACCTTCGAGAGAAATTACATCACTATGATTCCCGCCAGAGATGAATGGTTCGGCAGAATACCAGGTAATATAAACCATCTCCACTTTTACACGGATGGTTCGAAGCTTGATGAAAAGGTTGGCTTCGGAGTACACTGTGAAGAACTTAGTCTGGATATAGCTCACAGACTACCAGATACCTGCAGTGTCTATCAAGCCGAAATAATGGCAATATGGGAAGTCGCCAAGTGGCTGAGTCGCAACATAGTAACCAACAATGGCGTTGTCATTTACTCGGACAGCCAGGCTGCCATCAATTCTCTGGAGGCAACATCCCTAAATTCACAAACAGCCCTCGACTGCCGCAGATCTCTTAACGAGATGGCTGAGCAGTTTAATATACACCTCATATGGGTGCCTGGGCATAGGGATATCCCGGGGAACTGCAAAGCCGATGAACTTGCTAGGAAAGGGACGACATTACAAATTCTCGAAGAATTTGCATATATTGGTGCGCCACTATCCACGTGCAAGCTTTGGCTTAGGCAAGAGGCAATCAGGCAGTCCAACGATAGATGCACAGAAATCGGCACCTGCAGGGTAGCTAGACAAATCTGGCCAAGGTATGACCTGAGAAGGTCAAAATATCTCCTCGCACTAGAGAGGAAACGATTGTCTACGTTAGTACAGGTTCTGACGGGACACTGCTTGATCGGCGAACACGCCAAAAGATTGGGTATTGACTCCAATGACTTCTGCCGAAGCTGTGGAGATGAGGAAGAAGTGGAGAGCATTGAGCACTTGCTTTGCGACTGTCCCGCTTTGAGTAAACGACGACTGGATATACTGGGGTCGGCCTTTTTAGGCAGCCTAACAGATCTTTCCAGTATTGATATTCGTACTATCGATAAATTTATATATCAAACAGGTTGGTTTCGATGAGGGGCATTTCAGCCCGTGGTAACACTAGGGACCTAAACTGGTCTATGTGAGCTTGTAAAAAAATACGGCTGCCACCCTAACCTAAACCTAAACCTAACCTGAGGATATATGTATTTTCCATTTAAAATTGTGATCGACTTGCACTCCAAGGTATTTATATTCGTTGACGAGTTCTATTTCTGTTTCGCATTTGTCGTTTATGTTGTTGAAATTATTCGATGAGTTGTGTAGGCATTCGTTTTCATGGAAAATTAATTTTACGTTTGAGTATCTAAGATGTGGTGGTTTAATGTGCATCACCTTGGTTTTGGTGGCGTTAATGACTAAGCCATTATCATGACACCATCTAGTAAGGGTATTGGCAAAGATGTCCGCAGACTTTACAATAGAGCTCGACGTAAAAAACAATCAGTATATTGGGACGACTACCACAGAAGACTCAAAGAATACAATAAAATCGTTAGATCGGCGAAACGTAACTCCTGGAGGCTTTTCTGTGAACAGGTAGACAGCGTTAACTGCATGTCTAAAATGAAAAAGTTCCTCTCAAAAACTCATGTCCAAACCGAAACACTGGTGGATGAAACGGGTAAAAGGATGGAAACTATAGAGGATACCGTAAGGCTCTTGATGAAAACTCATTTTCCGACTGGTAATGCTGGACCAACAGAGGAACAGTTACAGAATGAAAATGTATTGCATCAAGTACCTATTACGGATATAACAGATGGTATGGTTAAAGAAGCGATAAAAAGTTTCTCTCCCTTTAAGGCTGCGGGACCGGATGGAATATTTCCAGCACTTCTGCAGAATGAGGTGGATCTGGTATCAACTCATCTGGCTGGAGTGTTCACTACATGCCTAACCCATTCGTATACCCCAAAAAACTGGCAGGAATCAAGGGTGGTCTTTATACCAAAGCCTGGAAAGGCGAGTTACACGACCCCAAAGGCTTATCGACCCATTAGCCTTACTTCTTTCCTGTTAAAAACAATGGAGCGAATAATTGATGACATGGTCAAAGGTAAAATAGCGGATGACAGGCTAAAATTCAAACAACACGCCTATGTCAAAGGAAGATCAGTGGAAACAGCTCTGCATGAGGTAGTGCACCACATAGAAGAGTCCTTCAGTAAAGAAATGTATACACTTGCTGTTTGCATAGACATTGAGGGCGCATTTAACAATGTACAGACCGATACACTTATCCAGTCCTTAGACGAGTTTCAGGTTGACCGGGCGCTGAAAAACTGGATCAACTATATGCTAAGGAATAGGTGGATTATTTGTGGGTCATATGACGTAAAAATTAGAGACAAGGTAAATCGTGGTATACCTCAGGGGGGCATTTTATCGCCTCTTCTATGGGTTACGACGATACACAGTCTCCTAAAAGCCCTCACCAATGAAGGACTTAAACCAGTCTGTTATGCAGACGACGTTGTAATACTTCTAAGGGGCTTTCATCCAAATCTATTATGCAGAAGAGCTGCAGAGGCAATTAACATAGCATATAACTGGGCACAACCAAGGGGATTAAATGTTAACCAGACAAAACAGAAATATGTCTATTTACAAGGAAAACGAAGATCCCAGGTTTTACCCCGCCTCGATTCCTGAATAAGACAATTGCTATAACTAAAAAGGTAAAATACTTGGGAGTAATCTTGGATCAGAAACTGTACTGGAAAGATCATCTTGAAGAAAGAGTTACAAAGGCACACAGATGTTGGTCGTTGTGCAGAAGAGCTATAGGTTTAAAATGGGGACTACGTCCAAATATGACTCACTGGCTTTACATGAGCGTGATTAGACCAATAATCACCTACGCCTCTGTAGTGTGGTGGACATCAATGGACAAGAAGTGCAACGTAATACCTTTGCAAAAAATTCAACGTATGTGCTGTCTAGGCATAAGCGGGGCATTTAGAACTGCACCAACAAAAGCGTTGGAGACTATACTGCACATCCAACCAATAGACATCCGTATAAAGTGATGGGTGAATGGATAAATCGAGTGATGGGTGAATGGATAAATCGAGACCACAAGTCGTACCATCAGAAGATTTTAGAATATCTAGTTGGTCACATTCAAACGCCAGAAATCTCGGACCGCATTCCTGAAGTGCGGCTTACAGCTAACTGTGATACGTTTGTGCCCGACAGACGCTCCTGGGAAAATGGAACTTTGGCCCATGTGCCAGTGGGAACCAGCTGCTACACGGATGGGTCCAAGCGAGGAGGAAGGACGGGTCTGGGACTTTTTATTGATGAACCAGAAGTCGAACTTCACTTCCGCCTCCCTGACCATAACACGGTATTTCAAGCAGAAGTTCGAGCAATCACGGAGTGTGTGAACTGGCTCAGTAACACGACAAAGCCTAAATATGCCAACATCTTCACAGATAGCCAAATGGCGATTAAAGCAATAACATCGGAAAGGGTCAAATCCAGAACTGTGTTGGACTGTAAAAGAACGATAAATGATTACTCAGCCCATGGTCAATTGCGTATTTGCTGGGTACCAGGACACAACGGAGTGATTGGAAATGAACGGGCAAACAACTTGGCTTCAAAGGGCAGAGAACTTCGAGTAATAAACTTGAAAAATTGGAAACCTTTCGAAGTCACGATAAATGAGTTGAAGCACTGGGCAGTGATGGCTCATAAAACTATGTGGAATAGCGCAACAGTAGGAGCAACTGCAAAGATACTGTGGGGTGACCCAAATGAAAAGAAAACAAGAAGTCTTCTGAAACTAAACAAGATCGATATTAGTAAGATGATGAGTGTTCTAACGGGACACTCAAGCTTACAAGCACATCTTCATCGCATAGGACTAGCAGGAAACGACGAATGCAGGGCATGCAGAGAAAACATCGAAACGATGGAACATTTTCTGTGTCACTGCCCGGCTTTCACACATGCAAGATCCCAACATTTCGGGTCCGACATATTACCAGACTTGACTCATCTCAGAGAATATGACTGGAAGATACTGAGAAAATTCGTGTCTAGTACCGATTTTCTGTAACTCGTGAGGTATAAAAAGATCATAAATAAGGAGCGCACAACAGGCCGAACCACTGGCTTAAGTGTATGTCCATGGACATGAGACGTTTAAACGTCTCCTCTCTTCAACCTAACCTAAGGGTATTGAGCTCACTTTGTAGAATTTCAGTGGCGGTAATTACATCTTTGTGCGTTACGATAATAGCAGTATCATGCGCATAGGCAAAAGCTGTACTTTTTTTAAGAATATTTATTAAGTCGTTCGCATAAATTATGTAAAGTATTGGCGCTAGTTTTGATCCTTGTGGTACCCCATATTCGACTGGTATTTCGTTACTTTCATATTTTTCTATTTTCACGCGATATGTTCTGAATTTAAGGTAATTTATAAACCATTTCAAGCAATTTCCACGGATTCCGTTTCTTTCAAGAACTTCTATAATTTTTGTATGGGACAAAGTATCAAAAGCTTTGCTGAAATCAACGTACAAAACAAGGTTGTTCAGATTTTGGTTTAGGTTTTTATTTACGTATTCAGTAAAATTGCACAGCAGTTTATTAATGTTTTTACCTTTCTGGAAGCCATATTGATTTTTATTAATCACATTGTATTTGTTTAAGAAGCCATTCACCCCTCTCGAAATAATTTCCTCCAGAACCTTCTCAATTATAGGCAGAATCGATATAGGTCTGTAATTGTTGTAGTTATTCTTCTCACCATTCTTGTATATAGGTCTAATTAATGATGTTTTAGGGATTTTCGGAATAGTAGCTTCATCCATACTCATATTAATAAAATTTGTTATAACTGGAGTTAGTAGTTGTGTGAGATGCCTATAAATCAAACACGGCTTGTTCCTTTAAGAGGTAGATAAGAACTAAAAGCTTTTATTTCATTTCATTCGTACAAAGGATAGACAAGTATGTAAATGTCATCTGACATATTACACATCTTCCCTTTTAAGTAAATGTTATATAAACGTTAGATATTTAGTTATATATTTAAGAACTCACAATTTAAGTTATGAGAGTATTTAAAGATCATAATTTAAATACATTATAGTTCATTATACATATGCAGTTATAATTCAAAATACACTACTCAGAATCAATTATTCAAATTCGTCCAGAATGTATGAGTCATATCTGACAGGGGGTCTGATCAACCGTCCGCTTCTCGATCGTATATCAGCTTCTGTTCTGTTCAGCTCTAGCATCTCCTTGGCTGTGTGCTTCTTGTATACTATCATCTCCCTCTGGAAAGTTTGGCTCATTGTTTTCTTGGTTATTTGATCTGACTGATGTACGAAACACCAGACTATTTCGTGAATGGTTATCTTTCCCCATTTTATTAAGATGTACCATGTTTCGCCTATACCGACCATTCGCAGTTCTTACCCGATACGATCTCGGTGTATTTGCCTTTGACTTCACTCTACCCCATTGTTGTAGGTCTCTGACCCATACTTCGGACCCGTCTACTAAGTCATTTCGCTCTCTTATTCCATGATGCCGATTGTAGTTGTTGGTTTGTTGGGCTTTTCTGTTCTCCTCGCTTTCGATGAAACGTTGTCTCGGAATATATTGTGGCTCGAGTTGACTGTTTATCAATGGCAATTTCGAACGTAATCTTCTTCCCATGAGAAGTTCTGCGGGGCTAAATCCAATTGCCAGTGGAGTAGTTCGATATTCCAATAATGCCATTGGTGGATCCATATTTTTCTTAAATAACTGTTTCGTTATTTTTACTGCCGCTTCCGCCAGGCCGTTGCTTTGTGAAAAGTATGGACTCGATGTTACGTGTTTAAAGTCCCATTCTTTTGCGAATCGTCTAAATTCTGACGAGTCTAAAGGTGAAAATTGTGGACCGTTATCTGTTCGAACTTCCTCCGGTATGCCATACCGTGAAAATATAGATTTTAGTTTTCCAATCACTGTTGATGATGATTGGTTTTCAAACTCTAAGACTTCTATCCAATGAGAGTAATAGTCACACACTACCAAAAGGCTCTTACCTTGTATATAACACAGATCAATGCCAAGATTCTGCCATGGACGTTCTGGAGTTTCTGTTGGTATCATCGGCTCTCTTCTTGGGACCTCTTGTTCCACACAAGTTCGACATTCTTTCACAAGTCTCTCAACGCTTTCCATGCACCCTGGCCACCATATCGCACCCCTTGCCCTTGCCTTACATTTATTTATTCCTAAATTGCCATTATGGATACGATTCAATACCTCGTCTCGCATTGTCGCAGGAATTATCAATCTTTCATCGTACATCAGATATCCATTATTTACAGCAATTTTGTAGCGATCGTTGTAGAAACATCTCGCCTCCGGTGTAATGTTTGATTTGTGAGGCCATCCCGAATTACAATAGTTTGTTACGTCTTTCAAAATCACATCATTCTGTTGCTCCATCTTTAGTCTTTGCAAGAATTCATCGCTAGCCTGAATTTGATCTACTATATTATTAACGAAAACTTTCAGATCCTCATCTTCTTCCTGATTAGAGATATTGATTGGTGCCCGTTACAATGCATCAGCTGCGATCAAGTCTTTTCCCGCTCTGTATTCAATTGTGTAGCCATAACTAAGTAGTTTCATGCGGAATCTCTGTAGTCGCGGTGTCAAATCATCCAGGTGTTTCTTCGTAAAAATTGATATAAGCGGCTTATGATCAGTTTCGATATTGAATTGTATCCCCGCCAGATAGTCTCTAAACTTTTCAGTAATTGACCACGTTATGGCCAGTGCTTCTTTCTCAATTTGTGCATACCGCCGCTCAACCTCCGCCAAAGTTCTTGAGGCGTAAGCCACCGGTTTCCAAAATCCATACACGTCCATTTGTCTTAAAACCGCTCCTAAGCCGTATGATGAGGCATCCTTTGATATCGTGGTCTTATGCCCGGGGTTATAACGTTTCAGCACTGGTGGTGTAGACAGAAATTTCTTTAGTTGATCGAAAGACAGTTGTTGTTGCTCGTTCCATGCATATACTACATCTTTCTTTCTTTCTTCGGGTTGACATACATCAGCCATATTAGGAACGAATTTTCCCAAGTACTGTACCATTCCCAGGAAACGTAATTCGATTATGTTATTGGGCTTCACATACTCCAGTATTGCTTTTATCTTTGTGTCATCTGGATGAATGCCTTTTGGGTCTATTCGGTGCCCCACAAATTTTACTGTGGTAATCCCAACTTCGCATTTATTTTTATTCAACGTTACCCCGGCGTCAGACAGCCTTTTCAAAACCTTCCGCAAATTAACGTCGTGTTCTTTCATAGTCTTTCCATAAACAAGTATGTCGTCAGTTTGACAAACAACCCCTTCCTGGTATTCTAAGATGCGCTGGATCTGTTTTTGGAATACCTCCGGTGCCGATGAAATACCAAAAGGTAACCGACGAAAACAATATCTGCCAAATGGTGATATAAAAGTTGTAAGGTACTGAGATTTTTCCGACAGCCTTATCTGCCAAAATCCATTTTTTGTATCCATCTTCGTAAAATATTTGGCATCCGATAGCTGAGCTAACGTGTGGTCTGCCATTGGCATCGGATGTAGTTCCCTCTCTATGCATTCATTTAGCTTTGACAGATCAACATATGGGCGTATATCTCCATTTGGTTTTGGAGCTATTACTAAAGGCGCACACCACTTTGTCGGTTTATCAACCCTCTTTATGACTTCCAAACTCACCATCTCCTATAATTTTTCCTTTAATTTAGACATCAATGGAATGGGCACTCTGCGTGCAACATGAATCGCATATGGTTTGTGTTGCTCTTTCATTTTAATATCATACACGTATTCTAAACAACCTAAATTATCAAACAAATTCGGATACTCGTTTTCTAATGTATGTACAATCGATTTTTGTTCGATATTGTTTATCCTGCTGATGAATTTTAACCGTTCACAAGTTCCGAGTGATAATAATGCATTTTTAATATCGTCCACGATGTAAACATTGCTAACACATTTGTGAAAATCATTTTCAATATTTAGTTTGTACACGCCTTTCACCTTAAAATTTTCTCCGGAAGGGCCTGATAATTTTTTGTTAGCTTTTATGATTTTCATCTGCGGCCACTTCTTCTTAAACAACTTCGTTGGCAGAACATCAACGGGAGCTCCCGTGTCTATTAAAACTTCAATAGGTTTGCTGTTAATTTTTACCACCTCACACCACCTATCGGCGTTCTTTCCCTCCGTCACCATTCCCAAATACAATGTCTCAATTTCTTCTTCTTCCATTTCAACATTATTCATCGCATGTTTATTTCTGCATCTTCTCGCAAAATGCCCTGTTATATTGCATTTATAACACTTTCTTCCTCTTGCTGGGCACACTCCTCTCTCACCGTGTTTACCACCACACATCTCACAGTTATGCCCTTCGATTCTGTCGCGTATTTCTCTCTTTACAGCAATTCTGTTTACACTTGTAGTAGTTTGACTTCCAACCGCCAACTCAATTTGTTGTCGACGGTGTCTATAGCTTTTTCTAGTGTCAGTTCTGCTTCACATTGCATTCTGTCAGAAAGCTTTTTCTTTCTAATCCCAACAACAATTCGATCTCTGATCATTTCGTCTCGCAATTCGCCATATTTGCAATTACTTGCCAAATTGTGCAATGACGTAATGAAGTCTTCAACCAACTCCCCCTCCAACTGGACTCGAGTGTTGAATCTGGCCCTTTCGTATATGACATTAATTCGGACATTAATCTTCCGCCTTTAAAGGCAGTGCCAAAAATATATCATCTGCTTGCTCACCCATCATATATATTAGATAATTCACTTGCTCCTCTTCTGGCTGCTTGTTTAGTCTCGTTGCTATACGGTAGCGATCAAAACGTCTAAGCCATTTGGTCCACTGTGCCGGGTTACTAAAATCAAATTTATCCGGTAGGGTAATTTGGAAACTACTATGTTCCACCACAACCTGTTGTGATGCGTTTCCCTCCTCTGTCATTTTGTTGCTGTTTTTATTTTTTCCCTTTATTGCTTTATTCTGATCTCACCGCTGCCACCATGTGTGAGATGCCTATAAATCAAACACGACTTGTTCCTTTAAGAGGTAGAAAAGAACTAAAAGCTTTTATTTCATTTCATTCGTACAAAGGATAGGCAAGTATGTAAATGTCATCTGACATATTACACAGCAGTTGCGCGTTGTTTCTGACATCTTGTGGCCTTATATTATCAGCTCCAGCTCCTTTTCTAATATTTAATGTGTTTCGGATATTTAAGATTTCACTGTCATCGGTGTGTGCCATATAAATGGAATTTGGAATTCTATTTTCGCTGTATTTTATTGTTTTGATGTTACATTTATGTACGATATTTTGTACGTTTTCGTGAAATTTTGTTGCGAAATTATTAGTGACATTAATTAGGTTTTTAAAGTTTAATTTCAAAGTATCGTCTATACTCTTAGTTTTTTTCCCAATTACTTCGTTAACCAGCTGCCACGTTGATCTCATATTATTCCTATTTTCTATAAATTCATTTCGAATGAAGGAGTTTTTAGTGTAGTTTAATTTCTTATTTAATTTATTACTAAATTTTTTGTATTCTTGTTCATATTGTTTATTATTTTCATTGTTTCTCCACCTTTTATAGAGTTTATCACGAGCATTACAATATTGTATTAGTTCTTCAGTTAGCCACGGATTTTGCTTTCCTTTTCCAATTTTATTTGAATTCTTTATTGAGTTTTTGTAAATTTCATTGAAATTATTGTGAATTGCATAAAACAGATCATCAGTATTTGTATGTTGATTTATAATACTATTCCAATTTATTGCTTTTAAAAATCGATTTATTTTACAAGTACTATATGTTGTGGTTAATCTATCGATATTATCCGTACCCTGACTTATTAGATTATCATTATCGATTATTGTTTTATCGTATTCCACACTCCCAAAGAGAGTAGTGGTCAGATATTGTTGTTGTTATAACAGCTGAGTGTACGCACATTTTTTTTTTGCACTTCGTACAAACATATGATCGATGCAGGTTTTTGTATTTTTGTGTATGTCTTCTCTTGTTGTTTCGTTTACGACACATTCTAATCCGCTTGCCATGAGAGCATCAACATAGTTCTTTGTGGTTCTGTTCTCACTTGAGATGTCAATGTTCACGTCACCTACAACGATGAGTGTCTGTTTTGTGTTGTTTATGCTTTCCTGTAATTCTGAAACAAACCGGTTTACGTTTTGGCAAGGGGGTCGGTATACGGGGAGTAGTGATATAATTTTTTCACTTATTGACAGTTCGATTTTAAGTGTTTCGAAGTAGTTGGCGTTTAAGTGCGTTGTAGTGAAGTTGATGCATTCCCTGATGTACACAGCAATTCCGCCACCCCTTCCCTCACGGTTGAGAAAAATAGAGCTGAATCCATTTATGGAGTACAAGTTATTTGCGTGATCTGTTATATTAGTTTCCCTCAAAATTAGAATATCAATTATTCTTACGATTTTGTTTAGCGAAGCAAGTAGTGAAGTGAAATTTTTGCGTAGGGATCTGATATTCATATATACTAAGGATAAATATTTAAAAAAATTAGGATCAATTTGATCAAAATTTTCATACGTTTTTGTTTTGTTTAAGTTCGTGTTTATTAATTATAAATAAATAAATATATGCATGTATAGGTGTATTTTGCGACTCTTGGAGAGAATTTATTTTAAAAAGAGAGGTAATAAAAAATATTAATGTTTGTTCGCATTAACGACGTTGAAAGATTTTTGTGTTCGTTTAAATATTTTAGCACCATCAAATTAAATAGTTTGGCATATTGACTCGATATCAGACGAATTTTTAATAATTATTGCAGACGATTTTTTAGCTTTTCGCGCAAATATCAATCCATTTTTGACCCAAACGTATTTCCAATTGGATTCTTTAGCCATTGTTTTAGCTAGCCACAAAAGGCGTTTGTGTGTGGTGTCAGCTGATCGTTTACATAAACGAAGTTGCTGCTGTTGTCTGTGGCAAGAACATTACTTGAGGATAGTTCTATCCTATGTCGTTTTATTTTCGCCATTAATTCTCTCTTTTTTAAGATAGAGGAAAATTCAACGATTACTCTATTGTTGTGTTTCGTTCGATATGTATTACTTATATCGCTATCCTTTATGTCAACACATATGGCTGCAGCAATTTTCTTCACAACATTTAATGCGTCTGTCTCATTCTCCTGTATGTTGTTTATTTCGATGTTCCTTTCGATAATCTTTTGTTCCAATTTATTTATGCGAGCATCCATTTGTTGTTCTTTTTCTGTGTTTGATTTTTGAAGTTCTTTCACTTGATTGCTTAATGTTGATAAGTTGTCGTTTATACTCTGTAGTGTTTTGAAATTGTTGGCTCATTTCTCTCATGTTCGCAACCATCTGGGACATAGACTCCTTCATATCTTTTATATCAGATTTAATTTCAGAAGCGTCAGACTGCTGAGTAGAAGGTTGTTCTGCTTCTTTAAAACGTTTGTTATTCATATCAGTTTGTGTGTCCTCTTCTCTGCGTTGTTTGATCGTCTCATTGTAAATCACAGTTTCATACAAACTATTGGTGGAATGTCTGCGATCTCTACACCTGTGACATTTCCAGTCAGCTTTTTTTTCAGCAGTCATCGCTGCGTAGGTTGTTTCGGATAATGGGCAGCAAGGATTAAAGTGATATTTGCGATCACAGTTTTTGCACATAGCGTATGTTGCGGATAGTTCTTTCGCGCACTGATTACAAATTGCCATTTTTACACATTTTTCGGTATATTTTACTTTACTCGGAGAGCAGCCAAAAACAATCACAACCGTTCGCAATGAAAGGTACGAGAGAACTAATTTAATTTATTAATTTATTAATTTATTAATTTATTAATTTATTAATTTATTAATTTATTAATTTATTAATTTATTAATTTATTAATTTATTAATTTATTAATTTATTAATTTATTAATTTATTAATTTATTAATTTATTAATTTATTAATTTATATATATATTGACATAAATATTGATGGCTTGCCATTATTTAAAAGCTCTAGGGCTCAACTGTGGCCAGTTTTAATAAGAATTGTAAATTCTGAATATACTCATGTACTACCAGTGGGAATTTATGTTGGTTTTAAAAAGCCAGAATGCATTCTGACATATTTACAAGATTTTGTAAACGAAATCAAAGACATTGAGAAGAATGGAATTTTAATTGCAGAAAGTAACCTTAACTTGGAAATAAGGGCCGTTGTTTGTGATGCTCCAGCGAAATCTTTCACTTGTGGTGTACCAAGCCATGTGTCTTCTCATGGTTGTACAAAATGCACCCAAGTAGGGAAAAAAATAGGAAATGTTTTAACCTACAGTACAAAATCTGGGGAGTTAATAACAGATGACGATTTTGAAAAAAGAAAGTTTCCAAAACACCACCTCGCTAATTTTAGAAATACCAAAACACCGTTAGAAACCATTGGTGTTAAAATGGTAACTCAGGCATCAATAGATAGTATGCACTTATTAGATCTAGGAGTTCTGCGAAAGTTTATATTGCGAATATTGGGAGGCAAAATGGTAGATAACGTAAATAAAAGAGACAAGATCCGTATTGCGACTAGGTTGGAGTCTTTGAAAGCATAGGTACAAGAAGAATTTGTTAGATGTTTCCCATTGGAAAGCAACTGAGTTTCGGCAATTTCTTCTATATACGGGGATCATTGTTTTCAAAGACATAATTCCTGACGACACATACTACGTGTTTTTACTTTTACATTGCGCATGTAGATTGCTGTTATGTCCTAAAAGCTATGTTAACAATTTAGAGACGGCAAAACAGATATTAGAGTTATTTGTACAGAACTTTCCAATAGTATTCGGAGACAACAGTGTATCGTACAACGTCCATACATTGTTACATTTGGTGGATACTATTAAAGGTATAGGGATTATGTCTGGTTCTTCAGCTTATGACTTCGAAAACTATTTGCAAACAATGGGAAAGTATGTCAAAAAGCCAACACATATACTACAGCAGATATTTCGAAGAGTCCAATATGAAAGTTGTATTTTCGATGTTCCAAAACAAGGGTTCAAAATGATCAAAAATAAAGGAATTTGTTACTATTTTAATAAGTCAGTATTCATCAAAGAAACCGGAAAATTTCTGCTGTATTACGCCTTATATTCCAATTGAAATACAAAGTTTTGTAGATGAAGGTGAAGAAAAGTTTATCTTTGGTAAAAGATTAAAAAATATAACAAGTTTTTTTAATGAGCCCACAGACTCACTGGCAATTGGTATTTGCTGCGCCGATGCATCTTCTTTGGGAAATTTAGAAAAATTCTCCATTTTAGAAATTAACTTTAAATTTATGTGTATGCCTTATGAAGACAAAGTTCTGTTAGTGCCAATTTTGCACGGTTGCCTATAGATTTTGAATTAAATTAGCATTAATTATATGTATATTTTTTAAATATTTTTTTCTCAAAGATGGATTCAAAAATAACAAAGATGCCTCTCAGCGAAACCAAATCAAGTAAGTATATGTAATAATCTGGTCGATGATTAATGATGACTTATGAAGTTCGTTATTGCCAAAAAATATATAAAAGACTTCTAAATTGTAAACTAAGTTTTCGTTATAATTTTTTGTTACAGACACTGAAAATAATACCTGTGGAAATTGCCGAAACTTGTCAAAAAAATTGATTTTTTACAAGGTAAGTAAAAAACTAAAAAATATGTATGTACATACACATTTCTAAAGACATTTTCCATTTCACTAAAATATTTTTAATTTCTTAAATTTTTCAGAGTCCGTTAAAAACATGAATAAAACTATGCAGCAGAACAGTGAAACAATTATGTCCGCATTTGCCGAAATTAAAGTTGTGACATCTAAGTTAGTACGACAGGAAACATCAGTAGGGGCAGCAGCAAATAGTTTCCCAATATCCTCGGAAATCATGCTCCAAAACTTAGAGGACAAAATTACTTCGGAAAATGTAGATATATATGTAAGTAAACAATATTTTCAAATTTTTTTCAGTACACATTATTTCAACCGTTTGCATTTAGGTTTCTGCAATGAGCAAACTGTGGCGAAATTCTGTTGGGAAGAATTTAGAAAATATTCTGGATCGTAAAATAGTAATGGCTTTCAATATAGACGGTTCACACGGAAAACTGTCTCTAAAAAATATACAAAATTTTACAAAGCGTTAATTGGTAATAATGCGTTTTTAAGGTCAAATTTCGTGACAGTAAAAAATTTAATTAACTTTTTTTCAGATTCCATCATAGGTTAGGTTAGGGTGGCAGCCGTATTTTTTATACAAGCTCACATAGAACAGTTTAGGTCCCTAGTGTTACCACGGGCTGAAATGCCCCTCATCGAAACCAACCTGTTTGATATACAAATTTGTCGATATTACGAATATCGGTACTGGAAAGATCTGTTAGGCTGCCTAGAAAAGCCGACCCCAGTATTTCCAGTCGTCGTTTACTCAGAGCGGGACAGTCGCATAGCAAGTGCTCAATGCTCTCCACTTCTTCAGAACTGATACTAACGTAGACAATCTTTGCCTCTCTAGTGCGAGGAGATATTTTGATCTTCTCAGGTCATACCTTGGCCAGATTTGTCTAGCTACTCTGCAGGTGCCGATTTCTGTCCATCTTTCGTTGGACTGCCTGATTGCCTCTTGCCTAAGCCAAAGCTTGCACGTGGATAGTGGCGCACCAATATATGCAAATTCTTCGAGAATTTGTAATGTCGTCCCTTTCCTAGCAAGTTCATCGGCTTTGCAGTTCCCCGGGATATCCCTATGCCCAGGCACCCATATGAGGTGTATGTTAAACTGCTCAGCCATCTCGTTAAGAGATCTGCGGCAGTCGAGGGCTGTTTGTGAATTTAGGGATGTTGCCTCCAGAGAATTGATGGCAGCCTGGCTGTCCGAGTAAATGACAACGCCTGTGTTGGTTACTATGTTGCGACTCAGCCACTTGGCTACTTCCCATATTGCCATTATTTCGGCTTGATAGACACTGCAGGTATCTGGTAGTCTGTGAGCTATATCCAATCTAAGCTCTGCACAGTGTACTCCGAAGCCAACCTTTTCATCAAGCTTCGAACCATCCGTGTAAAAGTGGAGATGGTTTCTATTACCTGGTTTTCTTCCAACCCATTCATCTCTCGCGGGAATCATAGTGATGTAATTTCTCTCGAAGGTGTACACCGTTGGTATATAGTCCACTCGGTCGGTTACCATAGCACTACAATTTGATATTCTCATGTGACCGTAGTTTTTGTACCTCCACATTGATAGGCAGTTTAATCTTATTGCCGCTTTGGTTGCAACTTCTCTCGCCACAATATTAGTCGGCAGTATATGGAGTAGGGCTTGTAGAGACTCGGTCGCTGTAGTCCTTAAGGCTCCGCTTATGCTCAGGCAGGCAGTTCTCTGAACCTTTGTTAGTAGGTTGGTTATGGTTAGTTTGTCAGTTGCCGTCCACCATACCACAATGCCGTATAGCAGTATAGGACGAACTACTGCTATATATATCCAGTGGACGATTTTAGGAGAGAGGCCCCACCGCGACCCTACAGCCTCTTGGAGGAATATAAGGCGACGTTAGCCTTCCTTACACATTCCAATACATTAAGTCAAAATAACAGTTTTCTATCTAGAATTATTCCTAAAAATTTTGCACTTTCAGAAAAGACTAGATCTGTTCCATTTATCCGAGGTGGAGGGTGCACATGTGGGACTTTATTCATCCTAGTAAAGAGAACCAATTCTGTCTTGTTTGGGTTTATGCCCAAACCGCTGCTTCTGGCCCATCTAGCCAATTTGTTCAGAGCCACCTGTAGAATGTCTCGGAGGACGTTTACGAATTTGCCACTCACTGCGATTGCAACGTCGTCCGCATATGCCACGACCTTGCAGCCACAACGTTCTAGATCTAGCAGGATTTCATTCACCGCTAGGTTCCAAATTAGTGGAGACAGTACTCCTCCTTGTGGGGTCCCTCTGTTTACAAACCTTGTTAGAGTTGTGGACCCAAGACATGCTGTTATGCGTCTTCTGTTGAGCAGACTTTGAATTAGTCTAATCAAACTAGAGTTAACATTAAGATGTGACAGTGCCGCAATTACTGCATCTGAGTGAATGTTGTTAAAAGCCCCTTCTATGTCAAGAAATGCCACCATGGTGAATTCCTTGAAATGCAGGGACGATTCGATAGTGCTCACAAGTTCGTGTAGGGCTGATTCTGTAGACTTCCCCTTTTTGTAAGCATGTTGGTTCACTGACAGGAGTTTTGTATCCAGGTTTTCCCTAATGAAATAATCTAAAAGTCTTTCCAGACCTTTCAATAGGAAGGAAGATAGGCTAATTGGTCTGAAGTCTTTTGGCCTAGTGTGTGATATCTTCCCCGCTTTTGGTATGAATACCACTTTGGTATCCCTCCATCGATTCGGGATGTATGAAAGCCTGATACAGCCTACATAAATTTTCTCCAGCCAGGGGATAATGTATTTCAACATTTTCTGCATTTCTGCTGGAGTGATGCCGTCTGGTCCAGGTGACTTGAAGGGCTCAAAGATATTAATAGCCCAGCTTATTCTGGATCTCTCAGTCAACAAGCTAGCGACGCTCGCACTCTTGTTGGTCCTGCTGATCCTCTGGTTCTGTTAGAGAGTTCCCCGGGAAATGTGTGTCGAGCAGTACATTGAGCGACTGCTCGCTGTTTTTGGTCCAATTATTTGCCTCATTCTGCAAGTAACCCACTGTACAGGGTGAAGCTGATAATATTTTCCTCAGCCTTGCGGCGTCGGAGACCTTTTCCATTTCGCCACAGAAGGTGTACCAAGAGCGTCTTTGCGCCTTTCTAAGCTCCTTCTTATAGATCTTGAGTTGCTCTTTATAGGCATCCCAAACATTAGCGACCCCTGTAGATTTAGCCTTGTTGAATAGCTTGTTGCAGGTCTTTTTCATAGTCGTTAGCTCAGAAGTCCACCATTGGGGTTTAGTTTTACCCATGTACCTTGTTTTTGGACAGGCTTCTTCAAGGGAACTATTGAATGATGTGGTGATATGCTCGACCAGATGATCCAGACCGGTTTTGTCATTCGGTTCGTACAGAAGTTTGGAGTTGAGGACTTTCTTGAAATTCTTTTCATACAGATGCCACTTTCTCACATTTCTGTGGACGGCAGGTTCAGGCGCTTTTTCAGCGAGTTTGAACTCAATATAATGGTGATCTGAGAATGAGTGGTCGTCCAGTACATTCCACCCAATAATTTTGTCTGCAGCCGGTCAGTAGCAAACGTTACGTCGAGTACTTCTTGTCTGTCTTTAATTGTAAAGGTCGGTTTATTACCTATGTTACAAATACATAGGTTGGTAGTTAGAATAAAGTCAAGAAGCGAATCACCCCTATTGTTTATATCCGTACTACCCCAGATAGTATGATGAGCGTTCGTGTCTGCGCCAACAATCAGCTCGACCTCGTCAGATGTCGCTTCTTCTACTACTTCCCTGAATAGAGCAGTCGGTACTACAGCTTCATAAGGCAAGTAACTGGAGACCACCCAATATATGCGATTACCGATCTCCAGACTAGCAGATGTTTGGTCTTTACCACTTAAATTAGCCAGGAGAAAGATACTTCGATCTTTCCTGGCCAAAATGCAGGTTCTTGGAGTGCCTTCACAGTTGGCCACAAGCAATTTAAAGTTGGGTGTCCTGATACCGCACACCCTTCCTCCCACTGCGTAGGGCTCTTGTATCAGGACGATGTCTACTGCACCTGTGGACAGGCGCAGCAATAGAGCCGCTGAGGCTGCTTTAGCGTGATGGAGGTTAATCTGTAAAATGCTTACCATCATAATTATTACTTAATTAATTAATTAATTAATTAATTAATTAATTAATAATTATGATGGTAAGCATTTTACAGATTAACCTCCATCACGCTAAAGCAGCCTCAGCGGCTCTATTGCTAATTAATTAATTAATTAATTAATTAATTAATTAATTAATTAATTAATTAATTAATTAATTAATTAATTAATTAATTAATTAATTAATTAATTTATTTATTTATTTATTTATTTATTTATTTATTTATTTATTTATTTATTTATTTATTTATTTATTTATTTATTTATTTATTTATTTATTTATTTATTTATTTATTTATTTATTTATTTATTAATTTATTAATTTATTAATTTATTAATTTATTAATTTATTAATTTATTAATTTATTAATTTATTAATTTATTAATTTATTAATTTATTAATTTATTAATTTATTAATTTATTAATTTATTAATTTATTAATTTATTAATTTATTAATTTATTAATTTATTAATTTATTAATTTATAAATTTATTAATTTATTAATTTATTAATTTATTAATTTATTAATTTATTTATTAATTTATTAATTTATTAATTTATTAATTTATTAATTTATTAATTTATTAATTTATTAATTTATTAATTTATTAATTTATTAATTTATTAATTTATTAATTTATTAATTTATTAATTTATTAATTTATTAATTTATTAATTTATTTATTAATTTATTAATTTATTTATTAATTTATTAATTTATTAATTTATTAATTTATTAATTTATTAATTTATTAATTTATTTATTAATTTATTTATTAATTTATTAATTTATTAATTTATTAATTTATTAATTTATTAATTTATTAATTTATTAATTTATTAATTTATTAATTTATTAATTTATTAATTTATTAATTTATTAATTTATTAATTTATTAATTTATTAATTTATTAATTTATTAATTTATTAATTTATTAATTTATTAATTTATTAATTTATTAATTTATTAATTTATTAATTTATTAATTTATTAATTTATTAATTTATTAATTTATTAATTTATTAATTTATTAATTTATTAATTTATTAATTTATTAATTTATTAATTTATTAATTTATTAATTTATTAATTTATTAATTTATTAATTTATTAATTTATTAATTTATTAATTTATTAATTTATTAATTTATTAATTTATTAATTTATTAATTTATTAATTTATTAATTTATTAATTTATTAATTTATTAATTTATTAATTTATTAATTTATTAATTTATTAATTTATTAATTTATTAATTTATTAATTTATTAATTTATTAATTTATTAATTTATTAATTTATTAATTTATTAATTTATTAATTTATTAATTTATTAATTTATTAATTTATTAATTTATTAATTTATTAATTTATTAATTTATTAATTTATTAATTTATTAATTTATTAATTTATTAATTTATTAATTTATTAATTTATTAATTTATTTATTTAT